>CM070605.1:11349406-12554953 GCA_036346395.1 Hsuehochloa calcarea | reverse complement strand
TCCAAAAGCCGATCTCCAAGAGATCAAACTCTGTCGGGTAGCAACCCAACCCTCTCCAAACTCTCCAATTTTCTCTCACTCAGATCGGAGATCGACCAGTTTGCGATGAGGTCCGACATGGTGCCTTCCTTTTTTGGGTGAAGAACTCAAGGAAGATTTTCTTGGAGATAGAGGCGTAAAGGTTTAAAGCACTCACCGGGTCGCTTTATAGGCACTTCACATGTGAATCAACTCTACGAGAAGTCCAACTGCAAATACCTTTTCGCCGCGTGATGTAAAGGCTTTTTCCTTTTTCCAAAGTTCTCAACTTTAAAATGAATACGCATCGCCGAGTTCCACGGCATTTAATGAGAGGTCTGTCCGATATGATTGCATCGGAGAACGTGTCCGCACGACCAACATTCATTTAAAAGTTCGGGGGCTAGCTGTTGAGGATTAAAATATTCATATATTATCTTAATATATGATAAAGACCATACGCTCGTGGTCGTGAACTTCTAAGACCACCGACCTAACTCGGTCGTAGGTACTATGTGGTTATATAATAAATACCCTGGTCGGACAAAGTTCCAAACCTAGTCCACGACCAGGTAAGTGCTCGTAAAGCTATGAACAGGCGTCTGGGTCGAGTTCCCGACCACGCCACTCACTATGTGATGAATGAACCACGTGTTTCATATTCCGCATAATACAACACTATCCCGGTTGATGATTTAACGTCTCCTAAATCATTAACCGCATAGCGGTTGACACCTTCACCAACCGCCCTTACAGTTGGTGAAATGGTCAAACTGCCACCTCTTTCCGACCAGACGCGTCGCTCCCCAACGGATGTCTCCTCGTAAGATAACTGCCACCGCTTCATCAAGTACTTAAGGAGGACCACAGAAGGCGAAAGGATCAATCACATCACAAGACGAATCACAACAGAGACGAAGACACAAGACAACACATCAGCAACGGTCCCATAGAAGCACATCAAGCGGGATATAGCAAAGTGTTGTGTTTTTAGATACTCTCAGTGTTTGTAATCGTGAGTTCATAGCAATAAAGAGCAAGTCAGATCCATTCCCAGAAGATACACACATTTTTCCTCTTTTCATTTATATATTCATAAGATCGGCGATTTGATCGTCGACATAACGACATCGCCGACGAAGTCAGCGATAGGCTGCCAGACGATGTCGATTGTGGTTCCGATTTGGATAGGCTGCACGATGACAATCTGGATCAGATACTTCGTGATGCAGAAGGGAACTATGATGAGAGTGAGTATGTTAAATTCTGGGGTTTGATGGAGGACTCGGAGAAACCTTCGTTCCCAAGCTGCAAGCCGGAATATACAAGGTCGTCATCCATGCTTGAACTGTTGAAATTAAAGGCAAGCAACGGTTGGTCCGACAAGAGTCTCACGACACTGTTAGGTCTCTTAGAGGATATGCTTCCGGAGGAAAATGACTTACCCAAAACCACCTACAAAACCAAGAAGGTTCTTTGTCCATTCGGAATGGAAGTAGAAAGAATACATGCATGTTCGAACGACTGTAACCTCTACCGTAACGAGTATGCAAACATGCATGTATGCCCGGTGTGCAACGCATCCTGATACAAACATAAGAATCAATCAGATGACGGCGAGGGAATCGAGGTGAAGAAAGGACCTCCTGCTATGGTGGTGTGGTATCTTCCTGTAATTCCCTGGTTGAAGCGGTTTTTTGCAAACCCAAAATATGCAAAACTGCTGCATTGGTACTCGGAGGAGCGTAAGAATGACGGAAAGCTAAGACACTATGCTGTTTCTACCCAGTGGAGAAACATCAATAGGAAGTTTGCAAACTTTGGTGCGGAATTGAGGAATATAAGGTTTGGAAAGTACAGATATAATGAATCCTTTCAGTAACATGAGCAGCCAACATAACACTTGGCCCGTGACTCTCTGTATCTACAACCTTTCTCCTTGATTGTGTATGAAGCGGAATTATATTTTGCTATCGATTCTTATCCAAGGGCCGAAGCAACCTAGGAATGATATTGATGTGTACTTAGCACCATTGATGGAAGATCTAAAAATATTATGGATTGAAAGGGTACAGGTATGAGATGCGTACAAATGAGAGAACTTTATTTTACGCTTCTTGTTGTTCTGCACCATAAATGATTATCCTGCCCTTGCTAACCCGTCGAACTAGAGTACAAACGGGCCAAAGCATGTACTAACTGCTTAGATGATACCGAGAGTGTGTGACCGGAGTAGGAAGAGAGCCAAAGCCGTGCATCGTGCTCGGCTACGAGAGGAGATTCGTGAATCCCTCAAAGATGAGATTACTGAATCCATCATAGATGAGATCAATGATCGCGTTAGAGATGAGACGCGACAGCAGATGGAGAGACTTGAGGAAAGGCTTAAGAAAAATCAATTGCAAGCCCCTACCCCTATTGTGCTTGCTAGCCCCCCAAACTTTCGAGTAGGTACGCGTCCAACTCTAACCATACCCCAAAAGGCGATGACAGATTTCCTTTCAGTGACATCCTAGTAATAACTATTTTCTCTAAAATGCTCGATCCATTGATAGGCCTATTGGAGTAGCTAATGTTGTATCTATTGGACCGAAAAGGCGACTATAGGGTGTGAATAGGAGCACGCTCACTTTTTCACAAATAATGGATTCAACACAAATTTCACTCCAGTAGCTATGGAAGCTATGAAGATCAGTATATCAGTACAGCGGAAGACTAATATTGAATCCAATAAAAACACCTAAGCAATACTACACAAGATCAAACACAAGATAACAAATCCCAAGATATCACGGCGAACCATCGCTCAAGGGCTAGATGACCGATTGCTGTCATTTGGCTCGACCGATGATGTCGCTACCGACCACGCCTCTAGAACCGATCAAACAGCCCGATGACGAAGTTGCAAATAGATAAAACTTTTGATCTACAACTCCAAACTTGATGAAACTTGGAACATACCTTCTCTATGATATCAGGAAGCTATTCCAATCAAAGATTGTGATAATTCTTGACAGAATAAAGATCATTTTCCGTTTGATCAAAGAAGGGTTCAAAATCGAGTCAAAACGAAAACATGATCCAAGATCTTGCTCGTGGATGATTGATGTTCCAGATGATCCTAGATAGGTTCCCACACGTCACAACAAGCTAGATCACGTGAAGAATTCAATCAAAAACTCGCGGATCAAAGAAAGACTCAAAATCATCAAATGTAGAGAAAGAACGCAATGGGACAAAACATTAATCAAACTTTCCTTTGATTGATTGATATGATATGGGATTACAGCCTCTCCATCAATGGAGGACAATGATCAATCCAAGAGCACAAAAATCACATCAAACTATCAAGAACTTTGGCCTCCACAAAAGCTCTCTCTAAGAAAATTAGAGTTTACAAAAATAGCAAAATAGACGAAGAGGAGGTGCAGCAACCTCCGTCTCCTATTTATAGTGGAGGCTTAGACCTTCTAGAAGTTTGACTCTATTGGGCTCCCGTTAAGGCCCAAAATAAACGGGACACTTACGCACATATTTTAATGCACCGTCTTTAACTCCTCTTGACCTAACTAGCTACACCTTGCGCCATCTTGCGCCTCGGATTAGCTGAAAAGTCACCCTTGTCCATCTTGCACCATGCTTGAGTACATTGATTCACCCGCAAGATCGCCGATCGTTTCGACCACGACTCTTCAAGCCTAGTCCCGATCATCCTCGCCGTTGACCGTCGTTGACCACCAAGCAACCTGCACAACAATAGACAAGTAAACCGAATTTGAAAACAAATTCTTCACAACTTGACCTATGTTAGTCAAAACATGCATCATGCAACATATATGCCCTGAAACTCATGACTTTGACCTAACAACCGATCAACGCCACCACGATGGGCGACGATCAAAGTGAAAACCGGTCTGACCGCACCTATGGGCCGGTCAGACCGCTAGCTAGGACTTAGCCATTTTTCCTCTCTAGAAAACCGAAACCTACTGGAATTTTCAAACCAATAGAACTTTTGACTGGAGACTCCAAAAATTATGAGACCAAGTGCAATAGAACCCCCTCTCTTGCTTGCTACCTCTATTTTTGGCCCAGCTCAATCCACCATTTTCTGGCATTGCCGGTCCGACCACTGCTAGGGTCGGCCGATCGATCTTGGATCGGCCTCGACCACGCCTGCTCTGGCCGGGACGGCTGAGACTCGACAAGATTAAATCGTGCCAAAAACACGCGAAACATCAAACCGTTAACGCCATTGCCAATTGTCACATCATCCTAAGATCTGGAGCATATCTCCATGATATCCACAATCTCCCCCTTCATGAACACATTGGCAATAATCCAGAAAATGTAATTTGGAGGTTTGAAAAGTAAAATACTTTCGTTTTCGCACAAAGGCACAACTTGGTCCGTAAGCAAGAGAAAGCAATGTGAATGACCAAGCTGGTATCAGAATAGCATAGGCAAGTGAGATAAGGCAAAAGAAAGCATAAAAACTTTGATTTCCATAAAAGAGTCAAAAATTTCACTTAAGGTCCGTATGAAAGAACAATTGTTGAATTGACCTATGATCATTGTAAGTATTAATATATGCAATTCAAGTTTAGAAAAAATCAGTAAGACAATAAGAATGAAATTAAAAAACTCACCCTCTCTAAGATCCTCAAATTTCAGAAAATTTCAAAATTTCCAATTTCTCCCCTTTTTTATCATTTTTATATATCTTCTCCCTCTTTGTACAATAATGATGTATTTTCTCCCCCAATATTGAAATATCTTCTCCCCCTTTGACAATGGAGTCATCAAGGAATCATGCCTTCCTCTCATCCAGAGATAACAAATGCAGAATGAAAAAAGAAACATAAGAAGGAGTATGCATGAAGTGCAATGCAGTAGCTTCATTTTTTTGTATTTTTCAATTTTTTTGATTGCAAGAAGCTTTCGAGATTACCCAAAAGAACAAGCTAGCATCCCTAATATTGCACAAACAGTATATCAAGCCTAACAACGCTAGCAAGATCATGATAAGACATATATATCAAAGCTAAGCGCGAAGACTCAAAAGTAAAGCAATGGATTTGATCAATTTAAGCAAAGCTTCAAATTCAGCAAGTTCATCAACAGGGATCCTAAAGTGAAACTGGCCATGTCAAAATGTCAAAGTGAGATAAAAAAATCTAACAAAGACCACATTAGAAGTCAATCAGGTCATGTATTGAATCATTTTGCTCAAATTTCTCAAAAGCCTATTTTTCAACAGTTTTGTCATTTGCACTGAATATCGAAGTTGACTAATGATCTAACTTAGTGACAAGATCCTGGACTAGAAGCCATCCACAAACTCATCCTAAGCTTCGAACAGAAGTTGATTAAAGGTATATCTTAGTGAAGAAGATCCTGGACTAGGAGCCATCCACAAACTCTTTCTAAGCTCCTACTAGGGCGACAAATCTTGAGGTTCATGTCATTTCTGACAAGCAGTCCCCATGAGATCGTCTGGATCATCAAACTATCTCCAAGTTCATGTCTTTGACAAGCAGTCTTGTAAGAGTAGTTTGGCACAATTTAAGCATAAGACAATCTTGATTTTTCATGTTTCACTAGAGCAGTTTTAGAATCTCAAGAACACAAGAAGCTCAAGTAATGATCAATTTTAGATTCAAGAGCTAACAAAGCAATTCTGATAGGACCAATATCACAAAAGGAGCACTAATTGCGCAACTCGCTAAAATATCCACAAATTGTAAATTTTTTTAGTTCGAGTTGTTTTAGAGTTCCAACTCATACAACAAAGACTTATCTGTATATGTGAAAACATGATAATTCTAGCAAGTCAAAGAACTAGAGATGGTATTGAGCAAGAATTGAAATAGTAAAGCTCCAAAGGGTAATAGACAAAGCTTCATCAATTTTAAAAGATAAGCAGAAAAACTTATATTATAATGTGTGGATTTCATGGGGATATGCTCCAGATCTTAGGATGATGTGACAATTGGCAATGATGCTTACGGTTTGTCGTTTCACGCTGCTTTGACAAAGTTACAGCTTATCGTCAGGCGGTCCGACCGGTCACTGCAATGGTCCGACCGTCCCATATCTTTCGGACCGGCCTATCCGGGCGGTCGGACCGGCGATAACCAAAAGTGTTCAAATCGAGTGGGCCAAAAATAGGGGTTGTAGACAAGTTAGGGGATCCCAATGCCCTTGGTCTCATGATTTTTGGAGTCTCCCAGTGAAAAGTTCTATTGGTTTAAAGTTTCGTAAGGTTTCGCTTTGGGAGCTTGAATTTCGCTTGTCTTATAGGATGGTCCGACGCTCATTGTGGAGCGGTCCGACCGCCATAGCGGTCCGACCGCTCACCCGAGCTACGGACCGGCTTACTTGAACGCGGCCAACTTCGTATGGCGATGTTGTTTTGTTAGGTCAAAGTCATTGGTTTCATGGCATATGATTTGCATGATGCATGTTTTGACTAACATGGGTCAAGTTGTGAAGAACTTGTTCCCGAATACGTGTTTTCTTGTCTGTGGTTGTGCAGGTAGCTTGGTGGTCAACGACGGTCAACTACGAGGAGAATCGGACTAGACTTGAAGAGTTGAGGTCCAGAACGATCGACGATGCCGGGTGAGGTCAACGACTCAAGCGTGACACAAGATGGACAAGGGTGACCTATTGGCGAATCCATGGCACATGGTGAAGCGGTTTAGGTCAAAAGTTAAAGACGGCTAAGCGAAGAGTGCGTGTGTGACCCGCTTGTTAGTGGGCCTTAACGGGAGCCCAATTAAGTCAAACCCTGAGAGTTTTAGGCCTCCACTATAAATAGGAGGAGATGGTGGCTGCACCTCAATCTCTCTCGCCTTTTTATATTTCAAAACCCTAATTGTCTTTAGGGGAGTTGAGGTGGAGGCAAGGGCTCTTGATGGTTTGTGGTGAATTTCGTGATCCTTGAGTGTCTACTGATCCATGATGGTGTGGATGTAATCCAGCTTCAATCACGAAATCAATCTATGCAAGGTTTGCTTGAGATAAGTCTCTTTTCGTTCTTGCTTTCAATTTGGTGATTTTAGGGCTTTCTTTGATCCGCGAGTTTGTGATTGATTCTTTCACGTGAATTAGCTTGCTGTGATATGTGTGAATCTATCTAGCATCATCTTGATCATCATTCTCTCACGAACAAGCTGCTAGGATCAAGTTTTCGCTTCTGCCCGCTTTAGACCTTCGTTAATCAATTGACAATTGCTCAAGATCGCTCCAAGAATTATCATAATATTCGATTGAATAGGTCCTCAATAGCATATAGAAGGTGTGTGCAAAGTTTCATAAAGATTGGAGTTGAGAATCAAAAGTTTCACCTAATTGCAACTTCGCCATCGGCCGATTTATTGTTGCAGATCGTTTTGAGTCGGCCGGCCGATCGCCGTCATCACCGGCCGATCGATTTTGAGCGGTCCGACCGCCAAAGACAACGCCGGCCGATCGCCCGCAATCGGTCCGACCGGCTGAGTATAACGGCCGCATCGCCGCGGCTGTGAGTCTTGGTAATCTTAGTTGATTTTGTTATATTGCTTAGGTTTAATTGATTCAATACTAGTCTTCAACAGATCGTATATTGATCTTCATAGCTTTCTAATAGCTACTGGAGTTAAATTGTATTGAGTTCATAATTTGTGAAAAAGTGAGCGTGCTCCTATTCACCCCCTCTAGTCGCCTTTACGGTCCAACATAATGCATCTTTTTGGATACCACTTATTGGATTTTTCATATCACTTGTTGGATTTTTCATATGAATGCAATATGATACAATGAGATGCAATAAAATCCTAAAAACCTAAAAAAGTTCAAAAAGATCAATAGGTTCATAAAAGAACAAGAAAAGATCAAAAGAACAAGGTAAGATCAGAAAAGATCGAACTCCCCCTCAAACCAACCCATAGGGATAAATTACCCCTAACTCGCTTCGCAAGGTGGCAAACCTAGTTGGGTCCAAAGACTTGGTAAGGATATCAGCCTGTTGAGCTTCGGACTCTACGAAGTGTAGCACAATATCACCTTTTTCGACATGGTCTCTAAGGAAGTGATAGCGAATATCTATGTGCTTGGTCCTAGAGTGTTGCACAGGGTTCTTAGCAATATTAATGGCAGAAGCGTTATCACAGAAAAGAGGAACACTAGTAAAATTTAACCCATAGTCCTTAAGAGTGGTTACCATTCACAAAATCATACTACAGCAACTAGCAGCAGCTACATATTCAGCATCAGCAGTGGATTGTGCAACAGAAGACTGCTTCCTAGAAGACCAAGATACAAGAGAAGTGCCTAGAAAGTGATAAGTGTCTGAGGTACTCTTCCTATCTAGCCGACAGCCCGCAAAATCAGAATCAGAAAACCCCCGAATGGACAAAGATGAAGAACATGAATACCAAATACCATACAGAAGGGTAGAGTGTAAATACCTGAATATGCGCTAAACGGCTTGGTGATGGGAAGTTCTCGTAGACGCCAGAAACCTCGCACAGAGGCAGACCGTGAAGTGGATGTCCGGTCTCGAGGCCGTCAGGTACAGAAGGGAACCGATCATGCCGCGGTACTCGCGTTGATCCACGGCTTCTCCTTCCTCATCTGGATCCAAATCAGTCGAAGTTGCCATGGGAGTGGAGATTGGCTTGCAGTTACCCATGTCGAAACGTTTAAGCAAGTCCTTTGTGTACTTCGTCTGATGGATGAAGATCCATTCCTTGCATTGCTTGATTTGAAGCCCCAAAAAGTAATTGAGGTCTTCCATTATACTCATCTCAAATTCCCTGGACATAGTCTCAGAAAATCTGGAAACAAGAGCATTAGAAGAACCACCAAAGATAATATCATCAACGTAAATTTGAGCAAGTAGGAAGTCATTACCACGCCTAAGAATGAATAAAGTCTTGTCTACCTTACCCATCTCAAAGTCATTCTTAAGTAAGAAGGTCTTAAGTCTATCATACCAGGCTCTAGCGGCTTGTTTAAGTCCATTATTTCCAAAAGTTATGAAATCATCACCTGTCGACCGCGCGAAGGAGGTGAACCATCTTGAGTCTCCAGTCATGTGACGTGAATATTGAGTCGATTTAACCACGGTCCTTCCTCTTCTCGCGCAAAACTCAAAATCAATGCACAGAAGAATGATGTGTCTCGATACTGAGGTTAGTTAAACAAGACTTAGGGACCTAGTACTGAGACACACGTCTGCGAGTAGTATGCAAAGCAGAAGTGCTATCCTTGATTTTATTTGAGGTTTTGTCATGAGCAATGGTTAAATTAACATGAGAGTTATTATGTCTAGGAATATGATGATGATCATGTGACACAAATCCTAAACCAGGTTTCTTCTTTTCTATGTTACCATGTCTCATAAAAACTCTAAGTTGATTAGGTGAAATTCTAGCATAATTTTTCTTATCATTTTCAATCTACACCAACAGAACTCAATCAAATGCCCATCCTTTTTGCAATAGGTGCAATGATACTTAATACCACTAGGAGAAGCACCCTTAGACTTAACAGATGGTTGGGCAACACCTGCAGATTTAAAGACAGTTTTTGCAGGTTGAGTTTTGAATTCAACTAACCCATTTTCCAAGACTTGAGTAACTTTTGGGTTAGAATTATTTTGAACATGATTGTATCCTAATCCTTGCTTCTTATAAGAAGTTTTAGACTTGTCCATAATCATGTTTAATTGTTTATTACCTTTAGAGAATTTTTCTAAGGTATCCTTAAGATAAGCATTTTCTTCTTTAAGATTGACACATGATTCACAGGTTTTACCCTTAATGGCTCAAGCATATTTTTCCTTATATAAAGTTGTTTCAAGTTTAAGAGCTGGACAGGAAGCACATGTAGCAGACTCAATACTGTCCTTAAGCTCTGTATATTTAGCTCTAACTGCTTCTAAGATATCTTTGACTTCATATTCGCGTTCTAAGTGGAAAGTGCAAAAGCTATAGTCAACCACACCAGAAGCAACTAACTTACTAATCTCTAAGTATTTTTCACATGAAGCAGATTTAACTTCAACAAGCTCAGTCCTAGCATTTTCAAGTTGTTGCAAAGCAATATCATGAGCAAATTGCAGTTTAGCAAATTCATAGTGCAAAGCATGGCAGGATGAACATTCATCAGATTCAAGAGTCTTAACATTTTGAAGTTCTAAAGTCAAATTATCTACTTGTGACTCTAAGTCCTTATTCTTGGCTATGACAAACTCTAAAGCCTTATCCTGACTCATGAGTTACTCAAACATACATTGACATCTATCAGAAAGGACATCATAAGAAGGAGGTACCTCATCGTTGTTATCGTCAACGGAGTCGGCCATGAAGCACAAGCCGGTGAAGTTCTTGGCCTTCCCCTTCTTCTTGTTTTGAGGGATCTCCACCTCCCTGTCCTCCTCGCTCCCGGAGTCAACATCGCTTAAGGATTGTTCCTCAAAAGCGGTAAGAACTCGGTGAGCGGCCTTCGTCAGTTGGGCAACATCATACCTTGAGTTGTTCCATTGAGGCTTCTTCCAAGATGGCTTTCCCTCCTTATGGTTGCTCTTACCTTTCAGCTTGGGGCAATTTGCTCGGATATAATTAAGCTCACCACACTCATAGCAAGTCACGGGACCTCCTCGATTTCTATTTCTCATATTATTGTAGGCCCGTGTGACCTTTTTGACTATGATGGCCAACTCAGCCTCAGGAAAACTCTCAAACTCTTCTTCATGAATTGCAGATAAACCAGCAAGCGAAAATCCAGAAGAAGACTCAAAAGACCCATTAGAAGCTCTCTTGAGCGGGTCTGCTACCAAAGCCATATTTTTTTCTTAGGATGATCAATCCTCTTAATCTCATGAGTCTTGAGCTTGCTATAGAGCAGCTCCAAAGTCAGATCAGAGATGTTGACATTCTCCTCAATGGAAGTAGCCTTAATCTCCCACTCCTTGTTGTTGATTGCAGCCAAGAGGTCGGTGGCATTTTCAGATTGAGAATATTCAATACCAACAGCTTTCATCTGATTAATCACTCTATTAAAGCGACTGAAAATGTCATCGATGCTCTCTCCAGGACGCATCTTAAATTTGTTATATTCATGCTTATAGACGTTTGGCGTACTTTCTTGACTTGGAACGAACCCTCATGATAGGTTTCGAGAGTGTTCCAAATCTCATGCGCAGTCTCAAGATTATAAATTCGATCATACTCCTGTCTCCCAAGCCCACCATACAAGAGGTTTTAAGCCTTATTGTTGTTAGCCAAAAGGTCTTCTGAAACCGGCGTAGCAACTTCGGGCACAACGAGCGGGACTCGAACAACCTCCCATATAGCGTGTCCTTCGCTCTCAAGGAAGACTCGCATGCGATTCTAACAATAGGCATAGTCGTGCCCATCGAAAATATACGGCTTTGTGGAGTATCTATCCATTGGCAAGTTCAGTGACCGGTTAAGATCAAGATTGAACTAACCGGGCTCTGATACCACTTGTAGGACCGAAAAGGCGACTAGAGGGGGGTGAATAGGAGCACGCTCACTTTTTCACAAATAATGGATTCAACACAAATTTCACTCCAGTAGATATGGAAGCTATGAAGATCAGTATATCAGTACAGCGGAAGACTAATATTGAATCCAATAAAAACCTCTAAGCAATACTACACAAGATCAAACACAAAATAACAAATCTCAAGATATCACGGCCGAACCATTGGCTCAAGGTTGGTCGGAGGTTGCTCACCGGCCCGATTGGTGATGTTGGTCGATCGACCACCGCTGCGTAATGCATCAAACAACCGATGATGAAGTTGTAAATAGACGAAACTTTTGATCTACAACTCTAAACTTGATAAAATTTGGAACATACCTTCTCTATGATATCAGGAAGCTATTCCAATCGAAGATTATGATAATTCTTGACAGAATAAAGATCATATTCCGTTTGATCAAAGAAGGGTTCAAAACCGAGTCAAAACGAAAACTTGATCCAAGATCTTGCTCGTGAATGATTGATAATCCAGATGATCCTAGATAGGTTCCCACACGTCACAGCAAGCTAGATCACGTGAAGAATTCAATCAAAAACTCACGGATCAAAGAAAGACTCAAAGTCATCAAATATAGAGAAAGAACGTAATGAGACAAAACATTGATCAAACTTTCCTTTCATTGATTGATATGATATGGGCTTACAGCCTCTCCATCAATGGAGGACAATGCTCAATCCAAGAGCACGAAAATCATATCAAACTATCAAGAACCCTATACTCCACAAAAGCTCTCTCTAAGAAAATTAGGGTTTACAAAAATAGCAAAAGAGACGAAGAGGAGGTGCAACAACCTCCCTCTCCTATTTATAGTGGAGGCTTAGACCTTCTAGAAGTTTGACTTTATTGGGCTCCCGTTAAGGCCCAAAATAAACAGGACACTTACGCACGCATTTTAATGCGCCGTCTTTAACACCTCTTGACCTAACTAGCTACACCTTGCGCCATCTTGCGCCATGCTTGAGTACATTGACCTCACCCGGCATCGTCGATCGTTCTGGACCGCAGCTGTTCAAGCCTAGTCCCGATCATCTCCGCCGTTGACCGTCGTTACCACCAAGCAACCTGCACAACAATAGACAAGTAAATCGAATTTGGAAACAAGTTCTTCACAACTTGACCCGTGTTAGTCAAAACATGCATCATGCAACATATATGCCCTGAAACTCATGACTTTGACCTAACAACCGATCAACGCCAGCACGATGGGCGACGATCAAAGTGAAATCGGTCGCCGCTTTAGCTTCGGCCCGACCGCACCTATGGGCTTTGTCGAACGCCACCGACTTAGCCATTTTTCCTCTCTGGAAAACCGAAACCTACTGGAATTTTCAAACCAATAGAACTTTTGACTGGAGACTCCAAAAATTATGAGACCTAGTGCAATAGAACCCCCTCTCTTGCTTGCTACCTCTATTTTTGGCCCAGCTCAATCCACCATTTGCTGACATTGCCGGTCCGACCACTGCTAGGGTCGGCCGATCGATCTTGGACCGGCTCGATCGTCGCTCGCCTGGCCGGACCGATCGAGACTGACAAGATCGAATCAGGCAAAAACACGCGAAACGTCAAACCGTTAACGCCATTGCCAATTGTCACATCATCCTAAGATCTGTAGCATATCCCCATGATATCCACAGTATCATTATGTAGATTACTACAAAGTGCAAGCTCCAAGTGAGATATGCCTCTGTTACCCTACATGCTACTTGGGGCCGGGTGTATCCATCCGGTGCCAAGGATTTGGTGCACGGTGTAAATCTAGCGCCGAGCTTTGCAAAAGTGAATATGTATGGTGTTCATGCCAATTTCACGGTTGTCCCGCTATAGATTCCCCCAAACGACGAGGTCATAACTCTAGGGCAAGACATTGGAACATTCATCCAGTGGCCCAAGAGTGACATCTGCTTGGAGCTACTTGCTCCGGTGTCAACTTCACGAGAATGTTCTACAACAGTGTCAAGCCCACGGGAGCTACCTGCACCGAAGCAGCAAGGGCCCGGTGCATCAGATACATCTACACTTCATGCTCGGTCGACTCTCGTAAAGTTGACATATAAAAAGCGAGGCAGCAAGGGCAAATTGAAGATGGTTGACTCTTGTTCTGATATCCCGTTCCTGCCGCTGGTCCAAAAATTCGTGCTAGGCGAGCCATTGGTCGAGATGGTAGAGCACGACCGTACCCTAGGATTTGCTTGCACGATATTGCATGCATGGTACATGGAACGAGCCAACTGGACGGATGGACAGCGATGATCAGGTGTCAACATCAAGTTCTAGAAGGATCATCTTAACCACATGGTTCAAGACTGTATCTTCACGGTGACTCTTTCTCTTCAACCTCGACGCCCTCAACGCCTCACTCATGTGATGCTAGACACTGTAAGTGTGTACAATCACGGTCAACGTTTGTGTAATATCGATAAATATTATATTTAACTCCTTGCTTTTGTATATATATACATGATTTCTGAAGCGGAATTAAGGAATTCACCGGTAGGTTTCCTCGACGCACACTTTGTTTCCTTGCAAACCATCAAGGAGAATGCAAAATTCATCGGGGATTACATGACAGAGTCATTGCTGGCTCACCACGACAAGGAATTCATACTTTTGCCCTACAATCAGGAGTAAGTGCTGCACTAGTTGCTATACTTGTTGATTTATACTTTATAAGCAACACAACTTAGATTTAATGACTATGGCGACATACCTGTGTAGGTTCCACTTGATTCTAATTGTAATTATACCAAAACAGAACAGGATAATATACCTAAATCCCCTAAAGAGGGCCGCACACAACTTCACAATTGTCTGACAATTAATCGATAGGTAAACACATTTCCTCCATAGATAACTCTATTATAGTCTTTCCTTCCTTTGCAATGGATAAGGCTGACATCTTGGAATTACGTAGGTCATTCATCGTGTACTATGCTAAAGGAGGGAACAACAAGGGAAGTATTCTACGACACGATCTAAATTTTCTAGTATTCGCTAGTAAGTATTAATCCTATATAACACTTCATAGTAATGTCTCTCGAACAAACCAATTCTATTTTTGCAATGCCACTAGCGTAGCTTACCGCAATATCTGTGGATACTATGTTTGCCACAACATGGAACTACTCGTCGATTCCGCGATGACCAATGATCCTCAGGTTTGTCAATCTTGCAATAATTATTTTATACTTATCAATTTATATATGCACGAATTTAATCTTCCGTGTGACATGTTACGAGCATCGATACAATTACATTGGAACAGGGCCAGCTCATAAATATTCGAGGACAGTTTGCATCATTCTTGAACCGTGAGATCATAAATCCAAATGGGAAGCTCCACTCATACTCAGAGACATGAGATGACGTACAAGATTGATCAAGAACTTCACCGAAGATGGAGAAGACACGGCGATGTCGCTCGGGTGCGCGCTCTGGAGCCGAGGAAGACACGCTGATGTTCCAGAAGCTACAAGGCATGTTAAGAGCTGGCATTAGCCAAAATGGAATCGACAAGAAAGGTAGAGGAGAGGGGATTCCATGGCGGGAAACTTACTGGAGTGCCGAGCTCAATTGAGCTCCTCTTTCCTCAGCCCTGAGAGGAAAGATGTGGGGCAATGGAGCGGGAGAGGGGGTCTTATGCCCAGGAATGGAGGCGAGGTTAGAGGGCGAAGCTCCAGTAGTGGTCGACTGCCGCGGTGGATTGACGACGTGAAGTCGCGTGGGGCAGAGTCGGCGTGGCGCATGGCACAAAGAACCTCGCATGGGCGCCAGTAGCAAGACGAAGGTGACCAGTGGTGCCGGGCCCACCAGCCAGCTGTAGGGAGGAGGCAAGTGCGAGGCGGCCGAGTGGGCTACGTCGTGGGCCGTTCGATTGAGATCGAACGGCTCGCGCGCTAGTTGGTCTGGCTGCGTTAGGAGCGTCGGTCGGTCACTGTGTGTAACATCCCAATTTTCAGAGCTTTCAAAATCCTTTGATTAGTAAGTAGAAAGAAAATTCACCATTTGGATTTATTTGAATTTAATTTAAAAGCTTAATATAGGAATGTGTGTAACAAAACAATTTAATATGAATAATTCCAACATGAACAATAGTCAAGACTATTTTATTTGGATTCTATGAGCTTGGTTATATTTTATAGAATTTTCTAGAATTTTTCCAAGATCATTTGCTATTTTCCATTGCTTATTTGAATTTCTGCTATTTTTCTAAAAAGGAAAAACTAATTTAAATCTCCAAGCGATCATTGGGCGAATCTCTCCGCCCAACACTGTTCATCTCGCCCATCTCTCCGTAGCCGTCCGATCAGATCGACGGCGATCTCGCGCCGCGCGCCTCGCCTCCCGCCTCACCGCCAAAGTGGACCCCACCGCTTTCGCCTCGCCGCGTTCTTCTCGCGCGGACGCACGCGCAAGAATCGCTATGGGCGGTCAACGCCGAAGCCAGACGCGGGCGTCTCCAACCTCCCGTTCTCTCGCGCGTGTGCGCACGACTCGCGCCACCGCCCACGAACCCCACCCTTCTTTCCTTCTTATCCGCGGTATGCGCAAGCCGCAACCGCCGCCACGACCTCCACGCCGCCACGCCGCTACGGACCTCCCCGCCCTATAAAGGACAACCCCGGGCGCGCGTCACCCATCCCAAAGCCGCCGCCACTCTCTCTCTCGCCTGTGCTCGCCGGATCGAGAATTCCCCGCCGACACCGAAGGCTTGAGCTGATTGCCGCGCCTGTCGCCCGCGTCGTGCCGCCGCCACCGTAGGATTCGCCGTGACGCCGCTGGCCGGTGCTCGCCGCTTTAGCCGGAGGACCCTCGAGCGTCATTTCGCGCCAACCGCAACTCGCCCGCTTTTTCGCCGCGGCCGCCATCTTGTCGTCTTCTCTTCACGGTGAGCACACCCCTAGGTTCGTGATCGGCGCCCACCCGCTGGTACCACCCACCACCGGAGCCGCTGTCGTTCCGGGACCCTTGTTCCGTCTTGGCGCGCCGCCGCCGCCGTCACACGCCACCTCCACTCACCGCTGCAGTGGCGCATGCGTGGCGACCACGTGGGAGCCGTGGTCGTCGGCGCCAGCGCGCAGCGAGTGCGCCACCTCACCCATCCACGGTCAGTGGCTCGGTGGACTTAGTCCGCGTGGTCGGGTCACCGACATGCGGGTCCCACATGTCGCTTAATTCTTTAATTATTTTAATTCGGAAAATCCTTCACGACGCCATGCTTGCGCAATAATCCGATTTTTCTATTGAGAAATAATTCGAATTCCATAAATCCTATTTTTAGGGTTTTTCTTTTGATTCAAACTTTGAAACCTTATAACTTTTGCATCCTAACTCCAAATCCATCCATTCAAATTTCTAAATTTGTATAAAATCAAGATCTATCTATTGGAGATTTTTAATTATTTTTATCAGAGTTATTTGCTTCTGTTATTTATTTATTCTTGTTGTTTGCTTGCATTACGAGTAGACTTGACGATACTCGGGAGGTTTGAGGAAGAAGGAGCTTTCCAAGACCAAGACCAGCACTTGAACCTATTCCAAGGCAAGCTATACCCTTGACCATTTTGCTTCCCAGTTTTATAAAAGTATTTTAATTCAAATTACTGCATCTTAATTCTAAGTATTTATTTAAAAGCTTTTGGGTGCAGTAGTTAATCCCAAATTGTTATGCCATCCTTGTCAATTGCTGTGTCCTGATTCCTTGTCACCTTAGTTGATATTTAGTTGGTAAATATGGTAGCACCAACGTGGGTTGGTTAGTTACGTATTAGATTGCTTAGCCATGCCACGAATCACTTGTCATGTATACGGCTGTTACAAATTGACTAAGTGAACATGAAACTGTGTGAACAAAATGTGTGTACTATGTGTCTTTGTGGCATATGTTGCACTTAAATCAACCAGGGTGGTAAAAGGATTTGGACTGAGGCAAGGGGTGGATACTGTGTGAAAAGGTGGACTGTGTGGACTGTGTGAATAATATTAATATGTGTGTCTATGTGGTTTGGTTAGCTGGAAGTCTTGCCTTGGTCAATTAAGGACCTCACCATGTGCGTCATTGAATCGAGCTTCTGTGCGACCACATGCTGCTTTTGAGACTGCCCAGCGTAGTAAGATAAGGTATCTCAAATGCTTTGTTATGCTTAGTGTTAGCTACACTAAGTGTATCTTGTGGGTAAAGTGTACAAACCTCCGCAGAGTGTAACGTAATCTATTCGAATAGCGCGTCATGGCCATGGACAATGCTCGGGAATTTCACACTAGGGGTAGATGTTTTCATAAAACTGTGTGGGAAGGGAGCCATATGATTAAATCATCTAGCTATGTGAATAACCTGACAGGCTGTGTGAGTCTTTGTGAAATAACTTGTTAAGATTATTATTGTCTATTGGTTTTACCTGTTTTCAATCTATTAATTGTATTAAATTGCAAAGGTTGCATTTATGCAAAAGAGCCACAAAATGCCTTCCCTTGTAAAAAGCCAAGATATATACATTTTGCATCTACGTGGTGTGGCTTTGCAGTACGGTGTGTACTCACGCTTGTTTTGACGAATCAAGCAGAGGAGGAGTCTTCACCAGCATTCGAGGACGAGTACATCGAAGGTGTTTAATCGTGAGGTCTTGATCCCAGTCGGTTGCCTGTGGTGAATCGATGGGGTGCCACTACCTTTTTCGTTTCCGCTATCGTTTATTTTCTCTGTTAGCCCTGCGTGGCTCAGTAATTGTAACTCGACCTTAAGGTCAAAACCATTATTTATTAATCAAAGTTATTCGTTTATGTTACTATTCGCTTGTATGGATCGATTTCCATCTTTGTTAACACTGTGTGCACTAGCGTGATCCTGGGCTAGTGCATTAAACACAGAGGGTCCTGAATCGTAATTTTGGGTCCCGACACTGTGTGCGCGGCTTGAGCCCGAGGAACAGTGTCCAGGTTTGACTGATTTTGTATTTAGTTCTTCTAGTTTGATTAGGACTTAAAATATAGCATACAATTTCATAAAAATTTGAAATAAATCAAAGGGGCTTCTGCGGTGACCTAGTACCCATATAAATCTGGAAAACCCTCTGTTCATGTTTTATTTGGTATAATTGAAATTCAAACCCTAGTGCAATGTATAATGTAAATGCTTGAAAACATGATGCATGCTGATGAGATGCATAGTAATACTCTTTTTTAATTTTGGGGATGTGACATCACTGAGCCTACCATGATTCTTGTTCTAAACATTTTTCTATGCCTCTTAGGTTTCAATATCCCACACAAGCCCAATACCCACCCCCCCTTGTCATAACAACTATAAAAATCCCAAAGTGATAGCATGTGCATCATGCATTTGCTTGAAATCAACTCGGAGTTAATGGTTTGGTATCATACTTCAACATGAGTACAATTTTTGTTGGTATAAAATCAATATATACTCTGTAACTGATACGGGGGATGCCCGATCTTCTCGGTGAGTAACCGTGGATAACTGATGCGAAGTAGATGATATCGCTAGCTGAACACTCGCGCCAATGCACGATCCCTCAACTCTTTGAAATACGCCCAAAACACACCGGATAGTTGATCGTCGCGAGACCACGAACGACGATCGCTAAGTCCCCAATTCCCAATGGAACGACGGCTTGACCTTGAATTGCAGAATGAACCAATGGATCGCCTAGTCCTCTCTCAAAGTCCTCGCATGAACTCTGGTTTCGAAAGAACAAGCAATAGCTATGTTTATATTCTTATGCATAAACTGGTCTGAGTTTACAATGGGGGTCTAACCCTTAATATATAGTGCCCTTCTCCTCCTCATGGCTGGCCAAGAGGCCCTACTCCAACTCTAATTCGGAATTAGAACTCCTACTCCAATTCCGACTCAATCTAAAACAAAAAGGAAACTCTAATTTTACAACCGTCATATTTTTTTGGTCATATATTTTTACTTAGGAGGAATTTCGGAGTAAGGGAGGATCCGTTGGATCGGGCTTGAAGTTATCTTTCCAACAAGCCCAAGAACACCCAAATCGGACTCCTTTTGTGAAAGTTATGACTGTTTTACTTCGGACTGTCTTGCTGATTCTGAATCCGAATTTGATGCTGATTCCGAATCCGAATTTGATTCTGGGTTGATTCCGAATTTGATTTCGGTTGGGGCTGTGGGAGATCTGAATTGGGCTTGAAAATCTTATCCAAAACTTGAGCTTTAAGTCCCCTTTTGCTCTCCCATCACACGGGCTTCTTTCCTCCTTGATCAGCCGCATCGGCTGCTTGACTTTCTCCTTCACAACCGCTTTGACCTTCTTGTTCTTCATCAGTAGGCAACAAATATGGTTACCCTCCTCCTTGTGCTCCTCTATTGCTTTGGCTCCAGCCTACCTCTCGGTTCCACAAGTTCATCGACTGGCATCCGATAAGGTCTCTTGGAAATTGGTGCTGTTCCTGGCACTAGATCGATGACAAACTCAATGTCACGGTCCGGTGGCATTCTGGTAATTCTTCCGAAATACATCAGGTAATCTCGACTACTGTGCACGCCTTCCAAAGAAACTGTCTTCTGACCGTTGACTACCAAATGTCCATCACGCATCGAGGTGGCTAGAAATTCTACTTTCTTTCTGTGGTATCCTCAATTGTCACGGCTCTTGGCCACAATCTAGTATCCTGTTTTATGTTTGGATAACCAATCCATACCAAGGATGACATCTATGGTCTGAGTGTCTAGAACTATTAGGTTGGCTAGAAACTCAACTCCGGCTATGAGTAGCCTAGCTCCTAAACATCCAACTTTAGAACTTAGCTCGCTCTCAGCGATCGACTAACAGAGTATGCTTAAGATGCATAACTTCCAATTTGTTCTTAGTTGCAAAAATTCCGAAACAAACGAATGTGAAGCTCCGTAATCAAATGTAATCGATGCGTGTAATCGAATTTACTAGGAACTTACCCAAGATAACGTCAGTGCTTCTTGGGCTCCTTCGAGTGACGTGGTTGACACGGCCTCGACCACCGATGGCGGTGCTCCTCCGGATTGACCGGTAGCTTGAGAAGTTCCTTGATGGTTGCCTTGTATCGCGCCTTGGTGGTGTGTTCCCAAGGTTGAAGCGTCGAGTGATAGTCCCATTCGCGGACATCGGTTGGCTTAAATGCCTGGCCGACGGCTGTAAAGCAAACTCGTTGTATTCGTGGGTTGCTTATGGATTGGGGTTGGTAGTGCGGGGTTGCGAAAGTTCGAGCAAGCGGGCGAGGTTGAAGTTGGTGCGGGTGGTCCGCGCGAGTGCGTGGTGGAAAACGGCTAAGCTGCGGTGGAATCATTCTTGCCCTCACCGGGTTGGTGACTTCCTTCTTTGAGCCATCCTCGCGCTACGATGATCTTCCAATTCCTTGCGCTTATCCTCTAGAATCAAAGCCTTATTGATCAACTCTTGAAAATCGTGAAAGGTGTGGGCGATCAAGTTGACTTGAAGTCCAAATGTTCAATCCTTTCGTAAAACGACTGACGAGCCTTGTCGATTGGCGACATCTTCTGCAAAGATATCGAGCAAGTTGAGAGAATTTGTTGAGGTAGTCGATCATCGACATTCCTCCTTGCTTGAGAGCACGAAATTCATCCTTCTTGTGATCCATGATTCCTTCGGTACATGATAATCGCGAAAAGCGATTGTGAACTCTTCCCAAGTAATATCTTGCGGCATTCCATGCATTTGCATGAAGTTTTCCCACCATTCGGCAAAGAATGCCTTCCATCCGTGAGAGGCGATAGAACTTTTTCATGATCGCCGCATTGAGTGATCGCAGCTTTCTCTCAATAACACGGCCAATCATCGGCTTCTCGTGAGACATGTCCGAAAAAGTTGGTGGGCGGGTCCTCATAAACTCCGCCAACTTGATGATCCATTGTGACCATGAGCAAGCTCGGGCTCCATTGTGATGTCGATTGTTGTTGCTCGTTATTCATAGCTTGCATATGATTCATCATGGTGTACATCACCGGGTCCGAGTTGTCATGAATGCTCCAAAATTCGCAGATCGATCAAGGTGCTTGTGGTGGAACCGCCTCTGGGATTTGTTCCGCCCTTCGACATCGAGTATCGTAACCACTTGCGCAGCCTTGACGAGTCCGAACCATCCGTGAATCTCCAAGGGTTAGATAAGGTAGCAAGCACGAGATAAGTTGTAGAACTAAGCGGGTAGGTAAAACCCAACATATTTTAAGAAAGCTCAACTGAAACTCTTATATTGATTAAGATAATAGTATGGCTTGCAACAAATGCCTAAGGGCCTTTGCACTCATACTTGCACACAAAAATAAGGACGAACTTAAGCACACCAAACTACCGCCTAAAGGCGACTCAAGACATAAAGCGGCTAAGCTCAAACAACGCGAACAGACTACTCAATCAAATAGCCTCCATGACCTTGACGGTGCTCCTTTCTTTGTAGACCGAAAGTGAGTGGCATCCGCAAACCGATCCCGATGTCCCGGATGGTGCAATAGGAGCAGTGTCCTCAGTGCAAAGCCGCTGGTGCTTCGCTCACGCTTTGCTCGCTGGCTTTCCGGTTCACCGGTCCATCGACTTCTTCGGTCTTCCTCTTGATGTCTTCTTCGTGTCGCCCATAAAGAGTTTCTTCTAATATGGCGATCCTTTCTTCACTCTCAAGAGTCTCATAGGTACACTCCACTCAGAAGCGGCTAACTCCAACGATTCCTCCCGAGCAATGGGCGAATCGGGCGAGATGCACGACGGTGGCGTTGTCTTCTCCTTCCAGAGACGGAAAACGTGCGGCAAGATCCACGTCGGAAGTGCGGGATGATAACGAAAAAGCGTGTCACGGCTCTCGAGTAGATGTTGCGATCCTCGGGATGGCAAGGCGTGAAGACTCTGGATTGCTTCAATCCAAATACTCCTTCGAGCCGAGATGTTCAGTGGTTTGCTTGCCTTGGTGTTACTGGCGAGACGGTCAAATGGCGATCACTCCACGATCTCGGCTGCTCACAATCCAAGCAACGCCACGGTACAATGGACGATCGAACCCTCCAAGTACTTGTAGCAACTTCCAAAGCTCGGCGGCAAGTCCTCCCTTGCGCCTCCATAACTCAAGACGAGGCATCTGTCAAGATGGATAAGGATATGAAAACAACTTTAAAACAAGTGGGGAGAGAAAGAATTTCAAAGATAGTTGAGTCAAGAGAGACATGAGATGAGTTAAGGAGTTCAATTAATCTTGTAAGTTAATATTTGCTTTAGAAAATAGTTTTGGACTCACTAAGAACGCCAATCTAACTAGGGTCAAGACTCTACATCAAGATGGCTCGATACCACCTCCGCTTCGGGACCCAAATATGCAATCTGACCCTCTGTGTATTCTCGCACTAGTCCAGATCACGCTAGTGCACACAAAGGTCAACATTGATGAAATATCACATCCATACAACGAATATAAGAATAAACGAGTACCTTTAAATAACAAATAATCATGGGACCTTACGGTCGAGTTTACATTTATTAAGCCATGCAAGGTCGACAATAAAGAAATAAAGCTGCGCAATGAAACGAAATAAACTCGGTGGCTCCCATCAATTTACCACGAGCAACCGATCGATCAAGACCCTAACGCTCAACCTTCGTAGAACTCTTCTTCAAAAGCAAAGATTTACTCCTCCACTTCATTGATTTGTTTAGCAAGAGTGAGTACACACCGCACTCGCAAGTCATACCACGTAATGCAATTTATAGATGATGGCTTATTCCAAAGGAATGGCTTCGTGGTTATTTTGCGTAAATGCAACATTTGCAATTGAATACAAATAATAGATTGAAAGCATAATTCAAAACAAATAGACAATAATAAGTTAACAATTGATTTCACAAAGGACACACAGCCTAATCAAGTTCTTTCACACATGAACAAGTTATCTCACACGGTGACCCTTCCCAATTGTTTTATGAAAATCTACCCTCGTGTGAAATTCGAGCATGTCCATAACCGAGGACGCGGCTATTCGAATAGATTGGTTTAAACACTCTGCAGAGGTTGTACACTTTACCCACACGATGAAATCAACCTGATCGAGTTGATCACAACAAAACCTTTCGAGACTTCATCTCAAACAATGACACTCTGGTGTGCTTTATCGCCGTCAATTTGTACACACACCCTTGGAACGACACACACCATTGGACAGGATGCAATGAACCGTCCCGCGATGTGACATATCACACCTCCGACCCATCACACAGCTTAAATACAACTGAGTTGTCAATGTCAAGACTCCATAACTTACTAAGTCGGCCCACCCATACTAGGCATGTGGTCGCACAAGAAGGCCCAGTTCAATGGCGCACAAAGTTAAGTCCTTAATTGACCAAGGCAAGACTTCGATTTTAACCCAAATCACAAAGTTTAATAAGCACACACTCCACCATTCACACGTAATCCACCACTTGCCTCGGCCTAAATCTTTTCCCACCCCGTTGATTAAGTGCAACACATGCCATCAACGAGTAATAGCACACAAAGACACACATGATTCATCACACGTTCCATAATCACTTAGTCAAGTTTATAATTGCAACTCACATGAAATGATGACTCGTGGCATGGCTAAGCGCCTAATCGTATCTAACCAACCCACGTTGGTGCTACAATAATACCAACTAATAATTAATCAACCTAGGGTGACAAAAGATCATGGCATACAATAGACAAGGTGGCATAACAATTTGGATTAATAACTACACCCAAAAGCATTTAAATAAATACTTGAAATAGAATGCAATACATTGAAACAAAGTATTTTGGCGGGTTCAAAATGATCAAAGGTATAACTTGCCTTGGAATAGATCTAGATATTGGTCATGGTCTTGAGGTGCTCCTTCTTCTGCAAAATTCCCCGAAGTATCGACGTCTACTCGCAAACGAGACAAAAGAAATAAAACAAATAAATAACAGAGGCAAAACAAACTCCAAAAATTAAATAAAATTCACCATTAAATAGATCTTAATTTTATATGAATTTACAAATTTGAATGGGCTCAATTGGACTTCGGATGCAAAAGATATGGGCTTTGGAAGATTGGAAAATCAATTAAACCCTAATTTGGATTTTCTCGAATTTCCCGAATTATTTTTATAAAGGAAATTCGGATTATTGCGCAATGCTTGCGTCATCCGAGAATTTCCGGAAAAAGAATTAAATTTAAATAGAAAACTCGCGGTGGGCCCCATCGCCGGTGGCTCGCCCATGGTGGCCGGGTTCACCGAGCCACGGAGATTTGGCGGTGGATCGAGCCACGCGACGCCAAGTGGTCGCCACGCTAAGCGACACGCAAGCGCCCGAGGTGACGGGCACCTGGCGTGGCTGGCGACGACGCCACGGCCAAGCGGCGCTCTAGGACCGAGGGCTCACGGCGTCGGCGGCGACTTCCGGCCAAGCCCAAAACGGGTTACCAAGGGCGGCGGAGCTCTTTGGAGGTGACGGCGAGCTCGGCGAACGGCAGCTCGGCGGTGGCGAAGAAGGTGGCGGCGCGAAGACTGCGTTGTCGGACGGTCCGCAGCGGCGGTGGAAGGCGTCCTCGGGCGAAGGCGGCGGCGACCGAGTAGCTCGGTTGTTGCGATCACGAGGGCGATGGCGGCACGGACAACGAAGGTCCGAGGTGGCGAAATCCGGCGGCGAAGAGGTTGCGGCCGGCGCGAACCTTCGGGCAATGCGCCAAACGAAGACGGCGAAGCGGCGGCGCCTTAGGGTTTTGGTGGAGGAGGAGAGGCGAGGAGCTAGGTGGACTCGGGGGCTTTTATAGCCGAGGACGCGAGTCCCGAGTGGAAACGGCAGTGGCAAGCGAAAGCGGCGGAGGCGGGCGCGAGAGATCGGGAGGAGGACGACGCCGAGCCGGGCGGAGGCGGGTCCACCGATCGGCCGAGAAGCGGCGCAGCGCGACGGGGCGGCGGCAACCGGACGATGGAGATCCTGCGGTACGAGAGCAAGCGAGGCGACGCGCGAGCTTGGCGTGCGATCGCGCGAAGGGACACGCGGCGGAGATCCAATGGGCAAGGCGGCGAACGCAGCGCGGTGTGATCGCGATCCAACTACCGGGAGTGAGCGGTGGAATAGTGTTGGGCTCCGCCCAAGATCGTTCAAGGAATTTAAAATAGATTTTCTTTTTAATAAATCCGAGAAAATGCAAATAGCAATTAGAAAATAGCAAATGACTTTGGAAAAATTCGAGAAAATTCTATAAAATATAACCAAGCATATAGAATCTAAATAAAATAGTTTTGACAATTGTTGATGTTGGGATTAAGCACATTAAATCAGTTTGTTCTAAAAGTCCAAATTAAGCTTTTTAAATTAATATTCAAATAATCCAAATGGTAAATTTTCTTGCTACCAATATTTAAAAGATATTTAAAGCTCTGAAAATAGGGATGTTACAAACCTCCCCTTAAACGAATCTCGCCCCCGAGATTAGGCTAGCTAGAGAAAAGGCTAGGAACTCGGCTTTCAACTCTTCTTCACGTTCCCACGTTGCTTATCCTTCTGAGTGGTTACTCCACTGGACTTTGCAGAAACGAACGGTCTTATTTCTGGTGCGGCGCTCTGCGACATCTAAAATTCTGACAGGCTGCTCTTTGTACATGAGATCTTCTTTCATTCAATTGACAACAACGGTTCGCTTCTTCCGCACACGAAGACACTTCTTGGTGAGAGACATGAAAGACATCATGCACTCCTGCTAACGACTGTGGTAGCTCCAACTGGTACGCAACTTCTCCACGGCATTCCAAAACCTTGAATGGACCCACATACCTTGGAGCAAGCTTCCCTTTGGTGTGGAATCTCTTAACACCTCCGAGCGGAGTAACTCAAGATACACAAAATCCTCGGTTCAAAGTCGAGGTCACGGCGACGATTATCGGCATAACTCTTTTGCTCGGATCGGGCTATCTTTAACCTCTCTCGATCATAGCAACTTGTTCTTGGCTTCTGAATAATATCGGCCCGAACACTACACGCTCAAATTGTCTCGACCAATTCAACGGAGTTCTGCAGCACGATCGCATGAGCTTCAAATGGTGACATCGCAAACGGCTTGATAACTTGTTGTTGTACGAGAATTTCGTGCATACGGCAAACTTTTATCCCAACGGTAGCATTAGCTAAGGCACGTGCTCTCAACATATCTTCTAATATCGGTTGACTCTTTCATCGGTCCATCCATCTGTGGATGATAAGCGAAGATGAAATTTAGATGAGTTCCTGTGGCTTCATGTAGACTCGCCGAAACGAGGTGAATTGAGATCCTCGATCCGACACTATCTTCTTAGGCACACCGTGCGGTCGACAATTTTGTCATATACAATTCGCCAAGCGGTCTCCTCGAGTAAGTGGTTTTGGTGGCAAGAAATGGGCAACCTTAGTCAAACGATCCACTATTACCCAAATCGAATCATAACTTGATTGAGTCTTGGGTAAACCGCGGTAATAAAATCCATACCGATCTCTTCCCACTTCCATTCTCGTATCTTCACGGTTGTAGCAATCCCGCGCTCTCGATGCTCGCCTTTACTTTCGACACACGTCGCATAAAGCAACGAACTCGCGACGCCTCGCTTTAAGTTTGGCCACCAAAACTTATTCTTAACATCCCGATACATCTTAGTGCTTCGTGGTGAATTGAATACTTTGAGTCATGGGCTTCCTTCGAATCACCGTTGTCTTAATCCATCCATATCCGTACACGATACGCCCATTGATCCACAAGATATCCCGATCATCTATGGTGAAGTCTTTAAATTTTCCTTCGACATCTTCTTCTTGAGATCAAGCAAACTCGTAATCCTTAGGTTGAGCTTCACGAATCTGTTTCTCCAGAGTAGACTGTACTTCCGGTGGCCACAAATCCTTCCTAACTACTTCTAGTGTAGCTTCGGAATTCCTTTGAAGTTTCGAGCAAACTCTTTTGCTTCGAGCATTGCAAGAGCTTTTGCGACTCGGTGCATCTGCAACTACATTGGCCTTACCAGATGGTAATGGATTCCAAGATTATAATCCTTTATTAATTCCAACCATCTTCTCTGTCTCATGTTCAAATCGATCGAGTGAATATGTACTTGTGCTCTTATGATCGTGTAGACTTCACGATTACTGGATGAGATAATGTCGCCAAATCTTCAAAGCATGCACTACTGACTAATTCCAAATCATGGGTAGGATAATTCTCTTCATGAGGTCTTAATTGCCTTGACGCATAGCGGCGGCTCTTCCTTCTTGCATAAGGACACATCCTAATCCTTGACGCCAAGCATCACAAGAGATATCAAAATCCTTACTAATATCAAGCAAAACTAGCACTGGGTCAAGTCAAACGCTTCTTCAATTCTTGAAAACTCTTCACAAGTCGGGTCCAAATAAACTTCTTCTCTTTCTTCAACAATTGCGTAAGAGGTTTAGCAATCGTTGAGAACCCTTCAATGAAACGACGATAGTATCCTGCCATTCCCAAGAAACTACGAATTTGAGTAACCGCCTTGGTCGCTCCCAATTCATTCTGACTTTAACCTTTCCGGTCAATTGCTACTCCTTACTGTCATTACATGACCGAGAAAATCAACTTTCTTCTTCCAAAAGTCACACTTGCTGAACTTGGCATACAACTGATGTCCTCTGAGCTTCTCTAGGATTAATCTCAAATGTTCTGTATGTTCTTCTTCTGACTTTGAATATACCAAAATATCATCAATGAATACTACTACGAACTTATCCAAATATTCCATGAATACTTTGTTCATCATGTTCATGAAATAGGGGGGCATTAGTCAATCCAAAAGACATGACTAAAAACTCATAATGTCCATACCGGTTGAGAAAGCGGTCTTTGGTACATCCTTAGGACAAATCTTCAATCGATGATAACTCGATCGTAGATCGATCTTGGAGAATACTCGGCTCCTTTCATCCGGGTCGAACAAATCATCTATTCGGGCAATGGGTACTTGTTCTTGATGGTGACTTCATTGAGAGAACGATAATCGATGCACATTCTCATGCTTCCATCTTTCTTCTTGACGAACAAAGCGTGTGCTCCCCATGGCGCATTTAACTAGGTCTTACAAAACCTTTCTCCAAGAGTTCTTCTATCCGCTTCTTCATTTCCACAAGTTCATCGACCGCATCCGATAAGGTCTCTTGGAAATTGGTGCCGTTCTCGCACTAGATCGATGACAAACTCAATGTCACGGTCGGTGGCATTCCCGTAATTCTTCCGAAATACATCGGGTAATCTCGACTACTGTGTACGTCTTCCAAAGCGTCTTCGATCGTTGACTACCAAATGTCCATCACGCATCGAGGTGGCTAGAAATTCTACTTTCTTTCCGTGGTATCCTCAATTGTCACGGCTCTTGCCACAATCTAGCATCGCTTTATGTTTGGATAACCAATCCATACCAAGGATGACATCTATGGTTTGAGTGTCTAGAACTATTAGGTTGGCTAGAAACTCAACTCCAAACTATGAGTAGCCTAGCTCCTAAACATCCAACTTTAGAACTTAGCTCGCTCTAGCGATTGGACTAACAGAGTATGCTTAAGATGCATAACTTCCAATTTGTTCTTAGTTGCAAAATTCGTAAACAAACGAATGCGAAGCTCCGTAATCAAAATGTAATCGATGCAGTGTATGAATTTACTAGAACTTACCCAAGACAACGTCAGTGCTTCTTGGGCTCCTTCGAGTGACGTGGTTGACACGGCCTCGACCACCGATGGCGGTGCTCCTCGGATTGACGGTAGCTTGAGAAGTTCCTTGATGGTTGCCTTGTCTTCGCGTCTTGGCCGTGTGTTCCCAAGGTTGAAGCGCACTGGAGTGATAGTCCCATTCTGCGGACATCGGTTGGCGAAATGCCCTGGCTGACGACATGTAAAGCAAACTCTGGTTGTATTCTGTGGGTTGCTTATCTTTGGATTGGGGTTGGTAGTGCGGGGTTGCGAAAGTTCGAGCAATCGGGCGAGGTCTTGAAGTTGGTGCGGGTGGTCAGCGCACTCGTGGTGGAAAACGGCTAAACTGCGGTGGAATCATTCTTGCCCTCAGCTGGGGTTGGTGACTTCCTTGCTGAGCCATCCTGCGCTTACGATGATCTTCCAATTCCTTGCGCTTATCCTCTAGAATCAAAGCCTTGTTGATCAACTCTTGAAAATCAGGAAAGGTGTGGGCGATCAAGTTGACTTGAAGTCCAGTGTTCAATCCTTTCAGAAAACAACTATGACGAGCCTTGTCAGTGGCGACATCTTCGCGAGATATCGAGCAAGTTGAGAGAATTTGTTGAGGTAGTCGATCATCGACATTCCTCCTTGCTTGAGAGCACGAATTCATCCTTCTTCGAGATCCATGATTCCTTCTCGTACATGATACTGGCGAAAAGCAGTTGTGAACTCTTCCCAAGTAATATCTTGCGGCGTTCCATGCGCCCACAAAGTTTTCCCACCATTCGGCAAAGAATGCCTTCCATCCGTGAGAGGCGCATGAACTTTTCATGATCGCCGCATTGAGTGATCGCAGATTTTCTCTCAATAACACGAAGCCAATCATCGCCTTCTCCGTGAGACATGTCGAAAAAGTTGGTGGGCGGGTCCTCATAAACTCCGCCAACTTGGATGATCCATTGTGACCATGAGCAACTGGGCTCCATTGTGATCTCGATTGTTGTTGCTCGTTATTCATAGCTTGCATATGATTCATCATGGTGTACATCACCGGTGCGAGTGCCATGAATGCTCCAAAATTCTGAGATCGATCAAGGTGCTTGTGGTGGAACCGCTCTGCGGGATTTGCTCTCGCCCTTCCGACATCGAGTATCGTAACCACTTGCGCAGCTTGACGAGTCCGAACCATCCGTGAATCTCCGGGGTTAGATAAGGTAGCAAGCACGAGATAAGTTGTAGAACTAAGCGGGGTAGGTAAAACCCAACATATTTTAAGAAAGCTCAATCAAACTCTTATATTGATTAAGATAATAGTATGGCTTGCAACAAATGCCTAAGGGCCTTTGCAGCTCATACTTGCACACAAAAATAAGGACGAACTTAAGCACACCAAACTACCGCCTAAAGGGCGACTCAAGACATAAAAATGGCTAAGCCTGAAACAACGCGAACAGACTACTCAATCAAATAGCCTCCGCAGCCTTGACGGTGCTCCCTTTGTAGACACGAAAGTGAGTGGCATCCTCGCAACCGATCCTCGATGTCCCGGTGGTGCAATAGGAGCAGTGTCCCCGTGCAGTCTTCTTTGGTGCTTCGCTCACGCCTCTGCTGGCTCTTCTGGTTCAGTAGGTCCATCGCCTTCTTCAGGTCTTCCTCTTGATGTCTTCTTCGTGTCGCCCATAAAGAGTTTCTTCTAATATGGCGATCCTTTCTTGACTCTCAAGAGTCTCATAGGTACACTCCACTCAGAGCGGCTAACTCCAACGATTCCTCCGAGCAATGTGAATCGGGCGAGATGCACGACGGTGGCGTTGTCTTCTCCTTCCGTAGACGGAAAGCGCAAAGCAAGATCCACGCCGGAAGTGCGGGGATGATAACGAAAAACTGTGTCACGAAGCTCTCGAGAGTAGATGTTGCAGATCCTCAGGATGGCAAGGCGTGAAGACTCCTGGATTGCTTCAATCCAAATACTCCTTCGAGCTGAGATGTTCAGTGGTTTGCTTGCCTTGGTGTTCTGCCTGGCGTAGACGGTCAAATGGCAGATCACTCCACGATCTCTACTGCTCACAATCCAAGCACCGCCACGGTACAATGGACGATCGAACCCTCCAAGTACTTGTAGCAACTTCCAAAGCTCTCGGCAAGTCCTCCCTTGCGCCTCCATAACTCAAGACGAGGCATCTGTCAAGATGGACAAGGATATGAAAACAACTTTAAAACAGCGGGGAGAGAAAGAATTTCAGCAATAGTTGAGTCAAGAGAGACATGAGATGAGTTAAGGAGTTCAATTAATCTTGTAAGTTAATATTTGCTTTAGAAAATAGTTTTGGACTCACTAAGAACGGCCAATCTAACTAGGGTCAAGACCTACAGTCAGTATGGCTCTGATACCACCTCTGTCGGGACCCAAATATGCAAACTGGACCCTCTGTATTCTCGTGACTAGTCCAGATCACGCTAGTGCACACAAAGGTCAACATTGATGAAATATCACATCCATACAACGAATATAAGAATAAACGAGTACCTTTAAATAACAAATAACTGTTGGGACCTTACGGTCGAGTTTTACATTTATTAAGCCATGCAAGGCTGACAATAAAGAAATAAACCGCAATGAAACGAAATAAACTCGGTGGCTCCCATCAATTTACCACAGTGCAACCGATCGATCAAGACCCTAACGCTCAACCTTCGAGAACTCTTCTTCAAAAGCAAAGACGACTCCTCCACTTCATTGATTTGTTTAGCAAGAGTGAGTACACACCGCACTCGCAAGTCATACCACGTAATGCATTTATAGATGATGGCTTATTCCAAAGGAATGGCTTCGTGGTTGTTTTGCGTAAATGCAACATTTGCAATTGAATACAAATAATAGATTGAAAGCATAATTCAAAACAAATAGACAATAATAAGTTAACAATTGATTTCACAAAAGACACAGTCTAATCAAGTTCTTTCACACATTTGAACAAGTTATCTCACACGGTGACCCTTCCCAATTGTTTTATGAAAATCTACCCTCGTGTGAAATTCGAGCATGTCCATAACCGAGGGCGGCTATTCAATAGATTGGTTTAAACACTCTGCAGAGGTTGTACACTTTACCCACACGATGAAATCAACCGGATCGAGTTGATCACAACAAAACCTTTCGAGACTTCATCTCAAACAATGACACTCTGGTGTGCTTTATCGCAGTCCAATTTGTACACACCCTTGGAACGACACACACCATTGGACGGGGATGCGTGAACAGCCCCGCGATGTGACATATCACACCTCCGACCCATCACACGGCTTAAATACAACCTGAGTTGTCAATGTCAAGACTCCATAACTTACTAAGTCAGCCCACCATACTAGGCATGTGGTCGCACAAGAAGGCCAGTTCAATGGCGCACAAAGTTAAGTCCTTAATTGACCAAGGCAAGACTTCCGCTTTAACCCAAATCACAAAGTTTAATAAGCACACAGCTCCACCATTCACACAGAATCCACCACTTGCCTCGCCTAAATCTTTTCCCACCTCGTTGATTAAGTGCAACACATGCCATCAACGAGTAATAGCACACAAAGACACACAGATTCATCACACGTTCCATAATCACTTAGTCAAGTTTATAATTGCAACTCTCACATGAAATGATGACTCGTGGCATGGCTAAGCGGCCTAATCGTATCTAACCAACCCACGTTGGTGCTACAATAATACCAACTAATAATTAATCAACCTAGGGTGACAAAAGATCATGGCATACAATAGACAAGGTGGCATAACAATTTGGATTAATAACTACACCCAAAAGCATTTAAATAAATACTTGAAATAGAATGCAATACATTGAAACAAAGTATTTTGAAAACTGGGTTCAAAATGATCAAAGGTATAACTTGCCTTGGAATAGATCTAGATATTGGTCTTGGTCTTGAGGTGCTCCTTCTTCTGCAAAATTCCCCGAAGTATCGACGTCTACTCGCAAACGAGACAAAAGAAATAAAACAAATAAATAACAGAGGCAAAACAAACTCCAAAAATTAAATAAAATTCACCATTAAATAGATCTTAATTTTATATGAATTTACAAATTTGAATGGGCTCAATTGGATTTCGGATGCAAAAGATATGGGCTTTGGAAGATTGGAAAATCAATTAAACCCTAATTTGGATTTTCTCGAATTTCCCGAATTATTTTTATAAAGGAAAATCGGATTATTGCGCAATGCTTGCGTCAGCCGAGAATTTCCGGAAAAAGAATTAAATTTAAATAGAAAACTGACAGGTGGGCCCCACTGTCGCAGTTCAACCACGGTGAACTGGGTTCACCGAGCCACGGGAGATTTGGCCCGGTGGACTGAGCCACGCGGACGCCAAGTGGCTGCCACGCAAGCGACACGCAAGCGCCAGAGGTGACGGCACCTGGCGTGGGCGACGACGACGCACGCCAGCGGCGGCGCTTAGGATCGAGGGCTCGCCGGCGTCGGCGGCGATCACGGCAAATAAGCCCAAAACGGGTTACAAGGGGCGGCGGTTACCGGAGGTGACGGCGAGCTCAGCGGCAACGGCTCACCGGGCAAGCGGCGGCGAAGAAGGTGGCGGCGCGAGCTTCCGTTGTCGGACGGTCCAAGAACGGCGGTGGAGGCGTCCTCGGGCGAAGGCGACGGCAGACCGAGTAGCTCGGTTGTTGCGATCACGAGGGCGGTGGCGGCACGACGACAACGAAGGTCCGAGGTGGCGAATCCGGCGGCGAAGAGGTTGCGGCGGCCGCGAACCTTCGGCAATGCGCGCCAAACGAAGACGGGCGAGGGGCGGCGCCTTAGGGTTTTGGAGGAGGGAGAGGCGAGGAGCTAGGTGGACTCGGGGCTTTATAGCCGAGGACGCGAGTCCCGAGTGGAAGCGGTGGCGGCGGGCGCGGCGGGCTGAGGCGGGCGCGAGAGATCGGGAGGAGGACGACGCCGAGCCGGGGCGGAGGCGGGTCCACCGGCCAGCGAGAGCAAGCGGCGCAGTACGGCGGCGGCAACCGACGATGGAGATCCTGCGGCCGAGAGCAAGCGAGGCGACGCGAAGCGCGGGCGGCGCGATCGCGCGAAGGGGACACGCTGCGCGAGATCCAATAAGGGGCAAGGCGCGAACGATGCGCGCGGTGTGATCGCGATCCAACGGCTGGGAGTGAGCGGGCTGGAATAGTGTTGGGCTCCGGCCCAGCACTGTTCCGAAGGAATTTAAAATAGATTTTCTTTTTAATAAATCCAGAAAATGCAAATAGCAATTAGAAAATAGCAAATGACTTTGGAAAAATTCCAGAAAATTCTATAAAATATAACCAAGCACATAGAATCTAAATAAAATAGTTTTGACAATTGTTGATGTTGAGATTAAGCATATTAAATCAGTTTGTTCTAAAAGTCCAAATTAAGCTTTTTAAATTAATATTCAAATAATACAAATGGTAAATTTTCTTGCTACCAATATTTAAAAGATCTTTAAAGCTCTGAAAATAGGGATGTTACAAACCTCCCCCCCCTTAAACGAATCTCGTCCCTGAGATTCAGGCTAGCTAGAGAAAAGGCTAGGGAACTCGGCTTTCAACTCTTCTTCACGTTCCCACGTTGCTTATCCTTCTGAGTGGTTACTCCACTGGACTTTGCAGAAACGAACGGTCTTATTTCTGGTGCGGCGCTCTGCGACATCTAAAATTCTGACAGGCTGCTCTTTGTACGTGAGATCTTCTTTCATTCAATTGACAACAACGGTGCGCTCTCTTCGCACACGAAGACACTTCTTGGTGAGAGACATGAAAGACATCATGCACTCGCTAACGATCGTGGTAGCTCCAACTGCACGCAACTTCTCCACGGCATTCCAAAACCTTGAATGGACCCACATACCTTGGAGCAAGCTTCCTTTGGTGTGGAATCTCTTAACACCTCCGAGCGAGTAACTCAAGATACACAAAATCCTCTCGTTCAAAGTCGAGGTCACGACGACGATTATCGGAGATAACTCTTTTGCTCGGGTGGGCTATCTTTAACCTCTCTCGATCATAGCAACTTGTTCTTCTGACTTCTGAATAATATCTCGCCCGAACACTACACGCTCAAATTGTCTCGACCAATTCAACGGAGTTCTGCAGCACGATCGCATGAGCTTCAAATGGTGACATCTGGCAAACTGGCTTGATAACTGTTGTTGTACGAGAATTTTGCATACGGCAAACTTTTATCCCAACTGGTAGCATTAGCTAAGGCACAGGCTCTCAACATATCTTCTAATATCTGGTTGACTCTTTCAGTCTGTCCATCTGTCTGTGGATGATAAGCAGTACTGAAATTTAGATGAGTTCCCAGGGCTTCATGTAGACTCTGCCAGAAACGAGAGGTGAATTGAGATCCTCGATCTGACACTATCTTCTTAGGTACACCGTGCAGACTGACAATTTTTGTCATATACAATTCCGCCAAGCGGTCTCCTGAGTAAGTGGTTTTGACTGGCAAGAAATGGGCAACCTTAGTCAAACGATCCACTATTACCCAAATCGAATCATAACTTGATTGAGTCTTGGGTAAACCGGTAATAAAATCCATACCGATCTCTTCCCACTTCCATTCCGTATCTTCACGGTTGTAGCAATCCTCGCGGCCTCGATGCTCTCGCCTTTACTTTTCGACACACGTCGCATAAAGCAACGAACTCGCGACGCCTCGCTTTAAGTTTGGCCACCAAAACTTATTCTTAACATCCCGATACATCTTAGTGCTTCGTGGTGAATTGAATACTTTGAGTCATGGGCTTCCTTCGTAATCACCGTCTTAATCCATCCATATCGGTACACGATACGCCCATTGATCCACAAGATATCCCGATCATCTATGGTGAAGTCTTTAAATTTTCCTTCCGACATCTTCTTCTTGAGATCAACAAACTCGTAATCCTTAGGTTGAGCTTCACGAACTGTTTCTCCGAGTAGACTGTACTTCCGGTGGCCACAAATCCTTCCTAACTACTTCTAGTGTAGCTTCGAATTCCTTTTGAAGTTTCGAGCAAATCTCTTTTGCTTCCGAGCATTGCAAGAGCTCTTGCGACTCGGTGCATCTGCAACTACATTGGCCTTACCAGATGGTAATGGATTCCAAGGTTATAATCCTTTATTAATTCCAACCATCTTCTCTGCCTCATGTTCAAATCGATCGAGTGAATATGTACTTCAGTGCTCTTATGATCTGTAGACTTCACGGCGATTCTGGATGAGATAATGTCGCCAAATCTTCAAAGCATGCACTACGGCACTAATTCCAAATCATGGGTAGGATAATTCTCTTCATGAGGTCTTAATTGCCTTGACGCATAAGCGATGCCTCTTCCTTCTTGCATAAGGACACATCCTAATCCTTGACGCGAAGCATCACAAGAGATATCAAAATCCTTACTAATATCCAAGCAAAACTAGCACTGGGTCAAGTCAAACGCTTCTTCAATTCTTGAAAACTTTCTTCACAAGTCGGGTCCAAATAAACTTCTTCTCTTTCTTCAACAATTGCGTAAGAGGTTTAGCAATCGTTGAGAACCCTTCAATGAAACGACGATAGTATCCCGCCATTCCCAAGAAACTACGAATTTGAGTAACCGTCTTGGGTCGCTCCCAATTCATTACTGACTTTAACCTTTCCGGTCAATTGCTACTCCTTCTTGTCATTACATGACCGAGAAAATCAACTTTCTTCTTCCAAAAGTCACACTTGTTGAACTTGGCATACAACCGATGTCCTCTCGAGCTTTCTAGGATTAATCTCAAATGTTACGTATGTTCTTCTTCCGACTTTGAATATACCAAAATATCATCAATGAATACTACTACGAACTTATCCAAATATTCCATGAATACTTTGTTCATCATGTTCATGAAATAGGCAGGGCATTAGTCAATCCAAAAGACATGACTAAAAACTCATAATGTCCATACAGGGTTGAGAAAGCGGTCTTTGGTACATCCTTAGGACAAATCTTCAATCGATGATAACCTCGATCGTAGATCGATCTTGGAGAATACTCGGCTCCTTTCATCCGGGTCGAACAAATCATCTATTACGGGCAATGGGTACTTGTTCTTGATGGTAACTTCATTGAGAGAACGATAATCGATGCACATTCTCATGCTTCCATCTTTCTTCTTGACGAACAAAACTGGTGCTCCCCATGGCGATTTAACTAGGTCTTACAAAACCTTTCTCGATGAGTTCTTCTATCCGCTTCTTCATTTCCACAAGTTCATCGACCGCATCCGATAAGGTCTCTTGGAAATTGGTGCCGTTCACGGCACTAGATCGATGACAAACTCAATGTCACGGTCGGTGGCATTCTGGTAATTCTTCCGAAATACATCCGGTAATCTCGACTACTGTGCACGTCTTCCAAAGCGTCTTCGATCGTTGACTACCAAATGTCCATCACGCATCGAGGTGGCTACTAATTCTACTTTCTTTCTGTGGTATCCTCAATTGTCACGGCTCTTCGGCCACAATCTAGCACTGCTTTATGTTTGGATAACCAATCCATACCAAGGATGACATCTATGGTTTGAGTGTCTAGAACTATTAGGTTGGCTAGAAACTCAACTCCAGCTATGAGTAGCCTAGCTCCTAAACATCCAACTTTAGAACTTAGCTCGCTCAGCGATTGGACTAACAGAGTATGCTTAAGATGCATAACTTCCAATTTGTTCTTAGTTGCAAAAATTCCAGAAACAAACGAATGCGAAGCTCCAGAATCAAACAGAACTGATGCAGGTACTGAATTTACTAGAACTTACCCAGTACAACGTCGGGTGCTTCTTGGGCTCCTTCCGAGTGGCGTGGTTGACACGACCTCGACCACCGATGGCGGTGCTCCTCGGATTGACCGTAGCTTGAGAAGTTCCTTGATGGTTGCCTTGTATCTTGGCGTCTTGGTGGTGTGTTCCCAAGGTTGAAGCGTCATCGAGTGATAGTCCCATTCTCGCGGACATCGGTTGGCGAAATGCCTGGGCCGACGCTGTAAAGCAAACTCGTTGTATCTCGTGGGTTGCTTCTTGGATTGGGGTTGAGTGCGGGGTTGCGAAAGTTACGAGCAAGCTGGCGAGTCTTTGAAGTTGTGTGGGTGGTCCGCACTGCGTGGTGGAAAACGGCTAAGCTGCGGTGGAATCATTCTTGCCCTCGGTGGGGTTGGTGACTTCCTTGCCGAGCCATCTCGCGCTACGATGATCTTCCAATTCCTTGCGCTTATCCTCTAGAATCAAAGCCTTGTTGATCAACTCTTGAAAATCAGGAAAGGTGTGGGCGATCAAGTTGACTTGAAGTCCAGTGTTCAATCCTTTCAGAAAACAACTATGACGAGCCTTGTCAGTGGCGACATCTTCTGCAGCATATCGAGCAAGTTGAGAGAATTTGTTGAGGTAGTCGATCACCGACATTCCTCCTTGCTTGAGAGCACGAAATTCATCCTTCTTCAGATCCATGATTCCTTCTGGTACATGATACTGGCGAAAAGCAGTTGTGAACTCTTCCCAAGTAATATCTTGCGGCGTTCCATGCGCTCCACAGAAGTTTTTCCACCATTCGCAAAGAATGCCTTCCATCCGTGAGAGGCGTCATGTAACTTTTTCATGATCGCCGCATTGAGTGATCGCAGATTTTCTCTCAATAACACGGCCAATCATCGCCTTCTCTTGGTGAGACATGTCCGTAAAAGTTGGTGGGCGGGTCCTCATAAACTCCGCCAACTTGATGATCCATTGTGACCATGAGCAAGCTGGGGCTCCATTGTGATCTTGATTGTTGTTGCTCGTTATTCATAGCTTGCATATGATTCATCATGGTGTACATCACCGGTGCGAGCCGTCATGAATGCTCCAAAATTCGCAGATCGATCAAGGTGCTTGTGGTGGAAGCGCCTCTGCGGGATTTGCTCCGCCCTTACGATCATCGAGTATCGTAACCACTTGCGCACTTGACGAGTCCGAACCATCCGTGAATCTCCGGGGTTAGATAAGGTAGCAAGCACGAGATAAGTTGTAGAACTAAGCGGGGTAGGTAAAACCCAACATATTTTAAGAAAGCTCAATCAAACTCTTATATTGATTAAGATAATAGTATGGCTTGCAACAAATGCCTAAGGGCCTTTGCGACTCATACTTGCACACAAAAATAAGGACGAACTTAAGCACACCAAACTACCGCCTAAAGGGCGACTCAAGACATAAAGCGGCTAAGCTCAAACAACGCGAGCAGACTACTCAATCAAATAGCCTCGCAGACCTTGACGGTGCTCCCTTTCTTTGTAGACTCGAAAGTGAGTGGCATCCTCGCAAACCGATCCTCGATGTCCGGGGATGGTGCAATAGGAGCAGTGTCAATGGTGCAGTCGCTTGGTGCTTCGCTCACTTGCTCTCTGCTGGCTCTTACGTTCACCGGTCCATCGCCTTCTTCAGGTCTTCCTCTTGATGTCTTCTTCGTGTCGTCCATAAAGAGTTTCTTCTAATATGGCGATCCTTTCTTCTCTCGAAGAGTCTCATAGGTACACTCCACTCTGTGGCGGCTAACTCCAACGATTCCTCCCGAGCAATGCGAATCGGGCGAGATGCACGACGGTGGCGTTGTCTTCTCCTTCCAGACGGAAAGCGTGCAAGCAAGATCCACGTCGGAAGTGCGGGGATGATAACGAAAAGCGTGTCACAAAGCTCTCGAGTAGATGTTGCGATCCTCGGGATGGCAAGGCGTGAAGACTCTGGATTGCTTCAATCCAAATACTCCTTCGAGTGAGATGTTCGATGGTTTGCTTGCCTTGGTGTTCGCACTGGCGTGAGCGGTCAAATGGCGATCACTCCACGATCTCTACTGCTCACAATCCAAGCACCGCCACGGTACAATGGACGATCGAACCCTCCAAGTACTTGTAGCAACTTCCAAAGCTCTACGGCAAGTCCTCCCTTGCGCTCTCCATAACTCAAGACGAGGCATCCGTCAAGATGGACAAGGATATGAAAACAACTTTAAAACAATGGGAGAGAAAGAATTTCAGCAGTAGTTGAGTCAAGAGAGACATGAGATGAGTTAAGGAGTTCAATTAATCTTGTAAGTTAATATTTGCTTTAGAAAATAGTTTTGGACTCACTAAGAACGGCCAATCTAACTAGGGTCAAGACCTACAGTCAGTATGGCTCTGATACCACCTCTGTCGGGACCCAAATATGCAAACTGGACCCTCTGTGTATTCTGCACTAGTCCAGGATCACGCTAGTGCACACAGTGTCAACATTAATGAAATATCACATCCATACAACGAATATAAGAATAAACGAGTACCTTTAAATAACAAATAACTGTTGGGACCTTACGGTCGAGTTTACATTTATTAAGCCATGCAAGGTGATAATAAAGAAATGAACTGCAATAAAACGAAATAAACTCGGTGGCTCCCATCAATTTACCACGAGCAACCGATCGATTAAGACCCTAACGCTCAACCTTCAGAGAACTCTTCTTCAAAAGCAAAGCGACTCCTCCACTTCGTTGATTTGTTTAGCAAGAGTGAGTACACACCGCACTCGCAAGTCATACCACGTAATGCAATTTATAGATGATGGCTTATTCCAAAGGAATGGCTTCGTGGTTGTTTTGCGAAATGCAACATTTGCAATTGAATACAAATAATAGATTGAAAGCATAATTCAAAACAAATAGACAATAATAAGTTAACAATTGATTTCACAAAGGACACACAGTCTAATCAAGTTCTTTCACATGGTGAACAAGTTATCTCACACGGTGACCCTTCCCAATTGTTTTATGAAAGTCTACCCTCGTGTGAAATTCCCGAGCATGTCCATAACCGAGGACGCGGCTATTCGAATAGATTGGTTTAAACACTCTGCAGAGGTTGTACACTTTACCCACACGATGAAATCAACCGGATCGAGTTGATCACAACAAAACCTTTCGAGACTTCATCTCAAACAATGACACTCTGGTGTGCTTTATGCCAGTCAATTTGTACACACGACCCTTGGAACGACACACACCATTGGACAGGATGCGTGAACGAGTCCCGCGATGTGACATATCACACCTCCAAATTCCATCACACGCCTTAAATACAACCTGAGTTGTCAATGTCAAGACTCCATAACTTACTAAGTCAGGCCCACCCATACTAGGCATGTGGTCGCATAAAGAAGGCCCAGTTCAATGGCGCACAAAGTTAAGTCCTTAATTGACCAAGGTAAGACTTCGCTTTAACCCAAATCACAAAGTTTTATAAGCACAGCTCCACCATTCACAGAATCCATCACTTGCCTCGGTCTAAATCTTTTCCCACCTCGTTGATTAAGTGCAACACATGCCATCAACGAGTAATAGCACACAAGACACACAGATTCATCACACAGTTCCATAATCACTTAGTCAAGTTTATAATTGCAACTCTCATGAAATGATGACTCGTGGCATGGCTAAGCGATCTAATCGTATCTAACCAACCCACGTTGGTGCTACAATAGTACCAACTAATAATTAATCAACCTAGGGTGACAAAAGATCATGGCATACAATAGGCAAGGTGGCATAACAATTTGGATTAATAACTACACCCAAAAGTATTTAAATAAATACTTGAAATAGAATGCAATACATTGAAACAAAGTATTTTGGCGGGTTCAAAATGATCAAAGGTATAACTTGCCTTGGAATAGATCTAGATATTGGTCATGGTCTTGAGGTGCTCCTTCGCAAAATTCCCAAGTATCGACGCCTACTCAAAGCGAGACAAAAGAAATAAAACAAATAAATAACAGAGGCAAAACAAACTCCAAAAATTAAATAAAATTCACCATTAAATAGATCTTAATTTTATATGAATTTACAAATTTGAATGGGCTCAATTGGACTTGGATGCAAAAGATATGGGCTTTGGAAGATTGGAAAATTAATTAAACCCTAATTTGGATTTTCTCGAATTTCCGAATTATTTTATAAAGGAAATTCGGATTATTGCGCAATGCTTGCGTCATCCGAGAATTTCGGAAAAAGAATTAAATTTAAATAGAAAAGCGACAGTGGGCCCCATCATGCGGTGGCTCAAACCACTGGTGGCTCGGGTTCACCGAGCCACGGAGATTTGGCCCGGCAGACCGAGCCACGCGGACGCCAAGTGGTCGCCACGCAAGCGACACGCAAGCGCCGAGAGGTGACGGGCTTTGGCGTGGCGCCGACGACGACGGCGCAAGCGGCGCTCTGGATCGAGGGCTCGCCGTCGTCGGCGGCGACTTCATTGGCGCCAAGCCCAAAATGGGTTACCAAGGGCGCGCGGCTACCGGAGGTGACGGCGAGCTCAGCAACAACGGCTCGGCCGGCGCGAAGAAGAAGGTGGCGGCGCGAAGCCTCGTTGTCGGACGGTCCCAAGAACAGCGGTGGAGGCGTCCTCGGCGAAGGCGACGGCGGCACCGAGTAGCTCGGTTGTTGCGATCACGAGGCGATGGCGGCACGGACAACGAAGGTCCGAGGCGGCGGAATCCGCGGCGAAGAGGTTGCGGCGTGGCGAACCTTCGCAATGCGCCAAACAAAGACGGCAGCGGCGGCGCCTTAGGGTTTTGGTGGAGGAGGAGAGGCGAGGAGCTAGGTGGACTCGGGGCTTTTATAGCCGAGGACGCGAGTCCCGAGCGGAAGCGGTGGCGGCGGCGCTGGCGGGCGAGGCGGGCGCGAGAGATCGGAGGAGGACGACGCCGAGCCGGGCGCGAGGCGGGTCCACCGGCCGGCCGAGAACAGCGCGCAAGGCGGCGGCGGCGGCAACCGGACGATGGAGATCTCGCGCCGAGAGCAAGCGAGGCGACGCGAAGGCCGGAGCGTGCGATAGCGCGAAGGGGACACGCGGCGGAGATCCAGCGGGGCAAGGCGGGCGAACGCAGGCGCGGTGTGATCGCGATCCAACGGCTGGGAGTGAGCGGGCTGGAATAGTGTTGGGCTCCGGCCCAACACTGTTCCGAAGGAATTTAAAATAGATTTTCTTTTTAATAAATCCAGAAAATGCAAATAGCAATTAGAAAATAGCAAATGACTTTGGAGAAATTCCAGAAAATTCTATAAAATATAACCAAGCACATAGAATCTAAATAAAATAGTTTTGACAATTGTTGATGTTGAGATTAAGCATATTAAATCAGTTTGTTCTAAAAGTCCAAATTAAGCTTTTTAAATTAATATTCAAATAATCCAAATGGTAAATTTTCTTGCTACCAATATTTAAAAGATCTTTAAAGCTCTGAAAATAGGGATGTTACACGTCGGCTGTCTGTAAGACTTGCCATGTATGACATTAGATAACATGAATGAGAGAGGAGGAGCATAGAGAATTGAGCTGTCACAAGACACATTATACATGAAGGGGTTGTCTAGACATGTAAAAAGATAACTCATTATAGGAGATGTCTTTAGTGATGTCCATAGATGACATAGAGATATACTATAGACAACAGTTGTCTATACCATTGTACATGCCCTAAGCCGGCTACTCTAAGTCTTAAGTTTAACTGGGAAGAATCTAAGGATAATTCTGATATGGAGAGTAGGCACCTATTCCGATGGTTGCTGAAAATACAGTGGGTGCTGATCCCTAATTATATTAAAAGGAGACACCAAAATGCCAGTATGTCATTTGTGAGTTGTGCTAACTGCATGATGTGAGTGAGTTTCGCTGTTTTGAGAATTATAGTATCAGTGAGGGCTGAATGTTTTGGTTTTCTTTTGATGGAGTTAAAGCTTAGTGTTTTGTAAGTCTGTAAGATGGGGTGGCTCACTGTGGGTGTAACTTCTCCAAAAAAAAATCCTTAAGATAGGTGTAGCTAAGCGTATCATGTTATTGTGTGTAAATTATGGATCAATGTAAAACTTTTGCCGCTGTAATAAAGTTTGTCATGAAATTTCAAACTTTTTAATTTGAATTCAAGCTTTTATATGATTCTAGAAAAATGTGTGTTTAGAAGTTGTTGGAAATAATTTATTTAAATACTGGATTATTTATCATGAATTAATATAAATTTTACCAAAATTTTAAGAAGTCAAACTGATCTCATAAAAATCCAAACTAACTCAATAAGGTAGATCTGAAAATAATTTAAATTTGACAACTAGAGAATGAACAATGCACATAACAAATTTTCCAAGGCTCCATTTAAATACGAGAACACTCACAAAATTTTTTTAGAATTTTTAGAATTTATTTGCTATTTTAAATCGCTTAGTCAAACCATTCGAGTAGACCCGACTTAGTTTCGACCAGCTACTTGATTTCGACCGTCCACTCAGTTTCGACCACCCACTCGGTTTCGACCAAAACCACTCAGTTTCGATTAGACCCTTCAGCTAGACCCTCCAACTTGGTCTAATCGCACCAACTAACTCGGACCCGAACCCAACCGACTTGACTTGGTTCGACTACGCCACATCGTCGAGCCAGGCTCTGACCGAGCCACTTCGTTGCTGTCGTTGGTGGGCGGGCCCCATATTTTGGAACTGCTTTCTTCCCCGTCACGCCGCTCGGCCGAATGCGCTGGCATAGCGCATGCGCGCCACTGAGCTCCTTGTCACCACCTCATGCTTCTCCGATCGCCCATGAAGCATCGCCTCGACTTCAGGAAGCTCCTAAGCCAATCCATTCTCTCCCTCTCACTCTCCCCAACTTCTTCTTTATTTCGGTCGTGGAAAAGGACAAGGAGAGTGTCTCCGCGTTGTTGCCTTCCGCAAGCCAACAAGCCCACCACCTTATTCTACTCTCGACGTTGCATCCATTTTTGTCGGTCTGAGCCTTCTTAGTCTACGGAATCGTTGGAAACAACATCGTTGTCCTCAACTCCGGCAGCCACGGTCCCGAAGCTTGCTGGCTTTCTAGTGAGTCTTTCTCCATTTTGTCCTTACCGATCGCATCATTCCACTGAGTCTACCGGCGTGATTAATTGGATTTTGGTGCATCCTGGAGGGAGTATGGTCCCTTCTTCTCCGACAACGGTGAATTGCCGACGTCTACCATTCGGGCATCTCTGACCTCCATCGACGTCAAGATCGGGTGTGCCGCGTTCCTGAAGACGAGGTGATCCCGGTGCACGCCTTCTCGAAGCTCCTTAACCACCGAAGCGTCTTCTCCGCATTCACTACCCTTTCGTCTCTGCCTCCAATCGCCGGGAGCTCGCTGCCAGCAGCCATCAGACTCCGCGTCACCGCCAACGTGTTTGCGAGGGTTCTCCGCACTCGTATGTGTTGATCCTGAGCTTAGAGACCCTCTGCTATGCTGAATCGCCTTACACGGCCATGCTGGAGCTCACCCGACGAGAGTCTCCGTCAAGTTGCTGACGTAATAGGTAATGACAGGTCATTAGTTCTTAATCCATTTCTTAATGCGTATATGACATGTAGGTCCCACTGATATAAACATGCTTAGAAATCTAATTAAAACCAGTTTAAGTCTTTGAGTCTATTACACGCGGGCCTGAAACCTTAAGTGCATAGCAATCCACCCCGTAGACCGTAAACTGAGTCCATGAGCCTCCGGTCCATACACAGTTTTGTGGACCGAGAGTGTGACATGTGGACCCCACATGTTAGTAGATTTTGTCTGGAAATTAAAAAGAAAAATAAAATACTATGCACCGAACCCCACATGTCAGTGACTAAAACTAGGTTAATCTTGGTGTAAAAAATATTTAATGCATTTAGAAAAATCCAAAATGAATTACTTTTGCACTAAAAATGGCTTAAGCTTCAAAAATTCATAACTAATTCATTTTAACTCCTAATTGAGTAAAATTAATTTGTGTAGTTTTCATTTTTACTATACTTTAGTTTGGAATAGGTTTTGAATATGTTACTATTATATAAAATTTTGATATTCAAAATATTTGAACACTAATGCAATTAACATTGAAAAACTCATAGAAAATTAAAATGAACCCCAATTGAATTGAAATTTTCACGTAAATTCACATAAAATCATATTATACCTACTATGTGAAGTTCATGCAATTTTGAATATTTAGCTTTATTTGGTGTTTATCGCAATATCGGTTTTTGTTGGGTTATTCGACAATGCCAACGTATTCATGAGTGTAACCTGAGATGAAGAAATGGTACAAGAAAGGCAAACAATCTCCCCTTTGATCATATTGCTCTTACTAGTTTCATGTAACAATTATATTGATTTTAAGTATTCTATGCATTGCTTTAAATTCAAATAGTTGTATGTCAAATGGGTAGATTTAGTTATATCCTCTTTGATGAAATTCCCTTCATTTGAAAGTTGATTACCAGTTTATCATTGATGCTTATGGTTATATACTATACGGGGGTGTTTGATAATTTGTAGAACGATGCTGAGTTATGCTAATAGATGTAGTCGAATTTGGTTGATAGAGCTAGTCCATCGACTGAGATTGAATTGAATTATGTTGGAATTGAGGATTATGTTCAGATCTTGGATCTGGTTATCATGGATATGTTGGGCATAGGTTTTGTGTTTTTGACTCGGACGGGTGATAGGGTAATGATGGGATGTTGTTCTGAATTCATGTAGCCCCGTTTGAGTGATTAAAGACTGGTCTGTGTGGTGTTGAACCAAGTCTTACGTGCAACCACATGCTGAGTTAATGGCGAAGGTTTGGCTTATTAATTTGCAGTGTGTTAGCTATCAAACGACAACTAGATTGACAATCTAGTGGGGGCGTGTGACTACCCTAAAGGGTCACTTGTGTTTGCGTGTAGCTTCGCAAGGACTTACTTACACAACGAGGTGTAACCTTGGTTCAAGCGACTGACAGTCTGCCATGGTGTGTATTCTCGGGTGGTTTAATATCTAGCACATGGAATTGTAACGGGCTCGTTATGATATCTCAATCACACTCCTACGGAAGAATGCATTAGCCGACATTGAGAGATATTCATATCGTGTGGGTAAAGTTGTACAAACTCTGCAGAGTCATAAATCTATTCAAATAGCCGTATCATCGGTTATGGATATTGCTTGTGGGAGACCATGCATAGTTGGATGGGAATAGGATCAGGGTATGTTTGGGATTGGTATGTTATCACGAACGAGAAGTTCATGGGTTGATGGTTAGTTTACCTAAGTGAGACAACCATTTTGGGTATGATTTCATTATGGTTAACTTGTGGAAATATTGATCATGAATGAGAGCACTTACTGTTATATAATGTTTCAAAAAGTTTGTCACATGTCAATTTAAATCTGTACCAGTTATCTTATTGAACAACCTTGCTTTTATGCTGAAAATGAATCATTTTAGCTTTCCTATTGATACTCAAATGCGTCTATTATATTTCTTTTGTTTGTAAGACTTGCGAGTACAACTTTGTACTCAGCTGGATTGTCCACTTGTTCAGGTGAGAACGATAGACGTATCGGCTTTAATCCCAGTCGGTTACCCTTTGGGTTGCGGCACACCATTGGGAAGGTTGTTTTAATTTACTTGACCTTCTGTTCTTGTTTATTTAATATATTTTGCTGCTGATTTTTATTTGTTATATTTAAATCGTGTATGATTGTGATATAATGTTGTTTGGATATGTGCATGTTAGCCGCTGATTCTGGGAGATAACGTGGGATACATATCCGGGTACTCGAAATCATTCTTGTTTCCTGTTAAGGGTTGCGTCTGTAGCAAAATCACTTAACTTGAAACGGGTTCGATTTTGGAGTCCTCGCAATGGGTAACGTCGCTGCCATTTGTGCTGAGTTCCTAAACATATGCTTCTACCTTTTGTTTAAGTTCTAAAATAAAATTTGGACAGGGTTTGTCTGTGATTCCTTTCTGAAAAAGATAGTCATCCACATTAATTCTTTGTATTCCTTTGATTTGTCTTCGGTTTAGACTTGAGAAGTAACAATAACATTGTACTCTCTTGTTGCTCATCACCGTTTCTTTTAATATTTAATGCGAACCCAACATTCTCTGTTGTGCCTACAACAAGACGTAGGGTTTCCATGGCCAGTGCCATTTTTCTCTGTTCTTGATCAATTTTTTCTCAGTTTGGAAAAATTATGATATGCATTGCATAAGCATATTTGGACTAATTATATATTTTATATGTAGAGGAAACATATAACACTGTTATAAAATATTTTTAGCCTTTGAATGTCTTTTGGATCCCGTAGCAATGCACAGTCAATCTGCTATGCAAAGATGTTCTTGCATTCTAGGTGTCTGTACTAACTAAGATGTTTTATTTGTATTCATGTTCGACAGGAAAAAAGTCAACTACTAATTGTGTACATATATGTTTTGCTTGATGTGTGTTACAAAATTTTAATGTTCATTGTACCATTTGGGCCACATTTGATTATACTTATCACCCTATTTTGGGACCCTGATGCAACACACATGCACCTTACTAGTATATATACATGATAGAGTTGAATCCTCGGTATGTAAATTGTTTCGGTGACTGCAGGATAAGGGAAGCAAGTCAAAAGGTAGAAAATAGCCTACCGACTTTCTTGGGAACGCAGGATAATTGGGAGAGGTATTATAGCATGAGCTCTTTTACTATGCCTACCAATTATTACCAATGGTCCATTCTTTTTAATGCAACAAGTTAGAGATCAATTTATTATTGTTGGTCCATTCTTTTAACCCAACAAGTCATACTAGTCACAATTTGTGTCTACTACACCACCATGCAAGTACGAGGAAGTACCATCATCGAAGGGGCAAAATTGTAAATTTACAACTTAGTATTGCAAAGTTTGACCCTAAAGGGCGTTCAAGGGCAACAAGAGAAAACCCTTGAAACCCTTGACTTGAGTTCTAGGCGGTGGCGAGAGGGTGAGTTATGAGTAGTGGAAGGTGAAGGAACACAGACACGAGGGAACTCTCCCATTTTAGTGGTGTGAACCCATGCACCTGGTTTTGAGTCTCATCCTTTTTGAAGTGAATGTCAAAACTCTTACCAATTTAGAAAGACAAAGGTAATACCATTCTATCAAAAAGAACCTTATATAATATATATAATAAGTTTTTAGCCTCTCCACAACCACCCCAAAAAAGGAAAACTAGTTAGCCGACTTATGGATGGAACGTAGGATAATAGAGAGTGGTATAATAGCATGAGCTCTTTTGGTTTGCTCATCAATTATTATGGATCGTCCATTCTATTTAATCCAACGAGTTAGATTAGTCAGGATTTCTGTCTACTACACCACCATACAAGTACAAGGAAGTATCATCATCGAAGGGACACAAATGTAAATTTACGACTTAGTATCTCAAACTTTGATTTGATCCTGAAAGGCGTTCAAGGGCAACAACAAAACTTTTGAAACCCTTGACTTGAGATGTAGGCGGTGGCGAGAGGGTGAGTATCGAGTAGTGGAAGGAGAAAGATCATATGAAGAGGATTCTGACGCGAGGGAACTCTCTCGCATAGTAGTGATGGGAGCAAAATGGTGTGAACCCGTGCACCTGATTTCAAGTCTCATCCTTTTGAAGTGAATGGTAAAACTATTACCAATTTAAAAGAGAAAGGCAATACGATAGTATCAAAAGGAACCTTATATAATATTATGCAATAAGTTATTAGCCTCTGCACAAACACCCAAAAAAGAAAAACAAGTTAACCAACTTTTGGATGGTAATTTTACCCATTTACCCGATTATTCATGGGTAAGCTAGTACAGTGCCCCCGAGCAAGTTTGCGGGAGCAAGGTCTTATCCCCGTGTAAACAGGTATGGGCATGTTCCTGTACCATCCATCACTCATGTTCGTCTAACCCGTTTGCCGAGGAAAGCAACCGACATGCGGGCCCAGTAAGGAATTACATTGAAAACCAGCCCAGTACTAAAATAGAAATTGTTGTATCGAAACCAACGTGGAAGCAACGGGCTCCCACCTCTCCCTCTCAGGCTCAGAGCCAGAGAAGCCTTCGCCTCCCATCGCCCTCTCTCGTCTCAGGAGCCTGGAGCTCTCCAAACCCTAGAGGTCGCTGCCGGTCCCGGAGCACCTCTTTTTTCCTCGCGGCGACCTCGACCGCGAGCACCGGCGACATCCTCTTTGTCCGCGCCTCCCTTGAAGGCGTTCCTGGTCGCCGCCGGCCTCGAAGCACGTCCACCAGTAAGGCTTCTACGCCTCCTCGCTCTCGCCGTTCATCCACCTCCACAGAGGCCGCCGCTCCCCTCCCCGGGCGCTTACCAAATCGAGGAGGCCGGGCTCCCCCCGGAGCTTCCCCCGCACCTGCTCTCCTCCTTTGCTGCGGAGGATTTCGGGTGCTCACCTCACGGTAAGTCACGGTTCCAGGAACCCTTCTCCCCTTTGCTTCAAAAAATGAACCCTTCTCCCCTAATCCTCTACCAATCTCTCCCATTCCATCGGTATCTTCCGCTCGTTCGTTCGTTCCTACCTCCGCGCGTGGATGACTGTTGATGATGTGAAACGTGCCTCGCGGTGGGCGCTTGTGCGGGTTTAAGCTGCCACGCCTGTTTCGTTGGTTCGATTCGTTGATTGTTTGGTGAACTTGTCGAGACAGGAATTGGTCTTTGGAGCTTGTAAGCCACCTCGGTCGCGCTGGGTGTCACGGTCACACTGATCTCTTTTTTTTTTTAAAGAAAATATTTGGAGATCGGTAGCTTTGATGTATTATGGTTTTGGAGTTTCAGCAACAGAAGCTTGTCGGTAGTAAATTTGTTATGTTCCTTGGAAAAAACTGGTAGTACAAGTTTCATGTAGAAGTTGGGCTGCAGTCTGCCGTATAGTTTGAGATTTTCTTGTGCAAGTTCAATTTTAACCTATGAGTGACCATGTGAATTTTCTCTGGAGAAAAGGTTAGTTGTTCTAGCTTAATGTCACTGCATAGGTGTTATAAGTAGGGCTGTTTTATACTTTTATTTATTATCTCGTTTCCGAACCATGTAATCGACTTGTTTTCGGGAAAAAAAACTAATTCCAACCGAATTTGACGTATTTCCCCTATATTGCAAGACTTGTTAGAGTTTCTACATTATGCTGGACAAAAAATAGTGCCTTCAAGTTCCAAATAGGACCTGAACTTCCAGAGTACTCAGCGATTCTATGCCTCCACTGGAAATTTCGGAGAGAGGAGCACAGATGTAATTTTGCCTGTTGGCACTGCCAGACACCTTTGGGCTCATATAGTGAGCTTTCCTCCCCTGCCTGGCACTCGCATCCATCTAGTGGCTAAGTATGTGGTGTGGGCGGAGCCATAAATAGGCCACGTCCTGGGCTGGGCCTTCTATACTTTTGAATTTTGTTATAATTTCTCAATGGGGCTTTCATGGGATTTTGGCAGCCCTGGGCCTGGATCTGCGCTGGGCTACGTGGAGGTGAGACCCCTATTCCTCTCCCTTGCACCTTCCGCTATTACAGGTAACCAAAAAACATTAATTCCCTGCACTGACCAGCGAAACCACAGCCCAAGTTGGTGCTATTTCTCAGACAGTGGCAATGGCCCTAGGTAAGAGGACAGATGACTGGCAAAGTGGCCATGTTTCTGCAGACCAGAAGGACATGTCTTTGTTCTTGTGCACTCATGTTTTTTACACCCCCCCAACACACACACATAAAAGTTTATGCGTGCTCCTCTTTTGAACATTTTGTTTGTTGCTCTAGTCGATTCTATCTATCATAAAAGATGGGGGAGAGAAGTGTACAAATTTGTTCATTCTAAGCCGACCTGAAAGCTGCAAAACAGAAAAAATTCTAGATGCAATTTCCGTAGATTAAACTATAAAAAGGATAAATGGTGCACTTTATTTGTTGCCCAAAATATAAATGTTCTAATCGCTTAATACATTGGGTTGTTAGGTTATGGAAAAAATGTACTTTATGGAAAACTATACTTGTTTTGTTTTAGGTTACCATTACTGAAATTTGAAGTTGAAAACTTCTGTGAGATTAGAGCAGATTATGAAATATTTTGAAGGTATAAAATTCCACCTGTGTCTCCTCCGAGAAACACAATACCTCCAAAAATTCCGAAAAGGATTAGACACATAAACGTTACACTTGGCACTCATGTGCATCCTTAGGTTCAAATGGGAATTCGGAGAGCTGTCCAAAAATGTTAGTGACTAAATTATTCCAAAATTTTAGTAAAGCCACCAGTATGCCGTGACCGTTGTCGTTGTTCCCCGCCCAACTCTGACACCTATTCAGTTACAAAGTGTGTGAACTTTGAGGAAGTGAAACCCTCAGCTTCCTCCCTCTCCCCTTCCACTATTGCAGATTCCTGTATACATTCCCCCGCACCAGCTAAGGACCAGATCCTTGTTCATGCAGTCATATTTTTAGTGTTTTCAAAAGTTTACGCATGCTATTTTCCACGAATTTCATTTGCTGCTGTAGTTGATTAGGACCCATGAGTTATCAGAACAGAATGGATTGAATCATAAAAGATGGGGTAAGAGAAATCTATGCATTTGCTCTAAGTGGATGTGGAAGATGGCTAACTAGGTGCAATTTTGTTATATTTTGAAATTAGACGATGGATAAATGGTGAACTTCATGTTTGCCCAAAATATAAATTTGGTGGTATTTCATAGGGTAAGTCGTTATATTATGGAAAAAACACACTTCAAGGAAAATTATACTTCATGTATAACATGCTTATTAAGGCGTCGCTTAGGCGACACTTAAGCGTCGCCTAAGTGGTAAGGCGGTCCTGGGGTGTCAAGGTGTCGTCCTGCCTTGCGTCTCCCCCGCCTTGCGTCCTCTGCTCGGAGCCTTAGGTGGAGAGAGAGGTAGAAGGAGAGGAGAGGAGCCGGGAGCTCACTTGGATCTTGGAGTTCGTCGACAAGGTGCCTCCTCGCACGATCTGCCATTGTGGATCCTCCTCACTTGAGAGCCGCTACTGGATCGAGCACTGAAGTGCGGCCTCGTCTTCACCGCTCGGTCTTAAGCCTTTATCTTGTCTCCGGATCTGCGCCGTCGGGGTACTCTGCCCGCCTGTGGGTGTCGTCGTCTTCGTGTTTGCGCTGTCGATTCCGGCTCGCCACCGATCAAATTGGCCAACGCTACCGCCGGATCTGCCATCCTCGCTGTCGGACTCTGCCACCTTGCTGCCATGAGGAAGGGGAGGAAGGGGAAGAGGACGGGAGAGGGAGACTGGATCTGGGAGAGGACGGGAAGGGGAAGAGGATGGCGTCCATGTGCTGCGGGAAGAGGGGCGTTGGCATCGGCGCGTGGGCGATGAGAGAGCGAGGATTGCAGGGGAAGAGCGAGGCCGAAGGCCGAAGAGATAAGGAAGTGTCGGCCAAACGTGAAGTAGAGAGAGAATGAGAGAGGAAGCGTCGGCCAAACGTTATGGGCCGGCAAGTCGTCGATTAGTCGACAAGTCGCCGGAGAAGTGCCGACTGGAGGTGGCGACTCGACTTGCGCCGGCTGTCAGAGGTAGTGGCAAAGAGGCAAGAGGGAGGGAGGGAGGGCAGTCGGGGATTCACACTCACGCGTGACTCTAGAGCAAGAAGAGCTCCAGCTCCCGCCGCCGCTGCCCTCGGAGGCAGCTCCCACCGCGTTGCCGGTCTTCGTCCTCTCCCCGGAGCAGGTGGAGAGGCGACGTGCTGGTGGGGGCGGTCGGCAGAGGAGGTGGGGGCAACGCTGGGGGAAGATGGGCCAGGCGGAGAAGGCCGAATGGAGGAGAAGCGAAGCCGGGCTGAGCGAGGGAAGAAGATGGAGGCCGGGCGACGCAACTGGGGTGGGGAGGAAGAAGAGAAGGAGGGGCGATGTGGCCGTGGAGATGGGTCGGGCCGGCGGAAGAAAAGGGAGGAAAGGGGCGAGCAGGCCCGGGTAAAGAAATGGTGGGCCAGAGGGAGAGAGATTCGGCCCGGGAGAAAAGAACAAGGGAGGGAGGCGAGGAGATGCGGTAGGTAGGGTAGCGGGAGGAAACAAGCTGGGGGAAAATGGGGTGGCCCAAACAAAATAAAAGGGAGGCAAGATGCTACTACTAATGTAGATGAGTTCGAGATGGATAACTTTTGATAGATGAGAGAGTTGAACTTGTTATTGTTGTGGATTTATGTTACGTCATTAGTCTCTAAGCTTGTGGAATGTGGACTTATTTTATTGTCGTGGACTTACGTTGATTATGTCGTGCTTGTTATGTTGTTCATGATGCATGTGATATGTGTTATGAATTGTGTGTATCTATTGAAGAGGCCCAAAGGGAATATATATATAGTACAAAAGGTATAGATAAGTATATGTTAGAGATAGATCTATCTCTAACATATCTCTAGTACCCTATCTCTAATATATCTCTAACACCCCCTTCAAATGCAAGGCGTATGCAATAGCATTGCATTTGGAAAGGGTTGACCCTAAAATATAAAAAAAATCCAAAAATCCGAGTCTTGATAATGTCGTCGTAGCATGCAGCTCTTGGAAAATATGTCGAGTATCAAAAGACCTCCCATCCGGTGTCGTGCGACGGCTCATAAAGCACAAGGTGCGGGAGCAAAGTCGACAGCGGCAATAGGTCGATGAAGATGATGAAACCGACATGAATAGAGAGAGCTGTCAAATCAAGTCGAATAGGAATAGGTGGAAGCATGACAACGCAGATCGAAGCCAAGGCAAGAATGCGAAAGAAGCGCGCGACCTTAAAAGCTCAGGGTAATTTGCTAAGAAAGCGGCGGCATCATAACGACTTCTACGATCTGCACGCGGCTCAGAAAGAAGAGCGGGAGCGGCGGCTGCTGCCATGCATAAGGCAATTCCTATACTTCTATGACTGACAATAAATTTGTGGACTCGCATGGCTTAGACGAACTAAAAAATTGAGTGCTACGGACTTGGATGGACGCAACGGAAGTAACGACACAAAGAAATAAAAACTTAAGGATAACTATCAGCAAACTAGACCGGACCAGTAGCCATATCGCTCATCGCATAGCCCAGATAGCAAGCACAGCCGAGCATTGAATAGTTAGCAACACCGGCAGAAGACAAATGAGAAGCCTCAAGCCTTCAGTCATCCCAATCGGGCCAGCAAGCACCATAAGGACCAGCCCCCGTAATAGCCCATTAAAACATATGTTTCCAAAGACAGCAGCAGCACCATCACCGTACTTTCCCAACTTCTCTGCTTCTCAAGAACGTGAAGAAGGCACCAAGACCAGATGAGATCAGACCTAGAGGAGGCAGCATGGAACTTGAGCGCCGGGCGGTAGCGATCCACGACGGCGGGCGAGAACTAAGCGCGGCGTGGCACAGAGTACTTCGGGAGGACGAGCGGCCTCTTAGGCATCTTCTTCGGCTCGGGAGGGCGAGGTGGCCCAGTAGGAGCCCGGATCTGGCGGCGGCGGCGACAGGGAGGACCAGGTGGCACCCGGAGCAGAGGAGCCCAGATCCATCTTCCTCGAGCCATCTCCGATTTGGTCGTCGTCGTCCCGTACATGCGACCATGGCCACCGAGGAAGAGGTCGATGCTGTCGGCCCAGACTAGGGTTGTCGGCGTCGAATCCAAGCGGCGACGACGGATCCGGTCGATCCAGGGCCCTCAGGGGCGCAGCGACGGTGGATCCAGTCGATCCAGGGCCCTCAGGGGGCGCAGCGACGATGGATCCAGTCGATCCGGGGCCCTTTTAGGGAGGATCTGGATGGTGGCGGCTATGAGCTTCGGGCGGCGGTGGGTCCGTCGGTCCGGAGGCGGCTGCACCAAGCGCGCACGGAGCAAAGGCGGTTCGCTGTTGCGGCGGTGACGAGCGCATTGGTGGAGTCGTCCTCGAGGCCGAGGAGGCAGTTGACTGAGGCAGAGTCGGCGGAGATCCCCCGTGGGATGTCGTCGAGCGAGCCGGAGATGGTGTCGTCCGGCTGAGCTCTCCTCTGCGCCTGAGCTTGGCCATCGCCACCGTCTTCCTGAATCTGTCGCGCATGCGGCATGGCGGCAGCCGAGCATCCTCCGCGCTTATCCGGCTCGGGTTGCTACCGCGTGAGGAACGCCGGATGAATCTAGATCTGACCGCCCCCGGGAGCGAAGATTGCACCTCCCGGGGGCAGCGGACAGCAGAAGCTAGGTTGTAGTCTAGGGTTTAGAACTTTGGTTCTGATACCATGTTATGAATTGTGTGTATATTGAAGAGGCCCAAAGGGCAATATATATAGAGTACAAGAGGTATAGATAAGGATATGTTAGAGATAGATTCTATCTCTAACATATCTCTAGTACCCTATCTCTAATATATCTCTAACAAAATGAACAGTACCAGTTGACTAGTCAGCGACTAGTCGGCCGACTAGTCGGCTAGTCAGCAAGTCGATCACTAGGAGGGTAGTGTCGACTTGCCGACTTAATAACCTTGGCATCAACAGTGATGGGCCAACCGAAATTTTATTTCTCTTTCTTTTTATCCTTTTTCATCTCCACTTCCTTGCTCCCTCCCTCCACTGATTCTCCCTTTGCTAATTCTGTTCGGCCGCCTAGGCGGCGCGTTATAATGTGTGTAAGGCGTTGCCTCGCGCCGTAGCGCTTAAAAGGTGTGAGAGGGGGGGGGGGGGTTTGCCTCGCCTTACTGCCTTAATAACCAGCCTTAATAACCATGATGCACAAAACATCATTCCTCATCATAACATCCAAATAGAATAACCGGAACTGTTTATTTTGATCATGCCATTCGTAGCACTTGTCCTCAATGGTGAAACTTGGGGATCACTTGGATCATAGCTTTATTAATTATGCTGTTAAAATGGTGGTTTGCGTTGCTATCTCACATAAAACTAGCTCTGATATCATGGTCTTGGTGATAGTATCCACAAATCCTGAAACTGGAAGTGAAAAAAAGGTCACTCAAGATAATAACATAGTATGCATAGGAAAAGTCTAAATTAAATTATGATCAGGGGATGTACCTCAACTGCTCTGTTCATCATTCTGAACTTTTACCCAGTAATTGGTAATTTTGATGCATTTTGATTCTAAAAGTTCTCTAGTAGATGTCGAACTACCTATAGTCAGTACTCAGTACTACCTCTAATTCCAAATATAAGTCGTTTTAGAATTTGTGCTAGTCAAACATTTTTAGATTTGACCATCAATATATAAAAAATTACCACGATTGGCAACATGAAATTGGTATCACTAGATCCATCATGAAATTAATTTCATAATGTATAGTTATTTTTATTGGAAACAACATATTTTCATAGAAATTGTTGGTCAAAGTATCATCTTAGAGACTGTGTCAATGTCCAGCTGACTTATATTTGGAATCAGAGGGAGTACTTAGTAGAACATTTTGTGTCTGTCGTGAAAAGATCTGTGGTGGAAGCTTCATGTTGAAGTTGAAATGTGGTGGAAGCTTCATGTTCGTTGAAATGCTGTTTAAGTGACAATATTACATTAATGTGGAAGTTGAATTTGAGTTATAATTTAGTTAGAAAATTTAGTAAGCCTGACCAGTCCAACTGAATCTGTTTGGTTAAGTAATTGTGAAAGCTCAGTTGGTGGATGTTAATCCTTTTGCAAATCTGTTTCTTTTTTGTGCCCCCTTATAGTTTATCCTCTTGCTGTTGTAGGGCCTGACTTCATTATTTAATTATTTCTTCTTCAATTTGTTTTTACAGATGGATGCCGCAGCTCTTCAATACGAGAACCAGAAGCTGGTGCAACAATTGGAGGTACAGAAGTCTGAAATGCATACATTGGAAGGCAAGTTCAAGGAGCTGAGGGATGAGCAATGTTCTTACGACAATGCTCTGATTTCTCTGAATAAAATGTGGCACCAGGTTCTTTCCTCTTGTGTCTTCTGTAAACTCTGTTGTATGGACCTTTTCCAGTTCGACATGTTTCTCATTACATTTATGTAAATTATAGCTGGTTGATGATTTAGTCCTGCTTGGGGTTCGGGCTGGTGGGGATTTGGACAATCTGCAAGCGCTTGACCATGAAGAGTTATCAGAAGGTTGCAGGCGTATTTGTTTGAGATTCCTTCGTAAGGTTTGTTTTTTTATCTCTAGCGATGTTTCTCTTAGCTGATTGTGTGTTCTTTGTTCCTCAGAATCTGTTGAGTCGTGTCGTTGGGAGGAGATATTTCTCTTCAGGCTCTTGAAGTCCAGCAATTTTAGAAATAATGATGACAGTAACTTGTTGAAATTCGTTGAAGAAGCTCTTGCTTTGCGCCAATCGGCAACTGTTGCTCTGATGAAGTCCCTGCAAGTGGCTATTTCTGCACAACAAGCTAGAAGTGAATCTTTATCATTAGCTTTAAATGGACAAAAGTCAAATGAAGGTAAAGACTAAAGAAATCTGGGTACTGTTCTTCCATTTTTATTTACGCTGGTCCTTTATTATTTGCTAATTACCCATTTGCTTGAACTGTATTTATTTAATTTAGATGTTATTGTTGCCCTTCAAAACCATAATGATCACTTGAAAGAGGTGGTTGACAATGTCCGTCAAGCTATTTCTATCATCAATGAAAAGCACAAAAGGTATCTGGATGAAATCGAGGTTTTCAAAAGCAACCATTCAAGAGAACTACATGAAATCAAGCGTCTTTCAGGTGTTAAAAAATGTCACTCCTTCCCCCATTTGGCTTTCATTTGATTAAAATTTGCCATATCTGCATTTGTGATGATCCATTCACCGTTTTCAGCTTTTTTGTCTCATGTACATGTACTATATGTGAATGCGTTTGGCTAAATTTAAACATGCCATTTCTTTTTGTCAGCTGGATTATTAAAAGCTGCCTTTTGTTTGGCAAATAAACCTTGGCTTTGCAATCTTGGCAAGATTGACCTTTCATACTTTGCATATTTATTCCAGAATTGATTTGGTGGGCTGTTTAATGTTTGTGCTAAATGCTAAACTTTGGAAGAAAATGGCGAACAGATCCTTCCCAAATATTTTGGCAACAACATAAATGCTACCAAATCTTGGTTAATGCAACCAAGTTTTTAATTGCATACCAAATGTTGGTTAATGCAACCAAGTTTTGCATATAAAAACTTGGCAATCCTTGGCTTTAAACCAAACCAACCCATTGCGTATTTAGTTTAGAAATGATTTGTGGGCTGTTTAATGTTTGCGCTAAAATTTGGCTGCCTATAAATTTGGAAGAAAACGGTGAACAGATCCTTCCCAAATATTTTGGCAACAATGTAAATGCATTAAAATCTTGGCTAATGCAACCAACTTTTTAATGCATACTGAATCTTGGCTAATGCAACCAAGTTTTGGCTATGAAAACTCGGCAATCCTTGACTTTAAATAAACCAAACCAACCCATAATGCATGTGCATACATTGTATTGCAGGTGAGCTAGAGGAAAGCATGGCTGAGCTCGAGGAAAGTCGGCGAAAATTGGTTGTTCTCCAATTGCAGAGGCATGGAGGTTTGTTAATGAACACATCTTCTCCTAATGCTGTGAATGGTGGTGTTTCGACTGATAAATCTTCAGACAAAAGTATGGGCTGGCAAGACCTAAAAAATGCTGTTGAGGAGGCTAAGGTGCTTGTAATCAGACCAATTTACAATTTTTTTGACATGGATGTTCTTTATATGCCTTATTTGCTAACTTTATATCTTATACTTCTTTTATTTTATCTTTTACTGCTAATTTGTCCAATGGAGGGCAGACCCTAGCAGCAAACCGTCTATTTGAACTCCATGAAACTCAAGAGGATAATCTAATACTATCCAAGCAGTTGGAAGATCTTCAGGTTGGTACCTTCTTTTGTAGTGAAGGGCTGACATACTCTTTTTCAGTTTTAAGCTGGATCCTGGTTTTTTTATTTCTTTAATTTGAATTTCCCTGCTATCTGTGCAGGGTCAATTAAAAGATGAGAACTACATTGTCGTATCAAAACCATATACCATTCTTAGCGATCAGTTACATCATCTGAATGCTGAGATAGAACGATACAGGGGGTTAGTTGACGCATTACAGGTACCATGCTTTTCCTCTGTTGTGCTGTTTTGCATTGGTATTGTTTTTTTTACGGGAAATGGTATTGTTTTTTTATCAGCTTTTTCTTTATCTGAGTTTAGATTGACAAGAACCAGTTTATGCAAAGGGAGAAAGAAATGTCTTCAAAGGAAGAATCGGTCGACAATATTAAACAATCAATTGCCACTTATGAGGCCAAAATTGAAGAATTGGAACATCAGATTCTGAAAGTCATCGCTGAAAAGAATGATCTTGAGATCAAGGTTGAGGAAACCTTGCAAGATTCAGGTAGAGGGGACCTGACCAGTTAGCTTGTTAAATAGGGATTTGTGTTTCATCTCTTCCTGCAGAGTGTAATAGTGTAATACAGCATTCTCAATTCCCTGTTACAGGTAAAAAAGATTTCAAGGGTGAGATTCATGTTATGGCTGCAGCACTCTCCAAAGAGATGGAAATGATGGAGAATCAGTTGAATAGATCAAAGGACGCGGCTTCTGAAGCACTTGCATTACGTGTGGAAGCTGACTCTTTAAGAGCCTTGTTAGCTAAGAAGGTCTGTCCTTGGTCTGGGTAACCATACATCTTGCTTTGTGTTTTCTACGCTGGTCCTCAATGTGCATTGGTTTGAGAGTGTTGGAATTTTCTTAGTCGTGCCTGTGAATGTACACATGTACTCGCTTGCCTTTGATTCAAGTACACACTGTAATAAAAAAAATCATTTATGTTTCTTCCTTATGATTCCTGTACACATGTACTCACTTGCCTTTGATCCCCCCTGGTTTCAGCTCACTGTATATTTACCTTTTTCATTTGTCTGACAGATAGATTAAATTCAAGGAGCAAGTACCTTAATTCGTTCATTATTATGGATAGATTTCTGCATAGCAGGCCGCATCAAAAGCGGTATTTTCAGATTAGAACTGGCATCAGTATCTGCTTTGTTAAAGATTGGTTATTAACTGATTATTTTCACAAAAGCAGGAAACTTAATACTCTAGGGCATCTTCTGATCATCGAACACTGTGAGCATGCTCATGTATAAATGATTGGTTTGGATTTTAGGATCACTTGAAGTTATTTACTTCACTGGATTCTGGTTGTTTTCCCATTCATTCCAAAACAGAATTATATATAGAGCAGAAATATGTATACTTTGATGCCATTGTCCATACTTGCACAGTTAGATGTTTATATGTTCACTGTTACACTTAAATCTTCAAAGATATTATTCACAAATTATTGCAGTAGAGTTCATTCTGAATTAGACATCTCTATGTGCTACAGTCCTTTTCTGGAGAAATAGTGAATAGCTAACGGAACCTCTGCTCAAAACATCTGATGAAAATATCTTGAATTTTCAGAATGATGAACACAAGGAGATATCTGATAGATACAGCAAGCAAGTCAATGAGATCAAGTCCCTCAAAGCATTGGTATGGTATCCTGAGAACCTCTCCTTTTCTTCTAAGGTGCTTAGGCCTGAGAGCCTGAGACATATTTTGCTTACCCTGAAAAAATCTGTGTTTTGTATTGCCTTTTTCCATCCAGCAGTGTTCTCTCAGCTTGGTGTGAAATTAGTATCAGGATATGACACACAATTATATCTAATTTGTCATAGTGTGTATATTCAATAACATTATATGGGTGAAGAGTTTGATTGGGTAGCTATAGTAGTTTGGTGACAAGTCTTGATTCCTAATTTCTGAAAATATTATGGATTAACAGTTAGTGCTTAGTCTTTCAAGCATTGAAATATATTCAGCTTTCAACTAGCTACTTGAAATTGTTGTAATTTTCCAAGGGCCCACCTGGCCATATTTAGTCAGATATCTAAAGTAAAATCAGGTCTGAATTGTGTATTTTGCAACAGTCACAGGGACTGTTAACATATCAAGATATTTAGATTTAGGAAATAAGGGTGGAACCATGTATTCACTGTTGGATAGGTTGACTCATTTTTGAATTATTTTGCTATGAAAACATTTTGAAGTTTGGTTAGCATTCTGAGCATGCAAAATTTGAACACCAGTTGTGGGCGCACAAAACACTGGTGGTGAAGATGCAACTAACAGAGGTTCGAGATTTGTCATTCATGCTTTGCCAATGAAATTTCAACAGATTGCGATGTTGGATCAGGAAAAGCAGGAGTTGCAATTTATTGTGGATATGTACGGGAAGGAATGTTCTGAGTCGAGGTATAACTTGATTGTGATCTTTTATGTTGATTTCTAATGGTTACAAGTGTGATTCTCTAAAATGGTTAGCAGTTGCATTGTTGTATTGTCCTCGTCATCAGATTCTTGGAAATTCTATTCTCACAGTTAGAAATGTTTTGCTGCTGTAAGTTTGGATTTACGGTCTACCACACTATTATGGTGGGGATTCACTATAATCGCTGGGCTAGGTCGCAATACGTCCATGCATAAGGAGATGGAGCGGCGCAAAAGGAAAATGCGGCAGGGGAAGGTGCGGCAACATAACTGCCGGCCCTTCCAAGTTAGTTGGTTTGGGCGGCAGCATAGCTGCCGACTCCCCCTTTAGGGTTAGTTGGCTTGCCCATTAGATTATGATTCTTCCATTATGATATTGTGAGCTGCCGACTCCCTCTTTAGGGTTAGTTGGCTTGCCCATTAGATTATGATTCTTCTATTATGATATTGTGAAGAGATTGAATCAATCTCTTAGTTGCTTTCCAAATCTGTCTTTCCTTAGATAAGTTTCTATCCTTAAAATGTAATCCCTATAAAAGGGAAAGGATATTGAATAGAAGGGCAAGCAAAGATTAAGCAGAAACTTACCTTGCTTCTTCGTGCGCCTACTGGCGCCGTGAGAGCTCACGACGGCACCTCTTCGCCGTCGTCATCTTTTTGCTGTCCAGCCGCACGTTTCCCATTGCTACTTCCTTCGCAGCCGAGCTGCCCTGCACGACTACAACCTTTGGCCAAGACCTGGTCGTGACAATGGACCTGGTCGTGACAACTTGGTATTAGATCCTACCGTTGCATCGACCATGTCAAGCAATGACGTTTCTGACCCTCCGGACACGGCCGCAATGTTCGCTCAGCTCATCGCTCGGTTCGATGCCATGCTCCTGACGATAGACAACTACGACGCTCATAGACAACCATGACGCTCAGCTCGCCAACATCAACAACCGACTTGAAGGCCATACCACGCGACTGGCGCGCGTAGAGATGATCAAGATGGACAACACGGGAAACCCAGTGGCTGGTACGGGCACGGGCTTTGCGGCAACCATGCTGTCAGGTTGGCCGAACCTGCTGCCGTTCGCGTGCATCGAGCACATCGGGGTTCCCCGCTTCCATAAGCTTGACTTTCCCACACTTGACGGCAAGGACGATCCGCTGCCTTGGGTTAATCGTTGCGAACAATTCTTCCGCGGCCAACGAACCATGAAGAGAAGGTTTGGATAGCATCATACCACCTAACCGGCAGTGCCCAGATGTGGTTCTGTCGGCTTGAGCGCGAGGAAGGGACACCGACGTGGCGTCGTTTCATAGACCTCGTAAACGTACGCTTCGGAACACAGTTGCGGCATAACCCCCTGGGATGATCATGAGTGCAAGCAATTGATACACATTAAGTTTGTCAATGAGATGGTCGGGAGTGATGACGATGATCCAGGTGAGGAACCCAATCCTGAAATCTCCTTGCATGCACTGATCGGCATTAATATGGGCCGCACCAAGCAGTTGGAGGTGACGGTAGGCGGAGCATTACTCATGGCCCTAGTTGACTCGGGGTCGACACATAATTTTGTGGCAGAAGAGGTGTGTGATCAGCTTGGTTGGCCCATACGCACAGGGCGCCATGGGCTCGAGGTGGCGGTGGCTAATGGGGACCAATTGGCGAGTAGAGGCATATGCTGCGACCGGAAGATCAGCATACTCGGCGAAGAGTTCCACGTGGACTGCTACTCACTTCCTTTGAGTGGATTTGATTTGGTGCGAGGCACCCAATGGCTGTAGACTTTGGGGCCAATCGTGTGGGATTTCGGGCACCTGATCATGTCTTTTTGATGTCCGGACCACACGGTTCGCTGGCAAGGGTGCACACCAAGCAAGAGGGCGATACATGCACTCGTCGGCGAGGAAAATGACTTGATGCCGATATTACTTGAAGAATTTGCAGCACTGTTCGTCAAGCCGTGCGGTCTACCACCAGCGTGCGGTTGTGATCACCACATTCACTTGGAGAGCAGCACCAATGCTGTAGCAGTTCGACCATACCGTTATGCACAATTGCAAAAAGACGAGTTGGAGCGACAATGCAAAGAGATGATGGCACAAGGAATAATTCGCGTGAGTACATTAGAATTTTCATCGCCCGTACTATTGGTCAAGAAACAGGATAATTCGTGGAGATTCTGTGCGGATCACCGGGCGCTTAATGAAAAGACCGTGAAAGATAGGTTCCCAAATCCAGTGGTGGAAGAGCTGCTGGATGAACTCAGGGGAGCACATTTTTTTACTAAGCTAGACCTCTGTTCCGGTTATCAGCAAGTCCACAGGCATCCTGATGATGTGAAGAAAACTTTCCGTACACACCAAGGCCACTACTAGTTCTTGGTAATGCCGTTTGGCCTCACTAATGCCCTGGCGACATTCCAAGCATTGATGAATGAAATCCTTGGTCCCTATCTTCGAAGGTTTGTGCTTGTATTTTTTGACGATATTTTGATTTACAGCTTATCGTGATCCAAGCACTTGCGCCATGTGCGTATGGTTTTCGAAGCGCTCCAACATCACCACCACGTCCTCAAAAGAACAAAGTGTATTTTTGGAGCGAAGACCGTGTCGCATCTTGAACACATCATCTCGGTAGACGGTGTTGAGATGGATCGACAAAAGGTGGTGGCAGTTGAAGATTGGCTGACACCTAAGTCCGTACGGGCGGTTCGTGCTTTCCTTGGGCTGGCAGGGTATTATCACCGCTTCATTAAGGATTATGGAGCAATGCTACCCCGTTAACCCGACTCCTGAAGGAGGCTTTCAGATGGTCCGATGAGGCTAGCCTCGCTTTTCAAGCTCTCAAGCTAGCTTTGGCTACTGCTCCTGTGTTGCAACCTCCCAATTTCACTAAACCGTTCATTGTGGAGTGCGATGCGTCTGGATTGGGGTTTGGTGTTGTACTTCATCAAGGAGGCGGACAGATAGTTTTTTTCAGCCGCACCATCGTGCGGCATGCTAAATTAGCGGCCTATGAGCGCGAGCTAATTGGGCTAGTTCAGGCGGTTCGACATTGGCGTCTGTACTTATGGGGGTGTTCTTTCCTTGTCCGCACAGATCATTACTATCTGATGTTCCTATTGGATTAGCACCTGCCCACTATACAACAACATCAGTGGGTGAGCAAATTAATTGGTTATGATTTTTTGGTGGAGTATCGATTAATACTATGGACGACGCCTTGTCGCGTCGGGATGCTAAGGCAGCAGGGGCCTTATATGCTTTTGACTTCGCCACCGTTTTCATTGTTTGATGACATTCGAGCGGCCACGGAAGCAGATTCGGCCATCGTGGCCCTTCGAGATGAAGTGTTTGCTGAGCAACGAGGACCACCATGGGCTATTGCTGATGGGTTATTCAACAACAAAATTTACATTTCAGCTACTTCCCCGATTCTGTCATCTATCCTATTGTCCGTTCATGAGAAAGGACATGAGGAGTTCAGAAGACTTTGCACCGTCTGTAGGCTGATTTTCACGTTCCCTGTGCTTGCCAACTCATACAAGAATTTATACGTGATTTTCAGGTGTGTCAACGTAACAAAACCGAACATCTCCACCCGGCCGGCTTATTGCAACCATTGGAGGTGCCCACGGTTATTGGGGAAGATATTTCCATGGATTTCGTGGAAGGCTTACCGCGTGTTCAGGGCAAGTCAGTTATTCTCTCGGTCGTGGATCGGTTCTCTAAATATGTGCATTTTATCCCTCTTGCGCATCCTTACACGACGATTACAGTCAGCCAGGCCTTCTTTGGGGAGATTGTGCTCCTTCGTGGTATCCATAGTTCTATTGTCAGCGATCACGACGTGGTGTTCACAAGTACTTTTTGGAAGGAGTTATTTTCCTTAGCCAGCGTGCGCTTGAATTTGAGCACCGTGTACCATCCTCAATCTGATGGACAGACTGAGGCAGCGAACAAAGTCATCGCCATGTACTTACGGTGCCTCACTGGCGACAAGCCAAAACAGTGGCTTCGATGGCTTCCATGGGCTGAGTTTTGTTATAATACCTCGTTCCATTCCGCTCTCAAAACTATACACTGTCCCGTGTTGTGTATGATAGGGATCCTTCGGCGTTGCGTTCTTATGAACGTGGATATAGCCGTTCTTCTGCGGTGGATCAAGCCTTGTTCGACCGGTTTTTTTGGCTGATATGGAGATCAACTGCTCCAAGTGCAGGACTATGCGAAACAATATTACGATGCACATCATCGGGAAGTTCATTATCAGGTGGCCGATTGGGTTTGGCTCTGGCTCTGGCTTTCAATTTGTCAAGCCCTGTCGTTATCAAGTCAAGCTTGTCACAAACTCAATCCGCGTTTTTTGGGCCATATCAAATATTGGAGTGCATTGGAAATGTCGCATATCGTTTATAGTTACCACCTGGAACATGTATTCATAATGTGTTTCATGTTGTCTCCTCTGGCCCTTCCATGGTGTGTCACCGGCAGCTTCACCTTCACTTCCAGCGTTGGATCATGGCCGTGCACTTCCTACGCCGGCTAAAGCTATTCGAGGACGTCTTCATTGGGGTATTTGGCAGGTGCTTATCGCCTGACAAGGGTTACCCGACTCTGAAGCTACATGGGAAGCTAGGATGCACGGACACGCGTGACAGACACGACACGTATCAGACACGGGATTCGCCATTTTTCTAAAAAATAGCGACACGGGGACAGTTGTGTGTGTATATATATATATATATATATATATAATATGCATATGTATTATTGAATGTAGTATGCCAGTATGCACAAGCAGTCAAGCACTCACCGAAGCAAGTCCAAATCTGGCGACCAGCAGGGAAGCGGCGGCGAGGCGGCGTCGGCAACTTCAGCGTCGGGGCAGCGGAAAGCGTCGAGGAGGAGAGAGCAGAGCAATGGCGTCGGCGAGAACGAGCCACGTCAGCGCAGAGAAGCGTGGCGTCAGCGTCAGCGCGAGAGCGTGAGCGTCAGCGTCAGCGCGAGCAAGCGAGCGTCAGCGTCAGCGAGAGCACCAGCGGCATCAGCAGAGGAGGAAGCGAACAGCGGCGCGCGGGAAGCGATGAGCGGTGTCGGCGCGGGAGCAGATTCTGCAGCGTCGGTCGGTGGCGTCGCGCAGCGGCGTCGGCCCTGGGTGGCTGCGACTGCGGAGACGGGAGTGAGATGGGGATGGGGGACAGGGGGAGAGCTGGAGAGGAGAGGTAGGGTTAGGATGGGAGATGGGCCGAATGAATGGGCCGATGAATGGGCCGAATGAATGGTCTGATTCGTGTCCGACACGCGGCCAAACGTGTCCGATACGTGTCCGAATTTGTTTTTATTTATTTTCGCAACGCAAATTTCCGACACGCCTAGAATACGTGTCGGAGCCGTGTCCGTTTCCGACACGGACGCCTTCCAGGCGTTTCGGTGCTTTGCAGATGGGAAGAGGCCAACGAAGTGCGTCGTTTGTTTCTCGACTTTCAGCTCAAGGACTATCTGTTTCCGAAGGACGGGAGAGATTTTATGGTGGGTATTCACTGTAATCGCCGGGCCTGGCTGCGACATGTCCATGCACAAGGAGATGGAGCGGTGCAAAAGGAAAATGCGCTAGGGGAAGGTGCGGCAGCATAGCTCTCGGCCCTTCCAAGTTAGTTGGTTTGGGCGGCAACATAGCTGCTGACTCCCCCTTTAGGGTTAGTTGGCTTGCTCATTAGATTAGGATTCTTCAATTAGGATATTGTGAAGAGATTGAATCAATCTGTTAGTTGCTTTCCAAATCTGTCTTTTCTTAGATAAGTTTATATCTTTAAGATGTAATCCCTACAAAAGGGTAATGATATTGAATAGAAGGGCAAGCAAAGATTAAGCAGAAACTTACCTTGCTTCTTCCTGCGCCTCCTGCGCCTACTGGCGCTGTGAGAGCTCACTCGTTTGCTGGTCAGCTCGTCATCTTCTTGCTGTTCGGCCACTCGTTTCCCATTGCTACTTCCTTCGTAACCGAGCTGCTCTACACGACTATAACCTTCGGCCAAGATCTAGTCGTGGACCTGGTCGTGACAACGGGCCTGGTCATAGACCTGGTCGTGACACACACCTTAGGAAACAAGAGAACAAAGTTGATGCATAATCAATTTATGATTGTTACAGTTAATTATCCAATGCAATATTTTTCTGAATAAATGATTTCTACTGCAGGTCCATCTTTACTACAATTCTCAATTTTAATTCCAGTTACAAACCTATCGATTTTAGCTATCTAGTCTGTTATCTATGAACATTTGTGATCGGGTCACATCTATCAATTTGTTAAAACATGTGATTACAGTGTTGATTTGGCCTGCTAGCACTAGCTGGCATAGACCTGTACATGACGCTCGTAAATCAGAACGAAAAGCATAGTTCAGAACATTTAAACAAAAACATAAGAAACAATGCTTAGATCATATAATTTAAAAATTCCTAAAATATAGATTGGTTATTTCTGCAGCTTCGTCCATTATCAAATGTTCATTGATTTCCCCTTTTAAAACGTTGTATAGCCTGTTAGGCAATTTGCAGCTTTCGTCTATTTGACGTACATATATATTTTTATTTCATTTGTTAGATCCTTTTGTTCTTACTCTGCGCTATTGTGCATCTAGGACAATTGCAGAGATCGAGGAATCAGAAAACCGAGCTCGCAAGCAGGCTGAATATTTGAGAAATAGTCTAGAGGAGCATAGTCTCGAGCTTCGAGTAAAAGCAGCGAATGAAGCTGAAACTGCATGCCAGCAAAGGCTTTCAATTGCTGAAGCAGAACTAGAAGAGTTAAGGTCCAAAGCGGATGCATCTGAAAGGTTAGCTATCTGCTCTTGGGGACAATTTGATATGTGTATCATGCTAGAAGCAATTGGTGACTGTTCCTTCTCTCTCCCACTGTTTCAAAATAGTTGCCTGGTTTGTTGGGTTTTGTTGTTTCAAAATAGTTGTCTATTGAAGTAATCAAGAGTGTAGTTACTGCACCTTTTCCATTCCCTACCCCTGCTATTAGTGTTGTGAAAGATGCTGAGTTGTTAAAATACATCATTTAATAAGGATAAACATTGCCCAACTCTATTAACCAGGGTTCCTGAGATGGGCAATTTTCGCTGGAATCTGCCAGTTAAGCTCAATGTGCAGTTAGGAATAGCAACTTTGTATTATCAGGAGGTCAAAGGGCCAATATATATAGACAAAGTACAGAAGGTGAATATGCAAATAATCCCTAGTAACGAGGAATAAGACACTTATACATATATCTCTAACACCCCCCTCAAACTCATGGTGGATCAACAACACTGAGTTTGGAGAGTTAAAAGCCGTGTTGTGCTCGAGTCTGGCCCTTCATGAAGAAATCTGCTATCTGAAACTCGGAAGGCACATACTGAAGAGCAATCACCTGATCATGCACACATGACCTCATGAAGGAAGCATCAGCACCAATATGCTTGGTGAGCTCATGCTTCCGTGGTCACTGAGCAATCGATAGCACTGTCTTTGTCTGTCAAAAGAGGAGTCGGTGTAGTGACAGAAACACCAAAATCCTCAAGTAACCACCGTAGCCAAGTAATCTCTGCTGTCAAGAGAGCTATGGCTCGCAACTCAGCCTCTGCATTCGAACGGGATACTGTAGTCTGTTTCTTCGTCTTCCAGGCAATGAGAGAACCACCAAGAAAAATACGATGGCGAGAGATAGGCCGCGATCGGAGGATCGTTGGCCCAAGTAGCATCCGAATAAACCTGAAGCTGTAACGAGATGGAGTGTGGGAAGAGACAGCGAGAGATAGTCCCACGAAGGTGGTTGTAGTGGACCTGAGTGGGAGCAGAGACGAACTGACTCAGAATGTGGACTGGATAAGTGATATCCGGACGAGTAACAGCAAGGTAGACAAGACTCCTAACAAGATGACGATAGCGAGTCGGATCAGAAAGAGGCTCGCCATCAGAGGGTCAAGGTGAACATTGAGCTCTATGGGAGTCTCAATAGTACGCTGATCAGTGAGAGAGGCGCGATCAAGAAAATCCTGAATATACTTCTCTTGGGATATAAAAAAACCATCTGGAGTGGAAGTAACCTCAATCCGAAGGAAGTAACGAAGAGGACCAAGATCCGACATAAGGAACTGCTCACTAAGACGAACCTTGACAAAGGCAATGTACTCAGGATCATCTCTGGTTATGATCATATCATCAACCTACAGAAGAAGAAGAGTCCGACCACGAGACGAAGTGTGGACAAAGAGCACAGGATCATGATGACTAGCTGAAAAAACTAGCAGCAGTGACCACAGAGAAGCGCTCAAACCAAGTACGAGGGGTTTGTTTAAAGCCATAGAGAGCGACGAAGACGACAGACCATGCCCTCAGGAACAGAATACTCAGGTGGCGGATGCATGTAGACCTCACGCAACTCGCCATTAAGAAAGACATTCTTGACATCAAGCTGAGAAACGGCCCAGTGGCGAACAGACGCCACCAAAAGAAGAGTGCGGCCAGTGGTCATATGGGCCATAGGAGCAAAAGTCTCGTTGTAGTCACGACCATGCTCCTGCTAGAAGCCACGAGCAACAAGACGCGCCTTATAGCGCTCAAGAGAGCCATCAGAGCGAGTCTTAATCTTAAAGACCCACTTACATATGATGGGACGAGAGAGATGGAAAAGGAACAAGATCCCAAGTACAAGTACACTCGAGGGCAGCAATCTCCTCGGCCATGGCATGCTGCCACTCAGGCTGAGTTACAACATCCCGGTAGGAGACATGCTCATGGGTAGCTGCACCAGCAAAACCAAAATGGGTAGGAGGCCGAATCGACTGACGATCGCGGAGAGCGTAGCGAGGAGATGATGACTCATCAGGGGAAGATGGAGCATCAGGAGATGATGAAACATTAGGGGAAGATGGCTCAATACGAGGTCGACGAGTGTAGAAGAGAGTGGGAGGAGTGCGAGTTCTTTGCGAGGAAGCGAAGCGGTAGGCGACTTGGCGGAGAGGTCTCGGGAGGTATATGTGGAGACTCGATGGGGCGGGTGGGCGAGGGCAAAGCGAGAGATGGGTGTATCTGGAAAAGTAAAAAAACGAGGACTCAACAGAGAAACCGAAGGAGGAGGCGGGACATGGGTAGAAGGGGCGAGACTCGTCGAAAGTCACATCTCGAAATCGCATCAGATTGACCAACAGGTCCCAACACCGATAGCCCTTGTGCTCGCATCTTGTATCTCGAAAAACACACTCAACAGTGGCGATCAATTTGGCGCGTTCTCGAGATGCGAGGAGCGTAGCAAGCGACCAAAGCAGACGAAGGGCGAGTAGTGCGGAAGAAGACCATAGAGGCGCTCAGCAGAGATCTCACCTGAAGAAGCGAGAAGATTTGAATGTTGACGAGATAGGTGGAAGTGGAAACAGCCTCGGCCCAAAAGTGAGGTGGAATAGATGCGGCAATCATCTGTGTACGAGCCGTCTCAAGGAGGTAACAATGCTTGCGCTCAGCGACACCATTCTGAGCATGAGCACCAGGACAAGAGAATGGAGCGAGGGTGCCCTGCTCAGCAAGGAAGCTGCGCAGGTAACGAGAGAGGTACTGGCCAGCAGAGTCGGCACGAAAGACACGAATAGGAGTGGAAAACTGTGTGCGAACCATAGTTGCAAATTGTTTATAGATAGACAAGGCCTCACTACGAGAAGACATAAAATATATCCAAGTGTGGCGAGAGAAGTCATCTATAAAAATGATATAATATTGATGGCCCCCTTTCGAAAGGAAGGGAGCCGGACCCCAAACATTTGAATGAATAAGATCAAACGGACGCTGAGACATTGACTCACTATGAGAATATGGAAGCTGAATCTGTTTCCCTAACTTACAGCCCTGACAATCTAAAGACACGTCTCTGAGACAGACCCCAGAAGACCACGACGCACTAAAGATGACAGACGAGATCCACACAGATAACCAAGACGGTGATGCCACTGCTGGAAAGAGCTGGTAGACGGAGTGGTAGAAGCGGAGAGACTGGCGGCTGTTATGAATTGTGTGTCTATTGAAGAGGCCCAAAGGGCAATATATATAGAGTACAAGAGGTATAGATAAGGATATGTTAGAGATAGATTCTATCTCTAACATATTTCTAGTACCCTTTCTCTAATATATCTCTAACACCCCCCCTCAAATGCAAAGCGTATGCAATAGCATTGCATTTGGAAAGGGTTGACACTAAAATATAAAAAATCCAAAATCCGAGTCTTGATAATGTTGTCGTAGCATGCAGCTCTTGGAAAATATGTCGAGTATCAAAAGACCTCCCATCCGGTGTCGTGCGATGGCTCATAAAGCACGAGGTGCGGGACCAAAGTCGATCGTGGCAATAGGTCGAAGAAGATGATGAAACCGACATGAATAGAGAGCTGTCAAATCAAGTTGAATAGGAATAGGTGGAAGCATGGCAGCGCAGATCGAAGCCCAAGACGGCGGCGGCGCGAAAGAAGTGCAGCGGCCTTAAAAGCTCGGGGCGGTGGCTAAGAAAGCGGCGGCATCATAACGACTTGTACGATCTGCATGCGGCTCAGAAAGAAGAGCGGGAGCGGCGGCTGCTGACATGCATAAGGCAATTCCTGTGCTTCTATGACTGACAATAAATTTTTGGACTCGCATGGCTTAGACGAACTCAAAAATTGAGAGCTACGGACTTGGATGGACGCAACGGAAGCAACGGACCAATAATAAAAGCTAGCAAGGATAACTAGTAGTAGCACTCTTAAAACAACGGAAGTTGGAAGAAGCTGGAGCTGGTGAAACCATTGCAGAAACCTAACTGGAGCTGGAGAAGCCATTGCAGAAAACACAACCAAGGTGCTCCGGCTTCGGCTTGATCTGATTAAAACCAGATAGGCTTCGGCTTGATCTGATTAAAACCAGATCGAGTTCTCTGCCGTGGGCTTCGATCTCTCCACCCCCTTCCTCCAATCCCCCTCCGCCATCACGGTGCCACGCACCTCTGCGACGCTGCCTCGGCAGCCGACGGCAACAAGCTGCTCCGCTTCCACTGCGCCACCCTCGCCCGCTCCCTCGACTTCCACTCCCCGAAGCCGACGGCGTGTGGTGGGGGAACCGGCGCGACCCCATGGACCGACGGGATCTGAGAGCCTGGCAGACGTCCGGATCCGGGCGAGGCACTCGAGCAAAGCGTGATGGCCCGATCGAGGCGGATCACGGGCGGCGGTGGGCTGCGGCGATCCGATCCGACCAGAACCGGAAACCATCTCTGCCGCCGCCTCTCGGCTTCCTCGGCTCCTCCCTACCTGTGTGAGCGTGTGGTAGAGGTGGAGGCGCGGGGGTGCAGATCTAGGTACGTCGGCCTTAAAAGCTTGAGGCGGTGGGCGGCCGCTCCGGGTTCTACGATCTGCTGTCGCTGCCCTCCAGCGAGGAGGTCGACAAGGACGAAGAAGCGGCGAAGTGGTTGCTCGATGAGTCAAGGAGGCAATGATGCGGTCGACGCTACGAGGGATCCGCCGGCAGAGACAGCAGAGACGGAGGCACAGCTCGGGAGGCCTGTCGGGAGAGCACGGACGGCGACGAGAGGTCGCCCCTGGGAGCGAAGATTGCTCCTCCCGGGGGCAGCGGAAGATGAGCGGAAGCTAGGTGGCGCGGCTACAATAAACTAGTAAACTCTGATCCTAGTCTATGCTCTGATACCATGTTATGAATTGTGTCTATTGAAGAGGCCCAAAGGGCAATATATATAGAGTACAAGAAGTATAGATAAGGATATGTTAGAGATAGAATCTATCTCTAACATATCTCTAGTACCCTATCTCTAATATATCTCTAACAACGGCGACGGTGGCAGCGGAAGGAAGGTGAAGCCAGTCAAGCTCCCAGAGACGCTGTGAGTCAAGGCGCCGAGGGCCAGAACCAACTAGAGCCCTCGTATGGCGGTTCTGAACACAACAAGAGTCAGAGTCAAGAATGATCCGACAACCAAGGTCGATGTCGCCTTGAGAAAGAAGTCGCATGGTTAGGCGAGGAACATGAGCAATGAAGGAACATGAAAAGATGAGTTGCTAAGAGGTCCTCGACCGAGGCGAAAGTGAGGTACCATCGGTAAGAACAGCGGCGGAGAATCAAAAGGTGTAATGAAAGACGGAGTGGAAGAATCAGAAGTCATGTGAAAAGATGCTCCGGAATCAAGAATCCACAGGGAGGTACCTGACTGTAGGAGGTGGTTTCGCATTGCAGAAGAGTCGATGGCGAACTGCGCAGAACACATCGAGGAGAACACGAAGCGGCAAGTAGGCGTCGAAGTCGGCTATCTCGCTCGGTGAGAGAAACTTTGAAGAGTCGATCTGCGACGTCGATGTAGAAGCATCGGTGCCAGTGCTAGGAGAAGAACGGCATGAAAGATGTCGCTGCTTCTTATAGCACTGAGACTCAATGTGGCCGATCTTGTCGCACTAGGAGCAGCGAGGACGGCCACCACCACCTGTGGTAGCCGCTTGAGGAGGCAGTGTGCTGAAGCGTGAAGCAGTCGGTGTAGCAGGTGGACGAGCGGCGAGCACGGAGGGGAGTGGTATCGAGACCGGCACCGCTCGGCGAGTCTCATCCGCACGTATCTCGGTAAGAGCCTCGGAAGAGTGACACGAGGTGGCGTGCAAGAAGTCGACGCACGCCAATACTCGAACTTCGGGACAAAGCGAGTAAAGAACTCGTGACACAGCTGAAACTCCGGTCGACGCGTACGATAGCGGCCACGAACATGAGCGGCAACCGGCGGTCGAGAGTCGGTGACACGCAATGAGAACTCGAGTGTAGAAAGCGTCAACAGTAGCATCACCCTGCTGAAGAGAGTGCTCCTGGCGAACCACGGACAGGTAGAGGGCATCTCCAGAGGGTTCGTAGCGCTGACGAAGGCATCTGAAAAGCCGAAGGGAGTCCCACAACCTCAAAAGAAGGCGAGGCCGGACACTGGCGATGAAGGCGATGCGACCGGCGTCGTCGTCGTACCACTGAGTGTAGGCAGTCAATCGATCCGTGTAGGAATCCAGAGCCTCTTGGTAGGCAGAGGCAGCCTTATCATCAGCAAGGCGCAGCTGACCTTGTCGTTTGTCGAAGCAACAGCGTAAACTCCGTCGGAGGAGTAGGGCAAGGCGGGCAGGTGACATCGTCAGAGATGAAGACCACACATGTGAGACACGAAGTCGGTGTAAGTAACAACATCGAAGATCACCGGGCAGCGAGGGAGGGAAACGGTGCCCATTGGTAGGCGGCGCTGGACGGCGCGACGACCAAGGCAACGAAGTTTAACAGGCGGCGCGGGACGACGCGGTGGTTAGGACGATTTTTTCTTCTTTTCGGCCCAGCTCGGTTTACTTAACCGTGGGCTGTGCGGCCTGCCTCGGACGCCACGGGGAATTAGGTTTCCCTGTGCGAGTGGCGGGTGGATCAACAACAGCCCATGCGATGGGCGGGCGGGTGGAGCACAAAGCGAGCCAGAGGCCGAGGCGGGCGCGCCAGAGGAGAAGCACCGCGGGAGGCGGCGAGAGGACGCGCCTTGATAGAGGTGAGGCGCCGCGCGGTCGGAGGCGGTGGAGGCCTCGGGGCGCGGAATTGGACCCCGGCAGCAGCGGTGGACCCCGGCAGTGAAAGACGACGACGGAAGACCGGCATCAATGGTGACGACGGAAGACCGGCAACAATGGCGACGATGGAAGACCGGCAGTGAAGGATGCAGCTGGTGATGGTGTACACGGAGCGGCGGCGGCGGAAGAGGGAGAGAAGCCAGCGGCAGTGGACGATCACGGAGGGAAACCAGCGGCGGCGGCTAGGGCAGGGGAGGACGAGTTACGCGTCCGGGAGAGGTAACCCTAATGGGGTCTGATATCATGTTAGGAATAGCAACTTGTATTCTCAGGAGGCCAAAGAGCCAGTATATATAGACAAAGTACAGAACGTGAATATGCAAATAACCCCTCATAACAATCAGGAATAACACACTTATATATATATAATATCTCTAACACAGTTCACCCACCTAAACCGCCTTTTGATCACAACCTCCATAGAAACATGTATATTAAAGCCTTATTCCCAACTTTCATTCACTAGATTTTTTTTAAAAAAAATCAGATTCAAAATGCACAAAGCGAACCAGACTGGTTTGTGGGCTGGAATTGGCCAGGTTCCGGTTTCAACCACCCAAACAGCTTCCTAAACACTGCTATTAATACTTAGATTTTGTGCCTCATTGGACTGTGCATAGGTTAGTTTATAAACTATTTTGAAACAGAGGGAGTATATTGATATATCTCAAGTATCAATAATCTTCATCTTGTTTTCAAGATGTATGCAGCATCTAGTTCCAGTGATCTAGTGTTTATATGAGCTATTATATTTTCCTGGTGCACTTTTGATGACAAGCAAGCAGCGGTACATTGTTATGTTTGTGAACCAGTGAATATGAGATTATTCAATGAGTATGATATTCTGTATCCAAGCTGCAATTTTCTCACCTGCATGGTCTGTTTTGCCAGGGATGTTCTGAAACTTAAGGAGGCAATAAGAATTAAAGAAGCTGAAGGAGATGCTTATATTTCTGATATTGAGGTTAGCTCTTTTTGTTCTTATCAGCAGTTTATGTTGTGTGTATGCATGTGTGAAAGCGTATGATATTGTCACTGCAGACAATTGGTCAAGCATATGAAGACATGCAAACACAAAACCAGCATCTTCTTCAACAGGTTGCTGATCGAGATGATTTTAACATAAAGGTATTTATTTATGGCTGCATTTGGTTGTGTTATATGGGTATGGCATAGCACCTTATGTAGCCGGTTGGTGCAGAAATTTATAATACTTGTACCACTTTAACCACGTCGTTTAGACTTTAGACTGTTGCATTGCCAAAAGTTATTCTGCTTTTTTTATTAGTTGTATCAATAACTTGATTCACATCTAACAGCTAGTATCAGATAGTGTGAAGATGAAGCAAGCCTCTGGTTCCCTTCTCTCTGAAAAGCATTTGTTACAGAAGCAACTCCTGCAAGTCAACAGTTCACTGGAGTTGTCTAAACAAAAAATTGCCCACGGTGAAGAGCAGGTAGTCTTTTGCTTATGTCCCATGTCTTATTTATGGTATAATTTGTTAATAATTTGCGCTCTCTGAAATTTACTGTGCCGACAGTCCTTGAACATCTTTTCAAAGCAAATATTGTTAGAAATTAATCTTGTTGTTTAATTTGTTTTGCATGTCAGTTGGTGTCTAGCACAGTCTGAATAGGTGTTGCGAGCTGAGTGCACATATGCTTGTTTAAGTGGGGCTAATTAGGCATGCATGTAGGTGATTAGTGGCCATGCATGGTGATTAGTTGAGCATGTGCATGCTGAGAAAGAAGCGGTCCAGCATTGCATGCATCCATGCGGTTAGTTGAGTCAGAGTTTGTGGCCGTGAAGCTAGTGCACGTCTGTTGCTTGGACTCCGGAAGGTGTGGCCGAGTCAATTGTGGAAGTGGACGTTGTGGCTTGAGATACGGATCGAGCTAGCTGTATACATGCGTGTGTGCTTATTTATAGCTTGTATTCAGTCATTTGTAAACTGAGTGGAGAAATACAAGAGAAAAGGTACAAGTTTGGTGCCGCAAAAGCTCTCTGCGTGAGTTCTTCCTCGAGTGTTTTTCCCACGAAAGTGTGAGCTGTGTCCACTGTGATCGCGTGGGTACTTAGCTGGTTGATCCCAACAAATATTGATCTAAATGAAATAAATTGAAAAACTATTGTAGTTTTGTGTTTACTACCTAGGAGTGAATTTTAAAGTGTCTTGTACTGGAATAATTGTTACAGATGAAGACCTATGTAGCACAAGCTGTAAAATGTTCTTCAGAGAACAGGCATCTTGCAATTAACCTTGAAAGGACTACTCTGGAGGTATCGTATGCAGAGAAGGAGCTCAAGTGGCTTCGGTCCACTGTTGGATCCTCTGAGAAAGAATATGAGCTGAATCAGAAAAGGATAGCTGAGCTAAGATTGGAGCTAGAGCGTGAGAGGTTAGGCTGCAATATTATCTTTTCGTTCCAAGTTAGTCTTGCTATGCTACCGCCAGATGTTCATTACATTTGTTTTTTTAAAAAATTCAGAAGCGAGAGGAGAAAGCTCGAGGAAGAATATGAAGAGGTGAAAAATGAAGTCATGGAGCTGACTTCTGAGAATGAAGAGACTACTATTCAGAAGCTCCAGGATGAAATAAAAGAATGCAAGGCTATTCTCAAGTGTGGAGTGTGCTTCGACCGACCGAAAGAGGTGATGTTCCATTGAATCATAACTTATTTTTGGATTACGTGGAATTGTGTATGAACCAAGATGGTAGAAGCTGAGATTTATATTTATTCTTACTCCCATCAGAAAGTTCCTGTTTCTTTGTTAAACTCTTGAATGTTGTTACCAGTTTTGTTACTACTGCTGATGAGCTCTCTGTTTCTCTTGGTTGTTGGCAGGTTGTGATTACCAAATGCTTCCACCTATTCTGCTCGCCTTGTATCCAGAGGAACCTTGAGATCCGCCACGGAAATGCCGGGTTGCGGCACCCCATTTGGGCAAAATGACGTGCGGGAGGTGAAGATATGAAACCTACATGGTAGTTGGTATCTTTAACCTGCATGCTTCGCTCTTGTAAATATATAGTTCTGCGTTATCGGGGTACAGTTGATCGAACTCTCATGGTCTGCCATGTAGAGGCATCTTTTTAAAAACGAAAACCAAGAAAACAAACAAAAGAAAAAAAATTCCAGATGTTTATTGCCGATGTGTAGCCTTCCTTGGGTGGTGGTTGCTGTCATGTTTGATGGTCTACTTCCACGCAGTGTATGAGGGTCCGCCTTTACATGGAGGGAGTGCTATACTGATTTCGATTGTTTTTGCAGTGGCCCACTTTGACAAAAAGTAAAATTACAAAAAACATTTTCCTTAAAAGAAATCTATATAGAAGTAACTAGGATGAATGTGTTGACTGATACGGCCTTTTATATGATTTGTGTTGTTTCTGCATATAAACATCGCCGCCTCAATTCTTTGCAAGTGATGCTTTAGGGACTTAGGGTTCGTTTGGTTGGGGAATTTTGAGGATTACCAACAATCCTCTAGCAATTTTGTCGGATTAAGCTGTTTCTAAAACAATCAGTAATCTAGATTACCTCGGTGGTCAGATTACCATCACTGATCAGAATCAGTTTCCCAGGAGAAGTGTTTATTAAGATTAGATGCCTTCTCACGGACAGGGCTGTGATGTGCAACACGTGGAAAGAGATAGCAGACGCGGTGGGCAGGTGGGTGGCTGGTAGACCTGATCAAGCCGGCTTGAGACTGGCCCGAATTCTCTAGGCTTGAGCCTTGATTTTTGGTCCGAAAAAAAGTTTAAAAATGATTTTTTTTAAAAATTATATTCTCAAAATGAATTAAAATATTAATTTTTATTCAAAAAAGAACTAAAAATATTAATATTTTATTGGAAAACACATTGTTTGGGCTAGGCTCCGGCCAACCCGTTCAACGTCGAGATTTTCCAGGCTCGATCTGAAGCGAAGCAATGTCTCTACCACCCCGGCTACATCACTCCTCTCCTTCCTCTTATCATTTCTTTCTCCATGACTCGTGGCGCTGTGCCGTAAATCCGGCGTCTTATTCTTTGCATTCTATTGCCAACTTCGCACCACTAAAGAGCTCATGCACGCAATTGACATCAGAGGAGGAGCTTGCGTCGCCATCCACGGGAGGGGGAGCTTGTGCCCCTGCCACTGTAGAAGCTCACGCCGCGGAGAGGAGCAGCACGCGCCACTGTCTGCAAGCCCGCACCGCCCATCGCCTAGGGAGGTAAACCCTAACCCTTATTTGGGGGCTGGTTCTCGTTTAAAAAAAACTGTGATTGAGATAACTAAAAAGTAAATAGTCAAGCTGTAGTAAACACTTGAAACTTGAAGGGAATTGATACGGTTTGGACGTCCGATTCTAACGTCTTTCATCGTACGCTTTTATTCGCCGTCCACTTGTTATCAATCCATTCAACACATTCTTATCCTCTCATCTTCTCGTGTTCCTACAACATCCACAAGCCTCTTCCTCCCACACTAGTCATTCTTATCCTCCCCCACACTACCCATTCTCCACCCATCCTCACCAGCGATGACCACAAGCTCACGCCTCCATGCCCTCACTCCCTGCCTCTCTTCCCCTCAACCCCTCTCTCTCCTCTCAAGGTGCGGCTGCTACTGCTTGGACGGGGGCTGTCTCTAGCCTCTCATTTCGACGCTACAAGAGGGTGTGATGGTTCGTGCTCATGAGTCACGTGAGATCGCCATCAGGTGAGCTCCTAGCACCTTCATTAGCAGATGAGCTCCGTCGAGGCACATGCCTACCTTACCTCCACAAGATCCAAGCTTGTCAGTGACATGTATTCATTGGCTTTGAGCCTTCTTTCCTAGTGTTACAGCGCCATCCCGATGATAGAGATCGAGCGCACCGCCGCCGCTGAGTGAGTTGGGTATTTGTTGCAGAAGTGGGGATTTTTTGTTGTTGTTGCGATACATGATTTGAGATGTTGAGGTTGTGTTTTTTTATGTTGCGTAACGAATTCTTGAAATGATTTCAATATGCACCTCAAATGTTGTGTCTTGTCTTTCTAATTATTGATATTGTTATATTTTGATGTTGCAATAACTTTTATCTATGATTTTTTTTAATAAAAAAGATGTTGCGACCATCGCCACTCATTGTTGCACATTCAAAATCACAATGTTTCATCAATTATTCTCAAATGTTGCTCCACTTGAGCGTCTAATGTTTTGTTTGCAAATCGATAGATTTTTTTGCACTCTATTGGTTGTGTTGTTCCGCACCAATGTTTCTTTGTTGTTGCAACGAGGTTTAATTTTAATTATCAATATGTTCTTATATTTGTTGTCCAATAGTTCAAATTTGTTGCACATTTCTGAATGTTGGTTTCGTGTTTGTTGCATCCAGAGCAAAGAATTATTGCAAGATTAGGGACTAATTGTTGCACTTTTGGGATTTTTTTGTTGCACCAAATCGAATTAGTTGTCTTGTACTCATCCACCAAACCTACACCTCCCAATCCCCTTCTCACATCCCAATGGCTCATCGGTCTCTGGCGGCTGGAGCCAGCCGCAATCGTAGCCATGCTCCTCCCGGCACTACCTGTCTGTTTGTCTCTCACTCTCACTAGAGAGGCGAGGATAGGGTGTCGTGGCGGCTGGAGGATCAAGGCAAACGAGGGTCGCACGACCTCTTTCGCATTCTCCTCCGGTCAGTGTTGCCTTCGTTGAACGATGGGCTGGAGGAGCGGGATCTGATGGTTGGGGAGATGTGTTCTAATTGAGATCCAACAGTAAGAGGAGCGTACGATGTGAACATTCCAATCGTACATCCGATTCCTAGTCGCTCCCATACTTGAATCCATATAAAATATTCTATGAAATCATAAATACATTCTTTTATCGAAACTACCCATGAATGGATATACAATAAATATTAATGAGTATCTCATTAATTCTTTTAAATTCGCCAGGCCGTACTAAATAATGAATAGATACATAAGAAATCTTATCAAATCTGAACGAATTGATGCACTCAAGCAGCAAACGAAGTTTATTACTGCAGCTTGACAATTGATTTTTTTAGTGTTTCTTAAAGATTTGTCATGTATCCATTCCTTATTTAGCGCCACAAAATGAATTTAAAAGCATTAATGACATAGTCATAAATATTTATTGTGTATCCATTCATTGCATAGTTTCACCAAAACAATGTATTAATTAATTAATAGAATGCTGAGTATTTATGTATTCAAATATTTCCATCTATTAGTTTTTTTTTAATTTTCTGTTACATTCAATAAATAACTCTTGCTCCAATAAATAAATTACTCAACATAAGCAACACCAAATTACAATAACTACATACATTTTGGTATCTCAACTTTCACCAAACTTTTGTGACACATTGGTTCCTCTAAGTTAAAAGAGGTATAATCTTGTCCCTAAACTTTGAATTTTGGGCTAAAGGGGGGCTTTTTTAAACTTGTTCTGTCACATGGTGTACTTATCATTGGCTCACATCCTCGGATTGTGTGCTAAGTTAGCGCATGCAAAAGGATAAATGAGCACATTCGCTACAAAGCATGAGCTAGCGATGAGTTGGCTCACCACATCACACAAATACTGAAATACATGTTGGTCTTTGTCTTCCTTTGTCCCAAAGATTTAAACTTGCCGGGTTAGATTGAACCTTCTATAAATTGTGGGCAAAAATTACCGTTTGATGAAAGTCGAGGGACCAAATGAATCATTAACTGCAAAATTTACATGTAAATAACCTCAAAGTTGAAATGTTTGTAACAATAGTAAACCTCAAAGTCAAGATTTTTTTTTTCAGAATATAATATAGAAGTAAGGACTTATCGATAATAATAAAGATTTTAGGCTCTGTTTGGTACAGCTTCTACTCCTAACTTCTCAATCGATTCTCATGAAGCTGTACCAAACATCCTGATTCTCAAAACCACTGGATTCTGCTTCTCGCGAGGAGCTGTCTCGAAAATGAACTAGCAACGAGAAGCAGCCTCCCAGCAGATTCTCGTGAGAATCCAATCTTCAGAAACGAAAATACCATTTGAAGTTGAAGGTTTTTACCCGCAAATACCACTGAGTTACATAAATACAATTGCAGTATTACACCCAGTGGTGACATGGTCTATTTACCTCTAATCCTCCCACATATGGTTTTTGGAGCCAACCTACCAGCCAAACGGTTTTAATAGATAGCTCCGGATTCTGGATTTTTAGAGAATCAAGAACAAAATCTGAAAAATAAGAATCTGAAGCTCTACCAAACATGACCTTAATTATAATACGATGAATGCACTACATTATTTTCTTCCTTTTTATTTTGGTGTCAACTCTAACTTAAGCCCAGGGATCGGAGAATTTTTTTTTATTCTCTGTACCGAAGCTCACCTATTCCTGGACGTAAATAAATCTTTGTTGTTGTGCTTTTATGACTTCTGTGGGTGCACCAAACTTGATATTTGTGTCTCCGAAATTTCCGCAGCTGACTATGGTTTCAATCGCGCACAAAATAGCACACTGCACAAGCACACAAATTTTACCTGCAATTATAAAAGTTCTTACAATGCCTAATCGGGTCTATTGACTGAGTTTTACGTACGGGACCTCTAGCCTATTGTAACACCCCGTTTTTCAGATAGCAATATCGCCGATTTTTTTTTTTCAATTTTGAGTTTCATTGATTTTCGTTGCCGCTTAAATTTCCAAAATTCTCGAGCTCTCTTTAAGCTCGGGTTTGTGTTTCAAACCTCCACTTAATTTTCCAAATTCAAAATTCAAAATTTAGTTCACCTATTTCAGATTTTGGACCCTCCCAAAATCTTGCCTCCCTTTTATTTTTCTGGGCCAACATTTCTTTTTCTGTGCCGGCCCACGGCCCGCTCGGCGCTCTCTTCCCGAATCACCTCGGCCCGGCCGCGTTCCCCTCTCTCTCCTTATCTCTTTCTCCCTTTCGTCTCTCTCTCTCGCGTCGCTCCCGTCGCCTCTCCCTCGCCCCGAGCGCGCCGCCACCTTCCCCTTCTCTCCGCCCTCGCCTCGGTCGCTCCGCCGATCCTTCGTCTTCCCCATTCGCATCGCCCCGTCCGCTCGCCTTCTGCTGCGCTTCCTCGGTCGATCCGCCCCATCCGCTCTCCCCGCTCAAGTGCGCCGCCGCCGATTCCTTCCTCCTCTCGCTCGGCCCGACCGCGCCTCCTCTCGGCCCGGCCCACCCGCAGCGCCGCTCCACCTGCTCCCTCCCTTGCCCTGCTCCCTCCCTTGCCCTGCGCCGCCCCCACCTCGCGTCGCCTCCACCAACTTCGCCCCACCGCACGTCGCCTCAATCGCTCCCCACCTCCACTGCTCGCTGCGGTGTCGCCCCCACTGGCCTTGAGCCGCCCCACTTCTCCGACCCGCCATGCCGAGTCACCTCCACCGCCGCTCCGCCTGCCTCGTCGTCCTCGCCAAGCGCCGCCATGGGCGCCACGTCGTCGCCCACGCCGTCGCCATGCCGCCAGCTCCGCAGGGCGTCATCCTCTCCACCGGCTCCCTTTTCCCCCCGGCTATAAAAGCCTCGGCCTCCCCGTGCTCTCGCCCCGTCTTCTCCCTCTCCCCGGGTAAGTTTCCCCCCCAAAGAACCCTCTTCTCCCCGATTTGGCTTCTCCTCCTCCTCGGCGAATCACCGTTTCCACCACCGCCGCCTTGTCTGACCTCGGACCAGCACGCCCGGCGCCCGAGCACCTGGCGTCCCCTGGCGCTTCCCGACGCTCCCGGCTGTGGATCGCCGCCACCGTATTCTCCTGCGCCGCCTCGGCTTCCATTGACGGCCACCTCGGCGCTCCTCTGCCCCTCAACGCCGGTGAGCCTCCTCCTCTCCCTTATACTCTTGGTCGCTCCCCTCCTCTCCTCTCCCGTCCGCCTGCCACCGCAGCACCTCCTGCCGCCTCTTGGCGCGCCACCACTCCCTTGTCCTCCCCTTCTGGCGTCTCATTTTGCCGCCCCGACTCCTCACCCGGCCAAGATCCCATTTTGAGCACCCCATATCCCGGTGCCCTCGGCCCTTGCCCGCCGTCGGCAGCCACCACCCAAAGCTCCTCTGCTCTCTGCTCCCTCTCTACCCCTCTGTCGACTGCTCTTCTCTGTGACATTGGGTGATCAGCAACTGTTGATGGCGAATTAAACTGATTGTTGGCTTCTCCAGATTGTAGCAATATCGGTGGTTGTGCTTTGATTAATCGATGTCATACTAAAGTCTCGGTTGCATTGCTTGATAGTAATCGAATATCAATATAGATGCGGTGATTGGTTTGTCAATTGTTGTGCAGTGTCCTTTGATCATCAAAAGATGTTATTGACAATGGAATGGAATTGTTACGAATGTGTGTTCTCGGTTTAGTGGATAAATTTTGAGTTGTAATGATTGTGCATTGCTTCTCCACTATCAATGTTGTGGGCAGAAATGTGTGTTGTGATTTCCAATGATGTGTGTAATCCGGCAATAGATCATTTGTGTAATATTCTGACATTTCGACAAAATTGATTGATTTGGCAATTATGTATTGTTGCATTAGGTTATTAGTTTGTATGGCTTGCATTTGGAAAGTCTGGGATCAATCGATAGTTGAGGTTGTGTTAATCTGTCAATCGAGTTGTTGAGTCGTAGAATTTGTTATTCATCTGTTTTGATTGTCGGCTAATGCTCATCAGTTCCTTGATCATTGGATGACAGTAAACTATTGTGATTATTGTTTGTATTTAATTCAGTCCCGAGTTTTGTCGGTGATCATTAGTAATTGTCGCTTTGAGTATTATTCAGTAGTAGGCTTTGTATTGATCTGGCTTTGGTATTTGATGTTTTATGTCATTAGTCGCTAGCCTGTCAATTGAGTTGTTATGTTGTAGACGTTGCGATTAATTGTTATTCATATGTTTCGATTGTCAATTTTTGGTTCGTAATTGCTTCCCCGGATCGTTGCGATAGAAATGAGGTTGCAATCGATCCAACGATTAAGAAATGTTGCAATGGGTTAGTAGAATGTTTTGTGGTAGTAAGTTGATTATTGAGTAAGCGTCTGTGATTACTGATCCTCAGTATAAGTGTTTTGGCAGTAAATTGAATTATTAATTGTGATCTTGATTATTAAGGATAGTTTTAATCTTCGGTGCAGTATTGTCTATTGGATTTGTTAATCAATTGCTAACTGTTGGATAGTGTTCGTCAGTAGGACAATGATTGTGGAAATAATGATATTTGGTGAAAGCTGGAAGTATTGATTTGATTGCTTTATCCATTCGTATTGTTTGGAAATGAGTTGTGGTTTGGCAATAGAATTTGTGTCTTGATTTGGTAATAGGTTGTAGTAGTAAGTTGAGTAGCTAGCTTTTGATAGATGAGTATTATCTGGTAGCTGAGATTTGGATTAAATTGCCATTAGATTTTGTGTCGATCGAGTATTCTAGATTGGTATAGAACCGGTAGTCGAGTTGCTTTGTTGCCTTGTCGCCTGTGTTGGTAGTCTTGCAGTCTTCCGAATCCGCAGCAGAGCATTCCGGCAAGAGCTACTTCGACCATACCCTCCTTGTATCCTCCCTCCGGGCAGAAGTTCTCTGTCATTCCGCCTTTCGCCCAACTGGACGTTTGACTCTGTCAAACATTCCAGTGTCGCTCAAACCATTCTCTCAAGCCGTACTCCGCAATCTTTCTGAGGCTCTTGTGTTTTATTTGGTCTCTTGAATTCTTTGGATTTATTTGGTGTTTCAATCGTTATTGCGTAATTAGAAATCGAAGTCCAGAAGAATCGACGACTCCAGCAGATCCAAGATTCAAGCAAAGACGCCGATCAAGACTTCGAACCTCTGTCTAATCAGGCTTTGAGTAAGATCAAGGCCACGGTAAAATAGCCCAGGCGAGTCAACACTTTGATCATATTGATCCCACATTTTATGCAAATTATATTCTGTTAAAGTATCAAATTGCATGCTTTAATTTTTATGCAAACATATGTCAAACACTCTAAGGTAGTTAAATGCCTACTTGTTGATTAATAAATTATTATTCCACTTCTTTGAAAATTGAACTTCCAATATCCTTGTCACCCTAGTAAATATCTGGTAACATACTAGTTATAGGTCGTACTTAAATGCCATGCTAGACTTGTTTAAGTACCGGGGTAATCCTACCCCAAATCATCATCCTTTAATCATAACAATTGTTTTGGGCAGTCATTGGGGAGAATGACTGAATTGGTTGGATAATTTGTTTTATACCTCTCCAAAACTCTAAAATTTGCTAATACCCATCTGGGCGGATGGTAAGCTGGCGGGTAAATGGTTGGGTGCTAATGTAGCCCAGGATAGTTTTGTGGATGGTATGTGGTAAGAACCGCCCAGATGATCTTAAGGACTTAATCCTGTGATGACCTCTTATTGTAAAACAGTCTGACCACAAGTCTATAATGGTGTCGACTGGCTAACTAATTGGTGTCCACCGCAGCCGCACCATTGGAGGGGCTCCCAATGCCGTGAGCCCAAGAGGCTACGTGTTGGGAATGTAACTGCGGGACCCTAGGCGTAAGTTGCATGGCGCAAGAGAATGCAGGCGTAGTGGTTGTCGGGTCCCACGGGAACGAAACCCCGCTCAGGTGAAACCTTAGCGGGTGCAGCAAATATCGAGGGATGCCTTGTAAATGCCTTGTGGTAATCTCCCCTTGATTCACATGTCTACGGAAACGTGTGAACATATCAAGCTGATTATCTCTTGTGGGTAAAGATGTACAATCTCTGCAGAGAATAAAAACTGTTCGAACAGCCGTGCCCACGGTCAAGGGCGGGCAAAAGAACTTACAAGATATAGTTCTATTTCAAAAACTTTTGTGGGTGGGTTGAAAAATGTGCGGGGCTCACCTAGCCCTTGATTTGGATTTTTCCTGGGTATTCTTACCCAGCGTTGGTATTAGGTGGGTATGACCACCGTCAAAAAGAGGCATGAGACAGAGTTTCCGATGGAGGGAACCTCTGCTGTTATCACTTATTGCATAATTAATCTCTTTAAAAATGCAATTTGGTCCAAATGCTAAGTGATAGGATTTTCTAATATCTGTATTTACAAAAGCTGCTTTACGCAAATAAAAGAACCCGAGCCATTCTTGTACACCTTGCATATATATTATTGCATCTGTGTGTGTTGGCTCGCGAGCACGGTAGTTGTGCTCATCCTCGCTCTTTTTCCCCAAACCCTCAGAAACAGGAACCCTGGAGCTGTCAACGGCATCAAGGATCCAGAAGTCTGAAGACCCGGGAAACGTTGGAGCATAGTTTAGTCCTTAGTTGTTCTAATCTCACCCCAGTCTAGCTGACTCCGTCGGTTCTTGGGTACCTCCTATGTTGTTCGAAGTTTCGGATAATATCGGGTGTACACGGGTTCCCCAGTCACTTGCCTGCGGTAAGATGTGCCCTCACCCCTTTGCTTCCGTTGTTGCTTCCGCTATCTTTTGTAATGTATTCATTTGGCCTGTCCGGCCCTTATTGTAAAAATTGGCCCGAAGCGGTCTATGTAAACTCTGATGTGTAAATTAATGAATGAAATAAGTTTGCGCCATGTATGGTTTGATTCAGCAATGTACCTGTGGAGTGCTAGCTACTGATCCAGGGAATAGCACAGTGATTTCACAGAGGATCCAGATGCAGAAATCTGGGGTCCGACACCTATTAATTTACATTCAAAAGAAACTTAGGTCTTGTTTGGTATAACTCCTGCTCTCAGCTTCTTAGTCGGAGTAGACGGAGCTGTGCTAAACGGGGTAACTCCACAAAATTTTCGGAGTTGAAGCAATCAGAAGCAGAGCAGCCTATAGTACAATTTTCAGAAGCAGGCGGAACCTTGCTCCAAGTGGGGAGCAGTGAACCAATAAAAGCGAAATACCCCTATAATTGAAGATAATTACCCACAATATACCATTGAACTACCCCACGCACCCCAAGTCCCAGACCCGCAGCCCCCACAGGGAATCCGTGCGAAATTTGGAAGAGGAAGATGTGATTTTGGTTGGAGATTGAATGTATAGATAGGCTAGTGGAGGAAGTCATTGTGAGTGATGCTGTCTTACAAATTGCTATTGGTATCTCTGAGCTACTAATCTTCCCCTCTACTCTATTTCCAGAGCAATATCACGGTACGTGTCCGATTGGAGATTTCTTTCTGATTTCTGCATGTACTATACAAGGTATGACTTTCCACCTAGTTCTACATGGTTACTATCAATCTTCCTAATTGACAGTCTATTTTCTTGTGAACCAGTTATTGCTTTGGATAAAGCCTTCTATATCATAATATTTTGCTCATGGTTTACCAGCTACTGACCAAAATCTGTTGTATTTTAGTGTTCCAGGGGAAACACTTCCTGTGGGGAGATCTTAGCAACTCATCCAGCAAATGGCCAGTGAAGGTGCATTCTTATTCTGAGTGCCGGAAGAGATGGCGACTTTCGGATCTAAGATTGGCAATAGAACTGGAGTAGAATTAGAGCTGAGCCTTAGCGCGCGCTAGCGAGCACCGTCAGCTTCTCTGTGAAGTTTGCTCCTGAGGTTTAGGTGTTGTACAGGACTCCTGGGTAACTTCAGTTTTGCTGAGAATGAAAATTTGAAGTTGTCTCCCAAGTTGTCAGCTTTCTCTAGCTACTGCCAATGCCTGTGTATGTTTTGTAGTTGGCTGGGCTTTATCCTTGTAATGAGTTTTGTGATGATGCAGATATCATATTTGATATATGTAATTCTCCACAGTTGGCAGATAGTACGTTGATGAGTCTGTTTGCTAGTTATATTTTGCACCATTATGATTTCTGATAGGAAATTAAGCCTGACGGGCCAACACATGTTAACTACCTCTGCTTGATCTTTGCCCTTTTGGTTTTGCCGAATGCCAACCAAAAGTGCAAACTTCACCGAACAGGTTTGAAAACTTCAACTCTGAAGAAAATTTTGCTGAAGGTACGAAAAGCTGGTGCTCGATCTGCCTTGAGAGACAATATGACTATTACAGAAATAATAGTTACACAATGTATTGGTGGCTGCGCAGCAAGAAGGGCATCAAAATGCAGCTATAAAAATACAAGTCATGAAACCGAGGTTACTCTCATCTTTTTACGTAGATCATTCTTATTCATGAAGTGGAAGTTAGCTTCCTAACCAAACACCTCCTCATACTACTCCAACTTCTCAGTGGAGCGGATCCAAGAGTGAAGATGGAGTTGAAGTTGCTAAAACTTAGAGCAGAGTCATACCAAATAGGGCCTTAATGCCACAGTCGAAGCCCGAGCGCGGAAAAGACCGAAAGGTGCACCGAACAACTAATGCGATGGAATTGCGGGGTTTCTTAGGACTTACGCGCTATTACTGTAATTTTGTCCATGATTATGGCATCATTTCCAAACATCTTACTAATGAGGATGTTCTACAGTATACAAGAGTAAATCATACTTAGTTTAGAAGTATATATATGATGTCATCACATGTGTCAGCATACTTAGTCGAAGGGTATATGATGTCACCCTACGTGTCAGCATACTTAGCTAAGAGGTATATGATATCATCTCACGTGTTAGCAACCAGATGATGGTATCACACTTGTTAGTGTATAATTGAGATCAACATTTACGTCATTGTGTTTCTTGTACAACAAGTGATGTGTAGTAAAAGTTGAATTTTGCAAATCATGTTTAGCGCTATATTGTATGAAAAGACTTGAATTTTTGGAATAAAATTGCACTGTCCTCCAATTAAGTGATAGTATTGAAAGGCTTTATCACCATGCTTATAGGTAGCATGGTTTGGTGCCAACTTTTCTACCTGTGTTTGTTCTTGGTTGTCGATTGCTCGGGTAGCATGTCATGTCTTTGACATGTTGGTGTGCTACTGCTCAAATTGTCAGGCATGAGCCCAATTTCCAAGATTATGGTGTGTGGTTAGGTGAATCGAATGTTGCAGGTTGTCGTAATAGAAACGGTGGTTTTGACGGTGTCATTCATGCACGTATCCACAAGTTATCTCGCACAACCTACGGTTCATGAAAATTAGGGGCATGGTTAGGGGTGGCAAAAAAGCTCGTGGCTCGCGAGCCGGCTTGAGCTCTTAACTAGTTGAGCCGGCTCGGCTTGAGCTCGTAACGAGTCGAGCCGGCTCGGCTTGAGCTCGGTTTTTTTGAGCCGAGCTGTGATACTCCGAAAAATAAATAATATTAATAATCGCGTCTTAAGGGTCGGAGAGTAATTGATTAAATGGTAACAATAAATAATGAATTAAAAGCGTCTTAAGGGTTTTTGCGTAATTAAATAAAAGGGATTTATGAAAATAGAATTTTCGGATTTGTTTGTGAGCTGTATAAATAGTGGTGGAATTATTTTAGGAAAAACCCTAGCCACTTTTTTCTTTCCGCTTGACCTTTTTCCCAATCTTGTCTTGTTGCATTTTCCTTCCAATTAATTTGCTACAGCGTGGAAGCCGCCAGTCGCTAGCGATCTGTGTGTGCTTGTATTTGGATCACCGTGACCGCTGTTGTCTTTATTCTGCGTTCGCTGTCTTGTCTTGCGCGTCGCGTGATCTCGCCGCACTCGCTCAAGCCTCTATTTGGATTGCTATGCCGCGCGCTGCAGCTGAATTTGCTACCGCGTGAAGCCGATCTGCTGATTTGGGATCGCGCTGCGCTTTGAGGTCGCGCTGATTCTTTGTTACTCGCCGCCGCTTGATGCCGCCACCGCCGAGCCGCTGGCCGATCGCATCTACCGATCTGCTGCGTTTGATTGTTTTTCCAGCCGAGCCGACCAACTGAACCGCCAAGAATTGTTACGCTTCGACCGCCGCTGGTTACGCTTCTGACCGCCGAAGCGAAATTGGTCGCAGATGCTGCTGCTGTTGGCAATCTGCTGCGTTGCTGTGCCAAGGGCGGCTGCGGTTCTCTGTGACGCCAGCCGACGCCGACGACCTCTTGAACCACCGCCGACGCCTCGCGATCGTCGCAGAGGTCAATCTTCTTTGCTTTTTTTTCTTGGCAAGGTATATTGATTTGCATGCATGCACCTGATTAGCTAATTGCTTTAGGATAAATTATTTGAGGATAATTAGAGAAGGTTCTTTAGTTTTAGTCAATGTGCCGATTAATAGATCTAATTATTATGCTGTTTTGTTGTACAATTTATTCGGGTATCTTAATGACAAATTTTGGAAATATCATCTACTAGTTAATTGTAGATAATTTCGATATCTTTCTATAGCATATTGTATCATGTCAATCGGATGAGTATAATTGGGGTTATGTTTTTGAGAAGGCCGCTGTTTTTAGGGTTATCGTCTTTAGGCGCTGTTTTGGTAGATCGGTTACTAAAAATAGTAAATAGCCTAATTAGAGTTTTTGATCTACATGAAAGTTGTAGATAATTGTCCAATGGTTCTGTAGAATCTGAGAACACGCATTTTGGTTGAGTAAAACAAAAGTTATGAATTTAGTAAGACTGCTGTTCCGAAGCGGACAGATCGGTTTTCCGGGCTAAATACGGAGGGTTAGATGATTTAATTAGAAGTCTTCGTAATCTAAGAAAAGATGGATAATTTTATAAAGAATCCAGAATGGGGTGGTTTGTGGTGATCGGACTTTCGAGTCAAAAGTTACGCTCTTTTTAGTAACCGGTCAGCTATAGGTAACTAGTCGGTACCGGCGTAACGTGTGATATTTGGGGACGTGTAGGGGCGTTGTATATTGATTGTTATTCTTATGATACTGTAGCTTGTATTGAGATGTGTGTATTTAATATAGGAGAGGCGTCGTGCTTGTTGCCGTCTTCTAATCAGATCGTGCGTCGCAACTAGTAAAGGCAAGTGCATTGTAGACAGCGATCAATGATCGATCACTGTTTTCTTTATCTTCTATTACCATTATTGTTGTGCTTTTATTTTGTTTAATTGCAAGCAATGGAATGGTATGGATTTATATTGTTAATGGACATGATGAAAAGTTGGATATGATGTTTATGATGGAGTTTTGCATATTTTGCATACATAAGCATCATTGCATAAGAGAAGGTGATCATGATTGATCACAACTCCACGGAGTGGAGGAGGTCCCAGTCCTTTTGGAGGAACGGGCTTGAGAGTGAATGTTGTCGCGAGCATTCACTCACGCTATACCAGATATCTGTGAAAGAAGTGCATGTGGACATATAGAATAGAGTTGCATTGATATTTGAGATTGATGAATGAGAATGTTAATAGAAGTGCATATGATGATAATGAATTTATTGAATGCTGTTGATTTATTATTGTTCGTTGTTTATGGATGTATTTGCTGAGTCGTGGACTCACCCTTGCTCTATTGTTGTTTTTAGGTGATTTTCGAGGATGCCGTATTTGAGAGCGAGTAGAGCACATGGACATCACATGATCATTCGCCATGATAATCTTTTCACTCAATATTGGTTTACACTTGGACATGTGAGTTATTGAATAATGTTTAGGATATCATTTGGACTAGACTATTTGCTTTATTAATTCGGATTCATTGGTTGATGCTGCTTTGGATTCTTTACCTGGTTATAATTCCCATTGCTTATTTATTACCACATGATCCATAATTATGCATTGCTCTTTTGTGGTCTATGGATTTGATTATCATTGATTTCTTGCTGTTTTTATAAAGTGTGTCAATATTTATTAATTGGAAGGTAGTTTAGTGGTATTCCAGGCTCAGTGTTGGGCTGGGGTGTTACAGTTGGTATCAGAGCGGGCTTTAGGTCCGTGGTGAATAGATTAACAACTTAGGCAAACTAAAATTGTTAAAATTTGTTTTAGTATTAGTAAATCAACTAAAATTTGCTAATGGTTAACTAACCTAAAATTTGACACACTAATGCACAGTAGGTTAGAGAGAGGTACGAATATAGTTTTACGCTTCCGTTATGTTGTTTATTGATGGATGAGTTTATTTTGAGCATTGAACTCATTGTGTATTGTTGATTGTGGTTGATAGCTATGCCGAGGGGTAGAGGACGTGGTCGTGTTGGCCGCGGTCGTGGAGGTCGGGGTCGCGGGCGAGGTTCCGTGGAGCCACCTCCTGTAGCAGTTGAGTCAGTAGCTGAGGGGGTTGCTGTTGACCCGCCTCCGGTTGGGGTCCAGGATGAAACCATTGCTTTGTTGAGAGAGTTGGTGGGAGAGATCCGTGCTCTTCGTCAACAGGCGGATATTTGGTGGGAGGGCGTGTTGTCTTCGAGGACCGCCACTCAAGGGCCAGTCACTTGGGAGGACTTTGTGGATCAGTTCAAGGGGAAGTTCTACCCCTACTCTTTTGTAGAGAAGATGGAGGTTGCCTTGACGGCCTTTGCTCAGGGGAAGAGGTCTATTCTTTGAGTATGAGGTGAGTTCAACAACTTGGTTCGCCGTCCCATCGAAGTAGCGAATGATGATCTTCAGAAAGCCAAGAGGTTCCGTCGGGGTCTCAATTCTGAGTACCGGCATATGTTGGGAGCTACTCCACTCCGTGATTACAGCTCTGTTGTGGAGCAAGCCAGGGGCATGGAGTTGGAGATGCAGCTCACAAAGGGGCGACAAGCTCGGTGGATGGTAGCTTGGTGGTGACCGAAGAGGAGCTCAGTGAGGGAAGTGGGTCTGCTCAACACGCTTTCAAGAAATTCAAGGGAGGACCGCGATCTTTCAGTCCTAGCGATCGAGGCCGTTCTCTTCTTGGCGCCTCGTCCTTTTGCAGTACTCGGCTCTTCGTCTGTCCCGAGGCGGGGCATGCTTTGCTTTAAGTGCGGTGATGGACACTGCACGCCGAAAGTGCACTTGGACGGGTGATTGCCGTCGGTGTGGCCGATGTGGTCACAAGGAGCGGTGTGTCGCCGTAACCCGCTAAGCGTGATCAAGTGGGAGCTGTGCCATCTTCTTCTTGATGGGTCTGCTCGAGGATCTTTCCGGATGATGATCGCTCCTCCGGCGATGCCATTTCCTTCACTTGGGCGCCCGGCGAGGTACTCGGCACCGCCACCTTCGCACCGCTTCAGTTGCACGACCGGCCTTACCGCACCGCCACAGCAGATCGTTGGGGCTTTCGCCGCCGGCGTCGTCTTCTTCGCCATGGCGCCACGAGTGTACGCCATGCCTCATATGAGTCCGCGGGTCGTCTGACGTGGTGCGGTACTTTGCTTGTGGATTCGTTTGATGCTTTAGTCCTTTTGATTCGGGGCTACCTTTTTCGTTTGTTGCGTCGGCGTTTGCTAGAGAGCGAACTTGAGTATGCGATGGATTTCTCGATCGGTGTTGGTTAGTTCTCCGGGGTATTATTGCTAGCTCTCTGTTTGTCCCGGTGTTCTATTATTATTGATGGAGAGAAGTTCACGGCGAATTTGATAGTTATACAAATGGAGCCGTTCGACGTTATCTTGGGTATGGATTGGTTGCACTCTTATCGAGCTGTGATATCTTGTTTCTGTAGAACAGTCTCTGTGCAGACCTCGTCTGGAGGGACTTTGACTTTTCAGGGGAGTGCGCCTCCGCGCTCTCTTTCGATGTTGGCCGGATCGTTCCTCGTCGCCGCGATGGAAAATCTGGACTTCTTTAGCTCTTCTTTGAGAAACCGAGTGTGGCCGCAGATTGAGGAGATTCCGTGGTCGGTGATTATCCCGATGTGTTCCCAGCTGATCTTCCGGGTTTGCCACCTGCGCGAGACGTGGAGTTTCGCATTGATCTTGTTCCGGGTACTCGTCCCATCTCGATGTCTCCATATAGACTAGCACGTCCATTTCAGGACGAGTTGAAGAAGCAGTTGGATGATTTGTTGGCTAAAGGTTTGATCAGGCGTAGTGTATCGCCGTGGGGAGCTCCTGTTTTGTTCACAGAGAAGAAGGATGGGAGTTGGCGTATGTGTATTGATTACCGTGCGCTTAATGCAGTCACAATCAAGAATAAATATCCATTGCCCCGCATTGAGGACTTGTTTGATCGGTTGAATGGAGCTCAAGTGTTCTCCAAGATTGATCTCCAGTCAGGGTATAATCAAATCCGGGTGCGTGAGCAGGATGTAGAGAAGACTGCTTTCTCCACCAGGTATGGGCATTATGAGTATAAAGTTATGTCCTTTGGATTGACTAATGCACCTGCTATTTTTATGGAAACCATGAACAACATGTTACACGAGTATCTAGATGACTTCGTGGTGGTGTTCATTGATGATATTCTTATCTATTCCAAGACCAATGAGGATCATGAGCGTCATTTGAGGCTGGTTTTAGATACCTTGAGAGAGCACAAGTTCTATGCTAAGTTGAAGAAGTGTGAGTTGGATTTGAAGTGGGTTTTCGGGTCATGTGATTAACCCTCGTGGCATTCTTTGTTGATCCTAGTAAGGTCTCCACAGTGGTGGATTGGAAGATGCCGACTAGTGTGAAGGAGGTGAGGAGTTTCCTGGGTTTGGCTGGTTATTATCGGCGTTTTGTGCAGGATTTCTCTATCATTGCCAAGCCGATGTCTCAGCTTACTCAGAAAGGCGTGAGATTCCAGTGGACCGATGAGTGCGAGCGCAGTTTCTGCATTTTGAAGGACAGGTTGGTGACCTCTCCTATTCTCACTCTTCCCGAGCCGGGAAAGCGGTTCACAGTCTTTTCAGATGCGTCTCGAGTGGGTCTTGGCTGTGTGCTTATGCAAGACGGTAAGGTGATTGCTTATGCGTCGAGGCAGTTAAAGAAGCACGAGCAGAATTATCCCACTCATGATTTGGAGTTGGCTGCGGTTGTTTTTGCTCTCAAGATTTGGAGGCATTATCTATACGGCGAGCCTTGTGATATTTTCACAGATCACAAGAGTCTCAAATATATCTTCACTCAGAAAGATCTGAATTTGAGGCAAAGGAGGTGGTTGGAGTTGATCAAGGATTATGATCTTACTATTCAGTATCATCCAGGCAAGGCTAATGTTGTTGCTGATGCTCTTAGTCGCAAGGCGACTCCCGCTACTCTAGATTGCCTCATTGCTGATTTTGATCGCATGGGAATATCTTATTGTTATGCGGGCACATCACATGTTGAGACACAGTTGATTCTTGAGTCAGCTATTCCAGACCGTGTGCGGGAAGCACAACAGAGTGACCGGCTATTACAGGAGGTTAGGAAGCGTCTGGATGAAGGCAAAGAGGGTGATTTTAGCATGGACGATTCTGGTACTTTGAGATTTAAAGGCCGCCTTTGCGTACCACAAAAGGCGGAGGTCAAAGATGATATTTTGAGGGAGGCACATCGTACTCCGTACACTGTTCACCCTGGTGAGACTAAGATGTATCGAGATTTGAAACAGAATTTTTGGTGGAAAAGAATGAAGGTGGACATTGCTAATTATGTGGCTTCTTGTGGTGTGTGTCAGCAAGTGAAAGCTGAGCACAAGCGTCCTGCAGGGTTGTTGCAGCCTTTGGAGGTACCCCAGTGGCCGTGGGATGATATCTCTATGGACTTTGTGGTGGCGTTACCTCGTTCGCCGCGAGGGAAGGATGCAGTTTGGGTAGTTGTGGATCGATTCAGCAAATCTGCGCACTTCATTCCTATTCGCACGACAAATTCAGCGAGTGACCTAGCTCCTATTTATGTGCGTGAGATAGTAAGACTACATGGTGTGCCAAAGACCATCGTTTCTGACAGGGACGCGAAGTTTGTCTCCAAGTTCTGGGAGAGTCTGCAGAGTGCATTGGGCACAGCTCACTTTAGTATCTGCGTTTCATCCTCGAGACGGATGGGCGATGAGGCGTACTATTCAGACTTTGGAGGACATGTTGCGATCTTGTGTTTTGTCTTGGAAGGGTAGTTGGGAGGACCAGTTGCCACTTGCAGAGTTTGCTTATAATAATAGTTACCATTCCAGTATTAGAGCCGCGCCATTCGAGGTTCTCTATGGGCGGAAGTGCAGATCGCCGCTTTGTTGGGATGCAGTTGGAGAGAAGGCAATTTTGGGTCGAATTTGGATTGAAGACCGTTGAGCGTGTGGCCATGGTGAGGCGAGAATCATTAGCGACTCGAGTAGAGAGAAAAGCTATCTTGATTTGAGGAGGCGTGACTTGGAGTTTGCGGTGGGTGACAGTGCTCTTGAGTGTCTCCCACCAAAGGTATTGTTCGATTCGGTACCAAAGGGAAGCTTAGCCCGAGGTATGTTGGACCATTCCCGATTATTGCAAGAATTGGGAAGTTAGCCTACCGTTTGGACCTTCCTGAGTCCATGCGTGGAGTTCATAATGTGTTTCACGTCTCGATCTTTGAAAGTTTTGAGAGATCCAGAGCATAAGATTTCATTAGAGCCATTGACTATTGAGCAAGACCTCACAGTTGAGTCGCGTCCGGCGCGCATTCTGGAGAGGTCGGAGCGAGTGTTGAGGCAAAAGACGTTGGTATACGTCAAGGTGCTGTGGACGCATCAGTCCGAGAGAGAGGCGACTTGGGAGTTGGAGTCTCGCATGCGCGAGCAATACCCGGAGTTGTTCACGTCGGGTATGTGTTATTTTGTTGTTTAATTTCAGCTGTGCAGTTTTTCTTTGAGTAGAATGGCGATGTAGAATTCGGGGTCGAATTCTGTTAAGGGGGGTAGAATGTGATACTCCGAAAAATAAATAATATTAATAATCGCGTCTTAAGGGTCGGAGAGTAATTGATTAAATGGTAACAATAAATAATGAATTAAAAGCGTCTTAAGGGTTTTTGCGTAATTAAATAAAAGGGATTTATGAAAATAGAATTTTCGGATTTGTTTGTGAGCTGTATAAATAGTGGTGGAATTATTTTAGGAAAAACCCTAGCCACTTTTTTTTCTTTCCAGCCGCCAGCCTTTTTCCCAATCTGCTGTGCGCTGCATTTTCCTTCCAGCCGAATTTGCTACCGCGTGGAAGCCGCTTGGTCGCTTGGTCTTATTATTGTGTTGTATTTGGATCCCTGATCGCTGCCGTCTTTATTCTTTGCGTTGCGCTTTGTCTTGCCGCTGCGTCGCGTGATCTCTTTGCACTCGCCAAGCCTGCTATTTGGATTGCTATGCTTGCGGTGTGCACCGAATTTGCTACGCGTGAAGCCGATCTGCATTGGGATCGCATCGCGCGCTGTCGAGGCTGCGCTGGATTCTTTGTTACTCTTGCCGCTTGAGCCGCCGCCACCGCCGAGCGCTTTGTGCCGATCGCATCTACCGATCTGCTGCGTTTGATTGTTTTTCCAGCCGAGCCGACCAACTGAACCGGCCGAAGAATTGTTACGCTCGCTGCCTTGCCGCCGGTTACGCTACGCGATCGCTGAAGCGAAATTGGTGCGCCTTCTTCTGCTCGCTGTTGGCAATCTGCTGCGTTCTTTGTGCCAAAGTATTGCGGTTCTCTGTGGCCTCGGTACGCCACCGACGCCTGCCGAACCATTGCCGACGCCTGCGATCGTCGCGTGAGGTCAATCGCCGCCGCTTTCGTTTTTTTTCTTGGCAAGGTATATTGATTTGCATGCATGCACCTGATTAGCTAATTGCTTTAGGATAAATTATTTGAGGATAATTAGAGAAGGTTCTTTAGTTTTAGTCAATGTGCCGATTAATAGATCTAATTATTATCTTTGTTTTGTTGTACAATTTATTCGGGTATCTTAATGACAAATTTTGGAAATATCATCTACTAGTTAATTGTAGATAATTTCGATATCTTTCTATAGCATATTGTATCATGTCAATCGGACGAGTATAATTGGGGTTATGTTTTTGAGAAGGCCGCTGTTTTTAGGGTTATCGTCTTTAGGCGCTGTTTTGGTAGATCGGTTACTAAAAATAGTAAATAGCCTAATTAGAGTTTTTGATCTACATGAAAGTTGTAGATAATTGTCCAATGGTTCTGTAGAATCTGAGAACACGCATTTTGGTTGAGTAAAACAAAAGTTATGAATTTAGTAAGACTGCTGTTCCGAAGCGGACAGATCGGTTTTCCGGGCTAAATACGGAGGGTTAGATGATTTAATTAGAAGTCTTCGTAATCTAAGAAAAGATGGATAATTTTATAAAGAATCCAGAATGGGGTGGTTTGTGGTGATCGGACTTTCGAGTCAAAAGTTACGCTCTTTTTAGTAACCGGTCAGCTATAGGTAACTAGTCGGTACCGGCGTAACGTGTGATATTTGGGGACGTGTAGGGAGCGTTGTATATTGATTGTTATTCTTATGATACTGTAGCTTGTATTGAGATGTGTGTATTTAATATAGGAGGCGTCGTGCTTGTTGCCGTCTTCTAATCGATCGTCGCGTCGCAACTAGTAAAGGCAAGTGCATTGTAGACGGCGATCAATGATCGATCCTTTGTTTTCTTTATCTTCTATTACCATTATTGTTGTGCTTTTATTTTGTTTAATTGCAAGCAATGGAATGGTATGGATTTATATTGTTAATGGACATGATGAAAAGTTGGATATGATGTTTATGATGGAGTTTTGCATATTTTGCATACATAAGCATCATTGCATAAGAGAAGGTGATCATGATTGATCACAACTCCACGGGAGTGGAGGAGGTCCCCGGTCCTTTTGGAGGAACGGGCTTGAGAGTGAATGTTGTCGCGAGCATTCACTCACGCTATACCGGTATACGCGAAAGAAGTGCATGTGGACATATAGAATAGAGTTGCATTGATATTTGAGATTGATGAATGAGAATGTTAATAGAAGTGCATATGATGATAATGAATTTATTGAATGCTGTTGATTTATTATTGTTCGTTGTTTATGGATGTATTTGCTGAGTCGTGGACTCACCCTTGCTCTATTGTTGTTTTTAGGTGATTTTCGAGGATGCCGTATTTGAGAGCGAGTAGAGCACATGGACATCACATGATCATTCGCCATGATAATCTTTTCACTCAATATTGGTTTACACTTGGACATGTGAGTTATTGAATAATGTTTAGGATATCATTTGGACTAGACTATTTGCTTTATTAATTCGGATTCATTGGTTGATGCTGCTTTGGATTCTTTACCTGGTTATAATTCCCATTGCTTATTTATTACCACATGATCCATAATTATGCATTGCTCTTTTGTGGTCTATGGATTTGATTATCATTGATTTCTTGCTGTTTTTATAAAGTGTGTCAATATTTATTAATTGGAAGGTAGTTTAGTGGTATTCCAGGCTCAGTGTTGGGCTGGGGTGTTACACGAGCCGAGCCTTATGATTAGCTAAAAAAAAAAACGAGCCGAGCCCGAGCCTATTGGCTCGGCCCACAAACCCTGCGCTCAGCCCACAAACCCAGTCGCCTACTCGCCTTTTCCCCGATCGCCCCCATCCACCTCCCGACCTCCTAGATCCCCTTTTCCCCGATTCATCGTCCTCTTCCTCCCGATCCCTGTCCTGCCGTCCACCCGACGCCGCTGCCCGTCCACCCGGTGGCGCGGTCCCCAGCTCTCCGCCCCGCCGGCAACCCCGCCCCCTCTCCAGTCTCCACCCCGCCCCGCCGTCAACCCCGCCCCGTGCCGCCGTGCGGCCGTGCCCCATCTATGGACGACCGACCTCTCCCTCCGACGCATCGCCTCGTCCTCAGCCGTCCCCTGCTCCATCCGCCGCGCTATAGAAGGCCATCCGACGCTGACATGCATGGATCGGGATCGGCACCAACGGAGGTTGGAGTCTCGTGCGGTAGGGAAGAAATCGGCCGACGTTGGGGCCTCCTCCTCGGCACTAGCGGGCGGGCGTGGATCCAGTCGTCGCCTACTCAGCTCCCAGTCCCACTCCCAGCCGCCTCCTGACATCGCCAAACCGACATCCTCGTCCTCGGTGAGTCTTCAGTATTAACTAATCAAAGTCAGCAGAAACATGGATGCTTTCAGTAGTATGGATCCTTGGCTTGCCATTCACCCAGAGACAGGGCACACTACTTGGTTGATGGGAAGACAAAGACCTTGCTTGTGCTAAAAACAACCTACTGCTTGGACATTATTGTATATTGGTCTCAAAACATACCACTTTGAGTTGTTGCAACCAAAAGATAGAAAGGAAATAAAGATATGGTTATGTTGTTTTGTAAAAGAAAGCAATATCATTAGGCCATTATGTTTGCCATACCTTTCAGACAACCGATTAATGATCATTTAAGCGCACCCATATATCAAAAACATAAATATGTTTTTATTCAATATATCTAACTACCAGATATGACATGACAAAGAGTCAGGTGCTAATATTATGATCTAATAACGTCTCCCTCATGCCTAATTCCATCTCCAAAGCTAACAACACAGCGGTACATTAAATATCTGCATCTGGATACAAATAAGAAAATGTAGACATTCATGCACATGTAAATTCGAACTTAAACTTGACCACTACATTGGTACCCTTTAAGTATTGGTAGTCGAATTATTGTCAAATTTGAATTTGACAACTACATCATGTAAACAATGGTGGATAGATTCTCGGCAAATGCACTTGATCTATGTTTGTTAGAACCATTATTTGAACTGTTTTCTACCTTTACAATGAACTAGTAACAAAGTACAGACTTACACAGTAGCAGTAAATTCATGGAATCCAATATCGAGGAGCTGAGTTGCATGTGTGTTGATTACATCTTTTTGTGTGGAAGAGGATATCTGGAATCGAATCCTCTCTATATATATAACATGATTCTATATATTCTACTTGAGTATATATAACATGATTCTATATATTCTTACTTGAACTTCATATATTGTACTTGTTTTAGACATGTTGTGACATTCCCTGTCTAATTATCTTTATTTTTTTATCGTAGTCGTCTAGTGAGGATGCGGATTGGGAGCATATGGCTGATGATGATCAACCATCTGACGTAGAGGGGGAACAAGGACATGTCTCAGTGGATTCTTCAAGTTCAAATGATGATGAACAAGGTGCCATGGAATTGACAGAAGGTGGTACCACAGTGTCTCAAGGAAGATCAAAGAGGGAGGCAAAAAGGTGGAAGGGATCTCCGAAGGCAACTGGGAGATAAAAACAAAGATCAGATTGTTGGAAGATCTTCAAGGTGGTGACTGTTCCATCGAAGACAAAGAAGGGGGAGATCGATACAAGGGCAAACTGTAGGTTTTGCTACAAACTCATGTCTTACAAGCAAGGGGGAGCTACTTCACATATGATGAGGCACATACCAAAGTGCACGCCATATCAGAACAAGGTGGCTAAGATGAAGGCTCAAGCTAATCTGAACTTTGGTCCCGCCATGGCAGGTGACACTGGTTTGCCTCTTATTGCCACTCCTAGGGAATATGATCAAGATGAAACTCGTCGAATCATTGCTAAGATGATAATTGTCCATGAGTATCCTTTTAGGATGGTCGAGCACACTTGGTTTAATGTTTTGATGCGTTACTTAAATTCATCATATCAACCCATCAGTAGAAAGACGATAAAAAGTGAATGCATCAAGATTTATGACTCGAGAGAGGAGGTCCTTAGGAAGAGTCTCAAAAGTGTCTCCCATATAAGTTTAACTTGTGATTTGTGGACCTCTAACCAAAACCTTTGCTACATGAGTTTGGTAGCACATTATATAGATAAAAATTGGGTTATGCAATGTCGTGTGTTGAACTTTATTGAGTTGGATCCTCCACACAGCGGGGTTGTCATAGCTCAGGCTGTCTTTGATTACATTGCTGAATGGAAGATAGAGGATAAGATTATCACACTTACTGTTGATAATGCTTCCTCAAATACTGTTGCTATACGTAGTTTAATGGCCAAGTTTGCTGCTAGAGGATCAGCTCGTTTCATTGCCAAGTATTTTCATGTTCGATGTGGTTGTCATATAGTGAACTTGGTAGTAAATGATGGCCTAGTACCATTAGCACATTTGATAAACAAGCTTAGGGAAACAGTCAAGTATATAAAGAAGTCTCCATCTCGTATGCACAAATTTGTACAAATTTGTTCATCACTTGCTTTGCAAATGGGTCCTGGGTTGAGCCTTGATGTGTCCACACGATGGAGTTCCACATACAAGATGTTGACATGTAAGTATAATTTGTGCTGGCAGGTTTCATTGTCTATTCTTGCTTGGCTGTAGCTCTTGCTGAACTACTTAAACAGGGTAAGTGCACGATCATATTTGAACTGTTGAAGTGTACTGCCATATATGATATGGAATTTCCAATAGTCTTGTCTTGCATTGGAACAACTGGAGAGAAACAATTTTGTAAGCAATATATTACATACTTAGTATCTGTAATATATAAGCACCGAGTGCATGCTCCTTTACAACAAAACTTATCTATCAAGTGTCGAGGAGGCATTACAAGAGTATAATGTGTTAGCCAATTGGACTCTCCTCCATTGCTTAAGCCTTTTCTCAGTTGCTACTGCCTGATATTAACAATAGTATACTGTCAAGACTATTAAAGGCTCAGAGGTGATGGTGCAGCGTTGTATCATGGCATTTCCGGGATAATGAATATGATTGTAGAGGTAGTTAAATTGAAACCACATTTATGTTCAGTTTTTAGCGAGAACTCTGTCTTATGATGGATGTACAACTCATGCTTTATCAAACAACTCGCTGATTTTTGCATTGATTTTGTAGGAGCATTGGATATTTCGGATGACAAGATGACACCAATACACCATGGAGTATGGACTGTTAAATATTAAGTGTATGGACTGTTATTAGGGCTGGAAACGAGCTTTTTTGCCACCCCTAACTGTTATGTTATATAGAGAATGGAGTTATGGAGTATGGACTGCTATATGTACTTATGGACTGTTAAATATTAAGTGTTAGTCTTTCAATTGAATGGATTACGAATCTATGATGAATGCTTGTGGCTGCATCATGTATGGATTATGGACTGATATGAACTTATGATGAATGGCTTTGTTTATGATGTATGGATTACAGACTGCTATGATGAATGGCTTTGTTTATGATGAATGGATTATGAATTTATGAATTCTTGTGGCTGTATCATGTATGGATTATGAATTTATGAATGCTTCGACTAAATTGGAACCCTGGCTCGAACGAGCCTTCGAGCCGGCTCGAGCTTTTTTTCGAGCCGAGCTGGCTCTCGAGCTCGTTTTTCAAATGAGCTCAGCCGAAATTCAGACCGAGCCTAAGCGAGCTTGGTTTCAGCCGGCTCGGCTCGTTTCCAGCCCTAGGCACGGTTACCCATAGCCATGCGGCCCATGCCTGTATCACTTACTGTCTGTTAAAGAAGAAAGAAGAATGGTTTTGAGCAGACGGAGTTTGCTACCATTGCTTTTCATAAATTGAAATTAGCCATGGTGAGTACACCAGGGCTTGCGCTTCTGGATTTTACTTTTACCTTTTGCCATTGAGACGGACGCCTGTGCCACGGGCATTGGTGTCGCAACGAGACCACCCGATTGCATTTTTGATAAGGATATAATAATTCTTATTTTTTTTATTTATTTATATTTTTTTATTATAGATAACAATATCTTTATATTTATATTAAGTATATCCTTTATACATAAGGGAGAATGTCGTAAGTTTTTCTATGACCATTCTCTGGTCGTAAGTTCCTCTACGGCCAGTCTCTAGCAGTCCCTGGTCGTAAGTTCCTCTATGACCAGTCCCTAGTCGTAAGCTCTTCTACGACCATCCCCTGGTCGTAAGTCCTCCTACAGCCAATTTATGGTCGTAAACTTTACTACGGCCACCACCTGGTCGTAAGTTTTCCTATGACCAGTCTCTAGTCGATGGAGCCTACAGACTGTGGATTTCATGGGGATATGCTCCAGATCTTAGGATGATGTGACAATTGGCAATGGCGTTTACGGTTTGTCGTTTCACGCGTTTTCGACAAAATTCTGTGCTTATCGCTCGAGGCGGTCCGACCGGTCCTTGCACGGCGGTCCGACCGGTCCCATATCGGTCGGACCGGCCATGTGGGGCGGTCGGACCGGTGTTGACCAAAGTGGTCAAAATGAGCTGAGCCAAAAATAGGTGTTGTAGGCAAGTGAGGGGATCCCAATGCACTTGGTCTCATGATTTTTGGAGTCTCCAGTAAAAAGTTCTATTGGTTTAAAGTTTCCAGAAGGTTTCGGTTTTTGGGAGCTTGATTTTCGGCTAAGTCCTAAGGGGCGGTCCGACCGGCTCACAGGGAGCGGTCCGACCGGCCATGGGGCGGTCCGACCGGCTCACCTGTAGCGGTCAGACCGGTAGTAACTTGAATGTCCGCCAACTTCGTGGCGATGTTGATTTGTTAGGTCAAAGTCATTGGTTTCATGGCATATGATTTGCATGATGCATGTTTTGACTAACATGGGTCAAGTTGTGAAGAACTTGTTCCCGAATTCGTGTTTTGTTGTCTGTGGTTGTGCAGGTAGCTTGGTGATCAACGACGGTCAACGGCGAGGAGAATCGGGACTAGACTTGAAGAGTTGAGGTCCAGAACGATCGACGATGCCGGGTGAGGTCAACGACTCAAGCGTGACACAAGATGGACAAGGGTGACCTATTGGCGAATCCATGGCACATGGTGAAACGGTTTAGGTCAAAAGTTAAAGACGGCGCTTCGCGAAGCGTGCGTGTGTGACCCGTTTGTTAGTGGGCCTTAACGGGAGCCCAATTAAGTCAAACCCTAATAGTTTTAGGCCTCCACTATAAATAGGAGGAGATGGTGGCTGCACCTCTCTCTCTCTCTCGCCTTTTTGTGTTTCAAACCCTAATTGTCTTTAGGGGAGTTGAGGTGGAGGCTAGGGCTCTTGATGGTTTGTGGAGAATTTCGTGATCTTTGATTGGCCACTGATCCATGATGGTGTGGATGTAATCCAGTTTCAATCACGAAATCAATCTATGCAAGGTTTGCTTGAGATAAGTCTTTTTTCGTTCTTGCTTTCAATTTGGTGATTTTAGGGCTTTCTTTGATCCTCTAGTTTGTGATTGATTCTTTCACGTGAATTAGCTTGCTGTGATATGTGTGAATCTATCTAGCATCATCTTGATCATCAATCACTCACGAACAAGCATTAGGATCAAGTTTTCGTTTTTGCCCGGTTCTAGACCTTCTGTTAATCAATTGACAATTGCTCAAGATCGTTCCAAGAATTATCATAATATTCGATTGGAATAGGTCCTCAATAGCATATAGAAGGTGTGTGCAAAGTTTCATAAAGATTGGAGTTGGGAATCAAAAGTTTCACCTAATTGCAACTTCGTCATCGGGCTGATTTTCTTCATTGCGGATCGGTTCGAGTCGGCGGTCGGACCGCCGTCATCACCGGTCGGACCGATTTTGAGCGGTCCGACCGCCAAAGACAACGCCGGTCGGACCGCCCGCAATCGGTCCGACCGGTTGAGTACAACGGTCGACCGCCTGCGTCTTTGTGAGTCTTAGTAATCTTAGTTGATTTTGTTTATTGCTAAGGGGTTTAATTGAATTCAATACTAGTCTTCCATTTGTCTTGGTATATTGTTCTTCATAGCTTTCAAATAGCTACTGGAGTGAAATTGTATTGAGTTCATAATTTGTGAAAAAGTGAGCGTGCTCCTATTCACCCCCCCCTCTAGTCGCCTTTACGGTCCAACACAGACATATAGGTCTGGTCGATTAGGAAGTCTTCTACACCATATTTAAAGATATGTAGTAGTTAATTATGCAATTATTCCCTGAAATAACTGCATGATTAATCTCTCTATCCTAATGATAAACACCTGACGACGTGGGGACGTTACTACTCCAGCAATAATCTCCAGTAACCGTTTCATTAGCTGAACGTTGAGACACCATTTTGACTAGAGAAACCGTCGTCCTCTTCGAATACTATATAAAAGGTGGAATCAGCAGACGACGAGGAGGGGGAGAAAAAGAGAAAGAAGGATGGATCAATAGGAGCACAAGGCATTAGACTTCAGTTTTCCTCTTGATTGTTACTTGTACACTCATATCCAATACAATACACATATGAGTAGGGTTGTTATTCTCTCAGCAGAAGGTCTGAACCTGCATAAAATTCATGTGTCATCTATCGCGCTGCTTCAATGTAGGAGACCCCCTGTGAGGATGTAACACCCTGGCTATTCGGAAGCCAAGATGTCACGCAAAACTATCAAACTACTAAGAATAGCATTAAAGCTGGATTATACAGATTCAATCAACAATAATTTCTAAAGAATGGCCATAAGCGATCACCAAATTCATGGAAAAGAATGGATAAGCAGATATAATACCACGAGCAGTCAAGCAATACCAAAGTTGGATTATTACAAATCTGAAATTTATTTAACAAGTTGGCTTGGTGAAAGGTAATAATAATTATTCGATTGGATAAAAGTGAAGTGCGGTGTGTAGAACTACCCCACCAAATCACCTTGTCTTCTCCTCAATTACCTAATTAAAACATACAAAGCAAGGGTGAGTCGAAGACTCAGCAAGTACATACAAGAATAATCAAACATAGAGTGGACAACACAATCCAGTTGAATTACGAACAAATCTTGGAACACATATATGATTGAATGGAATGAATACATGAATGGATGGAATGAAAGAATGCATTGAAGGAATGGACTAATCACAAACTTATCTGCGGTATAGCGAGTGATACACCCGTCGGTGTTCAATTAAGCCCGTGCATTTGAAAGCGGGGATTCCAATCACCGTATGAAGAGCGTTTCATACGGTGTCCAAGTTGCCACATTGGAATGGTGGTCAACACTACCCACATTGGAATGGTGGGTTTTCAAATGCCCATCTTTGGAATTGATGGGTCTTTCAAATGCCCATCTTTGGAATTGATGGGACTTACCAAAAGAATCCACTCTCGTGGTCATAATGAATTTTATGAATGAATATGATGATTTCTCATGGTATGAATGAATAACACACATTAGTGGAAAAGACACATGGCATTCAACAACATGTGTAAACAAGTATGAGTATGCATTCCCACACAACATAATATATCAAGGATGCCACACAAGTTAGTTGCATGTAATGGAATGCAACAAGCGAAATGAATGCTAATTCTTTAATCACAAGAATCATCCTCTTGAAATGAAATAAACATCAGGATGGATAGAAAAAGGCATTCACAATTTATCCCAACATCAAGCAAACAATTGGAAACATCACCAAACAGCATAGGGTACTTGCCTTCCGCGATGTGACGTAATAGGAGGACACGAAGATGCCCCTCCACTCACCGCCTCACCGCCTACACAAATGTATAATCGAAATAAGAATAACAAGGTATGACATTGCTACAAGAGCCCTTCCATCCCCTCTATCTCTCCCACCCAAACAACGGGATCAATTTTTACCAAGTTTACCCAATGACCCGATTACGCTAAACTGGCAGCGATACTAGAAAAATCACCATTAATTATCTGTAACTCCAAAAGACCTGAAACCAGTGCTCACTGAATCTTAACAGACCAGGCTACAAAACATTATTTGGCAGAATCCCCTGATTCGGCCAAAACAGAGGGCTAATTAACAGCTAAACACAACCCATCTACGTCTGTCCAGAATACAGATCAGAGATAAATAAAATTGCGTAACTTTCAACCTATTGATCCAATGAGAATGATTCTTATCATCTTGGAAAGATAATTTTAAGGGCTAAAATAACTTAGTTGGGTGAAGGTTCTGATTCGGCTCCTAATTTGAACAAAACCGAGGGACAAACCTACTGACATCAGTTTTCAGACAGACCGGACAGTTCGTAATCAAAAATTCATATCTCCCAAACTACAGATCGGATTTTCCTAATCTTGGTGCCAAAAGAAATCTAACGTTCCCAGGAATAAAACGCTAGAAGGGCAAAACCCCAGATTCGGCCTCTACAGTAGTCTAAACAATAGATGAAAACACTAATAATTATCTGCCCAAAATTCAGAACAGTGGTAAATAAAATATCATAACTTTCATTATGCAGATCCAATGGAGATGATCTTTATCATCTTTGAAATATAATTTAAAGGGCTACAATAACTTATTTGGGTGGAGGTTCTGGAAATGCCTCTAACTAAATCAAAACCTAGGATCAAGTCGACAGATCTTTCTCGTCAGACAGACAGAACAGCGCGCACTAAGAAACTCATATCTCCTAAACCGTAAGGCGGAATCACGTGATCTAGGTGGCTATGGAAAGCTAAGAACAAGACCTACAACTTTCTAAGAGATGGACAGGACATAAAACGAACGCATCTTACCCAACATTGACGTACAAGGCGGTTCACAGCAAGGGGGAAGGGGGGCGGCGGCTCCAAAGGGTGGGAGGGGGAGAGAAATGTGGAGTTTAGGGTTTGGGGGGTTGGAACCCCCCCTCTTATGGCCAGCCACCACATGGGCCCCTCCTGGGCCGTGACCCAGGCCCAGGTTGCCGTGAAATCACAGAAAACCCCGGTGAAAAGATGATTACGGTTTTTCGATTAGCTCCCTCTTCCGAAACTTTTTGTAATAAGCCGAATCACCTTCGGGGTATTACAGAGGACCCAGGGTATTTAACTTGTAATACTTAACCATCCGATTGGTTCTAGCATTACAAATAAAATATCCCAGCCTCGGTGTATCGTTTACCTCCTAGGAGCGGTACACATACACCTCACAAAACAATATCAAAAGTAAAGCCATAAAACAATATTACAATACCGTAGTCTTAAAAGATTACAACATAATCATTATACAACTTTAGTTTCATACATACGCCGACTGGCCAAATAGCAATAATAAAAGTCAAGTACGCACTAGAATATCAAAAGCCATAAGATGGCACAAAAGAAAGCCACCGCTGCCCTCACCCACAAGGCAACCTCGACGAATCCTCTAGGAGCTAGTCGTAAATGTTGTAGATAGTCTCACAATGATTGACCCCTTGGGGATCAACCTCCTCTGAAAATTTGCAGCAACCAGGTAATTATTTTGGCTAACAACAATAAGGCTAAGAATCTTTTATATGGTGCACTTGGTAGACAAGAATATGATAGAATTTGCAATCTTTCAACTGCGCATGAAATTTGGAACACTCTCGAAACATATCATGAGGGTTCGTCCCAAATCAAAAAGGTGCGCCAAACTGTTTACAAGCGTGAGTACAATAAATTCGAGATGCGTCCTGGAGAGAGCATCGATGACATTTTCAGTCGCTTTAATAAAGTAATTAATCAAATGAAAGCTGTTGATATTGAATATTCTCAATCTGAAAATGCCACCCATCTCTTGGCTGCAATCAACACCAAGGAGTGGGAGATGAAAGCTACTGCTATAGAAGAAAATGTTGATCTTTCAAGTCTTACTTTAGAATTGCTTTATAGTAAACTCAAGACTCATGAAATTAAAAGAGTTGATCATCCTAAGAAAGATAATTTAGCTTTGGTAGCAGATCCTCTCAAAAAGGCTTTTGATGACTCTTGTGAATCTTCTTCTGGATTTTCATTTGCTTGTTTATCTCGCTATTCATGAAGAGGAGCTTGAAAGTATTCACAAGCGAGTTAGCTCTTCTAGCTAAGAAATTCACACGGGCCTACAATAATGTGAGAAACAAAAAGAGAGGTGGTCCGGTAACATGCTATGAATGTGGTGAGCTCAATCATATCCGGGCAAATTGCCCCAAGCTGAAAGGTAAGAGCAATCATAAGGAAGGAAAGCCAGCTTGGAAGAAGCCTCCCTTCAACAAATCAAGGTATGAGGCAAATAAGCTTGTGAAGGTCGCTCACAGGGTCCTTGCCGCTTTTGAGGATCAATCCTTGAGCGATGTGGATACCGGGAGTGAGGAGGACAAGGAGGAGGAGATCCTCAAGGTAAAAAGAAAGGGAAGGCCAAAGACTTTCGGCATGTGCTTCATGGTGACACGGACGACATTGATGATAATGAGGTATCTTTTTCTTATGATGAGCTTTCTGCTAAATATGATTCTATAGTTGAGCAATTACTTAGTCAAGATGAAGCGCTTGAATTTGTTATGACAAAAAATAAGAAATTAGAGTCAAAAATTAGCAAACTGAAAGTAGAGCTTAAAACTGCTAAGACTCTTGAACCTGATGAATGTTTATCTTGTCATGCTATGCATTCTGAAATTACCAAGTTACAATCTGCTCATAATATTTGTGTACAACAACTTGAGAATGCTAAATCTGAACTAAATGAAATTAAAAGTGCTCCTTGTGAAAAATGTTTAGAATCTAGTAAATTGATTGCTTTTGATGTTTTTGATTCTAGCCCTTGCACTTCATGTTTAGAAAAAGAACGTGAAATCAAAGATATCTTAGAAGCTGCTAGAGTCAAATATGCTAAGCTTAAGGACAATATTGAAAATACTACTTGTGCTTCTTGTTCCACTCTTAAGCTTGAAATTGCTTTGTATAAGGAAAAATCTATGGATAAAACTTGTGATGCTTGTGTTAACTTGAGAAAAGAAAATGCTTACCTTCATGATACATTAGAGAAATTTTCTAAAGGTAAGAAACAATTAAACATGATTCTTGACAAATCTAAAACTCCTTATAAGAAGCAAGGTTTAGGATTCAATTCTTTTCAAGACAATTCAAACCCAAAAGTCATTCAAGTCTTGGAAAAAGGTTTAATTGAATTCAAAACTCAACCTGCAAATACATCCTTTAAATCTGCAGGCTTTGCCCATCCTTGTATTAATTCAAATGGTGCCTCTTCTAGTGGTACCAAGTACCATTGCACTTATTGCAAAAAAGGTGGACATTTGATTGAATACTGTTGGCGTAGGTTGAAAAATGATAGGAAAAATTTTGATAGAATTTCATTCATGCAACCTAGAGCTTCTATGAGACATGGTAACACTGAAAAGAATAAACCTGGATTAGGATTTTTATCTCATGCAAATCATTATGTTTCTAGACATCCTAATTCTAATGTGTATCAGACTGGCGGTCTGACCGCTGGTGGTCACCGGTCTGACCGTTTTGGTCACCGGTCTGACCGCCAGCACAAAGCCGGTCAGACCGCCCATGGACAGTTCAAGTCTCATTTTAATTTAAACATTGTTCATAATCGAATGTTAGATGAAATCAAGGATAGTACTTCTGGTTTGTATACTCCTTGCAGACGTGTGTCTCAGTACTGGATTCCTAAATCATGTTTATCTAATCCCAGTATTGAGACACATCGTTCTTTTGTTCCTTGATTTTCAGGATTATCGCGGAAAGGGGAAGAACACGTGGTTCGTTGACTCCGGGTGTTCACGCCACATGACCGGAAACTCAAAATGGTTCACCTCTTTCACGCGGGCAACAGGTGATGACTTCATCACTTTTGGAGATGATACACAAGGGCGAATTGAAGGAACAGGATCAATTAGGGTAAACAACAAATTCATTCTAAAGGATGTCGCTCTTGTGGACAAGCTTAGGTATAATCTTCTTTCTGTTTCTCAGCTTCTTGATGATGGTTATGAGACTGTTTTTAAGAAAAATGCTTGTCGTGTGCTTGATTCTACTGGTGAGCTTGTGTTTGGAATCTCTAGAGTTGGTAGAATTTTTGGGTGACTTTTCGAATCTCTTCTTTCGGATCTCTTAAATGTTTGCTTACATCTTCTTCTCGATTTCGGCTTTGGCATCGACGTTTGGGGCACATTGGTTTTGATCATCGACGCGAGTTAGCAACCTTGATCTCATGAGAGGTTTGCCCAAACTCAAAGTCATCAAAGATGTCAGATGTGCACCTCAGTAGGCATGGCAAACAAGTTCTTGCCTCACACCCTTACTGTGACTATGGTTATGGTGACGGACCAGGACAGTTACTTCATATGGATACTGTTGGTCCTGCTAGAGTCCGGTCAGTCGGTGGAAAATGGTATATTCTTGTCATAGTCGATGATCTTTCTAGATATACTTGGGTGTTCTTTCTTACTTCAAAGGATGAAGCTTTTGGTTATTTTCATGACCTTGTTCTTCGTTTGGCTTCTGAGCTTCCTGGTGCTTTGAGAGCAATTCGCAGCGATAATGGCACGGAGTTCAAAAATGCTTCTTTTGCTTCTTTTGTGCTTTGGCGTGGTATTGAGCATCAGTTCTCCTCTCCACACGTCCCTCAACAAAATGGCGTGGTGGAAAGGAAGAATAGGACCTTGGTCGAAATGGCTAGGACAATGCTAGACGAGTATAGCACACCGAGGAGATTTTGGGCCGAAGCTATTGCTACTGCTTGCCATATTGCAAATCGTGTCTTTTTGAGACCTTCTTTAGGCAAGACTCCTTATGAGCTTCGTTTTGGTAGAAAACCCTCTGTTTCGCATTTTCGAGTTTTTGGATCAAAATGTTTTATTCTTAAGACAGGCAATTTAGATAAATTTGAATCAAGAACTTTTGATGGGATATTTCTGGGTTATCCTGCTCATTCGAGGGGTTTTCGAGTTTTTAATACTGAGACTAACATTATTCAGGAGACTTGTAATGTCACTTTTGATGAGACTAGCCACGAGCTAGATCAATTACTCTGAGATGATTTCTGGTGACAGAGAGCATTTTTGTGGAGGAAGATGAGGACGAAGCAAATGTCATTCCCTCATCTGCACGCCGAGGCGCCCATATTGATACAAGAACTGCTACGTCTACTTCACCTTGATTGAGGCTCTCTTTGCATCATCATCATCGCCAGACTGCGGAGGTCGAAGAAACGACATCTCACCGGGCGCCCACTTCGCATTCAGAGACAAAGATCCTCCGGAGCATGATAATAGGTAACCTACATGAGCGAGTCACTCGCTCGGTATAATGATCCAAATCTCTACTCTCATTCGGCTTTTGTTGCTTCTTTTGAACCCCCGATATATCACATGCTTTATCCGATTCTAGTTGGGTAAATGCCATGCATGAGGAGTTAGAGAATTTTGAAAGAAACAAAGTTTGGAACCTAGTAGAACCTCATAGTGGTCATAATGTTATAGGAACCCGTTGGGTGTTTAAGAATAAACAAGGTGAGGATGGTTACGTGGTTAGAAATAAGGCCGATTGGTAGCTCGTGGTTTTAGCCAAGTTGAGGGGTTAGATTTTGATGAGACATTTGCTCTGTTGCTAGACTAGAAGCCATTCGCATTTCGCTTGCATTTCTTTGCATCAAAAGTTTTAAATTATATCGGATGGATGTTAAAAGTGCTTTTTAAATGGTTTCATAGATGAGGAAGTGTATGTTAAGCAACCCCCGGTTTTGAGGATCCTAAATATCCAAATCGTGTTTTCAAGCTATCTAAAGCATTGTATGGTCTTAAACAAGCCCCTAGAGCACGGTATGATAGACTTAAGACCTTCTTGCTTAAAAATAATTTTGAGATGGGTAAAGTGGATAAAACTCTATTTATTCTTAGGCATGGAAATGACTTCTTGCTTGCTCAAATTTACGTGGATGATATTATTTTTGGTGGTTCCTCTAATGCTCTTGTTTCACTTTTCTCGACACTATGTCCAGGAATTTGAGATGAGCATGATGGGAGAGCTTAATTACTTTTGGGACTTCAAATCAAGCAATGCAAGGAAGGAACTTTCATCCATCGACGAAGTACACTAAAGATCTACTCAAACGCTTCAACATGGGTGATTGCAAGCCAATTTCCACTCCCATGGCAACTTCGATCGTTTTGGATCCGGATGAGGAAGGAGAAGTCGTGGATCAACGCGAGTACCATGACATGATCGGCTCCCTTCAGATTTGACGGCCTCGACCGGACATTCACTTCACGGTATGCCTTTGTGCAAGATTTCAGGCGTCTCCGAGAACTTCCCATCGCCAAGCCGTTAAGCGCATATTCGTGTATTTACACTCTACCCTCTTATATGGCATTTGGTATTCTGCTCTTGACTTTGTCCATTAGAGGCTTTTGATTCGATTTTGCGGGTCAGTCGGTTAGATAGGAAGAGTACCTCGCACTGTCACTTCTAGGCACGTCTCTTGTATCTTGGTCTTCTAGGAAGCAGTCTTCTGTTGCACAATCCACTGCTGAAGCGGAGTATGTAGCTGCTGCTAGTTGCTGTAGTCAGATTTTGTGGATGACGTCCACTTTGAAAGATTATGGGTTAAACTTTGCTAGTGTTCCTCTTTTCTGTGATAACATACGCTATTAATATTGCTAAAACCCGATTGCAACATTCTAGGACTAAGCACATAGACATTCGCTTTCACTTCCTTAAAGATCATGTTGAAAAAGGTGATATTGTGATGCACTTCGTAGAGTCCGAAGCTCAATTGGCAGATATTCTTACCAAACCTTTAGATCAAACCAGGTTTTCTTCTTTAAGAAGCGAGTTAGGGGTTATTTATCCTTATGGGTTGGTTTGAGGGGGAGTTAGATCTTTTCTATTCTTTCCTTGTTCTTTTTGATCTTTTACTGTTCTTTTTCTGAACTTAGTGATCTTTTTGAACTTTTAGGTTGTTAGGCTTTTTATTGCATCTCATTGTATCATATTGCATTCATATGAAAAATACAACAAGTGGTTACAACAAGTGGTATGAAAAATCCAAAAAGATGCATTGTAATATAAGATTTTCTGCTTATCTTTTAAAAATGATGAAGCTTTGCCTATTACCCTTTGGAGCTTTTGTATTTCAAATTCTTGCTCAATGTCATGTCTAGTTCTTTGACTTGCTAGAATTATCATGCTTTTACATGTGTAGCTAAGTCTTTGCTATATGAGCTAGAACCTTTTAAATAACTCAAACTAAGAAATTACAATTTGTGGATGTTTTAGCGAGTTGCGCAATTAGTGCTCCTCTTGTGACATTGGCCCTGTCAGAATTGCTTTGTTAGCTCTTTGATCTAAAATTGACCATTACTTGAGCTTTTGTGTTCTTGAGATTCTAAAAATTGCTCTTGTGAAAAATGAAAATCAAGATTGTCTTATGCTTAAATTGTGCCAAACTATTCTTACGAGACTGCTTGTCAAATGACATGAACTTGGAGATAGTTTGATGAACCAGACGGTCTCATGGGGACTGCTTGTCAGAAATGACATGAACCTCAAGATTTGTCGCCTGTAGAAGCTTAGAAAGAGTTTGTGGATGGCTCCTAGTCCAGGATCTTCTTTACTAAGATATACCTTTAATCAACTTTTGGTCGAAGCTTAGGATGAGGTTGTGGATGGCTCCTAGTCCAGGATCTTGTCACTAAGTTAGATCATTAGTCAACTTCAATATTCAATGCAAATGAGAAAAATGTTGACAAATGGGCGTTTACAAAATATTGAGCAAAATGATTCAATACGGGACTTGATTGACTCTTACTGTGGTCTTTGTTAGATTTTTGATCTCACTTTGACATTTGACATGGCCAATTTCACTTTAGGATCCTGTTGATGAACTTGTGAATTTGAGCGTTGCTTAAATTGATCAAATCTCTTGCTTTACTTTTGAGCCTTTGTGCTTAGCTTTGATATATATGTCTTACCATGATCTTGCTAGCTATTTGTCAGCTTGATATCTTTGTTTGTGCAATATTAGAGATACTAGCTTGTTCTTTTGGGTAATCTCCAAAGCTTCTTGTAATCAAAAATTGAAAAATACAAAAATTGAAGCCACTCCATTGCACTTCATGCATATTCCTCTTTATGCTTCTTTTGTTTCTGCTTCTTTCTTTATTCTCTATTTGTTATCCCTGGATGAGAGGAAGGCGTGATTCCTTGATGAATCCATTGTCAAAGGGGGAGAAGATGTGCTAATTAAATGAAAAGATATTTCTTTGGGAGAAGATGTGTAATATTTCTTTGCTACTCTTATTTGGAGAAGATGTGTTAATGAGAAGATTGGGGGAGAAGTTTATACAAAGGGGAGAAACTGAAAATTTGAAATTTGATGATCATAGTGAGGGGGAGTTCTTGAGTTGCATTCTTATTGTCGTATTGAAAATTCTGAACTTGAATTGCATTCTTTCATCTTCACAATGATCATAGGTCAATTGAACAATTGTTCTTTCATATGGACCTTATGTGAGAATTTTGACCCGTTTCTGGAAATTAAAAGTTTTATGCTTACTTTTGCTTTGTCTCACATGCCTATACTATTACGATGCCACTTGGTCATTTTCATTGCTTTTTCTTGCTTATGGACCAAGTTGTGCCTTTGTCGAAAAGCGCGAGTAAACTCGTTTTCAAACCTCTTACTTACATTTTTCGGATAATTGCCAATGTGTTCATCAAGGGGAGATTGTGGATTTCATGGGGATATGCTCCGGATCTTAGGATGATGTGACAATTGGCAATGGCGTTTACGGTTTGTCGTTTCACGCGTTTCGACAAAGTTCTGAGCTTCTTGCTTCGGGGCGGTCCGACCGGTCCTTGCACGGCGGTCCGACCGGTCCCATATCGGTCGGACCGGCCATGTGGGGCGGTCGGACCGGTGTTGACCAAAGTGGTCAAAATGAGTGAGCCAAAATAGGTGTTGTAGGCAAGTGAGGATCCCAATGCACTTGGTCTCATGATTTTTGGAGTCTCGATAAAAGTTCTATTGGTTTAAAGTTTCGAAGGTTTGGTTTTGGGAGCTTGATTTTCGCTAAGTCTAAGGCGGTCCGACTCGCTCACGAGGAGCGGTCCGACCGCCATGGCGCGATCCGACCGCTCACCAGAGCGGTCAGACCGGTAGTAACTTGAATGTCCGCCAACTTCGTGGCGATGTTGATTTGTTAGGTCAAAGTCATTGGTTTCATGGCATATGATTTGCATGATGCATGTTTTGACTAACATGGGTCAAGTTGTGAAGAACTTGTTCCCGAATTCGTGTTTTGTTGTCTGTGGTTGTGCAGGTAGCTTGGTGATCAACGACGGTCAACGGCGAGGAGAATCGGGACTAGACTTGAAGAGTTGAGGTCCAGAACGATCGACGATGCGGGTGAGTCAACGACTCAAGCGTGACACAAGATGGACAAGGGTGACCTATTGGCGAATCCATGGCACATGGTGAAACGGTTTAGGTCAAAAGTTAAAGACGGCGCTTCGCGAAGCGTGCGTGTGTGACCCGTTTGTTAGTGGGCCTTAACGGGAGCCCAATTAAGTCAAACCCTAATAGTTTTAGGCCTCCACTATAAATAGGAGGAGATGGTGGCTGCACCTCTCTCTCTCTCTCGCCTTTTTGTGTTTCAAACCCTAATTGTCTTTAGGGGAGTTGAGGTGGAGGCTAGGGCTCTTGATGGTTTGTGGAGAATTTCGTGATCTTTGATTGTTTGATCCATGATGGTGTGGATGTAATCCAGCTTCAATCACGAAATCAATCTATGCAAGGTTTGCTTGAGATAAGTCTTTTTTTTCGTTCTTGCTTTCAATTTGGTGATTTTAGGGCTTTCTTTGATCCTCTAGTTTGTGATTGATTCTTTCACGTGAATTAGCTTGCTGTGATATGTGTGAATCTATCTAGCATCATCTTGATCATCAATCACTCACGAACAAGCATTAGGATCAAGTTTTCGTTTTTGCCCGGTTCTAGACCTTCTGTTAATCAATTGACAATTGCTCAAGATCGTTCCAAGAATTATCATAATATTCGATTGGAATAGGTCCTCAATAGCATATAGAAGGTGTGTGCAAAGTTTCATAAAGATTGGAGTTGGGAATCAAAAGTTTCACCTAATTGCAACCGTCATCGGGTTGATTTTCTTGTTGCAGATCGGTTACGAGTCGGCCGGTCGGACGCCCGTCATCACCGGTCAGACCGATTTTGAGCGGTCCGACCGCCAAGACTAACGCCGGTCGGACCGCGACAATCGGTCCGACCGGTTGAGTACAACGGTCGACCGCGTCTTTGTGAGTCTTAGTAATCTTAGTTGATTTTGTTTCTTGCTAAGGGGTTTAATTGAATTCAATACTAGTCTTCCATTTGATTGGTATATTGTTCTTCATAGCTTTCAAATAGCTCTTGGAGTGAAATTGTATTGAGTTCATAATTTGTGAAAAAGTGGCGTGTTCTATTCACCCCCTCTAGTCGCCTTTACGGTCCAACACAGACATATAGGTCTGGTCGATTAGGAAGTCTTCTACACCATATTTAAAGATATGTAGTAGTTAATTATGCAATTATTCCCTGAAATAACTGCATGATTAATCTCTCTATCCTAATGATAAACACCTGACGACGTGGGGACGTTACTACTCCAGCAATAATCTCCAGTAACCGTTTCATTAGCTGAACGTTGAGACACCATTTTGACTAGAGAAACCGTCCTCTTCGAATACTATATAAAAGGTGGAATCAGCAGACGACGAGGAGGGGGAGAAAAAGAGAAAGAAGGATGGATCAATAGGAGCACAAGGCATTAGACTTCAGTTTTCCTCTTGATTGTTACTTGTACACTCATATCCAATACAATACACATATGAGTAGGGTTGTTATTCTCTCAGCAGAAGGTCTGAACCTGCATAAAATTCATGTGTCATCTATCGCGCTGCTTCAATGTAGGAGACCCCCTGTGAGGATGTAACACCCTGGCTATTCGGAAGCCAAGATGTCACGCAAAACTATCAAACTACTAAGAATAGCATTAAAGCTGGATTATACAGATTCAATCAACAATAATTTCTAAAGAATGACCATAAACGATCACCAAATTCATGGAAAAGAATGGATAAACAGATATAATACCACGAACAGTCAAGCAATACCAAAGTTGGATTATTACAAATCTGGAAATTTATTTAACAAGTTGGCTTGACTGAAAGGTAATAATAATTATTACGATTGGATAAAAGTGAAGTGCAAGATGTGCGAACTACCCCACCAAATCACCTTGTCTTCTCCTCAATTACCTAATTAAAACATACAAAGCAAGGGTGAGTCAAGACTCAAACAAGTACATACAAGAATAATCAAACATAGAGTGGACAACACAATCCAGTTGAATTACGAACAAATCTTGGAACACATATATGATTGAATGGAATGAATACATGAATGGATGGAATGAAAGAATGCATTGAAGGAATGGACTAATCACGACTTATCTGGGTATAGCGAGTGATACACCCGTCGGTGTTCAATTAAGCCCGTGCATTGCAAAGCACGGGGACCCAATCACCGTATGAAGAACGTTTCATCGGTGTCCAAGTTGCCACATTGGAATGGTGGTCAACACTACCCACATTGGAATGGTGGGTTTTCAAATGCCCATCTTTGGAATTGATGGGTCTTTCAAATGCCCATCTTGGAATTGATGGGACTTACTAAAAGAATCCACTCTCGTGGTCATAATGAATTTTATGAATGAATATGATGATTTCTCATGGTATGAATGAATAACACACATTAGTGGAAAAGACACATGGCATTCAACAACATGTGTAAACAAGTATGAGTATGCATTCCCACACAACATAATATATCAAGGATGCCACACAAGTTAGTTGCATGTAATGGAATGCAACAACGAAATGAATGCTAATTCTTTAATCACAAGAATCATCCTCTTGAAATGAAATAAACATCAGGATGGATAGAAAATGCATTCACAATTTATCCCAACATCAAGCAAACAATTGGAAACATCACCAAACAAACATAGGGTACTTGCCTTCGCGATGTGACGTAATAGGAGGACACGAAGATGCCCTCCACTCACCGCCTCACCGCCTACACAAATGTATAATCGAAATAAGAATAACAAGGTATGACATTGCTACAAGAGCCCTTCCATCCCCTCTATCTCTCCCACCCAAACAACGGGATCAATTTTTACCAAGTTTACCCAACAGCCCGATTACCGCTAAACTGGCAGCGATACTAGAAAAATCACCATTAATTATCTGTAACTCCAAAAGACCTGAAACCAGTGCTCACTGAATCTTAACAGACCAGGCTACAAAACATTATTTGGCAGAATCCCCTGATTCGGCCAAAACAGAGGGCTAATTAACAGCTAAACACAACCCATCTACGTCTGTCCAGAATACAGATCAGAGATAAATAAAATGGCGTAACTTTCAACCTATTGATCCAATGAGAATGATTCTTATCATCTTGGAAAGATAATTTTAAGGGCTAAAATAACTTAGTTGGGTGAAGGTTCTGATTCGGCTCCTAATTTGAACAAAACCGAGGACAAACCTATCGACATCAGTTTTCAGACAGACCGGACAGTTCGTAATCAAAAATTCATATCTCCCAAACTACAGATCGGATTTTCCTAATCTTGGTGCCAAAAGAAATCTAACGTTCCCAGGAATAAAACGCTAGAAGGGCAAAACCCCAGATTCGGCCTCTACAGTAGTCTAAACAATAGATGAAAACACTAATAATTATCTGCCCAAAATTCAGAACAGTGGTAAATAAAATATCATAACTTTCATTATGCAGATCCAATGGAGATGATCTTTATCATCTTTGAAATATAATTTAAAGGGCTACAATAACTTATTTGGGTGGAGGTTCTGGAAATGCCTCTAACTAAATCAAAACCTAGGATCAAGTCGACAGATCTTTCTCGTCAGACAGACAGAACAGCGCGCACTAAGAAACTCATATCTCCTAAACCGTAAGGCGGAATCACGTGATCTAGGTGGCTATGGAAAGCTAAGAACAAGACCTACAACTTTCTAAGAGATGGACAGGACATAAAACGAACGCATCTTACCCAACATTGACGTACAAGGCGGTTCACAGCAAGGGGGAAGGGGGGCGGCGGCTCCAAAGGGTGGGAGGGGGAGAGAAATGTGGAGTTTAGGGTTTGGGGGGTGGGAACCCCCCCTCTTATGGCCAGCCACCACATGGGCCCCTCCTGGGCCGTGACCCAGGCCCAGGTTGCCGTGAAATCACAGAAAACCCCCCGGTGAAAAGATGATTCTGGTTTTTCGATTAGCTCCCTCTTCCGAAACTTTTTGTAATAAGCCGAATCACCTTCGGGGTATTACAGAGGACCCAGGGTATTTAACTTGTAATACTTAACCATCCGATTGGTTCTAGCATTACAAATAAAATATCCCAGCCTCGGTGTATCGTTTACCTCCTAGGAGCGGTACACATACACCTCACAAAACAATATCAAAAGTAAAGCCATAAAACAATATTACAATACCGTAGTCTTAAAAGATTACAACATAATCATTATACAACTTTAGTTTCATACATACGCCGACTGGCCAAATAGCAATAATAAAAGTCAAGTACGCACTAGAATATCAAAAGCCATAAGATGGCACAAAAGAAAGCCGGCCGGCTGCCCTCACCCACAAGGCAACCTGACCAGGAATCCTACCGAGCTAGTCGTCGTCGTTGTAGATAGTCTCACAATGATTGACCCCTTGGGGATCAACCTCCTCTGAAAATTTGCAGCAACCAGGTTGAGTACAAAGTTGCACTCACAAGACTTACAAGCAAAAGAATATTTAGATGCATTCATGTATTAAAGGAAGACAACTACACTAAGCAATTTTTAGCATAAATTAACATTTCATTTGAAGTACAAGTAGTTGATTGAAAAGGAAAGTGAGTAAATATTTTTGATACTTAAAAAAAAACAATTAAACAATATTAGACAACATCTAAACAACAACAGGTGGCTGCCCCGCAGCTCACAAACATAGCATAAGACCACTCTTAATGTCAACCGTTCAAGTTTTAAAGTTAAAATCCCAAAACGTTAAGTGTAATTCCTGCAAGTCCAATCCCAAGCATGTCCATAACCTAGGACGAGGCTATTCGAATAGTTTTATACCCTGCAGGGGTGTAGCAATGTATCCACACCCCAGACTTCCTACCAAGCTATTTAGCACACTTCCTTAGGTATACCGGCAAGGCTAAGTTCTACAAGACGTTTCCAATATAATGTATTAACTACGAGTTGCCCGTATAGATGGAAACCCATATGTTGTGTTGGGGTTATCGTAAAGCCTTGGTCAACTATCCCTCACGGGTAAATCCTTGGACAACTACGATGCCCCTCGAGGTGGAGAACCTACCAAGAACTCCACCACCGCACACCCACAACAACAGAACATTTCCTTTATCACACAACACATATAACCTCCTGCGACTCGAAGCTAATACACTCCAAAGTACTAAGTAAAGAGAGGTCCCATATCGCTCTCATGTGGTTAGCATGCAAATGCTTGGTTTTGGTGAAAAAAAAATGTTCGGTCCTTATTGACCGAGGCAAGACATCCACACACCCAATAACACACCATCCAACCACTTGCCCAAGTATAAATCATTTTATTTGTATTTTTAGTTTTCAAACTAACATAGCACATGGTGCTGAACATAACATAATAAAATGATTTATTTGATCAAGGTTATCGACAAAGTCAATAACCGCACAATTCTATCAGAATCTAAGCATGACTAAGCATTGATTCACATAAACATGTATAGACTCTATAACATCCAGCGAGCACTAACATCAGCGGGGATAATAACTTAGGGCTTAGTGGAAAGGGATAAATATTTTCTACAGTTCATGCATCTAATAGCAATAATTACCTCTAACGAAAAATAGTCATTTAAGTAGAACATGCATACATACAAGTTGCAAACAAGATATTTTGTAACGAAAGTAATAGACTCAATATGATCAGTGGGGCTGCTTGCCATGTTGAAGATAACCCACTTGCTTCTGTTGAGGATCACAATCGAACTCATTTAGATCTTCATAATCTAGCGTTCAAATACGAAAAGCCAGTAAGAACACATAACACCAAATATATCCAAACATTCAAAGTTATCCAAAATGCATGAAAATTTCACAGTAGGTAGATTATGATTTTAGATGAATTTATAAAGTAAAATTATTTTATTTGGAGTTTGCATGAGGAAGTTATGGCCTTTGGAAGATCAAAGGGAATTAAAAAAAATGTCACTATTCATCAAAAATTATCTTTTTAGCAATATTTTACAAAAATGTGGTGAGGATAAAAATTACATGGAATGATATATAATGAAAAGTTGTAACCATAATAAATTGATTCTCCTCATTTGGAGTTCATATGAATTTTCTATGAAGTTTTGAAGTTAAAGCATTTACTAATGTAAAAATAATACTATTCCATGAGCAATATTAAAACTAAAATTTCCAGGACAGTAACATGTCCAAAAATCATACCATATTAAAGTTCATAAAAAATTAAAATAATCAAAGTTGGTTTCACTGGATTTGGAGTTAAAATGAATTAGTTATGCATTTTTGAAGTTAAATGATTTTTTAGTTCAACAATAAATCATCTCAGAATTTATAAAAGCATTAAATACTTTTCTTACCAGGCGGAAGCTAGCCATAGTCGCTGACAGGTGGGTCCAGTGCATAGTATCATTTTCTATTTAAATTCTGAATTTTATTACGGCCTGACATGTGGGGACCCGCTTGTCATAGACTCGGTCAACAACACAGTGTATGGACCGTGGTTCCATGAGCTGTTCCACGGGTCTACAACTATGCACTTAAGTTTCCGGGTCCACATGTCAATCTCAGTTTTCAACTATCATTTAACATCTTGTTTACTGTGCTCGATCCCACATGTAAAAGACACAATTACTATTTTAAGACAATCATTAATTAGCCTAAGCAATCATTAGCTTTTTATGCACCGGATTAGCCCTAATGGCTAAGCTACAGTGTTGTCAGGTGACCCGACAACAAGTCACTGCGCTCGCCGACGCATTGCGGGCGACTCCGGCCACGACGATGCCGAGCAAGGGGAGGGATGGGTGCGCAATAGCATTGCACACCTATTGGTGGCATTCACGGCGGCCGAGCTGGCCTGTACCGGCGGTGAGCCAGAGAGGGACGGCGACACTTTACGATCGAAATACATGCAACGAGTAATGCTCCGCATTGTCCATGAAAGCGGGTGCCAAAGCTTCCTAGGGACTAAGTGATGCTACCTGAGCGTTGGCAACATTCAGAGAAGCTCAGGTGCTGGCCGGCGACGGAGAAGATGACGACGGCTCATGCGGTTCGTACAAAGGAGGTGTTATGGGGAAACAGAAGGGAAATGAAAGGTTGGAATAGCACCGAGGGGTGCATGAGATGGTTTAATCGCATGGAATCGGAGAAAGACTTACCCGAGTGACAATACAACTGTGAATAGTGTTATCGACCGACAAGAAGGGAAGGTCCAAATCCACAGGCTCCTGCACGAGATTGATGAAATTAACTGAGAGGAAACCTTAGTGGTGCTCTGGAACGCATGGTGACGCACTAAGGGAGTAGAGGGCTCACCGGAAACGAAGATGGGACGGCGGAGCTTCTATGAGCGTGCTCTCGACGTTCTCCAAAGCCGAAGAAGATGCTTCTTCATTCCGAGTTCTACAAGCGAGTTCAAGGCCACACATTAGCAAAAATGGACACGGTGATGAACGGAGATGGAGAAGGACGCATCGGAAGGAAACTTACGAGAGACTAAAGCACGGGAGAGCTCCCTTCTCCTCAACGGCCGAGATGAGAAGTGAGGGGAATGGAGGCGATGAAGGGGGGTTAAGGTCGGGAAAGCGACGTCAAGGAAACAACATTAGTCTGCGAAGTTCCCGGAGTGGTCGAAAGGGGCGGTGCGGTCACGACGATGACGAAGGTGCGGTAGAGCAACGCTACCGCGTGGAGCTCGGCTCCTGGGCTCGCCAGCGTGCTGGAGAAGAAGCCCTGCGCGCGGGCCCAGACGGTCAGCGAGAGGGAGTGGTAAGCGGGTTTGGTTGAGTCAAGATGGCGCAGTTGGAGGAACAACGGTCTGGTCAGGTTTGAGTTCGAGGAATAGTGCCACCAGTTGACTGTTTTGAATTTCAAAACCTTCCACTTTGACCAGACTAAAACAATAGTAAATAAATTTTATAAATTCTAAAATTTTTTAGGGAGATTCCTGGGATGACCTATTATGCAAATAAAATTTTAAACCTCACTATTCATATTTTATTTTCTTATTTTTAATCCTTTAACCACAGGGGTTATTGCAATAGCTTTTGAATTTTCTCAGGGTTAATTTGGTTTCTAAAAATTTGGTAAAATTATATTTATTAATGATAAATATTATAATCGTTAAATAAATTATTTCCCAAGGATGATCATAATTTTTTATTTCTATTTTTCCTTGCAGCTTCGATTTGAGTTGTATGTTTTTTTATTTCAAAATATTCAAATGCAACAATTTTTGTAAAAGCTCCAGAATACCAACGCATGTTGAAAAGTTTCAAAAAGCTCACCTTTTTATACATTTGAAATACAAACCCAAGATTTGGGATGTTACACCGCCCGAATCAAACAATCATATATAAGATCGGTTCTAGATCGCCGACAGTTGGCGCTGATCGTGGGGATCTTGCGGTGATTTCTTGTCAATAAATTCTCCTTTTTCTTGATGCTTACTGTAACTTCCTGATTTTCAGATTCGGGATGTTAATATATAACTAGGCGATCTAATATATTTTTGGCAGTGTTTTAAAAATTTCCCGTGTTTAAGTAAAAAGATTGCTTCTAAAATCAAATTGAATTAATTAAAAAGGGTGCATTTAAAGTTAAATCAAATTGTTTGAGAGCATGCAACTAAATTAAAATATTTTGTTTCTTGTTTCGCATGCATTTCTAAAATCATGATGCATACATTAGTATCGCCGTTCTTATTTTCTAATTCGACCGACCGCAGGCAAAACGACGGCGTGTCCCTTCTTTTTCGATCATCTGTTCCATTTTCCGACCCTGCTAACTCCTGTTGCTTCTCTCCTTCAAATCTCAGATAAAAATTCAAAACCAAGTCATGCATGTCATACCACCGCGATCGTCATCGCACGAGCAACCCAATTCTATAATTTGTTCTTGCATGCATGGCAGTTTGAGCAAAATCCCAAAAGGGAGAAAAGAACTAGCAGATAAAACACATGCGTGTTCATTCTTTATTTTTCTAACTTCTCTCCTCGCAATCACAACCAAAAACTAAAAATTATGCGATGCATGTTATATCGTTGCGATCGTTGTCCCGAGGGCATTCCATTTCTATAATCGGTTTACGCATACAAGGTCGTTTGGACGACTTAAAAGAAAGAGAGAGGAAAAACTATACTGCGATTCATCTTTCGCGCAAACAGAAAATTTAAAGATTGTTAGAGAGCACCACACTATGGATAAATTCCTAAATTTTTTATCTAAGCATCTACATTGTGTTAGGAACTTTTCATAAAAATTTCATGATTTTACGAGTTAGGAAACTAAGTCTAAAATTTACTTAGTTCCTGGCTGCTAATTCTTTTCTCCCAGCCGAATCACACCACCGCACACTAGAGGTGGGAGTTGGGCCGATGCCGTCTTGCGCCCGGCCGGCCCATCGTGCCGGTCGCGTCGTGTCGTCTTGCGGCTCGGCCCGGTCACCATATCGTGCCGCCGCCGCGTCCCACTCGCCTCCCGGCCAGGCCGTGCACACACCCAAAGCCCATCGTCTTTGCCGGGTCGTGTCGTGCCCCAAGCCCAACCCAAAATTACTATATCTGGCGGAGGTGGCAATGGTGGTGGCGACCACCATCTTCATTCCTCTCGTGCCGCCTAATAAAGAACCTAGTTAAAATTGAATTAATTGGTAAAAACATGGGCATGTAAATATTTCAGGGGAAAATTGAATTTTTATTGATATTTTACAGATACAATGTTACTGCCTCGTTAAAACCTTACGCCCTGAGTGGGGTTCCCGAGTAAGGAAAAAAGAGTACAAGAACAACATGTGTACATACTAACTACTCATCAATGTCGAGATCGTTCATGCGTTCGAGGTCAGCATACGCCTGCACGATCTTAAGATCCTACAGTTGATGCTGTTGCTGCTCTTTAGCCAATTCCCAGTCCTTTGCGCATGTGATTTCCTCCACCATCTTAGGCGTGAGGGATGATCTTCTTTCTTTAATTATTCTCCCTGCCATGCTGAACGTTGCTTCTGAAGAGACAGTGGACACCGGCACCAGTAGAACATCCCGTGCAAAATATGACAGCACAGGAAATGTCCGCTTGTTGTTCTTCCACCACTCGAGCAAGTCTATCTTTTCACCGGAAAGATCGGGATCGATGTTTGCAAAATCATGCTCCAGGTAGTGGTTTAGCTCTGAGACAAGATTCCACACGGGAGCTGTCTGAGATTGAGAGGACGAAGAACTGGACTTGCCCTTTAGCTTCTTCCGCAAGTCGGATGTCAAGCTTTTCTTTCCTTGTCGCGTCTACTGTGAGGCATCCGATCTCGCGCTGCTGCCGAATTTGTCATGATACATGCAGAAAACACGAAAAAGCTCATCTTTGACATGTGCGAAAGCTTCCAAGTAATCAAGACCGAGGCATTCACCTATTCCCTCCAGACCGAGCTGCAAACCTGGCAACTTTTTTGTAGGATCGAAAATGATAGCAAAGCAATACACGTGTGAAATAGAACCAAAATATTTAATAAATTTTTCCTGCATTAGTGCGACAGCATGAACTAAAAGTGGATCATTCCTAGATTTGGCAATCTTATCTGCAATTAACCAAATATATTCTATAACTAAGGAAGAGGTAGGGTAATAAACACCAGATAACATCTTTGTTGCTTTATAAAAATGTTTTAAAAACTCTCCAAAACGACTAGCAATCTGCCAATCTGAATTAGTAACTACTAGTTCATTGTCTTGAGAGTTAGCGTTGACAAAAACGGATATGACATGTTCGTACCCTTGTAACTTCTTTAACATGATATAGGCCGAGTTCCACCTCACCTTCATGTCAAGACCGAATTTTCTTGGCTTCTTCCCATTGACCGCGCAGTACTCCGCGAACATAGCTGCCACTTGTGGGGAATTTGTGAGGTAGCGAATGGCGTCGCGTACATTATTCAAAAATCCGCCAATCGCTTGCATACAATCTTGAACAACAAGGTTCAAGATATGGCATACGCATCTCTGGTGGAGAACATAACCACCAATATACATCTACAAGCTTGGGGTGAGGATGTTCATAGCAGTCGTGTTGGCTGATGCGTTATTAAGAGTTATAGAAGTAATCTTATTATCTATCTTAAAATCATCAAGTACGTGTAGTATACGCTCGGCAATGGCCTCTCCCGTGTGTGATTCGTTAATTAGCTTAAACCCTATGACTCTCTTGTTTAGCTTGTAATTGTCATCTAAATAATGGGCTACAACACTAAGGTAGGCACTTCTCTGGTGTGATGATGTCCAAATGTCTGAAGTTATAGCAAAAGAGAACTGAACTTGTAGGAATAGTTCTTTTAGCTCTGCTAGTTCCTTACGATACATCCGTAAAATATCAGATGTAGTGGTTATCCTACTAACATGTTGGTACTGTGGGCAAAAGCCGCGTTGGATCATTTTTTCGAACACGCGACTTTCACCCATCCTAATCGGTTGATCTTCTGCAACAATATATCTAGCAATTTCCTCACGAGAAGAAAGCGGGTTGTATGCCCAAGTACTTACAGAGCCATCTGCCTCGAAGTTTAGCTGCGTTTGTACTCCTCCCCCTCGGCTCTGCGCTCCGATCTTACACAAGCATGCTTTGTAGTGCCGGTTCAAGTACCCTGTCCTTGCAGCTGCACGAGCAGATAATTTAGCTTGGCAATAATTACAGGTTGCGATATCTACCATTTGACCATCTTGGATTTCCTAGCTCCAGGTCATGTGCTTCCAGCAATTCGCCCTTCGTCTAGACCCGCCAATGTTGCCGTCCGTGGACGCAGGAGAGAACTCTGGAGGCCCCATTGGCTCTGGATTGCCCTGGTACTCCTCGTAGCCCTCCGTACCGTCCATATGACAGTCATCCATGCCGTAGTCTCCCATGCTTGGCGAGGCGACGAGCATCAACGGAGTCGAGCTCGAGGAGGACTAGGGAGCGGCGGCAGAGCTTACACTAAGTCGCCTCTTTGTCCTTTTCGTACTACGACTCCTCGGTAGCATACCGCTCGGGAACTCCTTGGTGCTCCGGCTCCTTGGCAGCATAATGGGTGAATAGATGGTGAATAAATAGGGAGAGTAGATGGATGTTGAAGAAATGAGGAGAGTAGATGGGATGATGAAGAAATAACGTGATCAAGTGAGCTGTGAGTGGATGAAGAAATGAGGTGATCAGGTGAGCTTTGAGTGGATAAATAAATGAGCACGATGCTTCGTTTTATAGGCACGATCGCGCGGAGCCGTTGCTTCTCTGTGCTTATCACATCAAAATTTTCTTTCGATTTGACAGAAAGTAAAACTTTAGTCTCATTTTCTCTCAACGGTCACCCGACCGATTCCCTCTGCCCCCGTGATCGTCGTCTCTCTCTCTCTCGGCTCTGCCCCCATTTCTCTCTCTCTTTCTCTCCCCGCTCTCCCCCCGGCCCCCTCTTTTTCCCCGCCTTGGCCCCTGTTTCTCTCTCTCTCTCCCCCGCTCCTCCCGGCCCCCCTCTTTTTCAACGCCCCGCCTCCGCCCCCGTTTCTCTCTCTCTCTCCCCTGCTCCCCCTGGGCCCCCCTCTTTTTCCCCGCCCCGCCCCCGTTTCTCTCTCTCTCCCGCGCCCCGCCCCTCGCCCCTCTCTTTTCCCGCCGCTTCGCCTCGTCTCCTCGCCCCTCTCTTTTCCACGCAGCGGCTGGCCGATCAGCCCGATCGCCTCGTCTCCTCGCCCGCGGCCTGCCTTCGCGCCTCCGCTCGCGGCTCATCGCTCCGCCTCGCCTCGTCTCCGCCGCCTCCCTTCCCGTCGCCGCTCGCCGTCCTCGCCTCCTTCCTGTCGCCTCATCCCCATCCCCGTCGCCCCCTCGCGGCCGCGCTCGCCTCGTCTCCCCGCCCCCTCGCCTCGTCTCCTCGCCTCCCTTCCCGTCGCCTCGGCTCCATCCCCCTCCCCGATCGCCTCCCTCGCCGTCCTCGCCTCCCCGCCGCCTCCACCCCTTTCTCAGTCGCCGCTTCCTCGTCACCCGGCCGCCTCGCCTCGCAGTGCTCAATCAGACTCCGCGGTCCGCCTCTCCCTAGCCGCTGCCGAGCCGGCGTGGCCTTCGGCCACGCCCCTCTTCCAATGGCTCGGTGGAGGCGGATGGCAAGCAGCGGCGGGCGGGGCGAGGATGCTTGGCGGAGGCGGACCCGGCAGCAGCGAGCGACGGGGCGAGGATGCGCGGCGGCAAGGCAGCGGACCGGCCGCCCCTTCCCCATCACCTCCTCCGCCCCTTCCAGCCTCCTCCGCGGTGGCCCCAGCCGCTAGTCGGCCGTCGCGCTGCGGCGTAGCGCGAGGCAGCCTTGCCGCCGGCCCCACGGCTCACTGAGGTGGAGTAAGCGGAGGCGTCTGCGCCGGGCCCGACCGTGCCCAGCCATGCCGCGGCCGTGCCGCCCGACGGGTTAGCTTGCGCGCCCGACACGGCCCACCATTCGGGCCGGGCCAGCCCAGCCTACCACGTGTCGGGCCGAGCCAGGCCGTGCTGGGCCGACCAGGCTTTGGACTGGCCCGAAAAAGCACGGCCCGACTCGCACCTCTACCACACACTGCTATCTTCCCTTTTTCTCTCCCCTACTCTGCCATATTATCTACCCAGTCGAACCCTTTCCATCACCTCACTCACCATTTCATCCAACATGTAAAGCAACCCAACCCACTGGCAGCACAAGTCACATCCCCACTACCCCTTTTCTTTATTCTATCCCTACTGCCCCTTGGTTTGCCCAGCCGAGCCTCCTTTCAAGAACACAACCGAAGTCACGCTGCCATTTACCCTCCCCAAACAGCAGCACAGCACTTCCCTTTCTTTCTTTAGCACTAGTTCATCTCCCACGTCTTCTCTCTTTCCAATCTTCCCCAAAATCAAAAATCCTGCTGATGCATGTTATACCATGGTGTTCCCCATCATACAAGCAACCCATTCATCCAATTAGATTTTGCATCCATGGTCATTTAAGCATCATTGGGGGGGGGGGGGTTAATAGACTGTAGCAGTGCTTGTGCTACCATGTTCGGTGTTGGACCAAACCGAAGACGAACACACGCGAACGCAATGGAACGCTCGAACGCGAACACAAGAACACAACAAAATTTTTTGTGCCGTCGGATCAACAGCAGCTTTTCTGAATATCTCTTGCTCTATTGCTCTTGATTTTCAAGTTACAAGACCATATGTGCCCTTATATAGGCTGGGCACTTGGATTCTTTGATCCAACTCGGTTCCCGAGTAGGAAACCTACTTGGACTCACATTAGGAAACCAAAACTAAATATGGATCATAACACCCTATACTTAGCAAGTCTGGATTAATTTCCAACAATCCCCCCTAATCTAGACTTGCCGACTCTAACTTGTTGCGGCAATGGTCTCAACTACGACTTGTCCAATCGATACTCAAGCACGAGGATGGCGAACACACCTCCTCAACATCCCGGGCAGAACTCAGGACGGCGAACACACCTCCTCAATGTCTCATACTCAACTCAACAGACTCGACTCAGGACGGCGAACACACCTCCTCAACGCCCCGGACTCAACTTAGTATCAGAGTAACGCCGGCTCATATTCAACATCGGCCATAATTAAATGCGTCTCCGCTTTCTCCTTTCTGGGATTACGGCATTCAGAAGCGAAGTGCCCGTAGTCCTGACAGTTGTAGTAGCGAATCTTCGTCTTGTCGAACTTGCGATTCTTGTTGGTACCCTTTTTATTGGACCTGGATTCCCACTCGTCACGAGTGAGTAGTAGATGCTCACCTTCCTCGTCGTGCCGTCGTCCCTTTGTGCGTTCCTCGTATGCCCTCAGTCGCCCAACCACCTCTACAATCGTCATCGTCTTCATATCAGCAAATTGCTCAATGGTGGAGACGATCGGCAAGAATTTTTCGGGCATGGCACGAAGAAACTTCTTCACGACGGTGCGTTCCTCCATCTTGTCTCCGAGGACACGAATCTCATTGACGATGGTGGTCACTTCATGGCAAAGTCATTGATGGAATGGCCTCCTTCATCTTCATTACGTCGAACTCACTCATGAGAGTTTGCGCCAGGCCTCCTTGACGCGTCGGGCCGCCGACGCATCTCCTTCAGAGTGTCCCAAGCCTCCTTGGCGCTTCATATTCGCCAAGACCATCATCATGGCCTCGCACGGCTTGGAATATGGTGGCGAGCCATCTGGTCCTTGCGCCATCGACCCGACTCTTTGCCTTCCACCGCTGCCCACACCCTTGTGCACGCATGAACACCTTCATCTTCACCGCCCAAGAGCCATAGTTGGTCTCGGTGAGCATTGGGTATTGAAGGTTACCGAACTCACCTTCGCGGTTCCTTGGATCCCGCCGTGTCCAAGGTGTCATCAATGTCCACAAACTTCTGCGTGGACGGTATCTGCTCGCGACATGATGCGCCACACCTCGGCGCTCGAGAGGTAGTGCCGCATCGCCGAGAACCGCTGCCGCCCGACCGAGCCACGCGTTGTTCGCTCTGCGCCGCATTGCTCCTCCTCGCACTCGCCTCGCACCTTGCTCGATACCAATTGTTGGCCCAAACCGAAGACGAACACACGCGAACGCAATGGAACGCTCGAACGCGAACACAAGAACACAAAAAAAATTTTTGTGTCGCCGGATCAACAGTAGCTTTTCTGAATATCTCTTGCTCTATTGCTCTTGATTTTCAAGTTACAAGACCATATGCGCCTTATATAGGTGGGCACTTGATTCTTTGATCCAACTTCGGTTCCGAGTAGGAAACCTACTTGAACTCACATTAGGAAACCAAAACTAAATATGGATCCTAACACCCTATACTTAGCAAGTCCGGATTAATTTCCAACATTGGGCGGTGAAGAAATCAATCAAAGACCTAGTAGCGGCTCGGAGAACCGCTAGCACCGGTGCAGCTAGTCTCGGGTCGGCAATGCTCCATGCAAAGAGCCGCCAAAGACGAAGGATCGCGGCGGTCTGATCGTGGCGGTGGCTTCAAGCATCCGCGGTTCGCTCAAAGATTTGTTCGGCTTGCTAGCAGAAGGCATTAGCGCCTGGGAGTAGCCGCAGAAGCGGTAGTGCATGGCTTGCTGCGGCTAACGAGTTCGGCCTAGGGAGCAGCAGCGGCCCCAAGCTCCCAAGCGATTCGCAAGGAGGCGGCCCGCCGGCGATCGCGGCACGACCACGGCATTGGCGCTGCTCCGGCCGCCCTCGGCAGCGGCTTCGGCTAGGTGAGGCCGAGCTGCGGCAGCGGCGTGAAGATGGTGGCGTCGAAGGTCGGGCGGCCCGAGCAAGACGAGGCACGGCGCATGGATGCCACAGCCATGCATGTAGCGGCGCGACAGCCCGAGTGAGGCGAGGCGGTGTCGACGCGACGGCGTGGCGTATGCGGCGGTACTAGGACAACCGACGTGGACGCGGACGAGCTCGACGACGACTTCAGCGGACACGGACGAGAGGTCGAACGGACGTGGGAACGGCGACGACTACCGTGGACGTGGATGCGTAGCCGAGAAGATGTCCGATGATATTTCGCATGCCTAGTGCCGCGGTAAAAATCTTTAGTGTCGAATCGTGCTTACGATATTAGTTGTGCATGTTGCATACTAGTCATGAGCATCGCACCTATGTATGCATGTTTATTTATAAAAATATTTTGGTAGCTTATGACTGGTATAATTCTCCGGTTAGGTTGTATTTGTGCGTAGGCGTGATTATGTGTTGATATATTGGTGAATGCGAATAGTTAGATTATTGTGGTAAAATACGATTATTATTGATCAGTGGATGCTAGACTAAATATATGAGTTGGTTATTTGATCGGATGGTATTAATATAAAGTCGCATGGAAGCTTGTGGTGATCTTAGAGGATAAATTAATTGGAGGTTTTCCCTGACGTTGGATTAGCATTTTTAGGAGATAGGACACATAAAAATTTTATGAATTATTACTTGAGGGATAGCTCTTGCGACGATGATTAAGGAAATATGAATGTTGAATCGAACAATTTATTTAATCGTGAGCAAGTTGGTTGGATGTCTTAATTAATATCTATGTGATTTATACATGCTAGAATTGGGAGAAAGTAGGATTGGATTATTTGATTGCGGATAAATAATTGGATTGTCGTGTATGTAATAGTTAAGTCATATATGCTGAGTTGGTATATTTGTACCCTCCATTGGATTAGTAGATAAAGGATTATTAGTTGATCGTAGTTTCACATATATGATTGGATTGGTAGTGGTCGTTCAAGACTAAGTTTGGTGGTATGAATATGAGTTGATCGATTTATGAGTTATTAAGTATTGGATGTGCATTTAAATTGTAAAACTCATTAGGTGTCGGTTAGTCTATTAACCCTCGGTCGGTGGAAAATTTTGGGTGTATACGAATATGAATTGCCGAGGTGAGACTGGTGGAGCTAGATAGTTAGTATTAGCTTAAATAATATATCGGAGAATGATTGATAGATTTAGGCATGGTCTTATGCTCATAAGTCGGTGGATTTCGTATAATTATCGAATATGTTGTATAGTTAGAAGATCGTTAATCCGGACTTTGTGTGGTTGGATGGACTACTTTGATTATGAAAGAGGTGACATTAGATTGAGTTTAGAAAGTATTTTTTATGTGGTAGAAATTTTAAAAATGAATTATTTTTACACTACCAAATGCCTTTAACTTTGAAAATTCATAACTAATTCATACAAACTCCAAATGAGTTGGACCAAGTTATTTTGGTATTATAATTTTTTTTATTTATATATATAATCATTTTCTTCATCACTGTTCTACAAATTTGTGCTAAAAATTGGATTTTGAATGAATAGTAACTGATGCCTATTTTTCATCATTTTTTCCAAAACTGATTTTTCAAACTGCCATAACTTTCACATACTAAATCCAAATAAAATAATTATTTCACCTAATTTCATATAAAATCATAACCTAGATACTGTAAAAATTTCATTTATTTTTGAGAACTTTTCATTTTTGGCTTTTCTCAGTGTTCATTCGAGGTCGCTATTTCTATAGAGTCCGAGTTGTCGCAAATGAACAACTACGTAACCGAGAGTGAGTAAGTGAACTCCCAGTAAGGGAAGCATCATTTGAAATTTCTTTTGCATTATATTGATCCCAGTTTTAATACATTAGTATTTGAAATGCAATGATATTGCTTGCATGCTATTTTCGGTATATCTTTATGTTCTGAGTAGACTAGTTATATTCTATACTTGCTTGTTGTCCTTGATATTTTCCATATACATATGCCTAACGTAGATGCTTGTGATGATGATATTGTTGTGTGATAAATGCTTAGCCGTTGCGGGTCTAGATAACGCAGTAGATAAATTGACGGGATCAGCTCGTTAGTTATGGGAGACACACAATAATTTTTATTCTTTTATAAATTCTTGTCCAGATTGTTATATATGGTTATTGAGTTCAAAATTTGTATTGTTAAATGGTTTTGGGTCTGGACAAGTGGTTGTAGTGCGGGTGCTGTTATGCACGAGATCCGGGTTTGTGGTTGTCTTGTCCGGACCATTAAGCACCGAGCCATGGGCTTTCATTCCAAGTATCGAGCGTACTATCACACGCGGGATATGGGTACGGTACAGTTAAGTAAGGGGGAGTTTTATTGTGTTCAGTCCCATGGTGGTGTGAGGACATTTGTGTTTGATCATTTGTTCGGAAGAGCCGATGTAATTTTCTATAGTATGCATGTGAGCACAAATTTCAGTTATTTACATTACATCGTTATTATTCCAATGCAACTTGTAAGCCCGCTTAGCAGGCGCTATCCGTAGCTTGTACTAAATTTGGGAACAACTCATGAGGGGGACTTAGCTCAATAGGGCTTTCTTGCTAAAAATGACTGTATCTCGATTCTCCCCAGCCGACATACCTGAGGAAGTGTGCTATTTTCGGAGGCATCTGGAGGCTTACGGGCTAGTCAAGTCGTGTGGGTAAAGTAGTACACCTCCGCGGAGACAATCTATTCGAATAGCCGTGTCCACGGTTATGGACAACACTAGGTTTGGTATGCGTCATCGTTAGTCTCAAAAGTTAAAAGTTGATATGGTTATAACTTGGTTACGACACGAATGGGATGTTCATGTGTTTTAGCTTATCAAAGTGGATAGCCACTTTGATATTGATTGATCCATATTATTACATATGCCTTGTGAAACCTTCTCTTGAAAGAATGATTTTTAACTTGGCTTTTGAAAACTAGATGGTCTAGGAATGTAAAATGTTGCATTTCATGCAAAACTAGAACCACTAATGCTATTCTTTGATTGCTCAATATGCATAACTAATTTTTCTTTGTGTAAGACTTGCGAGTACCCTTTTGTACTCAGCCAGGTGTTTGCTAGCTTTTCAGGTGAGGACGACTTCGATCCTGATGAACTCGTCAGTGCCGATTTAGGCGACACTAACGAGTAGTGCTATCATTTAACTCCCAGTCGGTTGCCAGGCGTTGTGGGGCACACCATACTGGATTTTTTGTTTATTTAACTTGCTTCCGCTGCTACATTATGCTCTTATTTGAATTGGCCGGTCGGCCACTTGTAATCGTTGTAGCCTTGACTATTATTGATGTATGTCTTTTGAACTATCAATGTATGAATGTTGTATGGATGCGATCCATGATGAAGGTGAGTTTGGGGGCATTATGGTCGCTGATCTTGGGAGCCAACATGGTCTCATTCTCGCTGTGATGCATTCCCTTTTAACTCGTTTAAGTGCTTGTTCGAACTGTTGGAGAACCGTTCATCATGTGGTGCTCGCAGAGGAGTAGCGCGCATGATCACCGGAGCTCTAGTTTCGGTTAGGCCTCCCACTTAGATGGAGTTAACTTGGAATTCATTTACTTGAGTCCCAGATTTACTTCCTTAAGATCGGGATTGCCTCGGTCTTACGGGATTAACCCGGGGGTCCTCACACTTACATGGCAAGAAAGTGGAACGATAAGAATTGGTTCGACTTGGCCGACTACGTAGACATCGACATGGATGCCGGCTTCGACCACGAGGTGAGAATCATTTCATCCGATTGTAATGCTGCCTCCAGAGAACATTCGCCAGATCCAGGAGACCATGCCACCAATGGAGTTGAGGAGGTATCCTTTTCCCCCACAACAGTACGTCCAACTAAGGGACCAGTTTCTTCATAGGGCAAGGGTCTATTCGACCACAATCAGGACTACGACCAGGCAGGCTCACAACATGACGAGGGTTCCCCCTCTGAATGTTTGAGTCCTCCTGAGGCAGTCCGACCTAGCGAGGCAAGTCCTGGAAGCCATTATTGTGAGACTCCATCAGCATCCGGTGGTTGTAACTCTGCGGTTACCCCCACAGAGGATATAGGGGAGCACCCTGCCCCTACGAGTTTGACCACATGTTCGCAGAGCTCACCTGTGGACACAGACGGTTATAACCCGGAGTTCCACTTCTTGGAGGGGTTTACTCCAAGTCGCCAGACGATGTCATTTAACCTCTCTTCAAGCTAGGATGCCTCAAGCGCAAGTGGAGATCATAGAGGTCTTTGCCCTTCCCTCAGATTATGATCACTCTCCTAGAAGTAGTGAGAGACCATGTGAGAGGTCCTCCATTGTGAGTGATGAGTATTTGACAGCTTGTTGAAAAGTTTGTGATGAGTACTTGAGTTTGTTTTTGGGCTTTCTGCGTAGTCGTAGTTAGGAAGTATTCACCACGCTGGTCGAGTCGGTTTGTTTCACCACGCCATAGTCGAAGTCTGCTGCACCATGTTTGTCGTGGTCTGAGGTCACCAGTGGAAGTATTCACCACGCTGGTCATAGTCGAAGTCTGTTCGACCACGCTAGTCGGTCCGCTCGACCACGCTAGTCGGTCCGCTTTTACCTCGCTAGTCTGAGGTCACCAGGAAGTATTCGACCACGCTGGTCGTAGTCGAAGTCCGTTCCACCACGCTAGTCGGTCCTGCTCGACCACGCTAGTCGAAATTCGCTCCGCCACGCTTAGTCAAGTCCGTTCAGACCACGGTGAGTCGGTCCGCTTCACCACGGTAGTCGAAGTCTGCTTCGACCTCGCTAGTCAAAGTCCGTGGTCGACCACGCTGCTATGTGATCCGAGGCTCAAGGTTTTCGACTCCAAACAGATGTGGTCTCGAATGGAGTCCGACCACGAGGAAATCTTCGGTCGTATGTCCTCCGTAATCGGTCGCTCGAGTTGGGAACCGGTCGATGGTTTTGTATTGGAGTCGAGACCTTGTGCATTTGATAGTTCATCATTTCGACCGGTCTTGTTGCGATCTAATCTTATTTCGAGCTCTGCTTGCGTGGTCTAGTTCTTTGTATTGTGCCTTGCTATGTGATGCTTTGTGTTTGATTTGGTTGCGTGATCTTGGAGACAAGTCTTGGTGAGTTTTGGAGAGGTCGGGACTAGACATAGGAGATGTTGAGGTCCGTAACGATCGAAACCATGTAAGACAAGTCTTGCAAGGTGATCGAACGAAGTTGACAAGAAGGCAAGAGGAAGAAGCTTCCAGAAGACAGCTTGAGGAGTATTTTGGACAAATACCTAAAGTCGCAGAAGGGAAGTCGTCCCTCCGGGAAAGCAATGGAGTTGTTGGTGCTAATGGGTAAAGCAAAGGAGCCGTTGTCGATAGTAACTGTAAAGCACCGTGCCTCCGGGAAAGCACTCGCTGTTCGTTAATGGGTTGTCGTTGTTTGAAACCCGATAAATGAGGCTATAACAAGAGATGTTAGGTTTCGTAAGAACCGTGGATGACAGAGAGGATGTTCCGTGAGCGGCTCGAGCTTTTTCTCGCCTAATTTGTGTGAGTTGTCTCTCGGTAAGAGCATGGATGCTCGTGTATCTTCAGTGGAGTGGTCGTATGAACCTATATGATCAATCATACATTTATCAGTATCATTCTGAAGTTTTGCCTTGCTTGAGATGTTTTGATTGATTTTTTCTTTTTGAGTCCTCCGTTTTCGTTTAGACCATAGCTTATTTGCCGTGCTCTCTTTGTCATCGTGATTCGACCATGAGTTGGTGATCGACCAAGGCATAAGCTTTTCTCGATCATTGTTCGACCACCGTGGTTTTCTCGCTCGACCACGGCTATTATTGAATATGGTGATTCGATGTGAATTTTAATAGAGAGTTTTTAAGGCACCATTCACCCCCTACCCCTCTGTTGCCATTTTCGGTCCTTCAATTGGTATCAGAGCAGGTTAGCTCTTCTTTATAGATCTTAACCGGTCAGTTGAGCCATGGCAACGGATAAGTATTCCACCAAGCCTTCCAGCCTTTGATGGCATGGATTACCCTTCCGAAGAGCCGAATGGAAACTTACATCCGTGCTCGTGGGTATGCCATCCGGAGAAAGGTGAAGGTTAGATTTGCTGCTCTCGCCGATGAAAACATCAATGTGGGAAACATGCCCGATGTTGAGGCAAATGCTAAGGCAAGGAACATTATCATTCGTGGTTTGAGCGTATGAGTTTGATCGCATTTCTCATTTGATTTACGCTTGACATCCGGGTGACCTCGATGCATACCATGAGGGCACCACCTGATTAAAACGGTTCGACAAGACCAGTTCAAGCGAGAATACAAAGAAATTTGAAATGCTTATGTGAATCTCTTGACGAGTGCTTTTCGCTTCCACAAGATTTTGAGCAACCTCCGAGCGGCCGGCCTTACATACCCCGACTCGGATAACGCCGATGATGCTTTCAGACTTGATCTTCGTGTTTGGGAGATGAAAGTGACTACCATCAAGGATAGCACGGACCTCTCGACCGACTCTTGATGCGCTTTACTCGCGCCTCAAGACTCACGAGATTGACATTGTCTCTCAAGGTCAAGTCACAATGATGGCTTTAGTCACCGATCCCACCTCCGATCTTCTTCTCGAGTCGATACGCTGGTTCTCCCTAGCTCGCTCGTGACATAATCGATGATCGCTAGAGCAACTTTGAGGATGAACACTAGCCCTCCTAGCTCGAAAGTTTTCCCATGCTTACAAGAGGAGGAGGATGGAAAAGAGGAGGTCCTGTGATTTGTTTCGAGTGTGGTGGCCCCAACCACATCCGAGCAAACTGTCCCAAGTGGGAAGGGCAAAGGTGACTATGGCGGTCCGAGCAAGAACGACTACATCGACAAGAACAAAGAACACGAAGCCCTCAAAGACTGACCAAGTCAAGAAGAAGTTCCGCAACTTTGGGAAGGCAAAGAAGTCGCTCCATCGCGCCCTCACCGCCTCGATTTAACCGGACACCAGCCGAGGTGGAGGGGTGGAGGACGATGATGTGAAGGACGATCATGATCCCAAGGACGACGGCAACTTCTCCCAAGATGTGCTTCATGGCCCTCGGGCGAATCGAGCCAATGAGTCAGATTCGACTCGATGAGGTTAGTCCCACTTACGACCACCTTAATGATGCTTTTCTTAAGCTAGGTAGATTTCATGCTAAGGGCCTGTTTGTTTAGGCTTTTTCTTTGGCTTATAAGCAAAAAAGCCTAAGCCTAAACAAAGGGGTGGCTTTTTTATTCAGCTTATAAAAAGCTTAAGCCTATTTAAGCCTAAAAGCCATAAGCCGTGGGAGAGGTGCTTTTTGGCTTTTATGAATGGAATAACAACCGCCACCGGGTTCGCTGAAATTACCCATGAAATGCCATCCGATATAAACGTGGATCGATCTTTTTTACGCCGCTCCCCTCCTCCCGACGCCTTTCCCTCCTCCCTCCCGACGCTCTTTCCCCTCCTCCTCCCGTCCCTGGCCCCACCGCCGCCTGCCATCCCTCCTCCTCCCGCCTCGCCCCATCCGCCGCACGCAGCCTCCTCCCACCGACGCCTGACGCAGCCTCCCCACCGACGGCTCGCGCCTCCTCCCCACCGACAACAGAAACTCTTTTTGTTTCATATGTACACTTGCACGACGCCATAGTTACAAATTCCATGCAAAAATAAGTTTAAATTCATCCTTAAAACATCCTTCAAACCTCAAGGGCAATTCAGACTTTTTATCCTTCACACACAACTCAATAAGCCAACATCCTTTAAAAAGCCAGATTACCAAACACCAAAGCTTGGCTTAAAAGCTGGCAGACTTATAAGCCGATTAAGCCAAAAAGTTGGCTTTAAGCTATAAGCCAAAAAGCCTAAGCCTAAACAAACAGGGCCTAAGTCTAGGGCTAAGTGTGCTGAGTTGGAGAAGGAAGTAGCTAGACTATCACGGGAGCTTACTTTACTTACATCTGCTCCCTCCTGGGATGATTGTGACACATGTCAGGCTTTGCTTGATGACATGGAAAACTAAGGACCTTGCATGATAGTGTGTCCTCTGAACTTGACATGATTAAAATAGAGAACATTAGTCTTCTTGCTGAATTAGAGATGAGTAGGGTAGCACCTCCTTCATCTACTACTGTTGAGGCTACTGCTTGCACCTCATGTGAGGTTAAGGATAATTCGTTTAGAGGTCTTTATACCATGTTGCTCGATCTGCCTCGAGACTTGTGAAAATTGTAATAATCTCAAGATGAACCTAAACGGCAGATCACAAACCGCTGAATTCGAGCCGCGCTACTAGAGCCCATTGTTTCTTGTTTAAACTGCCCTAAGTTAATCACAACTAGAATCAGATTCAAGCAGCTTCAAGAAATGATTGATCATAATAACAAATCGCTCAAGATGCTTCTAAGGACCTTGTTAGCTCACCATGCAATCAATGTAATAAACTAAAATCGATTTGGTTGCTTTGGATGAAAAATGTGTGAAGCTAACTAAGGACCTTCTAGAAACACCATCATCCGCTTGTATTGTGTGTGCCGAAGAAGTCTAAGGGTTTGGTAGAGATGCCTAGCAACGTGAACCAATCGCTAGCAAGAGGATTGTTCCTCAAAGTCTACCGTGCATGCACAAGCCAATCTTTCCTATGCCGTTGGTTCTTCTTCGCTTCCCTTACCTTCGCTGTTCCTCTTCCTCCCGCTTCTTCTTGCACCTCTCTTTCGTGAGTGTCAAGATCTTATGAACACTCGAGAGGTTTGTAGGAGGCAAGAAGAAGCTCAATCTCATTCTAGACCAATCTAAGATTTGCGATTTAATCGTGGTCTAGGATATGACTTTCATGATGATATGAGGAAGCATCCACCGCCGTGCTCGTAACCATAGCACTGTGTGTGATCAAAACTAAGCCCGGACCGAGAAAGTAAATTTCAAATCAGCGGTTTTGTTCAAAGGATCTCTCGACAAAGAAGGTAATTCCACCTATAGCTTCGCCCTCGTAAGGCGGTATCATTGCACCTTCGCCGTAAGGATGGACATTTGGTTGATCATTGCTTCAGCGCGCAAGATCGCTACAGAGACCGTGTTGAGTCCGTTAGGTACATTCTGTGGTCGCCCTGCATCATGAGTGCACCTAAGACCAACACGAGGTCTAGGTTTGATAGAACTGATGATTTAGGCAAGATCGAGGACTTGGTTTTTCCGAAGTTTTCGATTTTCTTCCTCGTGTTCTTTCGGTCGTAATCTCCGCCGCTTGAGGGTAGATCTCGCTTCCTTTCGAGATGGCTACCATGGCGTGATCAAGATGTTGCCGTAATTCACTCGCTCTTCCATAGCAAGCCGGATTCAAGAATGCCTTTCAGTCCGCATACGCACTTTCCGACTTGTTGAGTGACAGAGAGCGAGGGTAGATAGAGGTCATTTTGCTTGACTACTTCATCTGCTCGACGTGTTACTCAAAGATTGGGTGCCAAAATCATCGCTGATTCACCCCAAGATCGAGACTTTACTGCTTGACTCGTGGTCACGGCCGGGAAGGGAAAGGTATGGATTGTAGACTCCGCTGTTCTCGCCATATGACCGGAGATTCTCGTTGGTTTTCTTCCCAGCCCGCGTTTCCAGGTGATGAGACGATCACTTTGAGATGCTTCATTTGGGCGCCATCGCTAAAGGTACAAAGTGAGCATTAATGATTCTTTTATTTTAAAAGATGTTGCCTTAGTAAGTAAGTCGCAGATAATCGCTTCAGCCTCTCACCACCGATGACGGTTTCGAGGTGAGCTTTAAGAAAACAATTGCAAAATTCTTGATTCTTCTGTAGCCTAGTTTATGGATTTCGATATGGGAGGATCTTTCGCTGATTTTTCCGAGTCTTCCGTGATCCTCTCCTGTTTAATTGCTTCAATCCCGTGATTTGACCTTTCCGCATAGGAGACTAGGTCATATAGGTTTTGATCATTTGACACGAGTCACCGCCACGATCTCATTCGTGGTTTGCCAAAACTCAAGATGATCAAGGATCTAGTTTGCTCTCCTCGCCGCAAGACGGCAAGATGGTTGCCGCTTCACTCTCCAAATACAAAGGACAATGATCGACGACTGTGACAACCGCCGAAAAGCAACAAGCAGGAGGGAAGTGGTATATTCTTGTTGTGGTCGATGACTCTCGAGGTACTCTTGGGTGTTTTTCTTAGCCTCAAGGATGAGACGCTTACTCTTTTTTGTGGTCTTTTCAAGAGGCTTTCGTTGAGCTCCTGTGTGCATTACGAGCAATTCGCAGTGATAATGGCACCGAGTTCAAGAATTCCTACTTTGAGAGTTTATGTGGTGAGACAGTGTAGAGCACCAGCTCGCCTCCATACGCCCTCAATGTAATGGCGTTGTGGAGAGGAAGAACCGCACCTTGGTCGAGATGGCCAGACGATGCTTGATGAGTACTCTACACCTAGGAAGTTTTAATGAGGCCATTGCTACGCTTGTCATGTTTCTAATGTAGTCTTTCTTCGCACTCTTGCATCGCACTTCTTATGAGTTGAGATATGGGCGAAAACCGGCGTCTCGTGATTTTCGTGTGTTTGGTTGCAAGTGCTTTATTTTGAAGTCCGGGAACCTAGATAAGTTCAATCACGATCTTGTGATGGGATCTTTCCGGTTACTCGACTTCTTCTCGTGCCTATAGAGTCCGAATCGCGAGTCTAGCAAAATGGTAGAAACTCAGGAGGTGACCTTCGATGAGGCCACCGGGACTAGGCCCGATATCTCGTGTTCTCTAGAGCGCCTAAGTCCATCTTTGTGGACGTTGAGGAAGATGGAGATGAGGGTTGTCTACCCGATCCAGCTTCTTCCTCCTCCTCTTGAGGTGCCTTTTTCCTCCGCACTCGAGGAGATCACCTTACCTTCCGCTTCTTCCAAGCTAGTGGCCTGCTCCTATCTCATCTTCTAATGAGGTAGAGGCCACTTCTTCATCTCACCGACCTCCTAGACACATTCAAAAGGACCATCCTTCAGAGCAGATCATTGGAGACCTCTTTGAGCGTGTCACACGCTCTAAAGTCGGTTTGTCTCTCTTCTGTCTCCATTCTCGCTTCGTCGCCTCATTTGAGCCCAAAGAAGTTTGTCATGCTCTTTCCGACGAGTCTTGGATAAACGCCATGCATGAGGAGTTGGAAAACTTTGAAAGAAACAAGGTCCGTCCCTTGTTGAGCCCCTCAAGGTCACAATATCATTGGGACCAAATGGGTGTTCAAGAACAAGCAAAGTGAAGATGGGTTAGTAATTCAAACAAGGCTAGGCCGTAGCTCAGGTACTCTCAAGTTGAGGGTCTAGATTTCAAGAGACCTTTGCCCTCAGTAGCTAGACTTGAAGCCATTAGAACTCGCTTGCCTTTGCAACTTCTAAGGGTTTCAAGCTTTACCAGATGGATGTCAAGAGTGCCTTCCTCAATGGCCTTATTGAGGAAGAAGTCTATGTCGACACCTCTGTGTTTCGAGAACCCCAAATACCCTAACCATGTCTACTGTGCTTTAAAGCTTTGTATGGACTCAAGGTGCCTCGAGCTTGGTATGAAAGGCTTAAGTCCTATCTCGCTAAGTCATGGTTTTGAAATGGGTAAAATAGACAAGACCTTGTTCATCCGCCGCCTTGGCACCGATCTTCCGCTTGTCCGATCTATGTGGACGACATCATCTTTGGCGGCTCCTCACACACTCGTGTCTCGCTCGATGTTATGAGCTCTGAATTTGAGATGAGCATGATGGGCGAGTTGAGCTTCTTCCTTGGCTTCCAAATCAAATGCATCTGTAGGTACTTTTCTTCACCAAGGCAAGTACACTCGAGACCTCCCGAATCGCTTCAACATGAATGATGGAAAGCCAAGATCAACTCGATGGCATCTACAAGCAGCTCGATCCAGATGAAGACAAATGAACTGTTGACCAAAAGGAGTTCAGAGCATGATTGGCTCTCTTGTACCTCACATGCCTCGAGACCGTACATACATTTCTCAGTGTGTCTTTGTGCTCGGTTTGAGCTTCTCCTCACGATCTCACCGCCGTGGTGAAGCGATCTTCGGCACCTTCGAGCTACCATTGACTATGGTATCCGTACTCTTCCTCTTCTTGTCTATCTCTTAGAGTCTTCTCCGATGCGATTTCATCGGGTCAGAGGATAGATAGGAAGAGCACTTCGCACTTGCCAATTCATTGGCACTTCTCTTGTCTCCGGTCGTCAAGGAAGCAATCCGTGTTGCACACCCATCGCAGAGGCCGAGTACGTTGTCGCACCGATTGTCGAGCTAAGTGCTTTGATGGTCTCGACCTCGCAGACTTTGGGTTATCAATCGATCGTGTTCCACTCTTTTGTGATAACACGCTCGATTTGCATTGCCAAGAACCCAAAGGCAACATTCTCGACCAAGCATATTGATATCGATATCACTTTCTTAGAGACCATGTAGAGAAGGGTGACATTGTGCTCCAGCCAGGAGAGTGAGCACCGGGCTATCGATATCTTCACTAAGCCTCCGGACGCTTCGATTTTCACCATGGGAGAGCTTGGGGTGGTTTGTCCTATGGACTGCTGTGAGGGAAGCTTGAGTTTTACTATTGTATTATATTTTAATTATGCTTACTCCTGTCTCGTTGCATTTCTTTTAATATTTTGGGTCAAGTCCTTCCAAAGATAGGTTAGAATGGTTCTCTGCCGAGTTGCTCGTTCGATAATTTTATCTTGTGCCTCTAGGATGTCGCTTATTAGTCGTTTCTTCTCTCTCTAAGTAGAGCTTACTCACTTCTTATAGGTTCTAGCAAGGGTCGGGCCACCCTTGAGTAGACAGTGACATGTTGTTTGCTCCTTAGTGTGTTAGTCGATCACCGATAGTCCCGAATCATATGGGGTAGATAAGAACCACTGAGTGATTGTATTTCTATATCTTTCTATGCTCTAAGGACCGCCTTTTTCTGCTCTTATCGCCGACTTTGTTCCTTTGGTTCAGGGGGAGTTCATTTTGTTTCTTCAAGTTCATATTTTTGTCATAACTCAACCTGAATTAAAAGATGCAATTCATTCTGAAGAGGTTCTGGATTTTCGTGCATTTCATCCTGCATTACAATATAATCATATGGAGCATTGTCTATTATCCCTTATGATCTGTTTTCACTGTCTTACATCTTGCCATGATTCATGCTAAACTGCTAGATCTATCATGACTTTTTATGTGGACTTTAGTCTTTGCCATGCTAAGGTGATTAAAAAATGCTAAACTTGAATTAAAATCTTGTCATAATAACTCTTGAGACTAGTCCGATGAAGTTATCCTTTATGATACTCGCCATGTCAAGTAGGTCGAGTTGAGTCTTGATTCTTTATTGAGTTTCAGAGTAAGCTTTGTCACTGTTAAGAAACTTGACTTATCTTTAATCGCTGGTCTAAAAACTTCAAAAGCAAAATGATCTCTTTGTGCGAAAAACCGATCTCACCAAATCTTTCTCATGAGTCTGCTTGCCATTGCACTAGGCATGAACTCGGGGAGCCTTGATGACCTAAGATCACCTCCTTAAGTCTGTTGCTTGAGTGGTCGATAAGGCTTGGGATCTAGCACATGGCTAAGATTTGAAAAATTGGTTGAAGCTTAGGAGGCGCTTGTGGATGGCACCTAGTCCAGAGCTTGCTTTACTAAGATAAAACCATAAAGAGCCTTCAGAAAAAGAAAAATATGCTAAAATTGCTTATCATTAAAAAGACTAAGTTCTGGATAAAATGAGTCTTTCTTCAACTGGTAGCACTCTAAACTGTTCTATATGAGTCTTCTTGGTTCAACTTAGATTATTTGACATGGCTTGTATCATTCTTGGATACCTTTAGCTAGACTGCAATCTTAGTTTATTTGACTTGCTAAAGAATTGGATCATTAATCAGATTATGGACTTTCTGTCTTAGCTATTCTATACATCAATTGTTATGATCTTGATAGCATTCTTCTATGTTATGGCTTGGTGTAATTCTCTAATAGTCATTTTGGATAATCTACATGGCTCCTAATGCTTAAAATGAACATCATATAGTCTTTTCCTCCCTTTTCTACATCTTGATGATTTTATTGCCAAAGGGGAGAATTTTGGAGAGAAAGTTTTCTCGAGAAAAGCCTTGAGTTTTGTGCGAAAATTGCTCTTTCATCTCATCTCAAGTCTTTCTCTTTTGTCAACATGGTCTTGAGCTTAACTACTCTTGTTTAGACCTTGGTTGACTTTAAACTCAAACTCATCTTATGCTTTTTCAGATTTGTCAATATACTCATCAAGGGGAGATTGAGAGACCATGTGAGAGGTCCTCCATTGTGAGTGATGAGTATTTGACACCTTGTTGAAAAGTTTGTGATGAGTACTTGGGTTTGTTTTTGGGCTTTCTCTGAGTCGTAGCTAGGAAGTATTCGACCACGCTGGTCGTAGTCGAAGTCTGCTTCGACCACGCCATAGTCGAAGTCCGTTATACGACCATGTTTGTCGTGGTCGGAGGTCACCAGTGGAAGTATTCGACCACGCTGGTCGTAGTCGAAAGTCCTGTTTCACCACGCTAGTCAAGTCTGCTTCGACTAGGTTGCTATGTGATCCGAGGCTCAAGGTTTTCGACTCCGCGATGTGGTCCGAATGGAGTCCGACCACGAGGAAAGCTGGTCGTATGTCCTCCGTAATCGGTCGCTCGAGTTGGGAACCGGTCGTATGGTTTTGTATTGAGTCGTAGACCTTGTGCATTTGATAGTTCATCATTTCGACCGGCCTTGTTGCGCCTAATCTTATTTCGAGCTCGCTTGCGTGTCCGGTTCTTTGTATTGTGCCGTGCTATGTGATGCTTTGTGTTTGATTTGGTTGCGGGATCTTGGAGACAAGTCTTGGTGAGTTTTGGAGAGGTCGGGACTAGACATAGGAGATGTTGAGGTCCGTAACGATCGGAAACCATGTAAGATAAGTCTTGCAAGGTGATCATAACGAGTTGATAAAGAAGGCAAGAGGAAGAAGCTTCCAGAAGATGCTTGAGGAGTATTTTGGACAAATACCTAAAGTCGCAAAGGGAAGTCGTCCCTCCGGGAAAGCAATGGAGTTGTTGGTGCTAATGGGCAAAGCAAAGGAGCCGTTGTCGATAGTAACGGTAAAGCATCGTGCCTCGGGAAAGCACTTGTTGCTCGTTAATGGGTTGTCGTTGTTTGAAACCCGATAGCCGAGGCTATAACAAGAGATGTTAGGTTTCGTAAGAACCGGGATGATAGTAGAGGATGTTCCGTGAGCGCTCGAGCTTTTTTCGCCTAATTTGTGTGAGTTGTCTCGGTAAGAGCATGGATGCTCGTGTATCTTCAAATGGAGTGGTCGATGAACCTCTATGATCAATCATACATTTATCAAGATCATTCTCAAGTTTTGCCTTGCTTGAGATGTTTTGATTGATTTTTTCTTTTGATTCCTCCGCTGCTTAGACCATAGCTTATTTGCCGTGCTCTCTCTCTCATCGTGATTCGACCATGAGTTGGTGATCGACCAAGGCATAAGCTTTTCTCGATCATTGTTCGACCACGGTGGTTTCTCACTCGACCACGGCTATTATTGAATATGGTGATTCGATGTGAATTTTAATAGAGAGTTTTTAAGGCACCATTCACCCCCTCCCCCTCTGTTGCCATTTTCGGTCCTTCAAGTAGGCCTGGGGATGCTCCCCGCTGATCACACCCTACGACCCCTCGTTGGGATGGTGAGGAGGCCTCTGGCAATGAACAGGATGAACACTCTGATGAGCGTAGGAGAAATCCTTGAAAGGATCGCACTCCATTGAGGCAAACTCAAGGGTCAGATGTAGGTGATCTTGAGACAACTTGAATGAGAAGAATGGCGGCTCAGAGAAATTTCCCTAGGCATGTTCAATATCATTTGGAGGAAGCTACGCAACTCCAGCACATAAATGATCTGCTCGAGAACTGTCGAACCCGGGAACGAAGGATCCCGAGTTCACTGCGTTCACACACTAGTCCAGGATTTCTAGTGTACACAGTCTCACAAAAAATATTATCACAAACATATCAAGCGCTTTATTAATAAGTAACAGAGTTTATTACAGCATGGGCCCGAGGCCAAATATATATTTTTAAAAAACATAGCGGAAGCCAAAAAGGTAGTAGACCACACGATGCGCCACAGGCAATCGTCTGGAGTCGTAGCCTAAACGTCTGGATCCTCACTTTCTGGATAATAATCTTCTCCTGAATAATATTATTCAGCAAGTATGAGCACAACTACCGTGCTCGCAAATTACACCCAATACAGGAATTAGAATGCATGCATAAGTACACCAAGGAAGGTTGTAGGGGTTTATTTGCATAAAACAACATTTTCAAATTTAAATAATTATACTAAGTTCCAAGGCAAAATTTTAATCCATATCTGAAATCATATTTTAAATTGACAATTTTATAGTGGATAACCTCCATAAGAAACATGGTGAAGGATACCCTCCTATCTCATGGCTAACCGCCCAATTTTTACCACAAGGATTACCCATCCTAAAACATGTTCAAAGTTATTTTAAAACCAAAAACAAAGTCTAACTTAGAGTGGCTTTGCTCAGCATGTCCATGACCGTGGACACGGCTATTCGAATAGTTTTACACTCTGCAGAGGGGTACAAGTTTACCCACACGAGATAATTTGCCCGTTATGCTGGCCAATGCACGCTTCCTTAGGCGTGTGACTAGGCAATTATCACAAGGCGTTTTCCAATGCACTACCTCACTACTAATATGCCCGCTAAGGTTTCACTTCCATTAGGCTAACCACCTGCCGGAAGCCCCCTCTTGCGCCAAGTGGGAATAAAGTCTAACCGACACCCACACAACAAAAATGGCACAAACAATAATGAGGTAAGACAAATTATTAAGCCTGGTTCTGCCCATACAGAACATGTGGTAGTACGGTGCTGCTTTGCAAGATGCGGCTCAAAGACCGGTCCTTAACCTACTTGGGCAACTTTCAATAAAAACCCTGGGCCTCAATCCTAACCAGACGAGCCCGTGCATAAACCTGCACCCACCAACGGTCCATTTTTGCCCAAGTACAAACCAGAAATTTTGGCTAAATTCTCCTAAAATCAAATATTTCATGGTCTAAGCATTTGCTAAGCATCTATTTATTTTTAAATTCATTTGACTAAGGTGAAAAGGAATTGGTAATACAACATTCAAATTTGGCTATACAAAGGAATTGGAATAATTAAGTATTTAAAACAGTAATTTAAAATAATTAAATACAATTGTGCATGCAATAATAATTTAAAACAGAAATTAAATAATTTTAAATATTGGGGGCAAAATGGTCAATGGTGTAACTTGCCTTGCTCAAAATCTTGGTATTCTACTTCTTCAATAGGGTCAAGCTCTCCGGAGTCGTCAAAATCTATACGCGGGAATAATCCAAATTCAAGCAGAATTCAAATGAACTCAAATAAATTCAAATTAAAATACAAATTAACTCCAAATTAAATAATTTTGGTTTAGTTAGCTAGATCTTGATTTTATACAAATTTAGAAATTTGAATCACCTAGATCGGAGTTCGTATGAAGAAATACGAGCTTCTGGATGTTTAAAACCTAAATTAAATCCTAAAATCAGAATTTCCTAATTTCCCGAATTAAATTTCTAAAGGAAATTCTCTTTATTGCGCCAGCTGACGTCAGCGGTCAATTTAAAATACCGACCGAATTATTTTCTAAAAGAAAAACATTTTGTTTCTATGATAAAGTGGGTCTTGCCATGGATCGAGTCCACGGGATCACTAATGGTCCATCATGAACCGGGTGCATGAAACAGTGGCTTTGCCACCTATGTGTGACACGCGGGTACACCACGTGGGCAAAACGCTGAGGTGGCGCAAACGTGGCAACACGGTGGCGGCCATGTATGCGCCACATCAAGACGGAGGCGGGCGGCTACGACGGGCGCTCCGGCGAACGGTGAGCGGCGAAGCCGCGAGGGTGCAAACGCGAGAGGGAAATGGGGATCCTGTGGCTTACCGAGGCGGCGCAGGAATTGCACTCGTCGTCGCGGCGCATTTATTTTGGCGGTGACGCCTCGCTTGGCGGTGATGGAGCTATGGTGGTGCCCCGGGGAGCAGGAGGCGCGACGGTAGAGGCTTGCCGCATGAACCGGAGGAGGTGTCGAAGGCGGAGTAGCTCCACTGGAGGCGGCGCTAGAGGCGGCGGAGCAAAGTTCACCAGCGAGGGGGAAAAGCAAAATCCGACGAGGAGAGCGCGAGGGAGGAGAAGGAAGCTGGTGAAATGGAATGAGGCGCACCTGGTGCTTCCTTTTATAGGGCAAGGGCGAGGCCGAGGCAGGGAGGGGAGTGCGGCGGTGTTCTCGGGCTTGAAGGCGCAGCGGCGAAACGACCGCACCATTGATGGGGAAACGGAAAGGAATGGAGGCGGCGGAGTAAGGGGCTTTTAATGCCCTTGATGGTGACGAATGAGGGGGAGAGAAATGCGGCGGGACTGGAGCTTGACGTGCCCAGTAATGGCGGAAGGGGGGGCGTCGGCTGCGTGGGGAAGAAAGGGAGGAAGGAGACGACGCGGCGCTGGGGGCCCCACCTGGCGGTGAGACAGGAGAGGGACAGGGGCGAGGTGGATTGATGTCGGCCATTCGATTTCGATCGGACGGCCCGCGTTAATCATGCGCGGGGAGAATGGGCCGACAATCGCAGACGCTGAAATTTGGGCTGAACGACAGGATTGGGCGAACGGAATTCGCCCGAGTAATCGTTGAGGGATTTTTACTTCTTTTCTGATTAAATTAATTCCAGAAATTCAAATAGGCTTTAGAAAATAGCAAATATACTTCAAAATTCATGAGAAAATTCACAGAAATTCTCTAAGGCATTTTTGATTTAAATAAAATATTTCCAACTTATACTTGAATATATATTTTGTAAATAAATTACTTTTAGCTTTAAAATAATTCAGGAAAAGCTTTTAAAATTACAGAAAATCCACAAACATAATTGAAGTTTTATTTTTAACCGAAATTTGAAATTTGGGATGTTACAAGAACCCAACTCAAGAACTTACATGAGCACAGGGTACGACCTCTTCGCCGAAGAGATCTCGCGAAGCACGATGGCAAGACTTGAGCATCCGCCCTGACATCATTCTGGAAGTCGTAGTGGTACGACTCCATAGACCACCAATCATTCGAACAACTCGCCTCATGGAGATTGACACGACAGCAAGTTACGTCATTCTCCTAACCTTAACTCCAGTTGGAGAAGAGTTCTTCGAATGTCTGATGATCACCTCTGATGATCAACAATCTCCCGGGGGAGGTGATCATTCACCACTCGGACCCAGAAATCTGCAATGACAGATGGAATACGAGGAGTATTTCCCTCGTAAGGCTGAGACCTCTATAGGTCAGGTCCACCCACAAACGAGTATCGTCGTGTGCGATCACCTGGTGATATCAATCCTTCTTTCCCGCAAAAAAGGCGTCAAGAAGTCATTGCCGGATGTCGGGCATTCTCACCTGATCTCCGAGCAGGTCACTGGCTGCCAGGGTTTCGACGAGTGAACATGGAGAAGTTTGATGGATCTCAAAATCCCATCGAATTCCTTCAAATCTACACGACCACTATCCAAGCAGTAGGAGGAGGAGAGCACATCATGGCGAATTAACTTCCAAGTGTGCTCGAAGGGTCCGCTCGATCGTGGCTGCTAAATCAACCACTCGAGTCGATCTATTTGTGGCAACACCTCTGTGACATTCTACTGGTCAATTTCCAAGGCAACTACAATCGCCCTAGAAACGAGTACGACCTGCATAGGGTGAGACAAAATAACCACGAGACCTTACGCCAATTCATACTGCATTTCAGTCAGGTTCACAATTCGATTCCAGAGGTTTTTGACTCATCTGTTATCAGAGCCTTTAAGCAGGGAGTCCGCAGTAGAAGGATTACGGAGGACATCGCTTTGAATCTCCTGGCTACTATCGCTAAGCTCTTCGATATGGTCGATCGGTATGCGACTGCCACTGAAGCAGTCGAGTGGAACAAAACTATCGATCGGGATGACAAAAATCCTCAAGAAGCAGGCAAAAGTAGCAAAAAGAAGGATAAGGAAACTAAGAAATCCAAGAACAAGTCTAAAGGACAAAAGCATGAAGCCAACAGTTCCAAAGAAGTCTTGGCCGTAAACAATGAGGAGACACGTAGTTCCAAGCCGTACTTCGATCTGAGCAAAGGTAAGCACCCCGAGCGGAAGAACAACAAGCATAGGTGTGTCCTTTCCATAAAAAGGAAGGACATGACCTTTGCAACTGCTGGGTTTTCCAACGAAAATTTGATGACTATTACACCAGCAAAGGACCACTCTCTACACTTGAGTAGGTCGGGAAAACAAGTGGTCATAAGTAGTCGAACGACGAGGAGGAGATGCCATTCTAGGATCCGAAGCATACCTTCGAGCATATCTATGGGGGATCATAGGCATACAAGTCAAAATGACAGCTTAAGGCTGTCAAACGCGAGGTAAACTCCATTGACCCTCTACTCGACCAGGTTGGTTTCCAATTGTGGTTGAGCCCACCATCAATAACTGTCGAGTAAATCGGGTGTTAGTTGATGGTGGCGGCTCATTAAACATCTTGTTTACGAGTGCCCTAGACGAGATGTAAGTACCCAGGACCAAGGTAAGACCGGTACGATAATCTTTTCATGGGATTGTACTGGGGTCTTCGGCCAAACCTATTGACCAAGTTTCTTTTCCTTTAAAGTTTGGTTCTCTAAGTAATTTCAGGATAGAGAAAATCTCCTTTGATGTAGTCGATTTCGACATTTACATATAATGCCATACTTGACAACCAACTTTGGCAAAATTCTTAATGATCGCCATTATGGGTATCAATGTCTTAAGATGACAGTCTTAAAGGAGTAATCACAATCCATTGTGATAAAAGATGGCGATACGCAGATCGACGATCCTCGAGATGGTTTGCCAGATACCAACTCGAGAAGAAAGCAATCAGCAGCCTTTGACCAAGCAGTCAAAACATAAAGCTGAACAAACCTAAATGACCAGGTCAAAGAGGTTCCTCTGGATGCGGAGGAGCCCTTAAAGACCATTCGCATTAGGGGGTACTTTCGACCCCAAGTAGGAAGACGCTCTCGTCACTTTCCTATGAGCTAACACAGATATCTTCGCGTGGCAAGCATCTAATATGTCCGGAATCCCCAGGAAGGTGATTGAGCATAGGCTAGCTTTACAGCCTGACAAGAAACCCGTAAAACAAAAATTACAGAGATTTGCACCTGATAGACAAGATGCTATCACATCAGAATTCGACAAGCTACTTAAAGCAGGCTTTATAAGAGAAGTTGACCACCCAAAGTGGTTGACCAACCCTGTAATAGTTAGGAAGTCTAATGGCAAGTGGCGTATGTGTGTAGACTTCACCGATCTCAATAATATTTGTCCAAAAGATGATTTTCCTTTACCTCGTATCGATCAGTTGGTTGATTCTACTTCTAGTTGTGAAGTATTATGTTTTCTAGAAGCATATTCTGGCTACTATAAGATTAATATGTGTCTAGAAGATGAAGAAAAGACTACATTTGTTACACTATTTGGAATATTTTGCTACGTCAAAATGTCATTTGACCTAAAAAAATACTAGCGCTTCTTTTCAACACTTGATGCAATCGACCTTTTCACCTCAACTAGGCCAAATTTTGGAAGCCTATGTTGACGATCTTGTCATAAAAAGCATCAACAAACTTAAGCATATTTCTGACTTGCAAGAAACATTCGACAACCTCAAAAAATACCGCTTGAAACTCAATCCTGTGAAGTGTGTGTTTGGAGTCTCTTTAAGAAAATTACTTGGATTCCTTGTCTCTGTACGAGGAATCAAATCAAATCCTGAAAAGATAAAGGCCATAGTGCAAATTCGCCATCCGACCACGAAGAAAGAAGTCCAGAAACTCACAAGGTGCATAGAGGCTTTAAGTCGTTTCATCGCACAACTAGGAAAAAAAGGGCTACCTTTCTTCAAACTTCTAAGGAAGCACGAGGGTTTTGAGTGGTTAGAAGAGGCAAACGCTGCCTTTGAGGATGTCAAGAGGTATCTTATGAGTGCTCCTATTTTGGTTTCTCCGAAACCAGAAGAGATACTCTTAATTTATCTAACTGTCACGCCACAGTGATCAACAAGATCTTGGTAGTAGAACGTGAAAACGTCCAACGACCAGTTTACTACGTAAGTGAAGTTTTACACAGGCCTAAGGAGTGCTACCCACAGGTTCAAAAACTTCTATATGCCTTACTCGTGTCTTTGAGGAAACCGCGGTATTATTTTCAGGCGCACAAGATAATTGTGTCGTCTGAGTTTCCCTTAGGAGTGGTCCTCTAGAACAAGGAAGTAGCGAGATGCATGGAAAAAATAGTAAGTAGAACATGGGGAGTTCGAACTCCATTTTGTGTCCCGAACGACCTTTAAATATCCTAGATCTTGGCAGACTTTGTCGCCGAATGGACAAATCCTGAACAGGAAGAGGCATGTATAAACCACAAGGATTAAGTCGTAACTTAGCTTTTTGGCACGTGGTGCAGCGGGCAATGAAGTGTTCGACGTCACGCCTTATCTTTGGCCAATAAAATTGGTGGGTCAGAATGTCCTCGGTCTTCTTCACGTCGAAGTGACCCATCAATCCTTCGTCATGCTCCTCCTGTAAACAAAGCATCAGCTATTACATTTTCTTTGCCTTTTTTTGTTTAATGGCATAGGGGAAAGACTCAATAAACTCAACCCACTTAGCATGTCTACTGTTTAGGTTGGTTTGACTTCGAATATGCTTCAAAGATTCATGATCAGAATGTATTACAAACTCTTTGGGCCACAAATAATGATGCCATGTTTCCAAAGTTCGAACTAGAGCATGCAATTCTATATCATAGATAGAATAGTTCAAACTAGGCCCACTTAACTTTTCACTAAAGTAAGCAACAAGTTTTTCTTCTTGAATTAACACACCACCAAGACCTATGCCACTAGCATCACATTCTAATTTAAAAGTCTTGCTGAAATTGGGAAGTTGAAGCCAAGAGGCGTGCGTCAACTTATCTTTGAGAGCATCGAAAGTGAAGGACCGAAATGGCAACAGAGGGGGGGGGGGTGAATGGTGCCTTAAAATTAAGAACTCCCCTTTACTGTATTCAAATAAGATCAACAAACCCTCTCAAGAAGAGTAAAACAAAATCATAGAACTAACCATACATTCCAGATCGTTTCATCGGATATCTGACGTTCGATTTTACTCGTGGTACTTCCGCACCGGTAGTTCCTAATCGAGCGAAGTTCCGCTCATGTAGTTCGCTATGGACAATCGGAAGTTCGATTGTCCCGACCAAGAATAGTGCGCCGGGTTTCTATTCAAAATCCAAAACTAAATCTTGAATGCTCTTCTCCGTCAAGTTTCACAGACATCATCCTAAACACCTTCTTGACCTCATGGAGAAGAATTGCAACCAAAGATTCAATAATCGAACCAAAAACGGATTTCTTGAAGAAGGGCAAGAAAGACCAAAACCAATGATAAGCTTAGATTCTCGATTCTTAGAGCATGAAACTTTGAGGAAGTAATAGCAATACCAAAACGATTCTAGATATGAAGTTTCATGCTATTTCATAAAACGAAACAAAAGATATGCCAAAACCCTAGATATTCAACATGAACAGAGAGGGAATAAAGAGAGGCATAAACATGTAATCAAAGACTCAGAGTTTCATTAATAGACATCAAACGTTTACAAGTGGAAACACAGAGGAAAGATTACAAGAGATTTCAGTTCATTCTCTCAAAACCAACAAACTCTCAAAAGGCAACACACACCCTTTTCTAGAGCTAACCCTAATTTTCTATCAAAAGGTCTAACCCTAACTCCAGGGTTCTCCCCTATTTATAGCCTTTGCTAATGGGCCTCCAACCCATTAAGCCCGCTACACCCGAACGGAACCGCCTCCACTTTTGCCGCTTGCGAAAAGACCCTTTCGCCTTGCGCACCTTTCCGAAGCCTCCGACACCTTGTTGTGCACGACTGCAACCGCTTCAAGATTCACGCCGTCTTCGACACATCCCGACCGTTCGACCTCAACGCCTCCTGCGCTTAGTCCGTCCACGTGTCTCGCCACGACTCCATCTTGATGCCCTGCAGTCACCATAGACAAAAACACATCACATAGCATTGCACAATATCATAGCATCAACAATTGTATAAGACTCAAACTCATACAAAATCAAAATCACAAATTAACCTTCTCTCGCACAGCTCGACACAATCGAAGTTCGACTTTCCACAATGGAAGTTCCGATTTCGAACATCCGCACTTGTCGAATTATCGGAAGTTCCGTGCTTACCATCGCGGAACTTCCGATCTTCTAACATCCGCGACGCCTAAAAATTCTATTCGATTTTCGCCTCGGAGAAACTCAATACGGTATATCGGACACTCCGCTACCCCATGTGCGGAAGTTCCGATTCTCTTCACCAAACCAAAACCGTGTTAATCGGAAGATTCTATTTCCAACGCCCTAGAGTTCTGATTATCGAACTTCCGCCCATACACAATGTAGTTCCGATTTCCGACTCAAATTTCGTAAAGCAGCTCAAACCGAAAAACTCAACTCTCAATCTAATCAACACACTTGTCAAATACTCATCACTCGAGTGGAGGACCTCTCACATGGTCTCTCAATCTCCCCTTGATGAGTATATTGACAATTACCAAAAACATAAGATGAGTTTGAGATTACAGTCAACCAAGGTCTAAACAAGAGAATTAAGCTCAAGACCAAGTTGACAAAAAGAGAAAGACTTGAGATGAGATGAAAGAGCAATTTTCGCACAAAACTCAAGGCTTTTCTTCAGAAGGCTTTTTCTCACACACATTCTCCCCCTTTGGCAATAAAATCATCAATATGTAGAAAAGGGAGGAAAAGACTATATGATGTTCATTTTAAGCATTAGGAGCCATGTAGATTATCCAAAATGACTATTAGAGTATTACACCAAACCATAACACAGAAGAATGCTATCAAGATCATGACAATCGATGTATAGAAGAGCTAAGACAGAAAGTCCATAATCTGATTAAAGTTCCAATTCTTTAGCTAGTCAAATAAGTCAAGATTGAAGTCTAGCTAAAGATATCCAAAGATGATGCAAGCCATGTCAAATAATCTAAGTTGAACCAAGAAGACTCATACTGAACAGTTTAGAGTGCTTACCAGTTGAAAAAGGACTCATTTTATCCAGAACTTGGTCTCTTTGATGATAAGCAATTTTAGCACATTTTTCTTTTTCTGAAGACTTTTTATGGTTTTATCTCAGTAAAGCAAGCTCTGGACTAGGTGCCATCCACAACTGCCTCCTAAGCTTCAACCATTTTTCTTTAAGGCTCTTTAAAGTTTTATCTCAGTAAAGCAAGCTCTGGACTAGGTGCCATCCACAACTGCCTCCTGAGCTTCAACCAATTTTTTTTTTAGCCATGTGCTAGATCCCAAGCCTTATGCGACCACTCCAAGCAACAGACTTAAAGAGGTGATCTTAGGTCATCCAAGGCTCCCCCTGAGTTCATGCCTAGTGCAATGGCAAGCCGTCTCATGAGAAAGATTTGGTGAGATCAGTTTTTTTTCGCACAAAAGAGATCATTTTTGCTTTTGAAGTTTTTAGACCAGTGATTAGAGAAAAGTCATGTTTCTTAACATACTGACATAGCTTACTCAAAAGTTCAAAAGAGATTCAGGACTCAACTCAAATTTACTTGACATGGCGAATATCATAAAAGGATAGTTTCAACCAGACTAGTCTCAAGAGCTATCATGACAAAATTTTAATTCCAGTTTAGCATTTTTAATTACCTTAGCATGGCAAAGACTAAACTACACATAAAAAGTCATGATAGATCTAGCAGTTTAGCAAAAATCATGGCAAGATGTAAAATAGTGAAAACAGATCATAAGGGATAATAAACAAGGCTCCATTTGATTATCATGCAATGCTTGATGAAAAGTACAAAAATCCAGATTCCCTTCAGAATGAGATGCATCTTTTAATTCAGGTTGAGTTATGACACAATTAAGAATATGGAATAACCAAGAATAACTCCCCCTGAACCAAAGGAACAAAAAACGAGAATCGATAAGTAAACGTAAAAGGCAATCCTTTAGAGCATAGAAAAGATATAGAGAAAACTATCGCCGCATGCATTCTTATCTACCCCATATGATTCTAGGACTATTAGCTGATCTACACAGACACTAAGGAGCAAACACTGTCCCTGTCTACCCAAGGGTGGCCCGACCCCTGCTAGAACCTATAAGAAGTGAGTAAGCTCTACTTAGAGAGGGAAGAGACAGCTAATAAGCAGCATCCTAGAAGCACAAGACAAGAAGTAGCAATCATAGCAATGTGGCAAGAGAAACACTCTAACCTATCTTTGGAAGGACTTCAATTCAAATATTAAAAGAAATGAAACCGTAAAGGAGTAAGCGATAATATAATATAATATAATATAATATAATACAAGAGTAGCACAACGCCCTCACAAAGAAATTGTAAGGACAAACCACCCCAAGCTCTCCTCAGCAGAGTCAAAACCGAGAGCCGCCGGAGGCTTAGTGAAGATATCGCCAAGCGGTGCTCACTCTCCACAAACCGAGCACAATGTCACCCTTCTCTACATGGTCTCAAGAAAGTGATATCGATATCTATATGCTTGGTCCGAGAATGTTGCTTTGGGTTCTTGGCAATGCAAATCGCAGACGTGTTATCACGTAAGAGTGGAACGCAATGATAGATAGCCCGAAATCTGCAGGTCGAAACCATCCAAAGCACTTGACTATAGCAATCGGCAGCAGAACGCATTTCGGCCTCTCGCAGCGGATCACTGCGAACACCGGATTGCTTCCTCGACCACCAGAGACGAGAGAAGTGCCAATGAATTGGCAAGTGCCGAAGTGTTTTCCTATCTATCCTACCGGTGAAATCAGACGGAGAAGGCTCTAAGAGATAGACAAGAAGAGGAGGAGTACCGGATACCATAGTCAATGGTAGCTCAAGGTACCGAAGATGCGCTTCACCGCCGACGGTGAGATACGCGAGAGAAGCTCAAACCGAGCACAAAGACACACAGAGAAGTGTATGTCCGGTCTCGAGGTCCGTGAGGTACAAGAGAGAGCCAATCATGCTCTCAACTCCTTTTGGTCAATGAGTTCGCCGTCTTCATCCGGATCCAGAGCGGTGAGATGCCATTGAGTTGATATCGGCTTTCCATCATTCATGTCGAAACGCTCAGGAGGTCTCGAGTGTATTTGCCTTGATGAAGAAAGGTACCTCCCGAAGTCTGTTTGATTTGGAAGCCAAGGAAGAAGCTCAACTCGCCCATCATGCTCATTTCAAACTCCGAGCTCATGACATCGGAAAACGGGAAACGAGAGCACGCGAGGAGCCGCCTAAAGATAATGTCATCCGTGATAACCGACGAGCGTAAGATCGGTGCCAAGACGGCGATGAACAAGGTCTTGTCAATTTTACCCATCTCAAAACCATGGCTCAGCAGATAGGACTTAAGCCTTTCATACCAAGCTCGAGCCTCGCTTGAGTCCATACAAAGCTTTGGAAAGCCTGTAGACATGGTTAGGTATTTGGGGTTCTCAAACCAGAGGTCAGTTCGACATAGACTTCTTCCTCAATAAGGCCATTGAGAAAGGCACTCTTGACATCCATCCGTAAAGCTTGAAACCCTTAGAAGCTTCAAAGGCAAGCAGATTCTAATGGCTTCAAGTCTAGCTACAGGGCAAAAGTCTCTTCAAATCTAGACCTCAACTTGAGAGTACCTCGAGCTACCCGCCTAGCCTTGTTTCAATGACTAACCCATCTTCACTTTGCTTGTTCTTGAACACCCATTTGGTCCCAATGATATTGTGACCTTGAGGGGCTCAACAAGGGACCGCACCTTGTTCCTTTCAAAGTTTTCCAATTCCTCGTGCATGGCGTTAGTCCATGACTCATCGAAAGAGCATGACAAACGCCTTTGGGCTCAAACGAGGCAACAAAGGCGTAATGGAGACAAAATAGAGACATGCCGCTTTTGAACGAGTGACTCGCTCAAAGAGATCTCCAATTATCTCGCTCAAGGATGGTCCTTTGAATGTGTCTTGGAGGTCCAGGTGAGATGAAGAAGTGGCCTCTACCTCATGATCGATGAGATAGGAACAGAGCCACTAGCTTCGGAAGAAGTGAAGGTAAGGGTCGATCTCCTCGAGGTGCAAGTGGAAGAAGGCACCTCAATAGGAGGAGGAAGAACTGGGTCGTAGACAACCTTCATCTCCGCTCTTCCTCTTCGCCCACAAAGATGGACTCTGATCGCTCTAAAGAACTCGAGATATCGTGCCTAATCCCTGACCGCCTCATCAAGGTCACCTCACGTGTCTCTAACAATCTACTAGACTCGCAGCCTGCACTCTATAGGCACGAGAAGAAGTCGAGTAACCCGTAAAGATCCCATCACAAGATCGTGACTCGAACTTATCTAGGTTCCTGCACTTCGTAATAAAACACTTGCAACCAAACACACGAAAATGCGAGACTGGTTTTCGCCATATCTCAACTCATAAGAAGTGCGATGCAAGAGTGCCCAAGAAAAACTCTGTTAGAAACATGACAAGCAAGAGCAATTGCCTCACCCAAAACTTCCTAGGTGTAGAGTACTCATCAAGCATCGCCCGCCATCTCGACTAAGGTACGGTTCTTCCTCTCCACAACGCCATTTTGTTGGGGGACGATGGAGACGAGAACCGGTGCTCTACACTGCCTCACCATTAAAACTCTCAAGTAGGAATTCTTGAACTCGGTGCCATTATCGCGAATTGCTCGTAATGCACCGGGAGCTCAACAGAAAGCCTACTAAAAAGACCACGAAAAGAGTAAACGCCTCATCCTTCGAGGCTAAGAAAACACCCAAGAATACCTCGAGAAGTCATCGACCACGACAAGTACGCACCACTTCCTCCCATCGACATCACTCTAGCCGGTCCCATCTGTGGTCCATATGGAGCAGCTTGACCAGTGCATCCGTCATAGTCATCAGAATCGAGGATGTGAAGCGGCAACCATCTTGCCGTGCAGCAAGGAGCACAAACAAGATCCTTGACCATTTTGAGTTTCGCAAACCACGAATGAGATCGTGGCCGCTAACTCGGTCGATGATCAAATCCTATATGACCAAGTCTCCTATGCCGTAAAGTCAAATCACGGATTCGAAGCAATTAAACATCGGAGAGGATCACCGTAAGATCCAAAAATCAGCACGAAAGATCCTCCCATATCGAGAAATCCCGCAAACTAGACTACCCAAGAATCAAGAATATTGCAATTGTTTTTCTTAAAACTCACCTCGAAACCGCTATCAGAAGTCGAGAAACCAAAGCGATTATACCGCAGCCTTACTTACTAAGGCAACATCTTTTAAAATAAAAGAATCATTAATGCTCACAAGATTTTAGCGGTGATGCGCCTAAATGAAGCATCTCCAAGGTGATCGCCTCATCACCGGAGCGCGGCTAGAGAAGAAAACCAACGAGACTCACGGTCATATGACGTGAACAAATGAGTCTACAATCCCGACCTTTCCTTCCCAAACCGCGACCTCGAGTCAAGCGAGAGTAAAGTCTCAAGATCGGGTGAATCAACAATGATTTTGGCACCCAATACCGAGTAACACGCGAATGATGAAGTAGTCAAGCAAGACCGACCTCTATCTACCCTACGCCTCTCACACTCAATAAGTCAAAAGATCTCACTGTTGGTCGGATCCGATCGCTATGGAAGAGCGAGTCAAGTGCTAGTAACATGTCGATCTCGCCGTGGTAGCTATCTCGAAAGGAAAACGAGATCTACCTCGTGACGGACTCGGTTACGACCAAAGGGAGCATGAGGACGAAAATCGTAAAACTCGGAAAAACCAAGTCCTCGATGTCGCCCAAAATCATCGATGGAACAAACCTAGACCTCGTGTTGGTCTTAGGTGCACTCAAGATCCGGGTGACCTCGAATGTGCCTAAGAGACTCAACACGGTCTCTACGCGATCTTGGCGCGCTCAAGCAATGATCAACTAAATGTCCATCTTTCCGATGAAGGTGCAATGATACTTCGCCTTCCGAGGGGCCGAAGGTGCAGGTGGAATCACCTTGCTGTCAGAAATTCTTTGAACAAAACCCGCTGAATTAAAATTGACATTCTCAGTCCTGGGCTTAGTTTTAATCACACCTGGTGCTATGCTTTTGAGCACGACAGGTGGATGCTTCCTCATATCCTCCTGGATATCATATCCTAGACCCTGATTAAATCTGCAAATTTTAGATTTGTCTAGAATGAGATTGAGCTTCTTCTTGCCTCCTACAAACCTATCGAGAGTGTTCATAAGATACTGACACTCCCGAAAGAGAGAGGTGCAAGAAGAGCAGGGGAAGAAGGAAGCAGAAGGTAAGGGAGCGTAAGAAGAACCAACAACAGAGGAAAGATTTGCTTGTGCACGACAAACCGACTTTGGGGGACAAATCCCATCGCTAGCGATTGGTTCACGTTACTAAGCCGCCTCTACCAAACCCTTAGGCTTCTTCCCAAAGACACACAATACAAGCAGATGATTGTGTCTCTAGAAGGTCCTTAGTTAGCTTCACACATTTTTCATCCAAAGCAACCAATTCACATTTTAGTTTATTACAATGATTGCAAGGTGAGCTAATGTAATCCTTAGAAGCATACTTGAGCCAATTTGTTATCGTGATCAATCATTTCTTGAAACCGCTAGATACTGATTCTAATTCAAAGCAGATTAACTTAGGACAGCTTTAAACAAGAAACAATAGGCTCTAGTAGCGCAGCCTTGAAATTCAAGAATTTTGTGATCCGCCTGCTTTAGGTTCATCTTGAGATTATTACAATTTTCACAAGTTTCAGCAGATCAAGCAACATGGTATAAAGACCTCTAAACGAATTGTCCTTAACCTCACATGAGGTGCAAGCAGTAGCCTCAATAGTAGTGGATGAAGGAGGTGCTACCCTACTCATCTCTAATTCAGCAAGAAGACTAATGTTCTCTACCTTAATCATATCAAGTTCAGAGGACACACTATCATGCAAGGTCCTTAGTTTTTCCATGTCATCAAGCAAAGCACAGCAAGTGTCACAATCATCACGGGAGGGAGCAGATGTAAGTAAAGTAAGCTCCCGTGATAGTCTAGCTACTTCCTTCTCCAACACAGAACACTTAGCCCTAGACTTAGTATGAAATCTACCTAGCTTAAGAAAAGCATCATTAAGCTGGTCGTAAGTGGGACTAACCTCGTCGGAGTCGGAGTACGACTCATTGTCGCTCGATTCGCCTCGAGGGCCATGAAGCACATGCCGAGAAGTTGTTGCCGCCCTTGGGATCATGATCGCCCTTCCCATCATCGCCACTCCACCCTCCACCTCGCCGGTGTCCAGCCTGTCGAGGGCGGTGAGGACGCTGATGGAATGCCTTCTTTGCCTTCCCAAAGTTGCGGAACTTCTTCTTGCCTTGATCAGTGCCGAGGGCTTCGTGTTGCGTTCTTGTCGATGTAGTCGTTCTTGCTTGGACCGCCATAGTCACCTTTGCCCTTCCCAAGCTTGGGACGCTTTGCTCGGATGTGGTTGGGGCCATCACACTCAAACAAATCACAGGACCTCCTCTTTACCATCCCTCCTCCTCTTGTAAGCATGGGAAAACTTCCGAGCTAGGAGGGCTAGTCGTTCATCCTCAAGTCGCTCTAACCGATCATCGCTATGTCACAGAGAGCAGCTAGGAGAACCCACGATCGACTCGTAAGAAGATCCGAAGTGGGATCGTGACTAAAGCCATCGATCGTGACTTCGACCTTCGAGAGACAATGTCAATCTCGTGAGTCTTGAGACGCGAGTAAAGTGCATCAAGAGTCGTGGTCGAGAGGTCCGTGCTATCTTTGATGGTAGTCACTTTCATCTCCCAAACACGAAGATCAAGTGCGTAAAGCATCTGTCGAGCGCTATCCGAGTCGGGTATGTAAGACCGACCGCTCGAGGTTGCTCAAAATCTTATGAAAACGCGAAAAGCACTCGCCAAGAGATTCGCCAAAGAAGCATCTCAAATTTCATCAGATTCACGCTTGAACCGGTCTTGTCTAACCGTCTTAATCGAGTGGTGCCTCATGGTATGCATCGAGGGTCACCTGGATGTCGTAGCGTAAATCAAATGAGAAATACGATCAAACTCACTTCGCTTAAACCCCGAATGATTATGTTCCTTACCTTAGCATTTGCCTCAACATCGCCATGTTTCCAAAGATTGATGTTCTCATCGGCAGAACAACAAATCTAACCTTCACCTTTCTCCGGATGGCATACCCCGAGCTCGATGTAAGTTTCCATTCGCTCTTCCGTAAGGGTAATCCGCACCATCAAAACTCGGAGGCTTGGTGGAATACTTGTCCGCTGTTATGGCTCAACCGACCGTTAAGATCTATCAAGAAGAGCTAACCGGCTCGATACCAATTGAAGGACCGAAATGGCAACAGAGGGGGTGAATGGTGCCTTAAAATTAAGAACTCCCTCATCGTATTCAAATAAGATCAACAAACCTCTCAAGAAGAGTAAAACAAAATAAGAGAACTAACCATACATTCCAGATCGCTCACGATATCGGACGTTCCGATTTTACCCGGCGGTACTTCCGCACTCCGGTAGTTCCGGAATCAGAGCGGAAGTTCCGCCTGCGGTAGTTCCGCTATGGACGAAGAACGAAGCGCTCGGGTTTCTATTCAAAATCCAAAACTAAATCTTGAATGCTCTTCTCTCGTCAAGTTTCACAGACATCATCCTAAACACCTTCTTGACCTCATGGAGAAGAATTGCAACCAAAGATTCAATAATCGAACCAAAACGGATTTCTTGAAGAAGGGCAAGAAAGACCAAAACCAATGATAAGTTTAGATTCTCGATTCTTAGAGCATGAAACTTTGAGGAAGTAATAGCAATACCAAAACGATTCTAGATATGAAGTTTCATGCTATTTCATAAAACGAAACAAAAGATATGCCAAAACCCTAGATATTCAACATGAACAGAGAGGGAATAAAGAGAGGCATAAACATGTAATCAAAGACTCGTAGTTTCATTAATAGACATCAAACGCTTACAAGTGGAAACACAGAGGAAAGATTACAAGAGATTTCAGTTCATTCTCTCAAAACCAACAAACTCTCAAAAAGGCAACACACACCCTTTTCTAGAGCTAACCCTAATTTTCTATCAAAAGGTCTAACCCTAACCTGTGGTTCTCCCTATTTATAGCCTTTGCTAATGGGCCTCCAACCCATTAAGCCCGCTACACCGAACGGAACCGCCTCCACTTTTGCCGCTTATGCGAAAAGACCCTTTCGCCTTGCGCACCTTTCCGAAGCCTCCGTACACCTTGTTGTGCACGACTCGCAACCGCTTCAAGATTCACGCCGCCTTCGACACATCCCGACCGTTCGACCTCAACGCCTCCTGCGCCTAGTCCGGTCCACGTGTCTCGCCACGACTCCATCTTGATGCCCTGCAGTCACCATAGACAAAAACACATCACATAGCATTGCACAATATCATAGCATCAACAATTGTATAAGACTCAAACTCATACAAAATCAAAATCACAAATTAACCTTCTCTGCACAGTTCTGGACACAATCGGAAGTTCCGCACTTTCCACAGCGGAAGTTCCGATTTCCGGAACATCCGCACTTGTCAGAATTATCGGAAGTTCCGTGCTTACCACTGCGGAACTTCCGATCTTCGGAACATCCGCACGCCCAAAAATTCTATTCCGATTTTCGTCTCAGAGGAAACTCAATACCAGTATTATCGGACACTCCGCTACCCCATGTGCGGAAGTTCCGATTCTCTTCAGCCGAAACCAAAACCCAGGTTAATCGGAAGATTCTATTTCCAACGCCAGAGTTCGATTATCGAACTTCCGCTCCATACACAGCCGTAGTTCCGATTTCGACTCAAACTTCGTAAACAGTTCAAACCGAAAAACTCAACTCTCAATCTAATCAACACACTTGTCAAATACTCATCACTCAGAGTGGAGGACCTCTCACATGGTCTCTCAGAAAGCTTGTTGCTGTATAGTGCCCCAAGTAAAAGGAACACCCTTCTTTGTAAGCTCATTTAACGGTGCAGCGAGGGTGCTGAAATCCTGAACAAAACGTCGATAGAAACCAGCGAGCCTGAGAAAACTCCGCACTTGTGTGACTGTTTTAGGAGGCGGTCAACTCTGGATAGCGACGATCTTGGCTTGATCAACTTCAATGCCCTATGGAGTAACAACATAACCAAGAAAAGAGACTCGATCCGTGCAAAAGGTGCACTTCTCAAGGTTAGCAAACAAACATGCATCTCTCAAACCCTTAAAAATAGCATGTAAATGATCCAGGTGTTATTCATATGACTTTCTATAGATCAGAATATAATCAAAATAAACCACCATAAATTTTCCAATGAAAGCACGCAAAACTTCGTTCATCAAACGCATGAAAGTGCTAGGTGCATTAGTTAAATAAAAAAGAATCACTAACCACTCATATAGATCGAACTTAGTTTTAAATGTTGTTTTCCATTCATCTCCCAATTTCATCATAATCTGGTGGTACCCGCTACGTAAGTCAATCTTTGTGAAAAGAATAGAACCACTCAACTCTTCAAGCATGTCGTCTAACCTAGGAATAGGATGACAATACCCTATTGTGATATTATTAATGGCTCTTCAATCAACACACATACGCCAACTACCGTCTTTTTTAGGAACCAAAAGAATAGGAACAATACAAGGGGTAAGGCTTTTCCGTACGTACCCTCGGTCCAAAATATCTTGGACTTGTCACTGAGTTTCCTTAGTCTCCTTTGGATTGGTCCTATACGACGCATGGTTTGGCAAAGTTGCTCCTAGAATTAAGTCAATTTGGTGTTCAATCCCTCTAATAGGTGGTAGCCCCGGGGGTATCTTAGCTGGAAACACATCCTCATATGCCTGCAAAAGGTTAGTGACAGTGGACGACATAGAGCTAGATATATCATCAAGTGAAAATAAAGCATCTTTGCATATCAAAGCATAGCATGGCATATTATTATCCAAAAATTTAGCAAGATCAGATTTGGTTGCAAGCATGACACAACTCTTTAATTTAATTCTCTCAGTCCTAGAACTAGGTGCCAACTTCTTCTTTTTAGGTGGGAAAATGTTCTTCACTACTTGCTGATTTTTAGATTCATGTTCACATTCTTTTCTCTCATTTTCAACTATCTCTTTATCACATTTCACAATTTCAGCAGGTGTCAAAGGTAGCAAAATTATTTTCTTTCCTTTGTGCATAAGAGAGTACTTATTACTTCTACCACAATGAGTTGCATTGATATCAAATTCCCATGGACGACCTAATAAAAGTGAGCAGGCTTGCATAGGCACTACGTTGAAATCAGCAACATCATGATAGGAACCAATTGAAAAATGCACTCTCGCAGATTGTGTTACCTTCACCTTACATTTATTGTTGAACCACTGAATGTGGTATGGGTGAGGATGCGCACGTGTGGTCAAGCCAAGTTTCTTGACCAAACCTAAATTCACCAAGTTATTATAGCCCCCACCATCAATTATGACACGAACACGACAGTCCTTGACGATGAGGAATATCTGAAACAAATTATGACATTGTATCTTCTCCGCTTGCTCCCTTTGAGTGCTCAATACTCGCTGCACAATTATGGTCCTATAATTATCCGTAGCAGCGGCACCTAAAATTTCCTCACCATCGCTATCTGCCCTATGATTATCATCATTACCTGCAAAGTTAGCTACAAGAGTACATTTATCCTCAACATCACTAGCACTTACATAACTACCGTCTTCTATCGCAATGTACGCTCGCTGACTTGGGCAATCCTTCATGACGTGGCCCATCCCTTTGCAATGGTGGCACACAATCCCCGTCGTACGACCCATGGAAGCAACCAATGAAGAGCTTTGCGCTGGGCCTGCACACTAGTAGATTTGCTCGTCTCAGGTGCGCGTGACGGTGGGGGCAGTGCTGCTGAACGTGCACCCTACTCAGGAAGGGGGCAGTAGACCAAAAAACATGAGGCGGGGCTGTCTTGGCTTGCCCTGGCGTCGATCTCGATGTAGACGTACTTCTAAAGTTGCTCCTTGTCCTTTGTTGCCTACCCTGCAATTCCTTTTCTGCCAAACAAGCAATCTGGAACAGCCTATTGATATCATTATACTCTTTGTAATCAACTATGTCCTGAATTTCATGCCTTAAGCCCCCATAAAAGCGAGCCATCTTATCGTCCTCATCCTCAATAACATTACAACGCAGCATGCCTATTTGTAGTTCTTGATAATATTCATCAACAAATCTATTACCTTAGTCTAAGCACTGCAATTTCTTACGCAAATCATGTTTAAAAGTAGGAGGAACAAATCTAGCACATATAGCTACCTTCAATCTATCCCATGTATTAGGTGTTAAGCTATAATTAACTACTTGATTCCACCAAATGATAGCAAAATCTTTAAATTCACTAGTAGCTTGTCTGACTCTATGCACCACAGGAACTAGATGGGCATTAAATTTTTGTTGAATTGCCATCTCCTAATCTAGATAAATTTTAGCATAAACACCCGCAAAAGATGGTATGGTAAATTTAACTTTAGCAAATGAGTCATCATTAGTATGAGCATTGTGGTGCTGAAAATAATTACCTCCCATACCGTGACGGTTGTGATGTAGGCGGTTGAAGGATCTAGACCCGTCATTATGAGTTAATGGAGTGTTTTGGTGATTAATGATAAATCTATTTGTGAGACTAATATTTCTATTGTTATATCTAGTGTGTAGTCTCATTTGGATATAAAGGTGAAATTCAACGAGGTATGCATTCGACATCGTATTTCTATATATTGTTGCATTCCTCGGATCCGAAATATAAGTTGAACTCCACCATAAGTATAACTTGAATATGTGCATATGTTCCCATTACATATTTGTGTATGCACACATTTAGGGGGAGTCCACTCTATATTTTGTGGTTTCATTAGTATTGATCCATATTCCGTTCTCCACATATATTTGGGATCTCTACTTTGAAATATATCCTCTTGAGTATATAAAACTTGTGTAGTTCATGTATACTCATGTTGCTCTATGCTTATTTATCTACATTCAATTTATGTGCAGTTGAAGTGGTTATCATCAATTACCAAAGAGGGAAAGATTGAAGTATCTTGTCCCACCATTATGAGTTAATGGTATGATGTGGTAATTAATGATAATCATATTGTGTAATAAATATTTTTCATGAGTTGGATGAATAGGTTATGTTCCAGGGTGATGAAGACTTAGGATGACATCATGAGTTGATCGTCATCAAGTCAAGGTTCACGTAAAGGATGCATCATGTGTTGATGTATATCAAGAGCTTGAAGAAAGGGAAATCATTGTGTGTCGATGATGTTCAAGAAGTAGACCCATCATGTGTTGATGGAGGTCTAGTGAAGGATACATTATGTATTGATGTATATCAAGACTCGGGATAAAAGATGTCATCATGAGTTGATGAGCATCAAGTCAAGATCCCGAAGTAAAAGAGATCATCATGTGTTGATGATTATCAAAGTCAAGGAGCCGGACTTGAAGTGAAGATGTGCGTCATCAAGTTTCAAGAAGTTCCTTAAGGCAAAGGTATGACTAGCTAGGGCTAAGGATGTGTTCCAGTCTTTTACTGGTCTTGGTGTTTGGTTGGAAGACCGGATTGCTAGTATAGGTTGACGTACTATTAAGAGGGGTCTTGACTAGTAGCATGAGTTAGTCATGTGTTGATAGCTCATTGTGCTTGCTCTAGCTCATCTATTTGTGGTGCTATTATTTGCGAATGTGTTTTGCAAATAGCCGAGGCTCATGCATTTAATCTTTGTAGTATGAAACTATAATTTACAAATGGTTGAAGTTCATGCACCTTAGCCTTGTAGCGTGATACTATTATTTGCGAATGTGTTTTGCAAATAGTTGATGCTCATGCATGATTTTGTAGTATGTGTCTTCAGTTTGCAAATGTGTTTTACAAATGGTATAAATTCATGTATCTTATTCCTTGTGGTGTGATTCTAAAAGTTGGCAAATGTGTTTTGCAAGTCAATTGGCAAATGTGTTTTGCAAATTGAGTTTTTCTCAGGAATATCGGTAGTTCCGACGTTAAGAAGGCGGAACTACCACTGTGCGGTAGTACCAGCATGTTGGGAGCGGAACTACCGCAACCCGGATAGTCCGAAAATCCGGCGATACGTTTTTCCAGAGAGACCTTTTGAGTTTGATTTTCTCTCTTGGAAATGCGGTAGTACCAGCGTGTTGGGAGTGGAACTACCGCAGCTCGGTTATACCAAAAGATGGCGCGGTACGTTTTTTCCAGTAGATGTCATGTGTTGGACCTAAGTGGAAGCGGTAGTACCGCCCTTCAGAAACGGAATGACCGGAGTGCGGAACTACCGTGAGTTGAACAACGGTAGCACCGCGCCGCACTTTTTAACGAGTAGTTTCTCGTCTGATATAGCCGTTACTGTGCTTGTCATGTAGGAGCGGTAGTACCGGCCATTGAACGATGGCAGTACCGCTTGTGCTGATCTTTTCAGTATTTTGTTTCCAACGGCTAGTTTTTGTGTGTGGGCTATATATACCCACCTTGGCCGGTTAGAAAATAATCTTTGGCACCTCTATTCATTCCCTTAAGCAAAGAGTAAGTCCTCTCATCTTTTATGTGCATGTGTTGCACTTAGTGAGCTTGGAGAGCAAACCCTAAGTGCATGTGTTGCCTTATGTAGTGGATTTTGTATCGACTTGAGCTTAGACACTTGATTAGGTCAAGTGAGAGTTGAGACTTATTACTCTTGGTGTTTGCCGACACCTAGACGGCGTGGAGGCGTTGTGGACCGGTGATCTTCTCAAGAAGGTTGTGAGAAGGCCTGCCGTGGTTGTGAGTGGTTTGGTGCTCACCATCTCCAGAGTGGAGGAAGAGCAACCCCGAGTGGATGGAGGTGTTGGTTCGTGTTGGAACCGGTCCAAGTGGTTGGACTTACCTCGGAGGTGTTAGCTTAATTTGTGGAGCCGGTCCAATTCGCTTGGGCTTACCTCAACGTGGATTAGGGGAGACCGGCAAATCTCCGAACACCACGATAAAATATCATTGTGTCTGTTGTGGTTTGTTCTTGTGTTTTACCATATGCAATTTTACCTTCATAGAATTCAATTGATTAAATGCTTATATTCAATTGTATTCATATTGTTGGTGCACTTAGTCAAGCCTAGTTGTTTTAGGTTTGAATTGTGCAAAACCAAATCGTTACTAGCTTCCGCATTATAAATTGGATTTAGCCAAAGAGATTTTTAAAATCGCCTATTCACCCCCCCTCTAGTCATCCTCCTCGATCTTAAAGCGGTGTCATTGACGCCCATCTTGGTAAGCAAAAACAGCGCCAGCATCGCGGTTTCTCCTTTCATTATCATCTCCCATCTCAAAATTCTGGGCTGTATCATGATCATACTCGCGTCCATTGTTAGGTGGTTTATTCACCATTCTTTCAAGGTGTGTAGCGAGCGATGCAATACTATCGTTAATTGAGCGCTGCAATGTAGTCGTAGTAGCTTGAAGCTTTCTGTCGATATCCTCATTAATGGTAGTGTGTTGTTCATTCAAAAGCGTCATGAGCTCTTCCTTTAAAACACACTCTTTCTCATTGGACGAGTCACCTGTCATGGTTAGTAGAAAACAAAAGACAACACAAAAGTATTATCCCTATCAACTACTAGGTGATGGAAGGTGGAATCACACTCTCAAGCGTCTTACCACACTCTTACAAGTGTTCTTACCAATGCAGCAGGTGGTACAACCGGTGGATGGTTTGTGATACCGTGTCGAGCGTGGGTACGATTGCAAGAGGGGACCTGTTCTGATCAAGAGTAGGTGGAGCTCGGAAGACAAAATAGGTAGCAAGGATTAGCAAAAGCTATAACCCAATTAGTAAATCTGAATAAGAGCCCAAAGTGTCCCTAGCCCTAGCACAACGCCGACTGAAACCAAGGACTAAACACAAAGGATTCAAAGATGCAAGCAAACCCGATTGCTTCTCCTTTTTTGTTTCTTTTTTTGTGAGTGTGACCTAGGCTCAAAACTCTTCAAAATCCTCTTCCGGGTCTAGGGGGGTATATAGGTCATATTCTTTTTGTAGAAGGCAGGGGTATAAAGGTAATTAAAAGATCTTGACTCAAAACTTTTTTTTGGTAGAATGTGACCTTGACTCAAAACTCTTCAAAATCTCTCTCTCCAAAGGTAATTTTTCTAGAATTTTTGTGTTCTTCAAGGATAGCCCTTTTAATCCTTAGAATTACCTTGGATTAGGAATTACCTTCAAGTTGGGAACTTTGGGTTTAATCATGAAAGGCTAAATATGTAGCAAGGATTAGCAAAAACCGTAACCCAATTAGCAAAGCTGAATAAGGGTCCAAAGTACTTGTCACGGTTGTTGGTCTAAAAGTGTCCCTAGCCCTAGCACAACGCCGACTGATACCATGGAGCAAACCCGATTGCTTCTCTTTTTTTGCTTCTTTTTTTGCGAATGTAACTTTGACTCAAAACTCTTCAAAATCCTCTTCCGGGTCTAGGGGGTATATGGGTCAAATACTTTTTGTAGAAGGCAGGGGTATAAAGGTAATTAAAATATACTTTTTGGATTGTTTGTTCAGGGAGTGTGGCCTCTAGTGCTGTACCATTACCTCGCTATCTGGCTCTGAATTAATAATGAGGTAAGTGCATGGTAGAGTGGTAAACAACATGCTGTTCACCGTTGTCATTGATATTACTTATCATACTATTTATTATACTGTAACATCCCAATTTTCTGAGTTTTAAAAATCCTTTTGATTAGTTAGTAGTTGAAAATTCACCATTTTGATTTTATTTGAATTTTAAATTAAAGCTAGCATCAAAACAAATTAATATGATTAATTCCAACATCAACAATTGTCAAAACTATTTTATTTGATTCTATGGGTTTGGATATATTTTCTAGAATTTTTCTGAGTTCATTTGCTATTTTCTAATTGCTATTTGGATTTTCTAGTCTTTTCTAAAATAGAAAATTTATTTATAGTCTCGAAACAGTACATGGGCCGAAACCCAAACCCTATTCTCACCTGTCCATCATTGTGTGGCCCAGCGTGCCCGTCTCCGCTGATAGGTGGTCCCCACCCGTCAGTCTCCTCTCTCTTTAGTCGCGCGCCCACGTCCGGTCCTACCCGTCAGCCTTCGCGTCGCCTTTTGCTACGCGCCTCTCACCAAGCCTCTGTCGCAGCCAAGTAGGTACCATGGCAGTACCATTCATCATCTTCAACAGGACTCGGTTCCGATTTTCCCCGATTTGGGCCCCGCCTCTCTGACCCTATTTAAAGCCCTGCACCACCGTCACGAGGAACATCTCAGCCTCTGCCACCTTTTCTGATGAGGACATCACTTCTACTGATATGAGCACTCATCTTCCTGCTGCCATGAATGATGTGCAAGGTCCAATTACTCGGGCACGTGCTCGTCAACTCAATTATCAGGTAAATTCGTTTCTAGGGTTGAGTGTATTATTTAAAAACTCTATAATGCTGTCTAATGGAGATTATTTGCTTGTGCTTAGGAATTTAGGAATGGACAACAAGGAGTTGATGTGCATTAAGGAAGGAGAAGACAATAACAATGGCCACAATTCAGCAAGGACTTCAGGACTTTGAAGCCACCCTAAAGGAGATGAAGAATTTATGGCCTCCAACTCAAAGAATTTCAGCCACCCACTACTTGTGCTGCGCCACCTTTCCTTAGCCTACAAGGCTTGTATCCGAATCACCTTAAGGGTTAGTTTGAGTCAAACTTTGTAATAGGCTTATTTGGCCCATGTAGCCCATATGGCTGGTCACCTAGGGTTCGGGGGGTACTGTTCACATAGTACTATTCATACATGAACAGTGTAGCCGCCCCTTCCCTCTTCCTCCTTTACATAGTAGCCGCTATCCCTTAGTTTCAACGGGTTTTTCTTTTTAGATTATTCTGCATAGCAGTTTCACCGCCCATCGGTTCGAGGAACCTCAACTTTGTGAGCTTCATCACTATTCGCAATACAATTTTATATTGTATCTTCTACTTTCTTGCTTGTGTTCTCGATTCGCATGCAGGAGATAGCCTTCTTGGCAAGGTCAACCGTGTTCGGCATGGTTGATAACCATTGAAGCAGTGGTGTAGTGATTGCAAGGGGTTCGATCCATTTTGGTCGGAGCCTTTGGATCATCAACGTCGTGATCTCCAAACCGACATATCACTACCTTTTGGAAGATCGGGCCACAACCACATTAGGTGGTATCAGAGCAAAAGTTGCCCGTTAGGTAATCACAATTCTTCCCCCTTTCAGATTAGTTATTGTCCATCGTCCTAAACTCCAGAAAATTAGCCCCACAAAAATAATTTGTTCGTCGTGTTCTTTCGCTGTCCCATCACCATTTGTTCCTTTTCAATTTCCGTTCTTGGATTTGCGTTGTTGAATTTGTGTCCTTTGTCTAAATCATGTTGCTGGTTTAGAGTCGTGTTCTTGGTCTCTAGTCGTCACCCTCCGCTGCTACGCCGACACTAAACGCCTGCCGCACTAACCAAATCGCCCTACCGCTTATCCCTGCCGTGGCCACCAATTTGCCCTACCACCACCGCCGTGGCGCCCAAAGACCTTGCTCGCGGCACTCCAAAGACCTTGTCATTGCCGCACTCTCGCCGTGGATGATACCAAAGTCTCGCCGCGACAAACCCTAACCAAGATTGTTTTCGGTTTGTGACAAAGTAAAAAAGAAAAAGAAAAGAAAAAAAAAGAAGAGGTTGTTTTCATGCTGCCAGAAGGATTCATCTGACTTCGGCAACATGACAAAAAAAATCAAAGTTTAGAGAGAGATTTTGATGAGTTTTGAGTCAAGGTCACATTCTACAAAAAAAGTTTTGAGTCAAGATCTTTTAATTACCTTTATACCCCTGCCTTCTACAAAAAGTATGTGACCCATATACCCCCTAGACCCGGAAGAGGATTTTGAAGAGTTTTGAGTCAAGGTCACATTCGTAAAAAAAAGAAGCAAAAAAAAAAGAGAAGCAATCGAGTTTGCTTGCATCCTTTGAATTCTTTGTGTTTGGTCATTGGTATCAGTCGACGTTGTGCTAGGGCTAGGGACACTTTTAGACCAACAACCGAGACAAGTACTTTGGACCCTTATTCAGCTTTGTTAATCAAGTTACGGTTTTTGCTAATCCTTGCTACATATTTAGCCTTTCATGATTAAACCCAAATGTCCCAACTTGAAGGGAATACCTAATCCAAGGTAATTCTAGGGATTAAAAGGGTTATCCTTGAAGAACACAAAGGATCATAGAAATCCCATGAATTTCCTCTATTCATCCCTTCTTTTCTTCTTCTCCTTCCTTCTTTTTTCTTGTGCTGGTTGCAGAATTCTCCTCTGGCCTCCCTCTCCCTTCTACTCTAGTACTCTGCCACGTCAGCGAAAACCATGCCGCGGTGGAGTTTTTCCTTGTCGTGGCAGCGATCGACGGCAGCGGCAACCTACCGTGGCAGCCAAAACCTTGTTGCAAAGAATAAAAATCTTGCCACACGGTGGTGGCGGGAGGTCTGCGGCAAAGAAGATGACCACAACAACTTGTTGCGACAATAAATACTTGCCATGACAAAGAGATAGCGCCACCGTGATAGGGGTTGGGGCTAGGGTTTGGCCGGCCTGCCCACTCTCTTTCTTAGGTGGTGGCTAGCCCCTCCCCCCATTGGGCCATGGGCCAACTTGGCCCATAATCCTTCTGCAACCCAAATTTTTGAATTTTTTAACTAATAAACTCCAATTTATTACTTTCTAACTATTGATGATTACGCGGGATATTACAATGACGTGGTCCAACAGGTCCGATACAGATGCGCCCGAGTCTTGGTTGTCACAGTTGGTATCAAAGCTCAAACTTTACATTCTAGGGCAAACATTTGACTCACCTAGACGTCTAGGATAAATAATGGGTATTGGGATGCATATCATGAGCATATATGCATTAATCTTTTAGATCCTATAGTTGAACTTTGGATTTTGATGTCATTTATGTAGCGTGTGTAGTTCCTCCCGCTGTGAAATAAATGTCATTACACCATTGCTGTCTGGAAACTATTTTGTTACCAATTTTATGTATCCACCAAAGCTTATGTTTGCTATTTATAGAGGTCATAGCTGCGGTAGTGGTCAGACGGAGGCTATGGTCGCGTGTCCTTGCGGAGAGGAGGTGACGCAGAAGGTGTATTTCCAAAACTCGCTTTGCAGAAGGGAATGCGGAAGTAGAACGCGGCTGCGGAAAGGACAGAGTCGGGCTGCCTCTGCCGTGGAATGTCTGAACAGGCTATGGTGAGGTTTCGCCCCGATTGGAATTTGGTGTTTTTATTTGATTTATTTTGTATTTTTTTTTAAAAAAAAACGTTTTAAGTTCCGAAAAGCAGCAAACAACGTCCAGAAATTCTAGAAATATTCACAGAGGCATTTCAGAATATTTGGATTCTAAATAAAATATTTCCAGACGTTGAAAACGTTTTATTAATTCTATAGAATTTGTTTGATTTTGGAAGTATTAAGAAAAGGTATTTAAAATATAGAAAAAAAATCATAAATAGCATCAAAAAATATAGTCAAGAATAACTAAAATAAATATGTTTAACTGATGTTTTTAAAAATTGTATTTTTATCAAATCTGAACGAATTGATGCACTAAAGCAGCAAATTAACAAAGTTAATTACGGCAGCTTGACAATTGATTTTTAGTGTGTTTCTTTAAGATTTGTCATATATCTATTCCTTATTTAGCGCCAAGAAATGAATTTAAAAGCATTAATGCCATATTAATTAATATTTGTTGTGTATCCATTCATTGGGTAGTTTCACCAAAAGAACACATTCACGAATTCATAGAATGTTGAGCAGTTATGTATTCAAATATTTCCAACTATTAGTTTTATTCATTTTGTGTTACATTCAATAAATGACATAACTTAAGAAACAACTAATTATAACATTAATGAGCTAATTACTACATTGATTTTGGTCCCTCAACTATCACCAAAGGGTGACACACGTTGCTCAACTATCCAATCATTGGACAGTTTCACCAAAGATTGAGAATGTTGAGAAGTTGTGTATCCAAATATTGCCAGCTATTAGTATTATTCGTTTTCCGTTACATTCAATAAATGACTTAACTTAGGCAACAACTAACTATAACATTTATGATCAATTACTGCATACATTTTGGTCCCTCAAGTTAAAAAGGCTCTAAACTTGTCCCTAAAGTTTGAATTTTAAGCTAAAAGAGGGCCTTTTTTTTACTTGTCATGCCATGTGGCGTCTCATCATTTGCTTACATCCTCGGACTGTGTGCCAAATTAGTGCGTATATGCGACAGGACATGACGCACATGAGTGCATTCGCTGCAGGAGCATGAGCCAGTGATGAGTTGGATCGCCACGTGGTACTAATACATGTAGGCAAAGGTCTTCTTTTGTCCCAAGATTCAAACTTGAGGGGCTAGATTGATCCTTCTATAAATTGTGGGCGAAAATTACCGTTAGGTGAAAACTGAGGAACAAAATGAATCATTAACTAGATCTAAAATTTACATGTAAACCTCAAAGTCGATATAATTTTGCAGAACAGTAAACCTGAAAGTCAACACATTCACAGAATATAATATAGATGAAGGGGTTATCCGTAATAATAAAGATTTTAATTATAAGTATAATTAACGCACTACATTAGTTTCTTCCTTTTATTTCCGTGCCAACTCTTATTTAAGCTCAGGTATACCTGGAGAAAGTTTTATCCTCACTGCACAGAAGTTCTCCTATTCCTCTCTTATGGTCCGGGTTTTCCTGTGAAAGAAATTAGCCTTGAAGCTAGGCAGGATTCCTACAACATGTAAGTGTTTGAAAACTTTATCATATAAGAAATTTAAATAAATGGTTGTTGCTCTTATTTCATTTACTATGTTGAGTTTACCATGTTGCTTGTGTCTACACGTGCATCGCGTCGTCTTGCTTGAGAATTGAGATGTCACATTTGTTCATTTTTCACAGAACAGTCTCCTGATGATTGGATATTGAGTAGAATGTCATCCTTTTGTACTGATTAATTGGCAAACCATGAGCGAAAAACCACCCTGATAGGAGAGGCACAAAAATTAATGTACTGAAGAGGAAAAGTTATCTATGTGGAAAATCGGTTTAGCTGCTAATCTTAGTCATGTCAACAAATGATCTAAATAATGTTTTAGTGTAACAAAATTGAGATCATTAATACTATTAAAATAAATAAAGAAAAAAAAAACTGACTTTGTAAGTCCTTATTCATAGTTCTAAATGGAGACTACATTTCTTACCATAGTTCACATTTGAACTTACTGAGACGATCATGATCTGTAGTTTCAGGACTAAACATGTGTTTGGTAGTATAAACTTTTGAAAATCCTGGAGGCCATTAAAGTTTTGAATTGTTTTACTGTCATCCCGTGTTGAGATCATGAAAGATTATACTAGCCATGTACTTTCTTGTTTTCAAATACAGATAAGCAAGTGTACAATGCCTAGCAAATCGTTTCATAGGGAAGGAATGTAAAAATGGAGAGTAACTTTTGTTTTAATTACTTGGACACACCATCAATTTTTCTTCCAATTATCAAATCAGGCATCAAAGTTCTGATCTTAGTCATGACTTGACACATCAATTCATCTCAAATTTCATTCCTGATATACTTGTCTGCACTTAGCTTTGAAGAAACTCGTCGATTCCTTGTGTGGCCATCGGTGAGCTCTGAACTCTGAAGTACAGACAGACCACAGAAGGTACTAATCCTCAATTTCATGCCAATCAAAATGCAATCAACCAACACATTTAAATATTTTCTCCTTTGCAGCACCATGCACAACTCACAGCTATGGCATCAGCAAGAGGAAACGCTGGATGGTGGTGGTCATGGTAGCCAAGACCAGCCGCAAGAAGGCCTGTCACCTTTCGCCTCTGAGCTGTGGATGGTCGTGAATCCGCCGCCGACCTTGGCTACGTTAGACCTGGCTGGCCAGGAGGCAACTCAAATTGTGCCTTTACTGAGTGCTGAAGATTCAAGATCAAGGAAAAGGAAAGAACCTGTCGTTCAGTGGAACAAAACTGGCATGGTTGCAAACTTTACCAGTAACGACGGAACCAGCGGCTGGGGAGGCTCGCTCTCTCCGATGTTCGCAGACACCCCGACTGCCCCAATTGACGGCTCTTCCTCCATGCAATTGCAAGCTGGGGGTCAAGTTGGGAACTTTGGGTTTAATCATGGAAGAAGCCGGGGTGGAACGGGAACCTCAGTGTATCCGATGGTCACAACTACCCTGACTGCTCCATTTGACGGCTCTTCTTCCTCCATGCAAATGCAACCCAGGGGCCAAGTTGGGAACTTTGGGTTTACTCATGGCACAGGCGCGGCCGGAACCTCGGTGTATCCCATGGTCACAAATACTCCGATCGCCTCATTTCACAGGTCCTCCTCCATGCAACCTGGTGATCAAGATGGAAACTTTGAGTTTAATCATGGAATAAGTGGGGGCAGAAGCTCACTCAACACTCCGTCCGTCCCACTCTACGGTTCTTCCTCCATTCCACAGCAGAATCTAGTCAGTAAGTTTGGAGTTGATGATGGAACAAGAGGGGACGAAAGCTTAATGGCTGCAAACATCCCGCCGCCTGCTCTGCTTGGTGGCTCCTCTAATTCCTCCATGCAGCCTGGGACTCTCATTGGCAACTTTGGCATTGACGGCTCTTTCGCTGTGCAGCCAGTCAGTTATCCGGCTGGTAACATTGCTGTTAATGACGGAGCCAGTGGCAGCACCGGAATCTCACTACATCCGATGGTCACAAACAACCAGACCACTGCACTTACCGGCTTCTCCGATGCGCATGCAAGGGCTCCGATTCCCAACTTTTCTGCAACTCAGCGGCCATTGGAGGGGCACCACAACTTGATCTTTCCTACAGTTGCATCTGCTCCCATCAGCAGCAATGCCGTCTCCAATGTAGGAATTCAGAGTGCTGCAAGCTGCTCCATTGCTCCTGCTCAGTGTAGCAGAGCGCCGAAGAGGCCAACTAAAGTCGGCAAAGGTATAAAGGGCATTAAGAACTTCTTTGCTGCTATTGGTATGAACGTTCCAGACAGCGCCCCACGCAGCACAGCACCGGCTGCTGGTACAGTCAGGAGCGACCATGAGATTGGTGGTGGTAGCAGGAACCAAGGCTACACTGGTGTGCTGCAAATGAATACAGGTATATTCAGAGCTGTTCTTGAAATCATGCAAGCATTGGTAGAATGTTGTTTGCATTTTTGAAGTATTATCTCACCTGATCAACATTGTGATGCACTGGTAATTGGAAATCCAGCAACGCGCAATGACAATACAGCTGTTAGTAAATCGAGTAACTGGAACCGCCACGATGCAATGCCACATAGCGCAGGTACGAGTACGACATTGTTGATGAAATCATGCAAATGTGGTCAAAATTTAAAAAAGTAGCAATGCCACACTACAATGCTCTAACACCTGGATTATTTGTCAACCTGTAATGATATTGAAGCTGCTTCTGGGGGTAACAACTGGAGCTCTACCACGTTCACAATGCAACAAACTACAACAATTCCTGATAACACAGGTATAGTGATTTTTTAATCAGATTCTCTAGATGTGTAGTATAGATATCCTGTTAAAGCTGTAATACTCAAATCAACCGGATATTCCGCGGTGCTCAATGACTATGAAGGTGGCAGCAGTAGCAACCCAAACTCCGCCATGTTTGCAATGCAACAGGTTGCAATACCTCACAATAGTACAGGTATGGTGGTTATTTATCTAATTCTCTAGATGTGTAAGTATAGCTCAGTTATTAATTCTACAATGCTAAAAAAAGCTGGATATTCAATAGCACGCAATGACCATGAAGATGGTAGTGGCAACTGGAACCTTACCAATTTCGCATCTCAGTTGAATGGAACGCCGTATAACACAGGTATGGTTGCTATTGATCAAATTGTCCATATATGTATGCAATATGACCTAAATAGCATTGCAATGCTCCAAAAGCAGGATATTCATTAACCCACAATGATCGTCAAGAAGGTGGCATCAGTTGCAATTTGAGCTCTGCCAATATTGCAACGCAGTTGAATGCATATCCACTTAACGCAGGTATGGTGGTTTTATTGATAAAGTTTTCATTACATGTGTGCAATATCACCTTATTAGCACTACTATGCTCCAGCATTTGGATACTCAAACATCTGCAACAACAATAAAATTGGTGCTAGCAGCAGCAACAATAGTTCGACCTATATGGCTACGCAACATGCTGCCGTGCCACAAAACACAGGTATATATAGATATGGTGGTTATTGATAAAATTGTCTAGACATGTGAAGATAGATCAACTATTAACACTACAATGCTCCAAAAACTGGATATTCAGCCATGCACAGTACTCATGAACAAGATGGCACCCAAACCAACTGGAGCTCCACCGCTAATGCAATGGAACTGAATGCAATTCCACACACCACAGGTATGGTTGATATTGACGGTATGTATGCTAGATGACTTGATCATCTAATCAAATTGTAATCCAATAACAGTAGGAGGATATCCAGAGATGCACAATGGCCATCAAAATGATGCTGGCAACAGCTACATGAACCTTATTAATATTGAAGCAGCATTGGACACAGGTATGTGATATTATCAATGAAATAATCAATATGTTCCCTTTTGTAAGTATATTTCACCCAATAAGCACTGAATTACTTCTGCAGAAGCTTTTGCAGAAACTTCCTGTTGGAATGGGGAGATTGGTGATAGTGACAGCGTCTGGGACTGGGACCCAGCAGACATATTGTTCCCAAATGATTTCAATATGAGTTCTGAACAACAGATGGCTAACCCAGTTGATCCTTATCAAACCACTTATGCAGATCAAGACAACACAGGGACAGAAAGAAGATCAAGCTAAAAATCATGTTTATCAAGAAGGAATACAGGCTTGAAAGTTTAGACAAAGTTTCCAAAAGTTTGCATGTAGCATTCCCCATTCGAGTTGCTAAAACTTAGTTGTACCATCGTTTCGGGTATACACTGGAAGTGTTTTCAGTTCGACTATACACAGTTTCATTCATGATCGCGAATTTGATTGAATGTATTGTATATACTCTGGATCTACCATTGGAGGCTAGAGATTGATTGTACGCCTTAAATGATTATCTATGCTTCTGTCAAAGTTCACTTCATTTTATCTTCCAATGGAGCGGAAGCTAGCATTTAAATTTGTAGCACGAGGAGAAGCATTATCATTGACCATTTTAATTCACTCCAAGCACATATTGCACGTTGAGTTTTTTTATATCTTTACTACTTAAAAGAAGGAATCGGAGGCGGTCTATCCTCCCACCATCAATCACATCCGTCAGATCAACCATCAACCAACGGTCCAGATTATCTCGCAGCAACAAACCGCCAAACCCTAGCGGACCGGCGTAAAAAATCGCGCACAGTGCACTCGTGACAAACCCTAGCGGACCCGCGTCCGTATCACAAATATTATACAAAAATTTATTTTCCGTTCCAACGCACGGGCACGTGACTAGTATATATATAAACATCTAGCTCAAACTACTGCAGGCCTATGGATTTTTGTTAATCAAGCCTTTATTTTATTTATCATCAGTAAGAAGAGATTGCACAACCACATAATTGAATGTGGTAGTTTTCTACCGATAATGAATCATGCGTACAGGTTGAGTTTTTGTACTCTAGTTTTCTAAGCCATCACCCTACAGGATACAAACCTAGTAATCAACAAATCAGGGTAGATACATATTTACCAAGTATCCAATGGCTCTACTGGTTTCCTTTAGTGAAGCCAGCATGTACTATTGACACTTATCTTCTCGGAGAACAAAGCAGGCCACCAAGACCCACTCTGTAATACCCCGAGCTTGTGGAGCAAGAAAAGAGGAACGGATGTTAGCTATAATCTTAACTTAATTGAGTTTATATATAGCTATGCATTAGCGGGTCATTATGCTAGTTAGTGTGTGCGTTGCACGTGTGAGTTAATACGTGTGTTGTATGCGTGAGTTAGTGTGTTGCACTAGTGTTTTGTTAGTGGGTTAGTGGGTAATAATCCTGGTGTATATTGGTTAGCTATTTAAGCCTCTTATAATCCTTTTCTTCAGTTTAGAGGAATAGTAATGGAATAACAAAAGAGAAGAAAAACAATAGAAGAGTTCGTCGACCGGGCAAAAAGAGTCATTACTGTTCATCTTCTTGTTATGCATATGTTCCAAGAAGCCATGTGTGGGTTCTCGCCAGGTGCTTGGCCAACAATTGGTATCGGAGCCATGTTGAGGGCAAGATCCATGCAGCTTTTGAGCCGCACCATCATTATTGGTGATGGTCCGTCGAGGGTACCAGGAAGAGAAAGCAGGGTTTCTCTTCAATACCCTATGCTAATCAAGAGCAACTACGGCGTGTGAGAAATCAAGATGAAGGTGGTCATGAAGGTCCAAGGTGTTTGGGAAGCTGTGGTGGACGACGGCGTTGATGAGCATAAAGATCAGATGGTCCTAACTGTCATATTCCAAGGAGTCCCGGAGGAGACCCTCCTCCTACTCGTCGAAAAAAAGAAGACAAAAGCTGTGTGGGACACGCTGAAGTGTGTGGGACACGCTGAAGAGGATATACGTCGGCACCGACCACGTCAAAGAGGTGCGCGTGCAGACCCTCAAGAGAGAGTTCGATGGTTTGCGTATGAAGGAAACAGAGTTAGTGGATGACTTCGCCATCAGATTGACAACTCTCATCAAATAGATTTGTTGTCTTGGTGACAAGATAGAGGAGAGTTACGTCGTGAAGAAGCTTCTCCGCGTTGTCTTGTGCAAGTACCTGCAGATTGTCTCAACTGTTGAGTAATTTGGGAAATTGAAGACAATGATGGTTGAAGAAGCGATTGGCCGTCTCAAGGCGTATGAGGAGTGTCTACGCTATATGAGCAGGAACAACGATGACAAACATGTTCTCCTAATGTGCGCCGAGTGGGAGGCTCAATCGGCAAAGAATAGAGATGGCGAGCCTGGTGGCTCTAACAGTAATGGTGGCTGAAGCCGCCGTGAAACGAGTCGGCATTAGGGCGACAAATGGCGATGGAAAGGAGGTTGTCGTCGCAAGAAGAATTGGAGGTTAGAGTCGCTTGGTGAATCGTGTCACCGACGACAAAGTTGTGGTAGCAAAGAAATAGCGGTGAAGAGTGGAGGCAGTATGTCTCCCAAATACCTGCTACCAAGGAGCGCCGTCAACAACTGGCAAGGCAAGCTGGCATTCGCGGCCATCTCCATGTCTCGAGGAGAAGAAGTACTACCAGGTGCATGGGCTACGGTAGCACCCATATTCACGGTCACTGATAGCGAGGGCGAATGTATTGTCCCTCAAGAGTGATCGCGTGGCGAGAGCGACTATACTATCCCTCAAGGAGTGCACCACGTGGTAGAGAAGCGACTACGTAGGTTCGGCGACACATAAAGGGACTTTGTGTTGCTAACCCATGCTGAGTGAGAAGGCAGAACTTCTTAGAGATAAGTGTTGAAGACCGTCAATGGCGCGATGAGTTGTGCAAAAGGCCGCTACGTGTGGCAACAAGGAGAAAGCCGCTGAGCATGGCAACAGGTTGCGGGTGATCCGCAATGGTGAGTCAGCATGTCAAGATTAGGGGGCAAATTGTTAGCTATAATCTTGACTTAATTGAGTTTTGCATGTAGCTATGCATTAGGCGGTTATTATGCTAGTTAGTGCGTGCATTGCATGCGTGAGTTAGTGTGTTGCATTAGTGTTTTTTTAGTGGGTAATAATCCTAGTGCACATTGGTTAGCTATTTAAGCCTCTTAATTGTAATCATTTTCTTCAGTTTAGAGGAATAGCAATGGAATAACAAAAGAGAAGAAAAGCAATAGAGGAGTTTGTCGGCCGGACAAAAAGAGTCATCTCTGTTCATCTTTTTGTTGTGTGTGTGTTCCAAGAAGCTATGTGTGGGTTCTCGCCGGGTGCCTGGGCCAACAAAACGGAAAGAAAAAAGGGTCGGGCTTGGCAGGAACCAAGGAGGTCTCTATGTTTGCGCTGTGTCGATCTCGGTTTGGGGGCGCGTATATATTGATTTTATACTACAATGTTTGGAGGGAAATTGACTAAATTAATGGTTATTGTCACAATGGAATTGATTAAATTGTTGATGTTGTAAAGGACCCTATGGGCTATGGTGAACAGTTATTAAATATAGGATTATTGGAGTTATCAAAAGCAGGAATCTTGATGAATTAATTAGATCATTAGGATTGTGTACATTGCTAATTTTGTTAAGTAATTAGATTGTGTTGATTAATGAAAATGTAATATAATATCTTGGTGGAGTATTCCAATCGATGGGTTAGTTGAATGATTAAGAAATGTTGAATTATTATGATGGGGTATTTGGTAATCATGGATTATATTTTCTTTGGATAATTGGTAATCATAGATAAATTCTAGATTTACATATTTCTTACCATGTTTAATTATTGGAATTCTCTCCAATGGATTGTAGTATTTTAGTATTAGTGGTTTGAGTTTTTTTTTCTTTTCTGAAAGCGGTTTTGGAGATCGCGAGAGTATGAGGATATGTTGTTGGATAGCTTTCCTAGCTATATTGATGGAAGGGAAATTGTTGTAGTGTCGTGCGAGAACTTAATTCATGGGGATAATATTATTGAAGTTCTAATGGGATTCTGCATGGACATGAGAAGGTGAAGGAGGATTTGGGATTTTATGATTAAATTACGTTACCATGATTATCGATGGAAGTAGTTGGCGAATAAACTGATTCCATGATTTATGATAATCATCCATGGAGCTTATTACGGTGCAATTAGTTTGTGTGATGATTTGTTTAGGGTTGCACCTCCTTGGATGATGGAGATCGGATTTGATATGATTTTATATTCATGTGTGAATTATCCATCTATAATATATCCCAAGTGAAAGAGTTTTGCTATTGCATTGTGTGAGTTGGGTACAGAGCATATTTAGATATGTGCTGATGTTGCAATAAGATATGATTGGGGGATTTGCGGGCTATAAACCAAAGGTGGGATAATTTAATTTTATGCATCATTGTACTGAGCTCTTGAAAGGTTTTATAGTGGAACAATGGGTTTCGTTGCTTGTTAAGAGCTTTTGCATATTGGCATTTGCAAGATTATTCATAAAGAAGTGTGGTTGTGCTGAATTTTTATGGACAAGAGTTTAGTAGTCTTTGGTGCTAACACTCAAGAGCAGTGCTTGGAATTTTTTTTGTGATCTTTTGGGAGAACATGATTTAAAATATAACCATATCTTACTTCTCAAGAAAAATGGATTTTGGTGACATGGTGAGGATCCTCGTGATTAATAAGTGGCTTATGAAATTATATCTTATGTGATACTTATGAAATAAGTGAATTGATTATCTGGAGGTATACATGTTTTTTTTAAAAAAATATTATTAATTTGGGCATTGAAGTGATCTCTCTTGTGATGTATGTTATTCTCTTTTCAAGAGTGGTTTATTTGGAAAGTGGAGTGATTTTATATGTGGTTTTTTTAGAAGTGAGGTGGTTTTACAAGTGATGTTGTACTTTCTTGTAATGAATTAAAGTGCTTGTTTGTACAAGTGATGAAAGTGGGTTTCTTTGTTAAGAGAGAATAAATATTTCTTTGTTATGAGCTTGGAGGAAATTGGATGACATAGTGCATTCCTATGTGACTTAAATTCGTGGTGGCATGTTCGAGGTGTGCTGTACTCTTCTAAGAATATTCATGTAATACCCTGAAACAAAATCGGGCAATTAGAAAAAGACCCGGGGGGAAAAAATTAATTGAAAAATTGAATTTTCAGAGGATTAAAGGGGGTTTGTCGTGAAATCCTGCCAACCAGGAGCCCAAGAGGGAGCCAGCCAAAGGGGGGGCCTCCCCCCAAACCCTAGCTACCCCCTCCCTTTCCCCTCTCGCCCCACTCAGCCGCCACCCCCTCCCCCTCCCCACCCGGCCGCCGCCTCCCCCATTCCTCCCCCTCCCTGGTTCGGCGCCTCCACTCCCTCCCCAGTCGAGGGCCCCTACTGCTCCCTCCTCGCACTGCCGTTTCTGGAGCCGCCGATTCCCCGCAGTGGTGGTCGGTCGTGGAAGGAGGAAGGGGGGAGGAAGAGAGTAGAAGAAGAGAGGGAGGAGCGCCTCGCTGGGAAATCAGCGGCCAAGCAAGTCTCCAAGGGTAACCCTCCCAATCCTATTAGATTGATGTATAATTTTCGTGATTAAGCGATATCGGTAGTAGAGTTTCTGGCAGTCTGTAGAGATCATCTATTTTGGGGTAGTTAACAGCGAATTTTGACCAAGGCGTCTCCTAGAGAGTTGTAGGTATCGTCACTAGCTCTCCATAAAGTCCTAGATCACTCAATTTGGAGTTGGGTATCTCGAGTTATGAATTTTGCATTGTTGCTGTTCTAGGTTTATGTCGAGATTATAACAGATCGTAGCAATTGTTTAATAGGAATTAGCTAATTAATTTTTTAGAGGATTGCACCAACATGACAGTTGTTGATATTTTCGTGGGATTTCCAGAGAGCTAAAGATCATATTTTTTGAATGTTTGTACTAGAAGTTACGTAGGTTTTAGTCTCGCTGTCGAGAAACTCTAACGAGATTTAATAGGTTGAGTAATCTGTTTAGTAGGGGCAGAAGAATGCCGAATCTGGAACCTTGCCAACTAGGTTTTTGTGGGAAATTTTGTAAACTTTCCAGGGGATTAAAGATCACTAAAATTGGCTCAACCTACAGAAAGTACGATTTTTAGAAGGGGATTATCCCGTTCTGGGACATATTGCTGTTTTGGGAGAAGGTGTTTTGGGCTGCGTTAGGCAGCATAGCTCGTAGTACATTTGTTTTTAGCAATGTCAAATCCTGAATTATTCTCTTCTTAATATTGTTAAAAAAAATGTTCAGGAGGTGGTGTGGTCCCAGGGGCAGTGCCCTCTTCACGTCATCAAGCTTCGCACGGTTGAGGCAAGTGAAAATTAATCGGTAAAATTTTGGTGGTGAATGCTTGAACATCTGTTTTATTATTATATTTTTGTGTTCATGAATGTCACCAATGAATCGTTACATATTTATGTTAGTTCTTTACTCAAGAATGTCACCACTGAGTTGTTACATGTTTACATTGAATAATTGAGATGTCTCAATCTTTCACGGTACTTGTATTTCAATTCTGATTGGCACGACAGCTAGAGTAGTTACATGTTTACATTGAATAACGTGTGTTGATGCGTAATGTGGCCCAATCTTTCACGGTACTTGTATTTCAATTCTGATTGAAGCAAAACTCGCGCTTTCCTCTTTCTTGAGTCGGCAAAATAGAAGAACAAGTGTATCTTCAAAGCAAGTAATACTTGGTTGATGTTGAATTAATCCAAAGAGAGAAACAAAATCAAACCGGAAGAACAACATCAAACCGTAAGCAATTGAGGATACTACGAATTGGTGAGATGATCCACAAGGAATCGCGGATCTTGGAAGAACAACGTCCCTCCAATATTCACGCAATCACAAAACCCTAGATGGGAATTTCCGAAACGCATGTATTCATTTTGCGCCACATAAACATGCGACTTTTCTAATTTTTCTTCAACTCAAACTTGCTTACAATGGGGCTCTAGCCCTAAATATATATAGCACATAAACATTAATTTGATTCGGCACTGTAGCATGAACAGTACCGAGTTGGTTACTGTAGCAATAAATAGTAACCGAGTCGGTTACTGTAGCAATGAATAGCCTGAAATTTAATCCTATTGCAAACTCATTTAATTCAAAATTTTAAACTACTCTAATTACTAAAAATATATTAAACTATCCAATTACAAGTAATTTATAATTAATTTCTTTTAAAGAAAGATCCAAATTGGAATTGCTCCAATCCAAACCCATTTTGGATTTTTAGGCTGAAAATGTATTGATTTCGGAATAGAGTTTAAATTTGGTTCTTTTTTCTTTTCTTCGCCGAATTCTCTTGTAAACTTTGCAACATGCAAAGCCCTTGGTTCTTGTGCCTTCCCATGACTGCTCAAGCTCCCCATTCGACCTACCTCCCTCTCCTTGTTCTTTGCCGAACCTGGTTCTTGTTTCTTTCTCCATTGATGCATAAGAGGCTCAACTTGAGGTTTAGTACACACTTATAACTTTGGGATATTGACTACCACAGTAGATGCACCTAGGGCCTCATCACCTTTCACTGATCGGAATGAGAGGGCGTCCGACTTGTTGGCACTCATACATACTGATGTATGTGGACCAATGAGCACGACAGCTAGAGGTGGTTTTAAGTACTTCATTACTTTCGTCGATGACTATAGTAGATATAGTTATATCTATTTAATGAGGCACAAGTCAGAATCCTTTGAAAAGTTCAAGGAGTTCTAGAGTGAGGTACAGAGTCAACTTGGCAAGACAATAAAATCCTTACGATCTAATCATGGAGATGAATTTTTGAGCCATGAATTTAGTGATCATTTGAAGCAATGTGGAATTGTTCCACAGCTTACACCATCGGGCACTCCATAATGGAATGAGGTGTCTGAACGGCATAATCGGACCTTGTTGGACATGGTTCGGTCGATGATGAGCCAGTCAGATCTGACATTATATTTTTGGGGTTATGCTCTAGAAATTGCCGCTTTCACTTTAAATAGGATACCATCTAAATCAGTAGATAAGACACCATATAAGATATGGACTGGGAAGAATTCTAGCTTGTCTTTTCTAAAGGTTTGGGGATGTGATATCTATGTTAAACGTTTGACGTCTGATAAACTCACATCCAAGTCAGATAAATGCTTCTTTGTAGGATATCCTAGGGAAACCAAAGGATATTATTTCTACAACCGAGAAGAAGGCAAACTTTTTGTTGGCTGAAATAGTGTCTTTTTGGAGAAAGAGTTTCTTTCAAAAGGAGTCAGTGGGAGAAAGGTGCAACTCGAAGAAATTAGGAAAATGTCTGAAAGTGTTTTAACTCCTACTGAACCTCTACAGGATGAACAAAATATTGTTGAACCTGTTGATAAGGTATCAGTCCCACGTAGATCTAAAAGGCCGCGTCAATTGCCTATAAGGTATGGGCATAACGTATTATTATTGAATAATGATGAGCCTAAGACTTATGAGGAAGCGATGATGGACCCAGACTCTGAGAAATGTCTTGGAGCCATGAAATCCGAGATAGACTCCATGAGAGACAATCAGGTTTGGAACCTAGTCGATCCACTTGATGGTGTTAAAACCATTGAGTGCAAATGGATCTATAAGAAAAAGATTGATATGGATGGAAATGTTCACATTCATAAAGCTCGACTAGTCGCAAAAGGGTTTCGACAAGTTCAAGAAGTTGAGTACGATGAGACTTTCTCAACAGCAGCGATTCTTAAATCTATACGGATCATTCTAGCTATTGCTGCATATTTCGACTATGAGATATGGCAGATGTATGTCAAAAAGGCTTTCCTTAATGGAAATTTAAGTGAGGATGTGTACATGACACAACCTGAAGGTTTTGTCGATCCAAATAATGCTAGTAAAGTGTGCAAACTTTAAAAATTCATTTATAGGTTGAAGCAAGCATCTCGGAGTTAGAATTTATGTTTTGATGAGGAAATCAAAAGGTTTGGTTTCGTTAAGAACAAATAAGAACCTTGTGTTTATATGAAGGTTAGCGGGAGCGTACGTGTAATTCTAATCTTATATGTGGATGACATATTATTGATTGGGAATAACATTCCAATACTGGAATCCGTTAAGGCATCATTGAAAAATAGTTTTTTTATGAAGGACCTAGGAGAGGCAGCATATATCTTAGGGATAAAGATCTCTATAGAGATAGATCAAGAAGGCTAATTGGATTAAGCCAAATTACTTATATTGACAAGGTGTTGATTCAATTCAACATGCAGAATGCCAAGAAAGGGTTCTTGCCTATGTCACATGGCATAAATCTTAGCAAGAGTCAGCGTCCTTCGACAACTGATGAGCGAGACCATATGAATGGTATTCCATATGCTTCGGCTATTGGATCTACCATGTATGCCATGATATGTACTCGACCAGATGTATCATATGCACTAAGTGTTACAAACAGATACCAAGCTCATCTTGGTGAAGGTCACTGGACAGTTATGAAAAACATTCTTAAGTACTTGAGAAGGACTAAGGATGTGTTCCTAGTTTATGGCGGTGATGAAGAGCTCGTTGTAAATGGTTATACCGATGCAAGCTTCCAACCGACAAAGATGATTATCATTCGCAATCTGGTTTTGTATTCATTTTGAATGGAGGAGCAGTGAGCTGGAAAAGTTCCAAGTAAGAGACGGTTGCTGATACTATGACAGAGGCCGAGTACATTGCAGCTTTTGAAGCTGCGAAAGAAGGTGTTTGGATAAGGAATTTCATTACTGAGTTGGTTGTGGTCCCAAGTGCCTGTTTGGATAAGGAATTTCATTACTGAGTTGGTTGTGGTCCCAAGTGCCTTGTGCCCGATGGATCTGTATTGTGACAATAATGAAGCCATTACGCAGGCTAAGGAGCCTAGATCCCATCAGAAGTCCAAGCATATACTTAGACGTTATCATCTTATTCGCGAGTTGGTGGATATAGAAGATGTTAAGATATGCAAATTCATACGGATTTAAATGTTGCTGATCCGTTGACAAAGCCTCTCACACAACCAAAGAATGAGGCACACACAAGGGCTATGAGTATTAGATACCTAAATGATTGACTCTAGTGCAAGTGGGAGACCGTTGGAAATATACCCTAGAGGCAATCATAGAGATGATTATATTTCACTATGTTCATAACATTGGATAATATGTTATCTTGTTCCTAGAATAATATCAATAATATTTATTATCAAGTATGTGACTTGATTGTGAAACTCTATATTTCTGTGATAATTATTCTTAAACATCCCTAGTCGAAAACATATGAGAACACATATGAATAGACTAGCATATGTATTAGTTGATGACTATATTTCACAAGTCATGGATATAGAGATATCAAACCAATAATATGGACACATGTTAGAGAACATGGTGTTGGAAAAGACCCACCTTGAGACACTGTTGAGATTGTTATGATTCTATGTGTCATGAGTTGGTCTCAACCAATGATGATGTATAATCCTTAGACCTGAGATCAGCATGGTTTCCTACATGTGTAATAGTACTCTTAGGGGTTGTCAAACGATACTCGTAACCGGGTAGTTATAACGGTAGCTTTTGGGTATGCTATGAAACATGTGGAGGGATGTGACTGGTCGGATATGGGATTTACCCCTCCTAGCATAACAGGAGAGATGTCTCTGGGCCCCTCGTTGTGGATGGATAAAGAAAGTGCATGGCCATGCCACTAGTGGTCGAAGTGTCGACCACATGAAGTTATTCGACACTTGATCGAGAAAGTATTGAACAGTCCATGGATGATACAAAATCTCACCTGGAGTTCAACCAAACATCGTGAGGCAAATGGAGTATACACGAGAAGATCTTTCAGTTTAATCAGATACTGACTAGTCGTATGGAGATACGAGCTGGTCGTATGCTGGTCGAACATGGTCACTAAGTGGTCGGAATTTGGTCGTAAGGAGTTACGAATTGGTCGAGACCAAATATGAACTGATCGTATAGAGATACAAGCTGGTCTTTAGTGATATGGACCTGGTTGTAGATCATATTGCATTAAGGTTCGTCCGATATATTCTATGTGTGTTTGGGAATCGTTATGTGCTGTTAGGTATCGCTGACGACTAGTGGTCGGAAAAGAGTTTCCGAGTCACAACCGATTGCATATGAACTTATAGGGTCACACACTTAAAGGGCTGGGATTTGATTTGGATGGTGTTATGAATTCATGTAGGGCTCGAGTTCGTAATGGGCCTTAACTTCAAGACCCATCATGGATGCCTATAAATAGAGGGGCGATGGCAAGGGGTGTTACGACGATCTTTTGGAAGAACTCCTTAAACCCTAATAGCCACGCCTTCCTCAACCACGCTGCTGGTGCTAGCACTCCAGCACGTGGTGCCCCTGCCCCGTACGTGTGGATACCTTGGAGGTGTTGTTACGAAGCATCAGCACTAGGACAATCTGCAACTTGTGACGATCACAGGAGTCGAAGGAGGAGACGCGCGGCGAGTACGACTACTCGGAGGAGAAGACGCCTTGTGAGTACGACTACGACCGCATCAACTCGCTACATCGACTCTACTTCTGCTACGAGTCGGCGCGTCTAGTGGTAACCTCGTGATCTATTACTAGCAGAGGTTCCTTGGTTGGGCAGTATTTTTTTAGTGCTATCGTAGCCTTCCCGCGATCCATCACTCGGGTGGCGCACGGTCCCGAGGAGCTGGCGGCATGGGCGCTCTGGTCGAAAATGATAGGGCAGGTGCGCACGCAGCGGGGAGGTGATGGGACCGACGATTTTGGACAGTCGAAACAGGTGGTGGGGCGACACGAGCAGGTGCTGGCGACGAGACGGGGTGATGGAGGTCGCCGGAGTCAAGGGTAGGTGGAGGGGAGCAGGTGGCGGTAGAGGGCCAGAAGGTGTAGGCGCATGGCCATGGTGCTGACATGGCGGCGAGATTGGCGACGGAGGCGGCGACTTTGGGGGGAGCAGGTAGTGGAGGTGACGCGAGCAGGTGGGCGCAACCCAAGAGAGAGGTGTTGAATTGGAGGTAGAAGCTCGAGATGTTGAAAAATACACTTAAGTTGAAATAAGTTTTTGAAACCAACTGACAAAAGTAAATACTATTTATAATCCAAAAATGTACTGTTACACCTTTTCGGTCCAACATGGACTTAAGAAAAGAAAAAAAAAATAGCGGTGATGGTTGAGGTGGTGTCCAAATGGGCGGCCCGGGCCGATTTGGGATGGCCTGTTCGGCCCATTACTTAGACGATCCATATTGGGCTGGCCCATGGGCTGAGACATCGACCCAAGCACGACATGATAGCCTCTCAGGCCGTGCCAGGCCAGCCCAGGCACGGTTAGCCCGTTGGGTCAGTGTCGACCCATTTATCCCATTTGGCATTAAATTTGAAAAAATGTAAAATTTTTTTATGGAATATATATATATATATATATTTATAGAATGAATTATATAAATTTTTAAAAAATACAAATAAAATCATATAAATATATAAAAATAAACGAGCTTAACAGGCCATACCGGGCATGGTACTATATGTGCCGGTCTGGGTTAGCTCAGCGTAGTGACCTAAGTATGGCACGGCGCGTCGGGTCATACCATGCGTGAGCCGGGGCCAACAGTATTGTGCCTCGGGCCGGCCCAACAAACAAAAACCATTTGGCCACCTCTAGTTGAGGATATAAAGTTAGCAGTACACTGTGTTGGGATCGGTGGTCAAGAAAAGCAGTGAAGCTAGAGACCACGGATCTCAGAAGAAAAGGTAGTATTGGAGGCTCACTACCACAAAACAGACATTTCCTCACGGTTTAAAACCGTCAGCAAAATAGGAAAAACCGTCAGGTTTAATTTTCTTGACGGTTAACCGTCAGGAAAATACCCTCAGGACTAGGTGGTCGGGGATGTCCAATTTGTCTGACGGTTAACCGTCAAGAAAATGAATTTTGCTGACGGTTTTTGCAAACCGTCAAGAAAATAAATTTTGCTGACGGCTAATAACCGTCAATAAAATTAAACTTGACGGTTTTTGCGAACCGTCAAGAAAATGAATTTTGCTGACGGGTAATAACCGTCAAGAAAATTAAACTTGACGGTTTTTGCGAACCGTCAAGAAAATAAATTTTGCTGACGGGTAATAACCGTCAAGAAAATTAAACTTGACGGTTCGAAAACCCGTCAAGAAAATGAATTTTGCTGACAAATAAGAACCGTCAGCAAAATTAAACTTGACGGTTTTTGGAACGGTCGAGACAATGAATTTTGCTAACGGGTAAGAACCGCCAGCAAAATTAAACTTGACGGTTTTTACATTACCGTCAATAAAATTAAACTTGACTTGTTTTGCCCATCAGGAAAATGTAATTATGACAGCCCACCAACCGAAATTCTCAATTGATCACATTTTCATATAGATGCATCATAAATCCACAATACACATCCATGCATCATATATCCACAATATACATCCATGCATCATATATCCACAATACACATCCATGCATCATAAATCTATAATACACATCCATGCATCATATATAATCCACAATACACATCCATGCATCATATATAATCCACAATACACATCCATGCCTCCATACACAAATAAGAAGTTCAAACTAATCATTTCAAGCCAAATACCATCCATAAGGTTCACTTGCAGAAAGCAACATCGTAATCCACACAAAAGACATCTAAAAATCCAGTACTACCACAATATACCTAAAGGACTAATGCCACATACAAGTAATATAAGTCCATCTAAAAGTACAGCAATACCATATTCAACTATTCAAAAGAGCTCAAATAAGGCATGGGTCTCAAAGAAGGTCCTGGCAATATAACATCTGGACACGCCATTGTTTCCACTTTAAAGGCTTCTTCTGCGGTTCGCTGGGCAAGCAACATGAAAAAGGAAGAACAGCACTGTGCTTAGTTAGAACATACCATCACCCCATGATGCCATTGTAAGGGCATCTTCTTGGCAGTCGAAGAAATGTCATTCAAAGTGATTGCTTCAAGATCTTTCAAGAAATACTCTATGGGTTTCCTACAACTTCAACAAATGAAATTAGTTCGTTCTCAATTGAAGAAAAAATGATCTATGTGTACACAATGCAGGTGACATCTAGAATACAGTTAGCAAGTTCATTTCTAGCTAGACTACCAAGCGTCTTATGGACAACATATTTGTAGATCTCACTAATGAGTGCTCAATTGTGATTGCTGAACATTGAGAGGCTTGACTTGGTAAAATAAAATTAATGCAACCATATAAATAAAACTAAAAAGTCACTATCATGTGGGACGTATAAGGAGCACAATCGCTAATTCTCGTCTTGAACATGTTTAAGGTAAGGACACAGGATGACTTCAAAGTAATAACTTGATTTGTCTTAGTCTATGATCACAGGGAATTTGCTCAGAACAACCATAGTTCAAAAATTTTAACCAACTGTGAGTAGGACAAAATTAGGAGTTACAAATGCAAACTCTTGATTCAAAGTTCATTAAAACTGTAGATACTGTTGAATGCGGAGAGGAAGCAGAGGGGAGCGCCAGCACAAGACCGGCACTGCCACCCTCCAGATCTCAGCAAGAGGTAAACCCAGCACCCGTTAGTATGCAATACACAGCTACATATCATTCACATATATCACCAGATCTCAGTAGCATCACCCTTAATCTCCACCCAATAACATTATAATCCCTCAGCCACACCCCAGAACATCAATCATTCATCAGTTCATCTCAAAGCAGTAGGGGGAGGAGTAGAGAGGGATAGACGATAGGGAGTAGCATACCTCAAATGCTCAAGACTCATAAATGTCTAATGCAAACTCGTAAATGACGCATAAATGGAACATAAACATCTAGGCAAATACGCAGATGTATCCAGATTGATCAGACACATAACAACATATCAATCGCATTTTGATAGGTAAGGTTTATATAATTGATGAATCATCCATATTGAAATGATAATCACCTTCATCAAAATTTTCTTTAGCCCGTGGTTTTCCTTTCCTAACTTGCACGGAATGTACGGCTGTTGAACACAATTTTGACGACGTGGACGAGTTTACTCGCAATTTACCTGACGAGTGATCTGTTCCATTCCCTCCAAACTACGAGATATTTGAATTCGAATATATTGTTGTATCTCTATATGTATAAAGTCTTGCACTTCTTCGAGGTATTGAATCACTACTCTGGTTAAATAGCCTTCCAGAAACCTGAAAAGAGTATTCAGTTTAATATCATCACAAGCAAAAATTAAAGCACGAACTGAAAAGAATATGCTAACTGTCAACAGAAAGACCTCAAATTAACATATTGATCCTATATTAGATTACAGGGGCCATTCCAACAGAAGGCAATAAGAAAAGAAAGATCACAAAGGAACTAAAGTAAATATTAACCAGTTTCACATCCACAGAGTATTATATCATGGACGAACCTGTGACAATAAGATGAGAATGTTACAGAAAATATTTAGGAGTATAGCAATCATTTCAGTTCCTACCTCCTAGTATCCCACAATTATTGTATATAATACTACTGGAATGTGAAGAGGATAAAAAAAGAATAGGCAAATAGTACTGAAAGACATTAGTAAACCAGCTAGAATGAGGCAACAATCTAGCCGAGAGGGAGCCGGAGCAAGAGCAAGGCAGGAGCAAGAGCTCAAGCAGCCACACAGCCATTCCATCCCACAGCTAGCAGAAGCAGGAACCGAAGTCAAGGCTCAGCTCTGCACCTCACAGCTGGCCGCAGTAGCAGCAAGGGAGCAAGAGGAGGAGGAAGCCAGGGAGCACCAGCAGAGGAACACCAGGGAGTCAGGAGCAGAAGAAGAGGGGAACACCAGCCCAAGACCGGCACTGCCACCCTCTTCTCCCAACCCATATTCATCGAGAGGTAACCCAGCACCCATTAGTAGGCATTGCACACTTGCAAATCATTCACACGTATCACCAGACCCCAATAGAAAATCTGGTAGCTATCAGTTCATCTCACCACAACACACTAGTAGGAGTAGAGGGAGATCAAATGAGAACTTGCCTCAGTAGCAACCAAAGCCAGGCATGTTCCCCCCACCTTAAGTGGCAAACCGAGCCAGCATCCACCACCTCCAATCAGTCCCCATAAGCATGCATTCATAAATCACAATCTAGCATTAGTACTAGAATCGGCCAGATCTATAAAAAAAATCAACATAACTGAAATCAAAATTGAACGGGGAACAAAATCTGGTAATAGGTCGGGCCGGGGGTGAGCTCAGAGCCCAGGGAGAGGACCGAGTGCGAGAGACCGAGGCGGGTGGGCGGATCTGGGAGCTGTGGGCGCCGGCCGGGAGGACGAGCTGGCCGGGGCGGGGCTTACCAGATCGAGGTGAGGGAAGGAGAGGTCGAACCGGAGCCAGCAGGACTGAGCGAAGGGAAGGTCAAGAGGAGGAGGCGGCGCTTGGCCTCCGGCCGCACCGGTGGAGGAGGCGGCGTAGAGGACCTAGGCGTAGGGGCGCCGAGGGGGGAGAGCAGCCGGAGTCGGGCCAGGGAGCCGAGGGACACTACTACAGAAAACCTCATCACAGACGGTTCGGAACCGTCATCACAAACGGTTTTTGAACCGTCTGAATTTTTATGTATGTGATAACAGGCGGTTATCACAGACGGTTTTTCAACCGTCTGTGATAAGTTTAACACAGACGGTTTTTTAATAGAACCGTCTGTGAATCTGAAGTATCACAGACAGTTATATTACCAAACCGTCTGTGATACTTCAGAATCATAGACGGTTCTATTAAAAACCGCTCGTGATACTTCGTAATCGAGACGGCTCTAATAAAAACCGTCGTGATACTACATAATCACGAGCGGTTTGATCTAACAACCGCCTCGTGAGGCTTGCATATCACATTTGCGGTTCTTGGTTTAAACCGCTCGTGATTACCTAGTATCACACACGGTTTTGAACAAAACCGTCGTGATATGTCCTTCCACTAACTAGTTTTTGTCGTATTTTCACTAGCCTCGTGAATTGCTAGCCATGCCCTCTCAAAACAAACAAGCAGAAACAGCGACATCACAGATTATTGTTGACAACTCAAAGTGATCATTTAACTCAAAATCAATTACAAACGAATAAGTAGAAACAGCTACATCACAAATTATTGTTGACAACTCAAAGTGTTCATTTAACTCAAAATCAATTACAAAAGAATGTTTCAAGTATTGTCGCTAGAGTTACAAATTGAATTACAACTAGTCAAAGTGAGTTACAATATTGAATCAATTACAACTAGTCGACGACGTGAAGCTCTCCGTCGGGGTTAACGATTTCCGACTTGATGAAGCCGCAGAGCAACCCTCGAACGTGTGTGACCTCGTTCTTCTGGAGTGCTTTTAACTCTAGGTTCAAGTCCTGTCGCTAGCAAGAGTAAAGTAGTAAGAATATATATTTAAATTTATAATTAGAAAATAACTATAGCGAGATTGACCTACCTGGGGATCGTGTGTCATGGAATTAATCAATAGCCGCATATGATGGCATACGTAGAATGCGATAGGTGATCTTGTTTTTTTGGGCCTTTGCAAAAATGGATATACATATATAGGTACAGTCAGTTCGAGACGCAATATTTACGGAGTATGATATATTATTATTGTGTTGTATCGCTGCACTTAAATCGCATCTTGTGGGTTAGTGTGGCGCTCGTTCCCTTGTACAAACCTCCCTCGACAACATAGCCGATGAACGCCCTACATGATTCCAAAAAGTTATCCTCGTCCATTTCAAACGAAGGAAGACTACAATACAATTATGTGCGGAGGAAATGATCGTACCTTTCGAGTATTCCTTTAAGAAGGGTGAAGTCATGGTTTTTGTTGAGTAGAGAATCAAGGTACAATACCATGTTCCTCTTTGGCACAATAATCACAAGAATCCAGTGGAACCTAGTCATGTATGTCGCTATAGTCATAAACCTATATATGTTCAAACGAATTTTGTGTAGCAAGTAGTGAAGCACTTACTTCTGGTTGTACGGCACTATTATGTACTCCTTGCCGTTCTGAGCAAGTAATCCCATTTTTATGTAATTCTCGACGTAGGATGCGTCTTGGTTTATTGTTTGCTCTGAGATCACGTGCGGGTCGAGGAAACCCACCGGTTCGTTGATTCGACGGACACATTTCATAATGTATCTGTACGTAAGGAATGAGTTGTGATATTTATCGCTATCATGCGAGTGTAGAAATTGATTGTACACACTTACAGTGTCCAACATCGTAGAAGTGAGGCGTCGAGGGCAGTTAGGTTGTATAGGTCGAATAAGTCCTCGAAGCCCACGACGAAGTGGCCCGCCTCGTGATGAAAATGCTCGCTCCCATATCTAACGCTGATTCCAGTATGGCCCCCCTCCTCTTGGGTCTTGCGCATGTACCACTCATGCAAAGATTGACAAGCTAGTCCCGAGCCGGTTAGTTCTTTGTCAGAGACCAACGGATATCCAAGGGAGTATTGCCCGGGCTTGGCAGCGCTGAATCTTCTTCGATATCGATTTGCGTAACGAGACACTGCGACGCGTCTTCTCGGAGATGACTCGTGGACCGATATGGTGACACGCTTGTCTTGTCCTTGGCGTCTTCTCGACGGGAACCGATGAGGCGGGCTTCTGAAGCGAAGGCTGGGGCGGACTCATCGAGGGTCCTATTGGAGAGGCAGGCGGGTCGTGACGATATCGCGTCACTGCAGGGTCCAGGGCGATGTCCTTCTTGGGCCACTGGATAAAAGTGTGCACGGCATCCCCTAGTGTTATGATTTCTTCATTCGGGGGAATCTCCAGCGGGATGGCCATGAAATTGTCATGTACCATGTCCACCTGCACCCTGGCGTAACCCTGCGCCAGCTGGGCACCGTGCTGCACTGCCTCTTCCTGGTATGGATACACCATACCCCGCCCAGCCTCAATAGCAATCGACCCAACCATCCTCACTTGGAGCTTGCAGGGCGTCGGCTCCTACAAAATGGTACACAATTAGCTAAGGCGTCCTATATGTCTATATTTGGAGCATTCCAGAGATGTACATTACCTCGATGTCGTCGATCGGTAATTGCACGTCGTCATGTCCAGAATTATGTGTGGACATGACGCTACTCCGATGTTGAGGAGGACTTGCTCCCAAATTAACAGGGGCGGCTTGCGCCCTCATGAGTTCATTTACTTGGTTCTGTAAATTTGTTATTTGTCCTTGAAATTTTTCAATAATGACATGTTCCAGCCGAGCGTCGTGCTGGTCCTTGGATCTCTTCCTACTCCTATATGTGGCGGAGTCGTGTGGGAATCCATCCCTCCAAGGTACGTAAACCCCAACACCTCGCGTGCGACCCAGGTACTCCTTGTTTCCCAGGGCCGTAGATAGTACATCCTTCTCCCTGTCCACTTCGAGGGAACCTTGGGAAGATGCGGAAGTCAATGCTTCCTGCAAGAGGACATCATGTTATTATAGACACCATGAAGTTATGGACTTATTAACAACTAAGTGGTTCGACATATTTACCAGGCGTTGGGACACTGCCTCGTCTGCCTGGTTTGCGAAAGAGATGCTGCCCGAAGACGTGGCTGATGCCCTCGCTCTTAACCAGGCTCGAGCGCGCTCGTCTAAGATCCCAGCAAAAGGTCGGGCAGTGGTCTCGTCCTCCGCCGCCCACTTCGTGGCTTTACCCGCGTACCCAGCGGTGCCGAGTTTGTGGGGGTGAGTGTTTTGGGCCTGGAGAGCTCTGTGCGCCGCACTTTGCTCCTGAAATTCGGCCGTCGTCTTCATCTGCACGAAGGCATCCCATGTATCCCGCGACAAGAAAGGATACTTCGTGAAGGGCGTCCGACCCGTGTTCACGTACTGCGTGACAAGCATGCTCTTGAAGGTCCTCCACGCGTGGCACATCGCGAGCAGCGCGTGCCATCGCACATGTGTCCGGTCCGCTTGTGGAAAGTGAACGAGGCGTAAAGATCACCACAACCGGTCTCTCTCAGACATCCGCCGACACTTCGTGTTGGAGTGGTTATGGGGACCCGTTCCCTTACAAGTACCCCGCAGACGGTCCGAATCTTGCAGCTGCGTTCTTGGGACTCGGCGGGATCCCGACATCACTGACCTCCGTGATCGTCATGCGGCCCGACGGCAATTTAGATATTCATCTGCCATCTCGCTTCCGTACCACCTTGATCGGAGATCCAGACGCATTTGGCGACGTCGCTGACGGCGGCGAAGACGGTGCCTCTGCCATCTCGCTAACTTGCTATCTATATAAGTTACGTACGCAATGATTACTCACGTGCACTTTCATATATCTCACAAAGGCATGAATAATCAAGTATGGTGTGGAGGCATGCAATTCATCGCAACAAAAGTAATGGAACTTCTATGTGTATAGTATATACTTGTTTACGCTCATAAGCATATACATGTGTATACTTGAGGTGTACATAAATCTCCGATTATAGTATTGCCAAATCAAGAAGAAATAAAAGGCGGTAGTAAGCAACACATGTAGAGCTCAAATCTGAATATGCTATCACATCAATTTCAAAGATATGACAATTATTATCACAGAGCAATTCCAACAGAGCCCACAAAAGTCACTTTGCAATATATATATCTCCTAGTACTAACAAATCAATTTCAGACTTGACTTAGTACAACATATATATACTCAAAGTGATACTCAATAATTGAATACAAAGATACTCACAAGACGATGTATATCACAAGTATATGGCATCACAAGATACTTGATCATTACGCAAACCCTGCATGCATTGACGCAAATACCAAAAGACCATCTAGAATAGAGCACACCCATTAAAGTAAGAGCAAAGAAGGAATTGCCGTCGAGTACCATAGGGATCATCATTTGTTTAGGATCAACTTAGATTAGTCAAGACCACGAGTACCAAGGCTACCCATACCAACTTAGGTTAACGGCACCTTGATTCTCAAGATACCTAGACTAACCCAAATCGTCGGACTGGATAACCGCGATACCTAGACTAACCTAAGTAAATCCAAGCTATCTTATTCCCGTAGGTTTCATCATTCAGCCAAAGCAATAGCAAGGGCCAAGAAATATCCTGCACAGGGCAATAGGGAGAGGAGGCAATGGTAAGAAGGTGAGTGCACAGCTAGGAGAGAAGGCCAGTCAATACATTCCCCCCAGCCAGAGCCCAGGCCAGCCCCCAGATTCATTTCCCCAAGCCAAGAAAAGACAAGTTCATCCCCAAAGAAGCCAACAAAGCCAAGACACAAGCCTCCCACGGCCATTCTCCCTTTTCCCCATTCCTTCCGGTGAAGGCTAGAGGCGAGGCCAAAGAAGCAGCAAAGAAGAACGAGCCGTAAGGCGATCCCATCAAAAGGTAACCCCATTCATACACCACTATGAACTACCCACTGCACAAGTAGCAACCACACCACAGCCCAGTAACATTATCATTCCCCAATCACACCCCAGAGTATCAAGCATTCATCAGTTCATCTCAGAGCAATGGGAGGGATCAGGGATCAAGATACCTAGACTAACCCAAATGCAACCTTTGGTTTTCATCCTTACTTTGCCTAAAGGGTTACGCGATCTGTATGGATTATTCCCTACACAATGTGCTCTTCTGACATTCTACAAATAAACATGTGGGAGTGTGGGACTAATCACAACATCGCCTAATTGGGTGGGATGATACACGTAAGCACCCGTAATCACCCATCGATACATACCCATGAGTCCGATGCCAGCTAGTAGCTATCACGCACCTATGCAGCGAAGCTGATGATGCTCTAATGCAAGTTTAACACCCAAGGTACAACTAAATCATACAAACACTTAAAAGGGTTTACCAAATTTTAACACCCAAGGTACAACTAAATCATACAAACACTTAAAAGGGTTTACCAAATTAGTTGAAGTATGTGTCATTGATGATATATTGTTGTGCATGTAATATGTCAATTGACTCCCCTGTCCGTCTGAAGAGGATTGTCAAACATTGAGTAGGCAAGTAAGTAACTTGAGTACTTCAATTTTCTAACATGCTTACAATGTGAAACCTAATTACCATACTACTTACGTGCACAAAATTTTGATGAGAAAGTTAGTTTTGATATCTCCCAGTGACCGGGGTACTTTGCCAGGATTGCGAAAGACCACTCAAGTTCCCCACCTAGCAAAAGTACAACGCTAACCCTTTTACCACTATGAAAATTTAGCCCCTCATCTTGTCCAAGAAGATCCAAACTCCATGTGTTGGCAACGATGGGAGCAAGAGGTTCTTGTGGGGCGAGGAAGGAAAGAAGGAATGCCGAGGACTTCAAGGCGCGCTGGAAACTCACGGTCTTTGGCGGGCGGGGCGGCACCGACGAAGGCAGGACGGACGAAGGGAGGCGGCGCTGGCCTGAGGCGGGACGAAGGAGGCGGCGCTGGTCGGAGGCGAGGGACGAAGGAGGCGGCGCTGGTAAACCCTCGGCTCTCACGGCAGAGAAGGGTGGAAAATGACTAAGGCGAGTGTGCACAACCGCTCGATGATAATACAAACTTATATAGTTGTATATCACGAGGCGGTTCTATGATAGAACAAATCGTGATAATGCATCCGACGGTTCCATAATAGAACCGTCGTGATGTTAACTATCGCGACGGTTCTATTATGGAACCGCTGCGCGATAACTTAGAAAGGGAAACCTAATTTTAATATCACGACGGTTCCATAACCGAACCGTGCGGATATGTTGATATCACGAGCGGTTCATTAATAGAACCGTGCGTGATATTAATATCACTGACAGTTACGTTATAGAACCGCTCGTGATATCTCGATGAACCGCCCATCGCTAGATCAACGATTCAAGTTCATCCACGTCGATTTAATTTTGGATTTTCGAGAAGGCTTATTTGTTATCTGAAAAATACAATTTAATTCAAAAATGCATAACTTTTTCTCTGTAAACTATTTTTGAGTGAATCCAATTTTTTTGGATTCCTCTATTAATGAGCTTACTGTGAAAATTAGTTTTGAACATGTTACTATTTCCAGAAAAGTTTACTTATGCATTTTACTTTTGCTCATTTCAAGGCTTTGAAAAATTGTAGAAAGTTCATCATAGCTCCAAATGAGATGAATCCAATTGGGTTGTTCATCTTATGAGGTGCTTGATTCACTGTACCACAGCTCCAAATGAGGTGTTTTACTCATATCTTTTGCATTACAAGTCTGATAAACCGGGGTCTCACACGACCGACCGAGGCAAATTGACCGATTTAGCACTGGTCCATAACACGTGACGCGTTTCCATGTTAACATCAAATTAATTACAATGGAATATATACATGCTTAATTGAAATATAGTCCTTCATGATGATCGAGGCGCATATAGCTAGCTTCCTCACTGGGTTCTTCCTCCTGTCTGATGCCATCTCCGAAAGGAGGCAACTCGTCAAATTGATTGTACTCTTCCTCATCCACGACATTCTCAACTCCGACAATCCTTCTTTTCCCGTGAAGAACTATGTGGCGGTTCTTATTTGCCGGGTCAGTTACATAAAAAACTTGAACAACTTGCTTAGCGAGTACGAATGGTTCGTCCTTGTATCCGACACGTTTGAGGTCCACAGTAATGACGCCGTACTTGTCGACCTTCACGCCCTGCGGAAGTTTAACCCAGTGGCATCGAAACAAGGGGATCTTGAAAAGTACATAGTCGAGCTCCCAAATCTCCTCTACGAACCCATAGTAGGAGTTAAACCTACGTGCCCCGGCGGTATTGAACTGCTCGTGAAACGCATCTATGCGGACGCCGCTGTTCTGGACTGTGCTCTTCCTATCCTGAGCTGCCGTATAAAATGTGTACCCATTTATGTCGTATCCTTGCCATGTCATAATTGTAAATTTTGGCCCTTTTGCCAACCATAGCAGCGTTTCATCACTTGATGACCTCCCTTTTCATCACTTGATGACCTCCCAGTGAATCGCACCTTTAACCATTCGTTGAACCGACGGTTGTGCTCTCTCGTGATCCAAACCTCTGACCGGCCTGGATTCTATTGGCGTACCATGTCTTTGTGCTCGTCGATGTCACGGGACACTTGGGTCATGTGTTGCAAGACCGTGAAATGGGCTTGCGCGTACGTATTTAGATCGGGAGTGATTTCTTTCCTTCCGATGGTCCCGATACCCTCCAGTCTCCCCTCATGACGAGATAGAGGCACACCTATCGGTTCCACCTGAGCCATGTAGTCGACGCAGAACTCAATGACCTCTTCGGTTGCATAACCTTCGATGATACTGCCCTCTGGCCGAGATCGATTCCGTACGTAGGACTTGAGAATTCCCATGTATCTCTCAAATGGGTACAAATGACGTAGGAACACAGGACCGCATATCTTTATCTCTTTCACAAGGTGAACAATGAGATGGACCATGATATCGAAAAATGACGGAGGGAAATACATCTCAAGATGACATAGAGTCGTCACCACCTCGGCCTGCAGAGCGTCGAGTCCTTCAGGATCGATGACCTTCTGAGCAATTGAATTAAAGAAATAACACAGCCTAAAGATTACCACTCGGACCTTGTTCGGCAAGATACTCCTAACTGCAACAGGAAGCATTTGTGTCATCAGCACATGACAATCATGAGACTTCATACCAATTAATTTCAAATCTGTCGTGCAAACAAGTTTCTTAATATTGGCGGAGTAACCGGACGGAACTTTCACACCATGCAAACTTTGACACAGTTCATTTCTCTCGGCCTTGGACAAAGTGTAGCAAGCGGGGGGAAGGTACGTTCATCCTTTATCGGTCTCTTTCGGTGCTAACTCGGTTCTTATGTTCATATCAACCAAGTCACGTCGTGCGTTAACACCGTCTTTTGTTTTGCCACTGATGTTCAGTAAGAGACCAATCAAGCTATCACATACATTCTTCTCCACGTGCATGACGTCGATGCAGTGGCGAACTTCTAAGTTCTCCCAATAAGGCAAGTCCCAAAAAATTGACCGCTTCTTCCAGATATTTTTCTGAGGGGTTCTTAATTTACATCCCTTTCCAAACACAACATCAATATCCTTAACCATATCATAGATCTCTTTCCCTCTAAAAGACCTTGGAGCTGAACCGTCCTCCTTATTTCCATCGAATTGTTTCTTCATCTTGCGGTATGAGTGACTCCTGGGAAGGAACCTACGGTGACGAATATACACAGTTTTGCGCGAGTTGTTCAGCCAAACACTCTCGGTACCATGTAGCAGTGCTGACAGACTTTGGCTCCCTTTGTACTGAACCCCGACAGGTTACCAAGGGCAGGAAAATCATTGATGGTGCAGAATAACATGGCGCGTAAAGTGAAGTTCTCTCGTTTGTACGCATCCCATACTTGTACCCCTTCGGTCCAAAGTGTCACAAGATCTTCCAAAGAATGGTGCTAGGTACACATCAATATCGCTCCCTGTGTTGCTTCGCCCTTGGATAAGTATTGACATCAAAATGTACTTTCGCTTCATACACAACCAAGGAGGAAGGTTGTACATACATAGATTCACAGGCCAGGTGCTATGTCGGCTGCTCATGTTACCGAAAGGATTCATTCCATCCGTACTCAACCCTAACCTTATGTTCATCGGTTCCACACCGAACTCTTCGAAGCTCCGATCGAAGTTTCTCCACCGCGTAATCGCGAGGTGTCTTAGCTTTCCATCTCTCTTACGCTCCTCGAGTGCCAACGCAGCAATCTTGCCTCCTTTGGGTTCGCAAATAAACGCTTCAGACGTGGGATTACAGGCAGATACCACAACATTTTAGTAGGAGGTTCTTGCTTCACCTTAGCAGTATTTTGACGCTTGTATCGGGATACTTTGCACACGGGACATACATGCATGTCTGCATACTCTTTACGGTAGAGGATACAATCGTTCGGACATACATGTATTCTTTCTACTTCCATTCCAAATGGGCAAATAACCTTCTTTGCTTGATAGGTGGTCTTTGGGCAACACGCTTCTCGGAAGGATGTCCGCTAGGAGACCTAACAACGCCGTGAAACTCTTATCGGACCAACTATTGCTTGCCTTCAATTTCAGCAGTTCAAGCACGGTTGACAACCTTATGTATCCCGGATTGCAGCCAGGGAACAAAGGTCTCACCGAGTCCTCCCTTAAGCCCTCGAATTTACAAAACTCTCTCCCACTGTAGTTCTCTTCTGCATCGCGTAGCATCTGATCCAGATTGTCATCGTGCCCCCTATCCTCATCAAAAGCACATCCACATCCGCAAATCGCTGACTTCCTCGGCGATGTCGCCATTATTAACTTCGTATAATCTGCTCTTCACCGTGGATCGGTCCAACATGTATACCCTTTTTGAAACCCCTTCAATCAAGTGCGCTCGATCTGCGCGCGTTGTTAAACATCTTCGATTACGCAATCAATGCACTGACAAGACATAAAATTTATCCCCTTCTTCAACATATCCTGCTCAGCGGCTCTTCTAAAAGCAACCACGCCATTAATGTACTCTTGACTCACACGGTTCATACCGTACATCCAGTTTCGATCCATCTACACTACGCATGTAACAAATTAGTGTCAAATTGATTAGCGATTAATTTATAGCAAACATAAAGGGTTATAGATCGTTACCATCGGAGCTCACGAAGAAAATATCTAATATCTCTCGATAATCCTCACCTTCTCCTCCCTTCCCTCTCTGTCGGGGGCACAATGGGCTTCCTATTTACCAAACATACCTAAATAGTTATGTACAAGGAGAAACAATAACTCCCTAATAGAACGAAAATGTGCAATATAATTAAACTCATTCTCCAACATTTGCATCTAAGGTTATTGAAAGAAAACTCTTCACTAGTTATGTACCACACGCGGTGGCATAGCGTAGCCATGCCTACGGCCACAACCATGATCCCTACCTCTCGACACCGATATCTATCTCAATTGAACAATCATGCAACCCAAATATAGGCATCATCTCATACTCTTCACTAGTTATGTACCACACGCGGTGACTCAGCAAGTATGTAATAAATCAATAGTAACAACACCATTCTCAATATTCACAGTTAGCATCTACACTATCTTTTCTCCTTTCTTTTAGTCAATGCATTAACACACAATAAAATGCCAAGTCCACAAGCATCTCCAAGCTCATACCAGTATTAGAGGAGGAGCCGCAGGTTGGAGGAGCTAGGGCAGGGAAGTGGCGCCTGGAGCGGTAGAGACAGTGGCAGAGGCAGCGGCAGTGCGGCAGTGGACACAGCGGCAGTGCGGCTGAGGGATGTGTCGGCTCAATTTATATGAAGCCCAGGAAATCACAGACGGTTCTAGTTCAGAACCGTCTGTGATAGTAAATTATCACAGACGGTTCTTAATAAGAACTGTCTGAGAATTATCCCAGACGGTTCTATTTAAGAACCGTGCAGCGATAATTCAGAAATCGCGCAGCGGTTCTTAATAATAAGCATGCTGTGATTTCGATTATCGCTGCATTCTTAAATAGAACCGCTCGATAATTCACGACGTTCTTATTAAGAACCGCTCAGGATATTTATTATCACTGCACGATTCACAATAAGAACCGCCTCGTGATAGGCTAAAACAAAGCCTGCATGCACCCAACACAAAGGAACCGCTTGTGATGGGCCTCGCTATAGCCTCTTTGTAGTAGTGGAGGAGCGCAGCCGGCGCGGCGAAGGCGGCCGGCCGAGCGGCGGAGCCGACGCGCAGAGCCGGAGAGGAGGTAAGGCCGGGAGCGGCGGCGCCGGGCCTACGGCGGCGCCGGTTGAAGAGGGAGGCGGCGTAGGGAACCGGGAGGAGAGAGAGCCGGGGTGCGCCGGGAGCCGAGAGGAAGACGGAGGCGTGGGCCGGTTGGAAGGAGGCGGCGCAGCGGAGTGTGCGGGAGAGAGAGCGAGAGATGGAGAGGCAAAGAGGAGAGAAAGGGAGAGGATTTGGGGAGGAAGAGTGCCTGGAGTGTCGGCCGAAGGGGATAAGGGGGAGAGAGAGGGAAAGAGAGGGAGAGAGAATGAGAGAGAGGGGGGAATGGACGTGCGGGGACCGACGGATTTTGTGTAGAGGCGCGCGTGTGAATTTTTTTTATGAAAATCATTAACTTTACGGTTCAAACAGTCAGTTCAATGTATTTTGCTGACGGTTATAATAGAACCGTCAGCAAAATTCAAATTTTCACTATACATGGGGACGAAAATCATTAACCTGACGGTTTAAACCGTCAGGTTAATGAATTTTGCTGACGGTTCTATTATAACCGTCAGTAATATTCAAATTTTTCTGAGGGGATACTATTCCTGTGACCAAAATAATATATCTTGATGGCCAGTACGGGCCCATCAAGAAAATTCGCAACCGTGAGGATTTATCCGTTTTCTAGTAGTGGCTTGGAGTTCCTATGCTCGTGGCCCTCCCCAAGCAAAGGGAGTGACTGGAGATGAACCACGAACCAAGCCACACATTAAAAACTTCAGTGATCTATGACATATCCCATGCTGTGAAAAGGGAATACAAGAAAAATAAGAGTTGATACGCGCCAAATTAATAAGTATATTTTCATGTCCAAATAAGCTATTTGTCATATCCGTCTCCACTTGTGAAAGCATTCAAACTTCTTTCAAATGAACCAAACAAATCAATGTGATAGGACGGACTTGGTATTAGAGGAATTAATTTTGCCATTAACTCTTTCAGGATAGAATAAAATTTGACAGTCAAGTTGTATATCCATGAACATTAGTCATTTCACCAATGCGATATTCATTAAGATTTATTGGTTTTTTGTTCTCTGGTTCTGTGCCAACTGTACTAATTAATGCATAGGCAAATATTTTGGCTTGAATTTTAATCTATCCAATTTTCCGTTATCAGAAATTCAATATTTACTAGTTAATATTTATTTTTGTATTTATAAATTATTTAGTTCCACCAAATTAATTATCAAAAACCAAGATTTCATGCATGTTTTATTTATAATTAAATTATTGAACTACCTATTAAAAGTTGCTTCATATCTTTTCATTATTCAGTGAGTTAAGTGCTTCACTCGTTACGATTTACCAGATATATTTTTCATTATTACTTAATATCATCTCATTTTTTGGCAAATGAATGTTCTATTTATTGATACCAACTGTGTATCTATCGTGCCAAAAATGAAATAATGAGTTTGTAGAGCTGTTGAGCTGTCAATTTGGTTTCTAACGCTCCTATACGTTAGTTTTATTGATTCCAAGTTTCCAACTATATATGTGTTACATCAATCAATATCCTCCATGTGCAACAGCAAAATATTAAGAGAAAATTAGCTTAGTAACAATGCAAGTGCAAAGATCGTGACAATACTACAGAAAAGGTCATCACAGACGATTCAAAATCGTTATCACATACGGTTTTCTGGACCGTCTGACTTTATGGGTCTGTGATGACATGAGGTCATCAAAAACCGTCTGTGAAAAAAGCTATCATAGACGGTTCTGTGAAAACTATTATTGACGATTTTTTAGTAAAAACTGTGTGTGATAGTTTTTCCTATTGCAAAAAAAATCGATTCCATATGCTCTTTCGATTGTTGGACAATAGTTTCTATTGCACATCATTACCAAACCAATCAATTGTTGGACAGTAGTTTTCACATGCTCTTTCGATAGTTTGCAAGAAGGTAATTAAAAGATTATCCCGTCTCTCAATCAATGGCTCACTCTCTGATGAGGACGAGGTCGAGTAGAGACGAACATCTCGAACCGAATCGGTATCCCTTGTTGACGGTAGATGGGGGTCCTCACTGAGAACAAAATCTGACAGAATAAAGGGGATAAAATTAGAGTGAGAAGGAAACTTGGATGGGGATTTGGAGGCAAAACTTTATGCTCACCTGAGGCCAAGATGGGGGGCGGCCAGATCTGACGGTACTGGTCGAGCTGCAGTGCCCCACTCACCAAAGTCGCTGTGAAACAGTAGGTTGCAAACACGTGTCGGCCTCCTACGGCAGACATGGAGCTCCTGCGTGTCCCTCCTCTCCTTGTTGTCGGATGCATTTCCTCACCGAAACACGTCGAGGAATTGAGGGCGGTCGCTGGAGCTCGACGTGGGGAGGGGAGAGGGAGCTACCGATAGAAGACAAGGTGGGGGTGGGTATAATATATAACGAAAGTGCCAAAATATTTCGCCTCCCGCGTAAACGTTCAAGTCATGGTAAAATCACAGAGTTAGACATTTCAAGTCACAGAGTCAGGTAAAATCATGAGATACTTATCACAGACGGTTTTTAATACAAACCGTGTGTGATATTCGGAGACACCACAGATGGTTTGTATTTAAAACCATCTGTTTTGATTCACATATGGTTTTTAACAAGAACCGTCTGTGATATTCGAAGACATCACAAACGGTTTGTATTTAAAACCTTCTGTGATAATTCACAGATGGTTCTTAATAAGAACCGATAATGATGTATCACAAACGGTTCTAGCCATTGATAGTAATATAGACAGTCACGCTTGTAAAACCGTATGTAATAATTACAACATAGACGGTTCCTGGGAATCGTCCGTAATGAAGCGTTCAATATAGCCTCTTTTGTAGTAGTGTGAATATGATAATAATATCCACTTGTTAATGAGATTGAATTTATTGGCCAACTCACATTATATTTGTTGTCAATATTAAGAGAAAAGTTTGTACACATTGGTAGTTATGATCACCTTAAATTTCTTTAATAATTTCACCAACTATCAGCTCTGGTGATCTTGCAACTAGATTATGTGATGATAGGTCTCCTAAAGTTCAAGTATATAATTGTTTGATATGCTCATTTTTTTTTTGTCTTATCGTATCTCGTATTACGTTGTTCCTTGTGCCTACTTTTGTTCAAATTCCATATTCTACTAGTTCATGATTTATTTTTCTTCTGGATTATATATAATCTTTCATCTATTTCCTTATGATTGTTGTTGGCAAATATGTGTAAATTCCAAAAACATGTCATTTTGTTTTGCTCTACCTTGTTGCAAAATTGTGCCCACTACAAGTCCGTAGGTTTTGCAAGTCCTCTGTCGTGTTGATAATATCATAAGAAGTCATCAACTTTATTCGTGTTTAAATATGGACATACAATTCACTGATGTTTAAATGTTTAGTGGAATGGCATCTTTTGTTTAGCACTAAAATAATTTATCAACATAAAATATGAAATAAATAGTAATAATAAATAATATATGTTGAAGCAGAAAATATATCATTGTGCATAATATTTTTAAATGCTAATATTTGTTTTGCCAACAATAGGGAATGTACTTTTTTCGCAGAAAATGGAAGTAAAATACAAGAAGTATGAACATGCATATTGTTTGTTTACTAACAAAACAAATAAAATACATATTCCACTAATCCTTAATAATATTATTGAATGGTAAGATCTTTCCAAATATCTGAAGCTCCCTTCATTTTAAACTAAGTGAAGAAACTGGTAATAGTTTTGGGACTAAATGTGTTGTCTTGTTTAACAGTCTTGAAAGTTCTGATCACCTCTTAAGGCCGTAAAAAAATTTCATACATTTTTACGAGATCTCATCTGGCGGTGAACTAATAAAATAGTACATTTACTTAGCTACACTACTACAAAAGAGGCAATAGCAGACGGCCCATCACAGACGGTTCCAAAGGAACCGTCCGTGTTGGGTCTGTCTGGCCGTCGACCTATCACGAGCGGTTCTTATTTTGAACCGTGCGTGATAGTAATTATCCTGCAGCGGTTCTTATTAAGAACCGTGCAGCGATATTATACGACGGTTCTATTTAAGAACCGTCTATGATAATTCAGAAATCACGCACGGTTTTTAATAAGAACCGCTCGTAATATCACTGACGGTTATTAGTAAGAACCGTCGCGATTTCTGATATCGCGCACGGTTCTTAAATAGAACCGCTCGATACTATCACTGACGGTTCTTATTGGGAACCGCTGCGATAATTTACTATCAAAGACGGTTCGAACTAGAACCGCTCAGTGATTTCTGGCTTCATATAAATTGAGCGGACACATCCTCACCGCACCGCCGCTTAGTTGTGTCCATCGCCGCCAGATCGCCATCGCCAGACTTTGCCACGCCTCTTCCATTGTCTCTACCGCTCCAGCGCCACTTCCTCGCCTAGCTCCTCCAACTGCTGCTCCTCCTCTAATCTTGGTATGAGCTTGGAGATGCTTGTGGACTTGGCATTTTATTGTGTGTTAATGCATTGACTAAAAGAAAGGAGAAAAGATAGTGTAGATGCTAACTGTGAATATTGAGAATGGTGTTGTTACTATTGATTTATTACATACTTGCTGAGTCACCGCGTGTGGTACATAACTAGTGAAGAGTATGAGATGATGCCTATATTTGGGTTGCATGATTGTTCAATTGAGATAGATATCGGTGTCGAGAGGTAGGGATCATGGTTGTGGCCGTAGGCATGGCTACGCTATGCCACCGCGTGTGGTACATAACTAGTGAAGAGTTTTCTTTCAATAACCTTAGATGCAAATGTTGGAGAATGAGTTTAATTATATTGCATATTTTCGTTCTATTAGGGAGTTATTGTTTCTCCTTGTACATAACTATTTAGGTATGTTTGGTAAATAGGAAGCCCATTGTGCCCCCGAGAGAGAGGGAAGGGAGGAGAAGGTGAGGATTATCGAGAGATATTAGATATTTTCTTCGTGAGCTCCGAGGGTAACGATCTATAACCCATTATGTTTGCTATAAATTAATCGCTAATCAATTTGACACTAATTTGTTACATGCGTAGTGTAGATGGATCGAAACTGGATGTACGGTGTGAACCGTGTGAGTTAAGAGTACATTAATGGCGTGGTTGATTTTAGAAGAGCCGCTGAGCAGGATATGTTGAAGAAGGGGATAAATTTTATGTACTATCCATGCATTGATTGCGGTAATCTGAAGATGTTTAACAACGCGCAGATCGAGCGCACTTGATTGAAGGGTTTCAAAAAGGGTATACATGTTGGACCAGTCACGGTGAAGAGCAGATTATACCAGAAGTTAATAATGACGACATCGCCGAGGAAGTCAACGATTTGCCGGATGTGGACTGTGCTTTTGATGAGGATAGGGGGCACGATGACAATCTGGATCAGATGCTACGCGATGCAGAAGAGAACTACAGTGGGAGAGAGTTTTGTAAATTCGAGGGCTTAAGGGAGGACTCGGTGAGACCTTTGTTCCCTGGCTGCAAGCCGGGATACACAAGGTTGTCAACCGTGCTTGAACTGCTGAAATTGAAGGCAAGCAATAGTTGGTCCGATAAGAGTTTCACGGCGTTGTTAGGTCTCCTAGCGGACATCCTTCCGGAGGGAAACGTGTTGCCCAGCACCACCTATCAAGCAAAGAAGGTTATTTACCCATTGGGAATGGAAGTAGAAAGAATACATGCATGTCCGAACGATTGTATCCTCTACCGTAAAGAGTATGCAGACATGCATGTATGTCCCATGTGCAAAGCATCCCGATACAAGCGTCAAAATACTGCTAAGGTGAAGCAAGGACCTCCTGCTAAGATGTTGTGGTATCTGCCTGTAATCCCACGTTTGAAGCGTTTATTTGCGAACTCAAAGGAGGCAAGATTGCTGCGTTGGCACTCAGAGGAGCGTAAGAGAGATGGAAAGCTACGACACCCTGCTGATTCTGCCCAGTGGAGAAACTTCGATCGGAGCTTCGAAGAGTTCGGTGCGGAACCGAGGAACATAAGGTTAGGGTTGAGTACGGATGGAATGAATCCTTTCGGTAACATGAGCAGCCGACATAGCACCTGGCCCGTGAATCTATGTATGTACAACCTTCCTCCTTGGCTGTGTATGAAGCGGAAGTACATTTTGATGTCACCACTTATCCAAGGGCCGAAGCAACCTGGGAACGATATTGATGTGTACCTAGCACCATTGCGTTGGAAGATCTTGTGACACTTTGGACCGAAGGGGTACAAGTATGGGATGCGTACAAACGAGAGAACTTCACTTTACGCGCCATGTTATTCTGCACCATCAATGATTTTCCTGCCCTTGGTAACCTGTCGGGGTTCAGTACAAAGGGAGCCAAAGCCTGTCGCGACCGCTTAGATGGTACCGAGAGTGTATGGTGAACAACTCGCAAGAAAGCGTGTATATGCGTTATCAGTAGGTTCCTTCCGTGAGTCACCCATACCGCAAGATGAAGAAACAATTCGATGGAAATAAGGAGAACGGTTCGGCTCAAGGGCTTTTAGAGGAAAGAGGTCTATGATATGGTTAAGGATATTGATGTTGTGTTTGGAAAGGGATCTAAATTAAGAACCCTCGGAAAAACATCCGGAAGAAGCGGTCAATTTTTGGGACTTGCCTTATTGGGAGCACTTAGAAGTTCGCCACTGCATCGACGTCATGCACGTGGAGAAGAATGTATGTGATAGCTTGATTGGTCTCTTACTGAACATCAGTGGCAAAACAAAAGACGGTGTTAACGCACGACGTGACTTGGTTGATATGAACATAAGAACCGAGTTAGCACCGAAAGAGACCGATAAAGGATGAACGTACCTTCCCCCCGCTTGCTACACTTTGTCCAAGGCCGAGAGAAATGAACTGTGTCAAAGTTTGCATGGTGTGAAAGTTCCGTCCGGTTACTCCGCCAATATTAAGAAACTTGTTTGCACGACAGATTTGAAATTAATTGGTATGAAGTCTCATGATTGTCATGTGCTGATGACACAAATGCTTCCTGTTGCAGTTAGGAGTATCTTGCCGAACAAGGTCCGAGTGGTAATCTTTAGGCTGTGTTATTTCTTTAATTCAATTGCTCAGAAGGTCATCGATCCTGAAGGACTCGACGCTCTGCAGGCCGAGGTGGTGACGACTCTATGTCATCTTGAGATGTATTTCCTCGTCATTTTCAATATCATGGTCCATCTCATTGTTCACCTTGTGAAAGAGATAAAGATATGCGGTCCTGTGTTCCTCGTCATTTGTACCCATTTGAGAGATACATGGGAATTCTCAAGTCCTACGACGAATCGATCTCGCCGAGGGCGATATCGAAGGTTATGCAACCAAGAGGTCATTGAGTTCTGCGTCGACTACATGGCTCAGGTGAAACCGATAGGTGTGCCTCTATCTCGTCATGAGGGGAGACTGGAGGGTTTCGGGACCATCGGAAGGAAAGAAATCACTCCCGATCTAAATACGTACGGGCAAGCCCATTTCACGGTCTTGCAACACATGACCCAAGTGTCCCCGTACATCGACGAGCACAAAGACATGTTACGGCAATGTAATCCGCACCGGTCGGAGGTTTGGATCACGAGAGAGCACAACCGTCGGTTCAACGAATGGTTAAAGATGCGATTCACTAGGAGGACATCAAGTGATGAAACGCTGCTATGGTTGGCCAAAGGACCAAAATTTACAATTGTGACATGGCAAGAATACGACATAAATGGGTACACATTTTATACGGCAGCTCAGGATATGAAGAGCCGACCCGAGCGGTGTCCGCATAGATGCATTTCACAAGGGGTTCAATACCGCGGGGGCACGCGGGTTGAACTCGTACTATGGGTTCGTAGAGGAGATTTGGGAGCTTGACTATGTACTTTTCAAGATCCCCTGCTTCGATGTCCTTGGGTTAAACTTCCGCAGGCGTGAAGGTCGACAAATGCACGGTGTCACTCTCGTGGACCTCAAAGCGTGTCGGATACAAGGGCGAACCATTCGTACTCGCTAAGCAAGTTGTTCAAGTTTTTAATTAACGGAACCCAGCAAATAAGAACCGCCACGTAGTTCTTCATGGGAAAAGAAGGATTGTCGGAGTTGAGAATGTCGTGGATGAGGAAGAGTACAATCAATTTGACGAGTTGCCTCCTTTCGGAGACGGCATCAGACTGGTGGAAGAACCCAGTGAGGAAGCTAGCTATATGCGCGTCGATCATCATGAAGGACTGTATTTCAATTAAGCATGTATATATTCCATCGTAATTAATTTGATGTTAACATGGAAGCGCGTCACGTGTTATGGGCCGCTAAATCGGTCAATTTGCCTCGATCGCTTCGTGTGAGACCCGGTTTATCAGACTTGTAATGCAAAAGATATATATGAGAAAATTAAACACCTCATTTGGAGCTATGGTACAGTGAATCAAGCACCTCATGAGATGAACAACCCAATTGGATTCATCTCATTTGGAGCTATGATGCACTTTCTACGATTTTTCAAAGCCTTGAAATGAGCAAAAGTAAAATGCATAAGTAACTTTTCTCGAAATAGTAACATGTTCCAAACTAATTTTCACAAGAAGCTCATTAATAGAGGAATCCAAAAAATTGGATTCACTCAAAAATAGTATCTGAGAGAAAAAGTTATGCATTTTGAATTAAATTGTATTTTTCAGATGACAAATAAGCCTTCTCGGGAAAATCCAAAATTAAATCGACGTGGATGAACTTGGATCGTTGATCTAGCGATGGACGGTTCACTGGGAGATATCACAGACAGTTCTATAACAGAACCGTCTGTGATACTTAATATCACAGACGGTTCTATTAATGAACCGTCTGTGATATTAAAATTAGGGTTTCCCTTTCTAAGTTATCACGAGCGGTTCCATAATAGAACCGTCGTGATAGTGCTTTATCCTGAGCGGTTCTATCATAGAACCGTCTCGTGATATCCATGTATATAAGTCTGTTCTATCATCGAACGGTGCCAGCACACTCGCTTTTTCACACTTCTGCGCCGTGAGGGTTTACCAGGCCACCTCCCTTCGCCGTCCCGCCTCGACCGGGGCCGCCTCCCTTCGTCCCTACCTCCGACCAGCGCCGCCTCCTTCGCCATCGCTTCTCCAGGCCAGCGCCGCCTCCTTCGTCCTCGCCGCCCAAGACGCCCGCCCCGCCAAAGACCGGTGAGTAAGGATGAAAACCAAAGGTTGCATTTGGGTTAGTCTAGGTATCTTGATCCCTGATCCCTCCCATTGCTCTGAGATGAACTGATGAATGCTTGATACTCTGGGGTGTGATAGTGCAACTCTGGAGCCAATCCTTCGCATGATCGCACCCAACATATTTGGACTTCTTTTCCCCAAATGGGTATGTATTTAACTTTACATCCTTATAGGTATTTGGGATTTGCAATATGTTGTTTTCTTTATCTATACAGGTACAAACTCAATCCTATTACTGAGAAGTCATGTTTTCCATTTGAGTTGGATGATTTTGTTAATATCAATACCTGATGTCCCTTTTTTCCTTTTGCCTGAAACTTCCCCGATCTGATAGAATTATTTCTTGACAGGATTGACATTCCAACCAATACAAGGCACTTCCTCCCATTGTATCATGTAAGAATTTGTTTGTTTACACTTGCTCTACCTCATTTGGAAGTCGTGACCGCATGCATTTTTACACCATTCAGAACATGATTTGTTTTTTAGACAGTATCTCCTTGAAGACACCACTTTAGTCCCAGATCAACTGAGTAAGATATCATTATATATAGGTCTATCTCTCTCTCTCTCTATCTGTGTGTGTGGGCGCGCACATTGAAATCTACTATATGTTTTTCTCATAAACATGTTCAATAATATTTTTTATTTCAATAATTTAGCATTGTGAACAGATCACTGGTAGAAAAATTTTCCTCTTACTCTCTAGATTCATGTTGTTCTATGATCAGGCTAGGTTACTTTTCTCCATATTCTTGGTGTTGATTGTTTGCTACTAAAGTGTTGCAATGTTCCATGTGCATATCACTTGCTTGCGTGTTTCCTTGAGCATTTCCCTACTTTTCCAAATTCATGCATCTGTGATGAAGCATCCAGGATAACATGTTTTGTACTAGTGTATCGACAAATATTTCTATGTAGATCTTCTTTGCATACCATTTTACCTTATTTATGTTAGGACCCTTCAATGTTATGTGCCTCCTATGTTGCCACTACACATGCCACTGTTATGTGCCCCCATGACCCTCATGTCTGTGACACGTGGATTGCCATATATATATATATGAAAAATCTTTGATAGAATAGATGGGTTGTAATACCATAAAAATTACCTAAAGAAGTAACATAAGTGTTTTTTTTGTGAGGTATCAAACATTAATTTATTAACAAAAAATATCATTTAAGGAAAAACTGTTTTAGAAATTAGATGACATCTAATATTATTTGTAAGATCATGGCCAACAATCAAAGGGGGGACGGGAGGGGGGATGAGAGCCTAAAAATATCATTTAAGGAAAAACTGTTTTAGAAATTGCATGCCTCCACACCATACTTCAGATTATTCATGCACTGTGAGATATATGAAAGTGCGCTGTGAGTAATCATTGCATACGTACCTTATATAGATAGCAAGTTAGCGAGATGACAGAGGCACCGTCTTCGCACAACTCATTCCTTACGTACAGATACATTATGAAATGTGCCCGTCGAATCAACGAACCGGTGGGTTTCCTCGACCCGCACGTGATCTCAGAGCAAACAATAAACCAAGACGCATCCTACGTCGAGAATTACATAAAAATGGGATTGCTTGCTCAGAACGGCAAGGAGTACATAATGGTGCCGTACAACCAGAAGTAAGTGCTTCACTACTTGCTACACAAAATTCGTTTGAACATATATAGGTTTATGACTATAGCGACATACATGAGTAGGTTCCACTGGATTCTTGTGATTATTGTGCCAAAGAGGAACATGGTATTGTACCTTGATTCTCTACTCAACAAAAACCATGACTTCACCCTTCTTAAAGGAATACTCGAAAGGTACGATCATTTCCTCCGCACATAATTGTATTGTAGTCTTCCTTCATTTGAAATGGACGAGGATAACTTTTGGAATCATGTAGGCGTTCATCGGCTATGTTGCCGAGGGAGGTTTATACAAGGGAACAGCGCCACACTAACCCACAAGATGCGATTTCCAGACGCGATACAACACAATAATAATATATCATACTCGTAAATATTGCGTCTCGAATTTGTACCTATATATGTATATCCATTTTTGCAGTGCCGCCAGCAAAAACAAGATCACCTATGCGCATTCTACGTATGCCATCATATGCGGCTATTGATTAATTCCACGACACACGATCCCGTGTAGGTCAATCTCGCTATAGTTATTTTCTAATTATAAATTTAAATATATATTCTTACTACTTTACTCTTGCTAGCGATGGGACTTGAACCTAGAGTTAAAAGCACTCCGTAAGAACGAGGTCACACATGTTCAAGGGTTGCTCTGCAGCTTCATCAAGTCGGAAATCGTTAACCCGACGGAGAGTTTCACGTCGTCGACTAGTTGTAATTGATTCAATATTGTAACTCACTTTGACTAGTTGTAATTCAATTTGTAACTCTAGCGACAATACTTGAAACATTCTTTTTAATTGATTTTGAGTTAAATGAACACTTTGAGTTGTCAACAATAACTGTGATGTATTGTTTCTACTTATTCGCTTGTAATTGATTTTGAGTTAAATGATCACTTTGAGTTGTCAACAATAATGTGATGTCATTGCTTTCGCTTGTTTGTTTTCAAAGGGCATGGCTAGCAATTCCTGAGGCTAGCTGAAAATACGACAAAAACTAGTTAGTGGAAGGACATATCACAGACGGTTTCATTCAAAACCGTGTGTGATACTAGGTAATCACAGACGGTTTAAACCAAGAACCGCTCGTGATATGCAAGCCTCACAGACGGTTCTTAGCTCAAACCGTCTGTGATTATGTAGTATCACAGACGGTTTTTTATTAGAGCCGTCTCTGATTATGAAGTATCACAGACGGTTCTATTACCAAACCGTCTGTGTTAAACTTATCACAGACGGTTGAAAAACCGTCTGTGATAAACGCCTGTTATCACAGACATAAAAATTCAGACGGTTCAAAAACCGTCTGTGATGACGGTTCCGAACCGTCTGTGATAAGGTTTTTTGTAGTAGTGCTACTACCTTTTCCAAATATAAATTAATTAGCAACCATATCGTTTGCAACAAAGCTTTAACAACAAAACACAGTAGTGAATCAGCAAATTAATACACTAACGTTCTTGTCTGGGTTGGTCCGCTTGGAAACATCATGATAATTTTGGCCCAATGTCAAATGATGCAAGCAACTTTCTTAGGATTTCATATTTCGAGTAATCTTAACTTGTCTTACTAATACAATTTTTGTGTCCACTTAGCTCTAAAATTGAGAACCTCGAAATCAAATATATATAAGCTTTTCTGTCGTGGGGATGACCTCGAAGATCGCCAATCCACACAAGGTAAAAACTAAGCCTCTCTTGCATGTTATACAGTCCAAATTCCACAAAAAAGAATATGTATGCATTTTCATCGTTTGTGTATGATCAAGCGATTAACCGTATCCAATGTTTGCATGCATTGCTTACCATCCATTCAGAAATGATGGACCCATTCAAAGAATCTGACATGCAAATAGATGAACCAAATACGAGCATCAATCACGTCGAAGAGCAAGAACGGTCACCTCAGATCGCCAAAGAAGACAAAGACGGAAACAACCAAGACCGCCGTTAGGCTGCATTACTCGCCGCTACTAGTACCTCACGGGGATCTTTGGATGTTGGAGAAAGAATCCTGGAGGAGATGCAAAGCGGTGATGATGGTGATGGTGGTGGCGGGACCACCACCGCAACAAGCCCGCCCCGCTCCGGCGAGCCTTCGCTCGTCGGTGAGTCGTCGAGTTCGATGAGCCCGCCTTACATGTATGGTCCAGGTGCTGATGAAGAAGTGCAATCCACCGCAAGAGAAGTTCCCCATGCTCGGCAAGAACCCCATTCACGCGCCGTGGTGGCCGACCGGGAACGAGTCGTGGTGGGCTGAGCTCGGAGAGGGCGCCGCGCCTCCTCCGTACAAGAGGGCGCACCACCTGTCGGCGGCGGAAAAGGTGGTGGTCATGGTCGCCATGATCAAGAACATCGCGCCGGACTTCGCGCGCCTCACGCTGGCGATGCAGATGGCGAAGAGCGTCACGAACATCATAACCGCAGCCAAGGCAGACATCTGGGACTCGGCCATCGTGCATGAGCGCCAAAGGTACATGCAGGCGCACGCCGGCGGCTCAGAGCCGACGGGAACCGTGCCGCTTGTGAGAGCTGACAAGCCGGCGTCGAAGAAAAAGAAGATTCCAGATGGACAGCCAGGACAGGCCGATCTCAACCCTGCTGAAAAGAAGAAGAAGATGATGAAGCCATCACTTCTTATTACAGGCAAGGAGGGCGGGTATGTCCTAACATGGCCGCCCATGAGCAAGAACGGTGCTGCCGCTGAAAGTACCTCCGGTGGCAGCAGCTCGAAGGCTGCCGTCGAGGGTATCGGTACTCCTAGCAGTGAGCGCAAAGCCGACGAAGTCATCTACGGCACGATGAACAATTTTGCTGAAGACGGGATCAAGTGGCCGGAGAGCCCGCGTTGCCCCATACCGTTCCCTATGTGTAGAGGTGACGAGGTTCTGGTGATGCATGACGATAGTCACTACCGGAGACGGCTTCTTTGCTGAGTGTCCCAGACTTTGCCGAGTTCTTTTTATCGGACACTCGGCAAAGAGGCTATTTGCCGAGTGCCAGATAGAAAGAACTCGGCAAACATCTGGCACTCGGCAAAGAGAGGGTTTGCCGAGGGCCGAGCACTCGGTAAACAATTACACTCGGCAAAGATCGGGTTTGCCGAGTGCCCGCACTCGACAAACCGTAACACTCGGCAAAGGGCACCGCCGTTAACGGCCGGGTACCGCCGTTAACCCTTTGTCAGTGTCTTCTCGACACTCAAGAAGAGGCTTTTTAGAGTGGCATTTTTGACACTCGGCAAACCATATATTTTTTTCCCACTTTTGACCTCCAAACTTTTTCTGCAGTCCTCATACAATACCTGGTACTCCATTTCCAATGTGGCACATTTCTCGGACTTTTTCTATATTTCTTTAATTTATTTCAATTAATTGAATTTTCTTAGATAATTCAAATTATAACTGCTAGTCATTCGAATAATGAAAAAAAATGAATGGAAAAATGATATTCATGTTATTTAGTATAGTGTGAGGCCGTAACCAGGAACAGACCACCAATTTTGAACATCTTGTTCACGAAACATGACCACGAACTTGCGGTCGAGTTGTTTTTAAATTGTATAAAAAAGCAAGCGAAGTCGAAAATCATGAAACTTGTCAAGATGTCATGATATCATATGTGGAAGTGTGATAAAATTTGAGAAGGTTTGCGCAAGTTGTCACGTACGATGCTTGGAAACCTTAGAAAAACAGAAGAATACGTGACAACTTCTTCGGAGATTCTTCGGTTTGCAAGCATCGTACGTGACAACTTGCGTGAAACCTTCTCAAATTTTTATCACAGCCTCCACATATGATATCATGACATCTGGACAAGTTTCATGATTTTCGACTTCGCTTGCTTTTTATACAATTTAAAAACAACTCGACCGCAAGTTCGTGGTCATGTTTCGTGAACAAGATGTTCAAAATTGGTGGTCTGCTCTCGTTACTACTCACATTATACTAAATAACATGAATATCATTTTTTCCATTCATTTTTTTTTCATTATTCAATGACTAGCGCTATAATTTGAATTATCCAAGAAAATTCAATTAATTGAAATAAATTAAAGAAATATAGAACAAGTCCGAGAAATGTGCCACATTGGAACATGGAGTACCGTGTATTGTATGAGGACCAGAAAAAGTTTGAGGTCAAAAGTGAAAAAATATGGTTTGCCGAGTGTCAAAAAATGACACTTAAGCGAAAGGAGTTTTGCCGAGTGTCGAGAAGACACTGCAAAGAATTTTAATTTCTTTTAAAAAACCCTCTTTGCCGAGTGCGGATCGGGGCACTCGGCGGGGCACTCGGCAAGGGGATTTAACCACGCCGCCCGGTAGCCCACCACACACACGCACACACGCACACCCGCACACACGGCCTCAGCGCAGCTGGCCGCCGCCGCCCGCCGCGCCGCCGCCCGCCGCGCGCCGCGCTGCTTCGCCAGCGCCAAGGCGAAGCGCCGCGCCGCCGCCCGCCGCCGCCGCCGCCGCTGCGCCAGCGTGCTGCGCCGCCGCCGCCGCCGCCAAGGCCAAGGCCACTGGAGGAGGAGGAGAAAGAGAGGAGGAGGAGGAGAGGAGGAAGAAGGAGGAAGAGAAGGAGGAAGGAGGAAGAAGGAGGAGGAGGAGGAGGCGCCGGCCGCCGTTGCCACGTCCCCGACGCTTCCCCAGCCGCCGCCTTGTCCACCGGCGCCCTGGCCCCTTCAGCACCGCCGCCCTACGACGCCCACTAGGTATGCCATACCGCCGTCGTCGTCGTAGTATTACTAGTAGTTGCGGTAGTACTAGTGGTAGAGTAGCAGTGGTGGTAGTCTAAGTAGTCCTAGGAGTGGTTGTGACATTGTTATATATATGTGGTTGGATATAATCTTGTGCATGTCGGCCATCGTGCCGTTCATATATATGTGCATGTCGGCCATCGTGCCGTTGGTTTTCTTGCAGGTTTTGGAAACCTCACCGTGCGAGGAGGTCTTGCCAAATTTTGTATTGACAGCTTTATGTTTTTTTTTGCGAGAAGAGCGGTCGGAGCGGCGCCGGAGTACCTCGGCGACCCCGATCGCCTTCCTCGCCGCTGGTTGCGCTGCCGCGTCGCGCCGCCATCGCACCGACCCGCCACGCCCCGCTTAGCCCGACTCCACCGCCACCCTAGGTATAACCCCTCTTTCCGTATCATGGTCGAGATCACATGACCCGCTTAAGCGTCTCCCGCTCGAAAGAGATACGGTTGGAAATATGCGATATTTCCATATCTAAAATAAATATCTGCTTGAATTGTCCACGTTTTTGACAGCCGCGGATGCGTAGGTGGGGTTAGTTTACATGGTTCGCTCCGATCCGAGACAGTTTGGCATCATCTCCCCGTTGTTCTCCGGATACACACTCTCCTGGCGGGACGTGTATTTGGAGAACAATGGGAGGTCTTCGCCAAATTCATCTCGAATAGGAGTGGAGCATGGAAACTAACCTCATCTACGGATCTCGTGGGATTAGGACCTATCCTCACCTATTAGATAGTAGGAACGTCGTGTAGATGCAATTGATGTTTATATTACTCGCGCTATATATGTTAGAGGATGGAGGACCGTGAGTGGATGTACACGGGCGCGCAAGTCGGTCAGTCACCAATGAATGGATTGACAAGACCGATGCTTTCTTGAACGGGCATTTGGCGTGGTCGCTAAAGGAGCGAGTAAATTTGTCGTCCCCGCAAAGAAATGTGCAAACAGAAAAGACAAACGAAGAAGGTCATGGGGAACATCTTTGGAAGAGTGGATTTACTGGCAGACTATACCGGTGGGTCTACCATGGTGAAGCCGATCGTATGAGAGAGGAGGTGGTGAGACCACGCGCCGAGGATTATGATGTCGTCTTTGGGGTAGCGACATGTTAAATGACTATTACGAGGCACGATCATTTGAAGGACGACGGAGGAGGAGAGAGGCAACCGCAAAGGCGTTCTACGACATGTTTGCCGCGCACGAAACCCCTTCACGGCCGGACAAAGGTTTCTCAACTGGATGCCATTGGACGATAATGGCGTTAAAGTCCCAAGATAGCCCGAGTCGAGGCGCCGATGGTATGTTGATGATTATTGGCACCGCTCCGAGGGTCACCTACGCCAAAGAGCATGCACGAGTCACGTAAACTCCTTCGCACTTAAGATGCCGTATGAGCAGATACATGCTTGCCCGAAGAGTGCGCCCTATTTAGGAACGAATACGTGGAAGCAAAGTATTGTCCAAAGTGTAAATCATCTAGGTTCCTAGAGGTAGATTCGGTGATGGCGGAAGAGGCGACTTTGACATTCCGTGACAATCCTACGGCACCTTCCGCTCATACCGAGGATCCAACGGCTATACATGACCGAGAAATCCGCGAAATGATGACATGGCACAAAAATGGCAAACGATACAATCTCGACGGGATGGTACATGCATCCGATGGTGAAGCATGGACCCACTTTGATGGCATTCATCATGAGAAAGCTAAAGAGGCTCAGAATGTACGTGTTATACCGGCAATGTATGGGTTCAATCCTTATGGAATGATGGTGCCCCATACACATGTTGGCCCGTGTTCGTTATCCCCTCAATCTCCCCAGTATGCTTTCAACGACAGAACGTATTCTTGTCGTTGATAATTCCTAGACACCCGGGGAATAATATGGGTGTGTTCATGGAGCCTGTGATTGATGAATTGGTCCGTGCTTGGGAGGAAGGGGTATAGACATACGACCGAGCTACAAAGAAAAACTTCAAAATGCATGTTTGGTACCACTACTCCCTGCATGACTTCCTGGCGTATGGGATATTCTGCACCTGGTGTGTTCACGGGAAGTTCCCATGCCCAGTATGCAAGGAAGGTATGAGGTTCATTTGGTTGCAGAAGGGTGGCAAGTATTCATCGTTTGACAAACATCGGCAATTCCTCCCTCTTGACCATGCATTCAGACGAGACATCAAGAACTTTACGAAAGGTGTCGTAGTGACAGACCCTGCACCACCGATAATGACTGGTGCCGCGGTTCGTGAACAGATAGATGGTCTCGTGGTCAATTGAGAAGGTGGTTTTGTGGGATATGGTGAGCAACATATGTGGACTCATAAGTCGGGCTTGACTCGGCTCCCCTATTTTGATGACCTTCTCCTTCCACACAACATTGATGTAATGCACACTGAAAAGAATGTTGCCGAGGCACTTTGGGCAACAATCATGGACATTACTGACAAGTCAAAGGACAACGTTAAGGCTAGAGTGGATCTGGCAACGATATACGATAGACCAAACAACATATGAAGCCTCCTAGTCGCGGCAAGACATGGAGAAGGCCTAAGGCCGATTTTGTCTTGAGCAAGCCCCAAAGGAGGGAAGTACTAGAATGGATCCAGACGTTAATGTTCCTCGATGGGTATGCACTAATCGAGGAGGGAGTGAACTTATCTACTATGCGAGTCTTAGGGATGAAGAGTCATGACTACCACATATGGATTGAGCGGCTTCTTGGCGATGGTGCGAGGCTATGTCCACGAGCATGTCGGCTAGTCTTTGGCGAGTTGAGCTATTTCTTTCGCTTGACTTTGTGCCAAGGAGTTATCTCGGACCGTGATTGCCGACTTGGAAAGAATGGCACTGTGTTGCTCGTAAGTTGGAGAAGATCTTTCCACCCGCTTCTTCAATCCGATCTGACATTTGATTTTGCACCTCCGTCACGAGGCACGAATGGGGCGTCAGAGCCGTTGGTGCTATCCAATCGAGAGATGTCTAAAGGTTCTTGAAAGAAATGTAGAAAGAAATGTAAAATCGAGGCTTCCATTGCGAGGCATACATTCGGAGGAGGTGGCGAACTTCACAACAACATACTATGGTAACAACCTCCTAGCGTGCATAATCCACCCCTCGTTACAATGTTTGGCGAAAATGAATCGAACCTCAGCCTTTTCCGAGGGCAACTCGGAAGCGCAAGTGCATCGACCCCCAAGACCTTGAATCATGAAGAGTGGCGCCATATCATGCTATACGTGTTGACCAACCTTGACGAAGTGGCACCGTACATGCGAGAAGTTCTCAACAAACTTGTTAAATCGCCGTCACTATTCTCGCATCCAACCCCTTGTTTCTCGTTGGTGCAGGAATTTCTTCATGAATTCAAGGCGTCAATCAAGGATCCTACCCCACGCAGTAGATACCCTTCTTAGGCGAGTGCGGAAATGGAATGCCCGATTTCATTTCTTGGTTCAAACGGAAGGTACCGTCCAATTTAGCTCGTACTTAGTTTGACATTCCAAGTTACTCGTACGTGCGAATAATATAACGATGTATCCTGCTTGAGCTTGCAGGGCCAGAGGGATGCGTCTATGTGTGCCGAGTTGAGACAGGTTGTCGATGGCTTTGCCTATAGGGTCAGGTCATTTTCTGGTTATGACGTGAATGGATATCGCTTTCGCACAACAAGCTACGAGCAGAGTCGGCCCAATCGAAGAACCACAAGTTCCGGAGTTTTTACGCCCGGCGTTGATGAGGTCGAGTATTATGGAAGAATTGAAGAAATATACGAACTCAAGTTTCATGGTTCCAAACCTTTTAATCCCGTCATATTCAAATGCCATTGGTTTGATCCTGAAGTAACGAGACAGACATATTCTAATATTGGGCTAGTCGAAATTCGACAGGATTCCGTCTTACCAGGAGACGATGTCTATATTATGGCCCAACAGGCCACGCAAGTTTATTATCTCCCATATGCGTGTCAAACCATAAGGCATCTTAAGGGTTGGGATATTGTGCACAGGGTATCGCCACACGGTAAAGTGCCTGCCCCAAACGATGAAGATTACAACTTAGACCCAAACACATATGACGGAGAGTTCTTTCAAGAAGAGGGACTAGAAGGGAGGTTTGAGATAGACTTAACCGAAGCGATCGGAATGGAAGTAGACAATGAAACGGTTATTGAAGAGGACGCTGGAGATGAGGTGCACAATGTGAAGGACTTTCAAATGCTTGGCGATTACATGTAGACAATGACAATGGCAACATTGCTCATTCGGATAGTGTTGATTATTTCGACATGATTGATAGTGATGATGAGACTTATGATCCAGCTAATCCCGATCATGAAGATTATTTCTAATACATGTAATACTATGTTATTTTGTAATTACATTTTGTTTATTTTGCATCTCTTTCTAAGTACTTCTTGTTTATCTGTGCTTATTGGTTTACTCTTTTTAATTGCAGGTGATTGAACAAAGATGGTGGGCGGTGGGATGAGGAAGCTAACGTCCTTGTACCGAAGGACAAGGACCGCTGAACCGGGGGAGAGTAGGAGGAGGAGCAGCCGCAGGAGGGAGTCGTCGCCTGCCGCCCCGTCGCGTGAGGAGGAGGAGGAGGAGCAGGTGCCCCAAGAGGACGCCGAGGAGGCGCAGGAGGACGCACAGGAGGACGACGAGGAGGCGCAGGAGGACGCGCAGGAGGACGACGAGGAGGCGCAGGAGGACGCGCAGGAGGACTGCGAGGAGGAGGCGCCACGCAGGGGTTCCGCTTCCTCTAGTTCGTCGAGCGTCTACTTGCGAGGTCCCGCGAGCCTCCCTCAGCGACCGATACCTCGTGAGAGACGCCCGCTGATTCGACCCGAGGGGAAAAAGTAAGTAACTTTAGATGTTATCACTACTTTATATGATATGTTGAAAATTAAAATAGAAATTAATAATTTTTCTTAATCACTTGGGCAGGAACTGGACGATTGTGGCGAGTGGAGGTGCTCACACACGCCAAGTCAATGGCATCCTCGGTCTTCTGTGCAAGGAGCACTTCCCTGGCCTGGTTGAGTACGGCGGAGTGACGGGGCCGGCCTACTAGTTTGACCACTACGCCGCCGCCCCCGATGCTGCAGATCGGGCCCGCAGGGTATTCAACAATAAGGCGGAGCGGGTGAAGCAAGAGCTGTGGGTAAGTCTTCCTCGCACTACATTGCTCAATACATCGTATTCATTGGACATTCTTGAAATAATGAATGGATACATCGTGTTTGTATGCAGGATTTCTTTAGATGCCAGGACGGACATGAGGCCAGGGCGGATGCGGTGGCTACCAAATGCTGCAAAAAACTCGTCGTGGACATGCATTACGAGGCGCGCATCCAGGCCGTCGTAACTTACCACGGGACCGTCCTTGGAACGAAGGTCACCAAAAGGGACGCAAGAACCATGGCGCTGACCCGGGACCAGTACCTGCAGGTAAATACAGAACATTAATACTGATTCCTTTTGATATTAAGTGGGCTTAATTTCATCTTCTGATATGTCATGTACTTGATGGCCTGTAGATGATTCCTTATTGGTGCGCGCGCATCCCGATCTTTGAGAGCGGGAAAGATGGTGCACAAGTGGTGCTCACGCGAGTGGGAGGAGACGCACAACTTGTACTGGGAGCGGCGTTTGATGATGCCAGGTGTAGCACACCATCAAGGTAGCCGCAACCTCAGCGGATACGCAGAAACATGGGTACGCGAATTCATTTATTTATTCTAACGCTCAATTCTGCATGATTTCTAATCATCTTGCTGTTTTTCTCGCAGTCGGCGTCACATGGTGGCCAGCCTTGCTCCATCTTCAAGGCATTTGCTATGGCCCACAAGGGCAAGGCGACGTCCGACGTCGACTACAACCCGGAGGACGGGCCCGAGGCGTACAGCAATGCGACCGTCCACAACCGCCTTAGTGAGTACACATCGATGGCAAGGGAGGTCCATGGGCCAGAGTACGATCCGAGCACCGAGGACCTTGATGGAGAAGTCGTCATGAGGGTGGGAGGAGGCAAGAAGCATGGGCGATACTGCATTGGCGACGGCGCAATCGACTCGGCCGCTACTCCCAGTCTCTCCCAGATTCGAGCAAGCAGCACGAGCACGAGCCCGGCCATACGACCTCGGCAGGACACTTCACACCACCGGGTGGAGGCACTCGAGGTTATTCCTGGTTTATTCGTCGTTCATTGGTTTTTTCATACCTTTCCTTTGCATTATTGTAACATTGGGGTGAATATATTGTAGGCCCAGCTGGAACAAGAGAGGAGGATACGGGAGCAGATGCAGGCGAAGATGGAGAGGGTGGAGGCCGAGCGGGAGGCCGAGCAGCGGAGGATGGCGGAGATTCTTCAGTACATGCAAAGTCTTGGCGCCGCACGGTGTACCTCCGCCACCTTCGCTATTCGCTCCACCTCCACCTCCTCACTATTCTACTCCCGTGAGTATAAATGTTTTAGTTTGTATGTTCATGCTTACGGTCAAACCTAGTGGAGTATGAAAGTTTTATTCATGTATGGTATATATTTATCTTGTCTCACACATGCAATCTCTTCTCCTTTGTGCAGAATCAATCGGCGGGATCGAACGATCCTCATGCTTCAGTGAATCCTTCACCAAATCAGTCTCATTGGCCATCTTAGTGATACTACTTGTGGTTGTTAATGGTACTTCTATTTGCAATTATGGTTGTAGATGATAGAGCACTTGGATTACTTGTGAAGTTATTTGTGATATATTGTGAGACATGTGACGTTTGTGATATATATGTGGTGTTGGTGATATATATGTGTTGTTGATGATATATATGTGATGTTGATGATGTTTGTTATATATATATATATCTGCTGTTTGTTTGGATGGGATGTAAAAACAACTAAAAAAGGCTGTTTTCAGTCACTTTGCCGAGTGCAATGGCCATGACACTCGGCAAAGTGACCATGCTTTGCCGAGTGCAAAGGCCATTGCACTCGGCAAACATCGCCGATTTGCCGAGTGCCACGGGCCAGGCACTCGGCAAAGATGGCCTGTTTGCCGAGTGTCCTCCCGGTGGCACTCGGCACAGACGCCACCTTTGCCGAGTGTTTGATTCAATGGCACTCGGCAAAGCGGAGACCTTTGCCGAGTGCTTGACCTTGACACTCGGCAAAGACGTCGTCACGGTGGCGCTCGCCGTCACGGCGACTTTTCTTTGCCGAGTGTTAGATTAGCACTCGGCAAAGCCTTTGCCGAGTGCCCGATAAAGTGCACTCGGCAAAGGGGTCTTTGCCGATAAACTGTTTACCGAGCGCCCTTTGCCGAGTGTAGCACTCGGCAAAGCCTTTGCCGAGTGTATATCGTCCTGTGCCGAGTGCCTGAGGCACTCGGCAAAGAAGCTGTCTCCGGTTGTGAGTGGCAGTGCAACAATGGAAGGACACAGTAATATGGCGCAACCTAATAACGGTATGAGTTGATGTTCTTTACAGGATCTGCATCTGTACATCCAAGTTTATTTTTATATCTCCACCTAAATATTGATGTGCTGCTGATCTCCTAATAATCTGTATTGCAATATCTGGCAACAGGATATTCAGCATTGTTCTACGAGTATGAGCTGACACTTGGTAAAAATTGTCGACACCATTCATGGAAATTTGGTAAAAAGTTTTCTTCTTCTTTGAAAGTATTGTTCAAATTAATGGTGCAATGATCCTACATCTGGAAATTCAGTAACGTGCATACACAAAGAAGCTGGCAGAAGGAAGTAAGGAACCAAGGCCACACGGTGTAATGCAACCTAATGCAGATGCAAAAAATTGCCAATAAAATAATGGGAATTGCTAAAAAAAATTGTCATATATTTTTTTGAGAGAAAATAGTCGATTTTTTGACCTTACAATTTTACTTAGAGATTCATGCCTTGGCCGGCAACATCATCTTCTCCGGAGATTTGCTAAATAACATTCGACTGTTTTCTTTTTATCAAAATAGTCGAATTTTCATTCGTCCGATATGCTTTGATATTTGCAGTTTTGCACTTCTTCTCATACGATGAATTGAGTTCGAATTTATTATGATTTTTTTGGACCATAACGGGTTCACCACATTACCGTATTTTGTTGGTATAGTATTTTATTTTTTGTCTTTGTTTTTGTTAAATATCTCAAACTATATATTAGATTTTGAATCATGTGGTGGAAATATGAGTTATTAAGACTTTCGACAATAATTATAGTGATCAAGAATAAAAATTGCATACATAAATTCTTGTAATTTATGTATAATAAAGTTGTAAATGAACTAAAATTTGATTATTTTGGATTGAGAAAACGGTCGAATGTTGTATAGATGGATCCTAAAATAATACAGATTTCGTATAGAAGCTCTTTTACTAATTTGTATTAATTGTTGTTCACCTGATTACTAACACAGCAGTGCTCGCAGATGGATATAAACTATTGGCGCGCAATGAGGAAAAGGATTGTGGCACAGGTATAAACTCTCTGACAAAATTACGGAAATTTGGTATATATATATATATATATATATATATATATATATATATATATATATATATTTAAAGTATAGCGCAAATTAACACTGCAATGCTCCTACAGCGGGATCTTCAGCAAATTACAATGACCAGGAAGCTAGTGGTAGCACCAAGAACCATGGCACCAGACCACCAGTCTTGTAATGCAAACTAATACATGTATCAATATTGCTGGTAGCAGTCAGAACCAAGGCCTTACTGGACCTACCGGTCTATTTCAACCTGCAGGTGCAGGTATGGAAATTGTACTGATAAACCTATCGAAACATTATGGAATTTATTTTGTCTTTTCAATGAACTGCCCACCTAACTTTTGTTTTGAAATTGTAAATTCCCCACCTAATTAACACTGCGATATTCCAGCAACAGAAAACCCACAAAAAGGCAGTAACGACATAGTTGGTGGTAGCTGCAGCTACACGATGCCACAGGATGCAGGTACAATTTTGCTGATAAAATGATGCGAATGTGCTTGAAAGGTTTCTTTTTTTGTTTTGAAACTATAGCTAATTAACACTACGCTGCTTCTAATACTGGATACTCAGAAATGCATAATGACCATGAAGCTGGTGGAAGCATCTGGAACCCTACGATTGCAGTGCAGCATAATACTGGTATGAAAAAGCATGAAAATGTTACAGAAATATGTCTATTTGTTCAATGAGTGGCCACCTAATAAACACTGCAATACTCTCAATTAAACATTCTCTGATGTGCCATGACCATGCAACAGAATGCATGCAGGTGCAAAGTTGTTGATAAAATCCTGCAAATATACACACAAGATTTATTTTGCTCTCATAACTAGAGCTCGAATTAACATTGCAATACTCCTAAACTTTATATTCAGCAAGGAATGACTACCACAATGCTGGTGGGATCAGTTCGAACCAAGACCCAAGTGGTGTAGTGCTACCTAATACAGGTACGAAAATTGTTGATAAAATTGATCAAATGTTATACAAGAATTTTTTTTTACTTTGTTTAAAGACGGCAATACTCTAGAAAATCAATATTCAATGATGGTCGATGACGATACAGCTGAAGACATCGGAATCCTCTTGAGATATGATGGTGCCATGCCACAAAATGCAGGTACATTTTTGTTGATTAAATCATTGAGGATGTACTTCAGCAATTTCCTTTTTTTTCCTTTTGAAACTAAATTAACACTGCATTTCTCCTTCAATTGGATATTCAGCAATGCATAATGACAACAGAAGTGGTGGGAATAACTTGAACCATGACCACAGTGGGGTATTGCAACCTAATACAGGTATGTATGTTGTTAACAAAATCGTGCAAATGTTATAGATCGAAGGTCTCTCTCTTACTCTATTTGTACCTTTCTAATGCGATGTTCACCTAATCAACACTGCAATACTCTAGCAATCTAATATTCACTAATGGGCACAAAAATGTATTAATTAAAAACATTTTTCTTTTGTTTTAAGTTTTAACACCTACAACTCTCCAGCAGCTGTATCTCCGACAACATACAATGACCCTGACACTGCAATGGTCCCATCAGATGGGTATCCAGAGATACACAATGACCGGGGAGCTGACAGTATCTTCATGATTTCTAACAATAATACTATGCAAGAGAGTGCATTAACACATTACGGAGGTATGGTAATTGCTGATCAAATTGCTTATATTTGCATATATTATATCACTTTAATAACACTGGAATGCTCCAACAACTGTATATTCAGTGAGCCCGTGTTCCCATGGAATTGGTGGTAATAACATTAATAATAAAACTGCACTGAACACAGGTATATATGATGCTTATAAAACATATTAAATTTCTCATTTTGTTAAGTATACATAACTCACCTACTTAACACTGCCGTATATAGTTCCTTCTGCAGAACCTTACAGTTGGCATGGAGACGTACTGATGGGTGGTGAAGATAACAGCCCATCGGCCCTCGACAAATGGTTTGAAAACGAATATCTTAATGAAAAGATGGATATCCAAGATTTTGTTGATCAACCTGATGCAAACAGAGATAACACAAGGTAGCTAGCCAAGTTGATCAAGCAGCAAATCATATGTTGGCAAAAAGAATGTGTGATTGTGCATGGATTTGAAGTTAGACAAAATATCAACAAGTTTAGCATTGGCTTAAGTAGTTCTCATCATTTCCTTTGGAAATACATTGTTAGTTTCCTTAGTTCAAACAAAAATTATTCCATTTACTTTATGGTTCCAACTTTAGATGTATGGTATACTATATTTCTACCCTTCGAAGCTAATAATTTTACTCAGGTTTAAGGGACTATCTATGTCTTTGTTAAAGTTCCTTTAATTATATCTCTTGAGTTTGTCATTTACATTGTTTTGGAGCAGAACATTTTCTGGTACATGGAGAAACATTATCATCGTGATTGTCTGGTTCATGTGATCACATGTATGTTAGAGGCACATATATTGTTGCAAACTTGCAATACTGCAAACATGCTTTATCTAGGTGCTACCTTACAAATCACTTTGGTTTGAGCACCAAATCAATTTTTAAAATCCAAAACAAAAATGTGAACACAGCTCTTAATTTACCATGCCTTCAGTTAACATTGTAGGTCTTCAGATTTTTTTGACAGAATCCAGCCGAGGTAATCGCTTTTTACGTACAAAGAGATAGCTAGGGCCCATTACAGATGTATATATATATATATATATATATATATATATATATATAAGAGAGTAAATAGGGGGTCATTTCAATAATATCACAAACAGCCTACCAGAGTTGCTAGTGGTATCGCCCAAAATCTGATATTCACTAAAGATCGGCTGCCAAATTAGTTTAATTACAGGGAAATCTGTCAAAAAAAAATAGACATGAAATCTGCCAAATTAATTAAAACGACAACTGCTTGGTTAGTCAATGCGTCATATAAAAAGTAGTTTTACTAGGACGAAAAAAATCGAAATTGAGACTGCGAGTAACCCAGGCTCCTTGGTGAGGTTATGTATTACAGATATGTATCACTACCTGTAACCCTCCCGTTTTTGAACGGTAAATAGTGTTTACAGTTTGGTTTTCATTTTCATCTCGTATCTTCAATTTGCCGTACTTTCGCAAAATCTTCCAAACGTCCTTCTAGCTCGGGTTTTTGTTTCAAAACTTCTAGCATTTTCCAGATTTCAAATTCAAGGTTGAAACCTCCTTTTCGATTTTGTAAGCCCCTGTCATTTTTGGCAATCCCCCTTCTCCCTTTGGGCTCAGCCCACTCCTCCCCTTGGGCCGGCCACCCTCTCCCTTGGCCCAGCCACCGGCCTGCCACCTCCTCCCCCCTTCTCGGCCCGCTACGCCCCGCTTTTTCCCCCTGGCTCGGCCCAGCACAGCGCTCCTCTCCCCCTTCTTCCTCCAGGCGCTCCCACCCTCTCTCCTGTGAACAGCGCCGACGCCAATGTCGTCCTCCCCTCTGCCACCACCGGCTCCCACCTGCCCCCGTCGCCTCCTCTAACCGGCAGCTACTTCAGCGCCCCCTCCCCGCCTAGTCCCCTCACCGCCTGTCCTCGCCATCCTCGCGCGCCTGCCTCCGCTCGGTCCAAGCACTGCCACGCGGCAGCACCTGCTCGCCAATCGTCGTCACCACGTCAGCAAGACCCCCCAAGTCGTCACCGCCCCCTGCCGTGCTCACCTGCCACCGCCCGGTCCCCTCCGCGCGCAGGCGCCCATGCTGTCGCCACCTCTAGACTGTGCGCCGCCCGAGCTCCCTCCAACGGCTCCCTTCGCTCCTCGCCGCCTATAAGAGCCCTCGTGCCCCCTTTGCTCTCTCCAAGCCCCCCATCTACCTTCCCCCTCCTCACCCTTCTCTCTCCCCCTCTCTGTGCCACCAAGAGCCGAAGCTCCTGGTGCTTCTCCCCCCTCTGGTACTACTGTCGGTTCAACGCCGGTACTACCGCCCTTACTGCCCTCCGGTACTACAGCCCTCTCACCCCCGGTACTACCACTCCCTCCCGGAACTACCGTTGGTTCCACTTCGGTACTACCGCCCGCCCCGCCTCTCCGGTACGACTGCCCCCGCATCCCGGTACTATCGCCCGTACCCCCTCTAGGACCAAGCACTGTGCCAAGGGCCACCTATCAGCACAAGGCTCTTTTCCAATTTTCTGTTTTTCTTTTCAATTAACAAATTCAATCGAAAAGCTTTAAAAATTCATATCTTTTTCATTATAACTCCAAAAATTATGAAACTAGTTTCTAAAATTTTCTAAATTCAAGATCTTGCTAATGGCACTGGTCTTGTTCAATTTGGAGTTCATTTGTTATGAGTTTTATATTTATTTGCTGCTCTCTACTGTTGTGCATTTTTCAGTACTTTCGTTCGATTAGGGTTCGAAGATGCAAGAGACGTCCCCTTTGACCATGCTGAAGAGTACCAAGACCCCACTGTCTTTAACCAAGGCGAGTCAATATTTTGATCATTTTGAGCCTACATTTTATGTAAATTATATTTATTTAAAATATCAAAGTTGCATTCTTTAATTCTTTAATCAAATGTATGTTAAAGCTTAAGGTAGTTAAACACTCATTTGATGATTAATTAAGTATTATCCAACCTTTGATAAATTGAATCACTCATTCCATATCACCCTAGTAAATATGTGGTAAATACTAGCATAGGTTGTACTTAAGCGACATGTTAGACTTGCTTAAGTACAGGACAATAAATGTCATATTTATCATCTTTTAATCATGAAAGTAGTTTTGGACAGTCATTGGATGTAAATGACTAGTGTGTTGTATTAATTGGTTTTTCCTCCCTAAAACCCTAAATAAACATGCTAGTACCACATCTGGGCGGATGGAAAGAGTGCTGGGTGCTATCGTGCACGAGAGTGTTAATTGGTATGTGGTATGAACAACCTAGATAGATTAAGGACTTAATCTTGGTATGACCTCCTGTGTCAAACAAGTACAACCGCAAGTCTACAAAGTGCAACTTGGCTTAGTAATATTATTAAACCTGGAATGTCATCCCACAAATTTGAGTTTGGAAGCGTGCAACCGGCATGATCTGTTCCTGCTTGAAAGGGACACTGACATAGGGTGAAGTTGCTAGTTGCGCTAGTCGTTGTGATAAACATCCAGCACAACTTATGGGAGTGGCCCATAGGGGTGAGATGACGGAAGGGGCGAGGTAGTTTGAAACATTACTGTAACAATCGCTCAACTGCATGACTAAGGAATCATGTGGGGTAACGAGTATGATTATCTCTTATGGGTACAGTGTACCACCTCTGCAGAGTCTAAACTGTTTAAACAGCCGTGCCTACGGTCAAAGGCGGGCATGGGATCTTAACTTGAGTTAGTTCTATTTCAATAACCTTTGTGGGTGGAATACAACCAGGTCGGCTCATCTAGCCTGGGGTTGGATTTTTCCTAAGCCGTTGAGCTCAGTGGTGTGAAGAAGCGGAGGTAGCTCCACTAAAATGATGCATGTGTGGAGTTCCGATGGATGGAACCTCTACTGTTATTTAATATTGCACTTACTCTCTTTAATAAAATACAATTTGTTTAAAATGCCAAGTCATAGGAATTTGTAACTATGGTAATTAAGGATGTTGCTTTAGCAAATAAAAGAATCCGAGCCATTCCTTGTTAAGCCATACATTTATAATATTGTATCTTGTGTGTTAGCTCGCGAGCACGGAAGTTGTGCTCTTTCTCACTCTTCTCCCAAACCCTCCAGATGATGTGGATCAAGGGGACTACGCATACTGCGAGGACCCTCGGGTTATTTCCGTAAGACCAAGGTCTTCCCGGTCTTATGGAAATAACTGTAGGCCTCAAGTGAATGAATTCCACCTTAACTCTATCTAAGTGAAAGACCCATCTGAAACCAGAGCCCCGGTGATCATGCGCACTGCTCCTCTGTGAGCACTACATGATGACCAGTTTTCCCATGATCCAAGTCCGCCCTCAAACATGTTAAAATGGAATTCAAAACAGCGAGTATGTGTCTCGTGTTTTCTCCCAAGATCAGCGACCAACACGCACATACCCTCATCAACGTCAATCACAGACATACCCCATTCATACATTGATAATCCAAAAGACATACAACATAATAGTTAAGTCTACAACTATTACATAACGGCCGACCGACCAAATTTAAATAAGAATAATAAGTAGTAGCGGAAGCAAAGTAAATAAACCAAAAGGTCCAGCATGGTGTGCCCCATAACCCAAGGCAACCGACTGGGAGTTAAGTAATAGCACTATTTGTCAGTGTCACCTAAATCGGCACTGACGAGCTCATCGGGCTCAAAATCGTCCTCACCTGAAAAGCCAGCAAACACCTAGCTGAGTAAAAAAAGGTATTCGCAAGTCTTATACAAAGGAAAATTAGTTATGCATATTGGGCAATCAAATGATAGCATTAGTGGCTCTAGTTTTGTAAAAGAAAACACAACAATTTTCAACCTACACATACTAGTTTTTCAATTGCCATTTACACATCAGATATGAAGTAGAAGTAAAGCATGTAATAAAGTGATAGATTTGTAAACAATTGAATAAACAAACACCAACGTGGCAGCCCACTTTGATAAACTAAAATACATGAACACTCGTTCATATCGAACACCAAGTTGCAACCATCAATTTTAATTCAAAATCTAACAATAGTGACTCCCGAACTCAAGCGATTGTCCATAACCGTAGACGCGGCTATTCAAATATATCTATCTCTGCAGAGGTGTACTACTTTACCCACACGACTCGACTAGCTCGTAAGCCTCCGGAATTAACACACTTCCTTTGGTGTGTCGGCCGGGGAAATCGAGATTCGGTATTTTTCAGCAAGAAAGCCTTATTGAGTTAGACCACCCATGCAAGATGAAACCCCAACTTAGTACATAAGCATATAGCAAATGCTAAGCGGGCATGCACGTTGTGTCGGAGGAGCCAGTGTACGTAGTTAGTATGTTGGTTGAACCCCCCAACATAGGAATCGTGCTCACCTACATAATATATATTACATTGGGTTCCTAAGGAACATAGGATTTAACAGTCGCTATGTCCACACACTACCCGCGGTCCAAACCAATAAAACCTTCCCCCTACTTGACCAAGTGGTACCCATATCTTGGGTGTGATAGCACGAGTTTTACTTGAATCAATGATGTCACAAATTTCAGTCCTTATTGGTCCAAACAAGACAACCACATACCTGATCTCGTGCACAAAGGCACCATCACTAGCAACCACTTGTCCAGATCCAAAATTATTTTAAAATAACAAAATTTAACTTGAGTAACAGATACGAAGATCTAGAATAAAAAGAAGAAAAGAAAGTTGTGTTTCCCATAATTGTCGGGTTATTCCCGACAATCAATCTACCATATCTAGACTTGCATGGCTAAGCAACCCCAAACAATATATTTCACACAACCTAACATAAGCATGTATGTACTGAAAATAATTAAATGATAGCCTCATGAATAGGATGTAACTAACTACACATCACAAAAATAGCGACATAACAAAATTAGCATACAAGCAATTATCATTGCATCAAACTAACCAAAACTAGGAGCAATATGATGCAAAATAAAATTCAAATGATGCTTGCCTTGCTGGTAATCGAGTTGTTCGCTCTCGGTGGCATACGAGTCAATAAAAAGTGCTTCATAATCTATATAAAGATAACACCGAATAAACATCGGGAAAAGTCACAAAATACTAAATACTAAAAAATGTATGAGATTCCTACAATAGCTATACGTTGATTTTAGATTAATCTAGGTGAAAGAATCACTTTATTTGCATTTAGTATGTGAAAGTTATGGTAGTTTGAATATCAATTTTCCCGAAAATGCAATTTATTCAATTTAACATTTTGGTCAAAACTTGCAGAACAGTGGGGAGACAAGGGGTTACATAGGTAAATAGAGAATAAAATTATAAACCCAATTCAACTTGGTTCATCTCATTTAAAGTTTTTAAGCATTAGTTATGAATTTTCAAATTTATCAGCCTTTTTCTATTACAAAAATAATAGATTTACGGATCATTTTTCATAACTACATATTCTGCTATAGATGAATGTTTGAAACCTATTTTGAAATAAAGTTCATCAAAAATGAAAAATATGAGCACTAGTTTCATCCAATTTGGAGTTAAAATGAATTAGGTATGCATTTTTGAAGTAATTTAAATTTTTAGTGTGTAAATAATGGATTTATGGAATTTCTAAATTCATTTATACTTTTCTTACCGAGCTATGCGCTAGCCATGGTCACTGACCTGTGGGTCCTGATCAACAGTGCTATTTTCCTTTTACCCCTGGATTTTAATTTCTGACTGACAAGTGGGGCCCATTTATCAGCGATACGGTCCATAGCACAGTGCGTGAACCGTGAGTCCATGGGCCGGTTCACCGGTCCACGACTGTGCACTTAAGTCTGTGGGACCCACATGTCATTCTCTCATTCAAACCATTATTTAACCTTGATTTCTGTTCACTGGTCCCACATGTAAGCGACACATTACTTTCTTTGGACATCATTACTATCCGTAAGCAATCATTAGCAATTAAAACGACAGATTAGCGCCTTACGTGCTTTGCTACAGTTACTATCCACATCCGACAAAACTGAGCTGCGCTCGCCGGCGTGTCGCCGACGATTCTGGCCACAGCGACACGAACTAAGGTCATGAATGGGTGCACAATAGTATTATGTACCTAACTATAACACCTCAGCCGAACATTGAGCTTAGAATGCCACTAAACTACTATAACCATCTAATTTACATCAACTTACTATAAAATTTCAGCAAGCATAACAACATTAAAACCCATCCACGGGTCGCATTAACACAAGCATAACACTATGACAATCATAGATAAATTAGACCTAGGAGCATAGCAAAATAATAAACCAAGATTAACATAAACCAAGCATCTATGGTTATTCAATACCATCATGTCCTAGATAAAAATATTAATGTTACTCTAAAAGTTTCTCATGTCCAATGAATCAAATAATTGGGTGAAGTGCATGATTCCAAGTGCGCTAGCCCTTCCCGAGTAAAACATCATCACTGGTCACCTAAAAACAACAATAGAGCAAGAATGAGTCCAAGACTCAAAGAATACATAATAAAGCCATAAACAATAGTTTATTAACCATAATCAAAGTTATCATCATCATCCATTTAGTTAATGCCATTGTCATTCTCAAACAAACAAGCCATATTCCATATAGGTAAAGTTGCACAATTTAACAATTTACTTAGATATGCGACTGCACCAACATGCTCATGCTCATATGCATCTCATCACCGATACCAGGTATAGTGAGTGTTCACCCGTCGATGACACACTCTATCCTTCACTCCCGTGAAGTCCCCACCAAAGTAGGATTTTATCTAGAGCTCTCCGGACTAGTCATGTATCTTTCTCACCGACCTCACCGGAATAGTTACATGACTTTCTCACCGACTGCTCATGCAACCCTGTCATGATGAATGTAAATGATGCGACATCTTTATTTATTCATCAACATAGTCCATCTCATTAACTCAATATCTCCTCCTCATTATCTCAATATCATAATCTCATTCACTCAATGTCATCAATATCATGTATAAGAATAAACTGAATGAAAGCATAATAAATAGCATGATAAGTAACAACAATGATCATGGTGTACAACCCATTGTTCACCACTCTACCATGTACTTGCCTTCCGCGCTGTGACGAGTTAGGAGGCAACGACGGAATTTCTCCACTCCCTGCCCCACCGCCTACACAAATATTTATTCGAAATAATAATAATAAGTCATGACGTGGCTACAAGCGTTTTACCATAAACCTCTATCTAATCAACATAACCAAAAACTCAAAATAACGAATTAACTAATCAGCCAATATCGGCCCTTCTGATCAGCAGTACGAGAAAAATCTTAATTAAATATCCGTAACTACGAATGACTTGAAACCAGCGCTCAAATACTCTTAACGTAACAGGCTACGAAACTCTAGTTGGTGGAATCCTTTGATTCGGCAAAAAAAATGGCCTAAACAACAGTTGAAAACACTAATGAGATATCTACCTGCATTTGAGCAAAGTGGTAAAGAAAATGACTTAACTTTTATTCTACTGATCCAATGGAGGTGATCTTTATCAACTTGGAAATATAATTTAAAGGGATACAATAACCTATTTGGGTGTGGGTTCTGAATCTGAATGTAACTAGATCAAAACCGAGGAGCAACCAACAGTCTCCAAAATCTCTGACAAACAGAGTAGTGTGCGGTTAAAAAATTCATAACTCCTAAACCACAGGGTGGAATCTCGTGATCTCGGCGCCAAAAGAAAGCTAAAGAAACGAGGAACAAAACTCTAGGAGACGAAAACCCGAGATTCGGCCTCTAACTAATTCATAATGGCCCGACAAGAAAATCTGCCAAAACACGTCAGCTGTCCTGAACAATCGTGGTAAAACTACCATATCTCCTAAACCATAACTCCAAATCAGATGATCTCGGTGCCTAAAGAAATCTAAGATCAAGGGCTACAACTTTCTAAGAGGTGGGAAGATCAAAAAACGTACGGAACTTACCCAAATCCGACGAACAAATCTGGCGCATGACAGCGAGAAGGGTGGTGGCCGGTTGGAGAGGGGGAGGAGGGGGTGGCGGCTTGGGGAGGGGAGTGGGGAGAGAGAGGGGAGAGGCTAGGGTTTGGGGGGAAGGAAAAACCCCCCGTCGATTCAGGAAATTTCAGTTCTTGTTTGCCTTTTCCCTCTCCAGCTGCTTTTCTAATTACCCGATCCGAATCCGGGGTATTACACTAACAGTGGTACTCTCGATGGCTGAGCCGGCCGGTACCGGCGGCGAGCCAGAGAGAGGCGGTGCTAGCTCATACGAAAAACATGCAAACAGCTAAAAAGCTTCGCATTGTCCAAACCAGCAGGTGCCTAAGCTATTAGGGACTATCAGGAAGCTACCTGACAGCTGGAGAGCAGAAGAGAAAGTCGGAGCTAGACCGGCGTCGGACATAGCGACAGCGGCGGCACGACTTCACACGAGGATGACTAGATCAAAACAAAGCGAAATGAAGCTCTTGAATAGCTCAAGGATCACAAGAAGATATTAAAGTAGCAACGGATCGAAGAATGTCATACCAATTCGAAGTGGGAGACAAAAGGTCGAACTTCGGCCGAAAATGGGCCAAGCTTCAAATTCACGAGGTCATGCCGTGCAAAGGCAAAATTGGTTGAGGTTTAATGCTAATCCTACTCAGGGACACGAGATGACACGCTTGAATAAAAAGGAGCTCACCGGAATAGAAGTTGACGCGAGGATGTCCTCGGGAGTGTGCTCTGAGGTCACCGAGAGCACGGTTGCGTTCCGATTTCTACAAATGACAACAGGGGCTGACATATCCAAAATGGAGATAGCGTAGAAATACAAAGTTTGGAGATGCATTGGGGAGGAGCTTATACCTGAACTGGGTGCACAGGAGAGCGTCCTCCTCCTCTCGGCCGTGAGGAGAAGTGAGGACAAAGCTAAGGTGTGGAGGCGACTTAAGCTCGTGGAATGGACGGAGGAGAGGTGGTGTTAGCTGGGGAAGCTCGGGGACTAGTCAGTTTGGGCCGTGCGGCCACGGTGGTGATGGCATGCAACAGAGAAAAGCGGGCACATGGCGCATAGCGCCTGAGCGCGAGTCAGTGGGAGGTAGAAGGCGATCCTGACAGGTGGGCCCGAACTCTCGGCGACTCAAGGCGGCGGCGGGCGTGCGAGCCTTCGGTCGACGGCTCGTGGGCCGTTCGATCAGGATTGGACGGTCTGTGCTAAAGAAGGTTCGGCCGAGTCAGTTCGCTGGTTGGCTCGGTCAGGTACTGTGCGACTGGTTTGGCCCGAGGAACAGTGCCATTTTTGACTGATTTCATTTTTAATTGAAACTAGTTTGACTAGGTTCTTGGTGTGACCTAGCACCCATAAAAATTTTAAAACCCACTGTTCATGATGTAGTTGCTTAATTCCAATTTAACTTAGCATAGGTTATTAATCGTGTTTGAATTTTTTGTGGTTCGAATTTGGTTCCAAAAATGTGAAAAAAAAATTATATTAATTCAAGATAATTAATATAGTATTTAAGTAAATTATTCCCAAGAGATGTTCATTTACTTTTGTTACTGATTTCTTTTGGAGGTTCAATTTGAAGTGTATGTTTAGCAATTGTTTAAGATTTTCCACACACAATACTTTATGTAAATGTTCCAAACATGATGAATGCTTATGTTATGCATAAGAATTCCGTTTATTAATATTGAGGATGTGTCACACACTACGAAGACCCTGAAGTCGACGGACAAGGAAACGATGAAGCGTTGTCTAGTCTTTAGTCTAGATCTCACCCCAGTCTAAGTGGACTTGTTCGGTACTTGCGTATAGTGGATATTGTCTAACCCTTGGGTAATATCCATCATACACAAGTCACCCCAGTCGCTTGCCTGTGGAGAGATGAGCCATATCCCCCTTTTTTGCTTCCGCTGTAGTTTACGTTGCTTCATGTGATGTAATCAATTTGTCCTGGTGGCCCATATGTAAAACTTGACCCAATGTGGTCTATGTCACTCTGATGTCTGTTTATATTTGAATGTCTTAATTCACACCATGTATGAAATGACTCAGCAATGAGCCTGTGAGTGCTACCTACTGATCCAGGGAGTAGCACAGTACTGTCACAGAGGATTCGAGATTAGAAAATCTGGGTCCGACACTACCCCTAAACCACTTGCTGTTTACCAAAGTTTACAACAAGATTATCAAGCAACATATTACAAGTGAAGCAATTCTAAGCAATTAACATCACCACATTACAATCAAAGCATTGATCAGCTATCCATCTTTTACAACAATTTAAGGGAAGACCATATATGTACCGCTGTTGTAAATTAAGCACGAAGTTGTGGTGATTGATATGATGTCAAGATTTCGAGTCATATCTCCTACCTTAATTTAAAGTTGTCTCCTATACATCCCTCATTATGGGTGTCACCTATGCATGTAGCCCAATGGTAGGGCATAGGCTGTAGTGGTTGGTTGAGATCAGGGTTTCGCTACCGGAATGTTTTTTTACGGGGGGGGGGGGGGGCAGTAACACTGGTTTGGCCGAAAATCGACAAATTTTGGTCGAAATTTTCAAATAAAAATTTGATTTTTTTTTTGGATTTTATATTAAAAAAAAAGATCAAATTCAAGCAAACCAATTTTTTGGGGGGACGGTTTGGATTCCTACCCGAGGGGTATGACCGGTAGGGCCGATTTTCGGCCAAAATCAAAACCCTGGTTGAGTTCATGGGTTCAAGCCCTTCTGTTTCTTCAAATTATAGATACATAATTCCTCCTTCATATTCACATTTTACACAATGTGGTGTTCCTACCATTGTTTCTAAACATTTGAACAGTGTATGTTAGCTTTATGCTGCCCTTCCCATGTATGCATATTGCTCAAGCTTGCCTTCTCTTAACCTTAAAAAACAATGGAAAGAGGGTGAGACATACAACTCACGTTGAAATAACTATGTTAAAAGGAAATACTTTTATATGAGAAATGACATCAGAACTCCATAGCATAATATTTCATAAACTTAATTATTCTTCTATGGCATTGGTGGCCCTTCATACCTTGTTCCCAATCGAAGCAATAGTGCAATACATTTTCCACATGCTGTTTTAGATCCAGCTCATATTTTTCCTGGAATTTGACTAATTAAGATTATGAGTTTGGGTATCTCTGCAATTTGTGCTACATTTTGATTGTGCAGTTTCCCCTAAAAAAATGGTTGTGCAGCTAAACTTTAACAATAATAGACATGGCATCCATTTTCGAAGTTAGCCTATCTAAGTCCCAAGAAAATGTATTTCAAAATGATTCATTCTACTCGATATGAGAAGCCATGAATTCCTCCAAGTAAATTTCTAGGGAAGTTCTAAAAACTGTGAAAAGAGTCTCAACCGGAGGGGTGCCAGGGTGTAACTTCGTGTAAAGGGTCCTGGGTACGAAGCTAGATGTTGGTACGCTGATGGTACACATCTTCTCAAAGTAAACTGTCATGTACCCGAGCTTATTTGAGTTAGACATCAAGATTAGATAAGGTAAGAGGAACATGGACAGTACTTGATCTTATTTCAACTAATTTCTTTGTTCCTCAACAAAGAGGAACAAAGAAATTAACTGAAAGTCAAACTAGATCTCCTCGTATTAATTGGTTGTGTATATACAATTACATAATTTGTAGAGTGCATGCATGTATGTGGTATATATTTATGTATGTGGTATTTAGTTTGAGGAATGAGTTGGTCCTCATATGTTTGTTTGGTCTGAGCACCCCATGCATTATAAGCATAAAATAACTAAGAATTACATCATCTCACAAAAAAAACATGCGATGGTGGATTCATCAATCCTAGGATAACATCATGCCTTGTAAGAACAAAATAACTTAAAAATAAAGAATTACGTCATCTCACAAAAATCATGCGACGATGGATCGACCTATCCTAGCTATGGGTAGACTGTCAGCAGTGCGGTGAGACGGGAGGTGATCGGTGGTGGATGACATGGCTCGGGGAGGAGGGGTTACGTCCACGGACCATATTGACATTTGGCGTTAAAATGTGGCCGATACACACTATGGATTTATGGTAACCAGGGATTTCAAAATAGGCAGATAATTTTTTGTTGGGAGGGGGTTGGGGTTAGAACCAGTTTGACTGAAAAATCAAAAAAAGTCGGCCAAAATTTTAATCAAAGTTGAATTTTATGAATTTTAAATTTAAAAGGATTGAAGTCAAACAAATTTGAATTTTTCGTGTCGATTTTGACCAGTTTGAAGACTTACCGAGGGCCGGTAGAACCGGTACTGCAAAAAATCGGCCGATTTTTTGCCGCTAGAATAAACCCTGATGCTAACACATGATAGATGACTTGGCTTATTGGCTAGACGAGGGCAAGGATAGCTCAACTTGGTTGCTGCGATGGCACGACGCGACAGTACTCTAATGTTAACAGTGAAGCACAAAGATTACAAGAACGAGCCAGCGAAACAAGATCGCGTGAGAACACAAACAGGCAACAGTGACAAAACAAACACAGGTAGGTTGATTTTTTTGCTTGTATTTCTCTCTTCAACCCACCTTAACAATCTGATCACATAGCCTTATATAAGCCACACAAGTACACACGTACTAGCACACATGCAGCCACACCTATCACTAACTCATGCATATAGCCACACCTGCCACTAACTCATGCATGCAATCACATCTACCACTAACTCAACGCATGCAGTCACCCATGTCCTGGTAGTCACTAAATAATTAACTCCCTAATTATATGTGTTAATCAAAGAACTACTAATAAACATCAAGATTAACTCCAACATTCTCTCCCGTAATCTTGATGCATTGACTCACAAGCCGAAGTCCGGTCTCCTAACGCATCTCCAAGGAGTTTTGCCGCCTTCTTGCTGACCATGCCGCCACTAAAAATTTATCGGTGTCTTTTGCTTACCTCAGCTCGATTGTCTTTCGCCGGTAACACAACTAGACGGTGATGGAAACTCTCACTAGAGCTTACACACATAAGAATTTGGACACACCTACAAGAACTCATGCGCACATGCATCATGCACTGACTCACCTACATGCATGACCATGACAGTAATATATGCATGTATGTAATACACCTCCCACGTGCACAAAAAAATAAATGACACATGCAACACTCTTACTGTGCCTTATACACAAACAACTCCTAAAAAATGCAATCATGCACTAATAATTGTACATGGACTTAACTACATGCAGGAAGAAAAAAAACAACATGATGAACACTCCTTGTTGGCTTTAAGCAATGCTGGCTCGTCATTAGTGTCATTGCAAAGAAGAAGAGCTACCGTCTTCTTCGACTCACGACACTCCCTAGCGAAGTGCCCGCACCCTTGACAGGTTGTAGCAAGACACTTTTGCCTTGACAAATGCATTGTCCTTCTTGCCAAAGCGATGAGCGCTTCTTGGATCGAGCCTCCCACTCGGCCTTCGTCGATGAGTAGGTGCCGATCTTCAGTCCCTACACAATAAGATACCCATCGTTCTTTGTGCACCTTCAAACGACTGATCAACTCTTCAATTGTCATTGCCTTGAGGTCACCAAATTGTTCAATTGGGAGACTATCGGTAGAAACATGGCGGGGCTGCACGGAGAAATTTCCTTCCGTAGCTCTCTCCATCTTCTCACCGAGCCCTCGATTTTTGACGATTGTTGTCAACCGGACAATGAAGTCATCAATCGACTCGATTCCGTCATGCGCAAAGACCTCAAACTCGATTTGAGGGTCGCACCTTGGCTTCCTCACATGCTCGTCTCCGGTGCATGGTCTTCAATGCCTCCCACGCAGCTTTGGTCGTCTCCTTCTCGCCCAGCAGAAGAGGATGTCTTCGGAACACCTTGGTAAATGACCGCCAATGCCATTTGGTCCTTGCGTGTGTCGGCGTCGCCGGCTCGATGGCGCCCATACGCCTTGGGCTCTCATGTACACCTTCATCTTCATCGCCACGTCGCATAGTTGCTCCTCGTTAGCACGAGGTAGTGAAGCGATACCGTGGAACTCTCCTTCGTCGGTGCGCTTGCCGATGCCGACGTCGCCGCATCAAGGATCTCCATACTTTTTGTCTTGATTTTGGGCATAAACTTAGCTCTGATACCAATTATTAGAGAAGACCCTGGATTATAAACTCACACGAGAACACAAACAGGCAACAATGGCAAAACAAACACAAGTGGGGCAATTTTTTTGCTTGTATTTCTCTCTTCAACCTACCTTAACAATCTGATCACATAGCCTTATATAAGCCACACAAGCACACATGTACTAGCACAGATGCAGCCACACCTATCACTAACTCATGCATACAGCCACACCTGCCACTAACTCAACATATGCAGTCACCCACGTCCTGGTAGCCACTAAATAATTAACTCCTTAATTATATATGTTAATCAAAGAACTACTAATAAACATCAAGATTAACTCTTAACACATCTCACAAAATTTAAGTACGTGGCAAATGGATAAGAGATCGACCACCAAATGGATTCATTTGCCTTTAGATTTGTGAAACTGTCTAGAGAATAGAGATCAGTACATCCCATAATTTTCGTGAAGAATACACAATGACACACTGTTCGCAAGATCATGGACACATATAGTACATCAAAAGTCACAACAAGCATGCACATCAAAGTGGAACATTTAGTCTCGAAGCGACTCAACGAGCTAGCTCACCCTGTGAAGCTGCGAGACGCCGCAAACAGTCCACGAGCTCGTCGACGTACCGCTCCTGCCGGCCACTGTCGTCGCCGACGACCTTCTCCTGCAGCCTCTTCGCGTTGCGCGCGAGCACCTTCCCCTCCTCCTCCACCATCACGAGCCTCACGGCCGCGGCCACGTCGTCTTCGCCGAACGACCCGTCGTCGTCGTCGCGCCGCGTCACCTCCACGCCGACGCCCCGCTCGGCCATTATCCGCGCGATGAGGCCCTGGTCGACGACGAACGGCAGCATCACCAGCGGGTGGCCGAACCGGAGGCTCTCCACGACGGAGCCCCACCCGCAATGCGTCAGGAACGCGCCCACCGCCGCGTGCGCCAGCACCCGCACCTGCGGCACCCAGCCCGTGCACACAGCGCCGCGACCGCGCGTCCGCGCCTCGAACCCGTCCGGCAGCCGCAGCGTGCTGGCGCCGCTTGGCCGCCGGATAGCCCACAGGAAGCGCACCCCGGCGAGCTCGAGGCCTAGCGCGAGCTTCAGCACGCTCTCCGCCGTCAGCGGTGCCTCGCTACCCAGCGCGACATAGAGCACACTCCCTGGAGGCTGTTCGTCGAGCCATCGTATCGCATCTGACGACTGTACCACGCCAATGCCATAGTCGCGGCCGTCCGGCAGTAGGAGGCCCGCGGGCACTGCGGGCTTGCGGTAGAGGTCGGCAAGGAGGGGGAACACCCGGGGCTCGACTTCTGGGCAGCTTCGACAGATGAGGAGTCGGCAACGCTGCTCGGTCCTCCAGATGCGCTCGATGTCGGAGATGCCGGACGCGTTGGGCCGGAAGGCTGCGGCGATCCACGCCGCCTCATGGCGGTGGAATGCGAGGGACGAAGGGATGGAGAACCACCTCGGCATCGGCATGAAGTCGTCAACGGTGACACGGGGGTGCACGTTGTTCACCCGCTCCGGGCCGTCGTAAGCGAGCAGGGTGGCCGTCACGATGAGGAACATTGCGCAAGGCACCTGGCAGAAAAATAAAGAAGCTGCATACATATATGGTGCTAGAGCTATTTATATAGGATTTTCTTGAATTTTTTTGATATTATAACGTCACTGGTAAGTGTAGGTCAAAAGCTGCAATTGCAAGAACAAAATTTTCAGGAAGTTTGAACGGAAATGCTGAAAATTTCCAGTGGGAGACCGCAGGGCCGTGGCTCCCTGTGCCGCAAAAACAATTCTTAGTCTCCTTCGTGTTCCATGCTATAGAAACTTCGAGCACATATACGACCTGTTTTAGCTGATTTTTCGAGTTGGAAATTTGATTTTTCCGAGTTAAAACTTAAAAGTTTGAATCTTCAAGTTGAGTATGAGAGTGGTTTTACCACATATGAATGCACCTACATGCAATATCCTCACCATTGAAATGTTCCGAGATTCGTGCAACCTTCGGAGAGGGAATCAAATACGTATTTCTATATGTATTTATATACATATTGTGCATCCACTACGCATTCATAAAACACATCTCTCTGCTCTCTCTCGGCGGCATCTGGTTCGCCGCGAGCCCCCGCCGCCGCCGTCACCAGTACGAGACCCCGACAGCTCCACCATGCGGTGAACCTGCACCTGCTCCGGCATTGTCGTCCTCGGTGCCGACGAGCAAAACACCGATGAGCCGAAGAACCTCCATCGGCCGAGGAAGCTCCGACGCGCCGGATCTGGCCATCCCCGGTACCCTCTTTATCCCCCACGCCAGCGTTGTGGATCCGGCCGTCCTCCACCTTGCGGGCCACCATATCCAGCTGTTCTCGAGGCCACCGAGGTACGACACATCGGCAAAAACCCACTCTGAAAACAAATTAATGTGTGGTGTGATACTACATGCGGTTATATATATATATATATATGCTTTTGACTTAGAGCCGTCACGATTTTAGTACAGTTATTTTGAGACTTTTCCCTGTTCCCGGCTTAAGCCGGACTTGTCGACTTAACTGAAGGCAAATCTATTACCATAAATTCATTTCTTTAAAAAGATTTTCAAAACATACCCGTCTTTCATGTGGATATATCACGCATGTATGTACTTCAATATTTTACAAACTAGCAGAATTACTCACGCAATTGCGCGGCTAGATACCACAATATATTTTCTTACATTAAAAACATAATTATATTTGCTATGTTTCGTCGATACGAGATTAAACAGTAAACTTGTAGCATCCCCGATCGAACACGTCGACTGCCGTGGGTGCGAAGGGAGACATCAACGAGAATCAAGCACCACAATCAATACTCAGGTCTTGCATATGTGTAGTTGGAGTTACAAAATGGCCTCCACCTCCCCCATTTACATGGAGCCTATTTATAGAGTGAGAGAGGGAGCATGCGAAGTTACATCATTGTCATTGGGACATAGCTTGTCCTGAGGGTACTTTCGTCCATTTCTCCAAGTGGGTCCTGCCACCTTTAGGTGGGTTCGCCGATACATTATACCTCGGCGAGGTTGGCCCCCGGACCACATCCGGAGTCAGTCTCTGGACCTCGTCCGGGGTAGATCTCCGGACCTCGTCCGGAGTGGGTTCTCCGATGTGTCGTACCTCATCTAGGTTGGCCTCCATACCCCATCTAGGGTTAGCCCCTGGACATTGTCCAGGCTCAGTCTCTGGACCTCGTCCGGACTAGGTTCGCCGATGTGTTGTACCTCGGTGAGATTGGCCCCCGGACCCCGTCTGGGTTAGTCCTAGGACCTCGTCCAGAGTGGGTTTGCCGATGTGTCGTACCTCGGTGAGGTTGGACCCGGACCTTGTCCGGAGTCGGTTCACTGATGTGTTTTATCATGGCGAGGTTGGCCTGTGGACCCCGTCCAGGGTTAGCCCTCAGATCTCGCCCGTGGTCGGTTTCCGGGCGAGGTCTGGAGCGGGTTCGCCGATGTGTTGTACCTCGGCGAGGTTGGCCCCCGAACCCCGTCTGGGGTTAGCCCCCGACCTTGTCCAGGGTTGATCCCGACGCGTCGTACCTTCACAAGGTTACCATCAGCTTGAGGTAGAACGGGGACCCTCCCCCAACAGTAGCCCCTCGTCGACCCGGGTGGTTGTCAACCACCCGCCCGGGGTCGGCGCATCAACTTGTAAAATGGGTCGACGCACGGCTTCGGGTTGACGATTCTACTGATAACCTATGGTGCACTCCAACACTATGTTAATTTACCTTAGCAATCACATGAATTCAAGGAGACGAGTTGGGCATGCATCCCGAGGTGGGTTATGTTGGTCTTCACTTAGGGGTCGTTGCTCCACTGGGACAATTTTGAGTCATGTCGGGGGGTTCACCGTCATGTGAAAAAGGGTGTAGAGTCACATATAGTTGTAGGATCAAGCGTTGGCTGGCCGATATGCTGAAGTTACGTGGAGGAGTTATTTACCATAACTTTTGAGGTATGAAGGTACAAGTTGAAGTGCCAAGCTCGACATGCTTGGGTGTGGCCAAGGCTTAGCCCTCATGGAGCAGCAGATTGCAAATGTGTGCGAGGTTGGTTTGCGTGAAAACGTAGCAATGAGTGTGGCTGACTTATTAGTTTGGGACACGCGGAGCTCTCAAGTAAACGGGTTGTTGCGTGCGGATGTGTCGAGATGTGCATGGTTGGACCTCTTGTCCTAGGTGCGATGGTGGTTTTAAAACATGGGAGGCTGGTAGGCATGCATGTGCCAACCGATAAGAGCTCGATGGGGGTGACACTAAGCTGGGCAACACATTGAGATGCGGTTAGTTGATGTACGCCAACACGCTGAGATGTGTAACGTCAATGCGTGCCCAGGGCCAACCTGACCAGGCTTGGCCCTCAAGGTAAGGAGATATGCACTAGTGTGTTATTTTCTTCACACACCGAGACATGGCACGCGAAACAGGATGGCACGCACCGAGGTGCCATGTGCTCGACTCACAAAGGCTTAGTCTATGAAGCGAGGTGCACTCGATGCAGAGCTATGTTCGGCAGAGGGAGTAATCTCGAGGCCGATCACATCACACCGAGGTACAATCAACATTTAAAGGGGATCACTTAATCAAGGAGACTCCAATACAACCGAGATGGGTTGGGTTGAGAAAGTGTTGTCGGGGCCGAGTCATACCATGCCGAGGCGATGCCATTGAGGAGTGACTGAGACAGCATGAATGTAGCCATCTCCCATCGAGGCCGAGTCGTGCTATGCTGACGCGAAGGACCCAAGCACTCAAGGCTGGTGGGTTGCCTGTAGAGCAAGTAGGTGTGTAGCGAAACACATGCTAATCGACTCACCAAGGGGTCTCCCGTGGTGCGAGTGGGTTTACGCCGAAGTGCTTGTAGTTGGAGCTGGGGTCTAAGTGATAAGGAGGACATGTGCATTGAACCACCGGATACTTAGCTTTGCCTGAGGCATGAGTTTGCGCAAAGTGCTCAACTCACCGAGGCATGGCCTTGGATGAAAGGAGCTGATGTTTCTAACTTGTGGAGAGGCAGGAATGTCAACGTCTCCTATCGAAAAACTTAGCACTCAAGACAAGGTCGTCTCCCATTGAAAAAACCTAGCACTCAAGACAGGGCTCGAGAGCGCTTTGAGGTTCTAGAGAGGTCAGAACATTGCCATCTCCCACCGAAAAAACTTAGCACTCGAGACGGGGCTCGAGAGCACTTTGAGATTGTGGAGAGGCCAAAACGTCGCCGTTTCTGAGCGAAAAAATTTAGCGCTCGAGACAAGCTTGAGAGCGCTTTGAGGTTGTGGAGAGGCCAGAGCGTCTCTGTCTCCCATTGAAAAAACTTATCACTCGAGACAAAAACTCAAGAGTGCTTGTGTCTACCCGCTCAACCCCGAAGGGTGAGGACAAGTCCGGATTAGGTTCAGTCCACTCGGTCCCGGAGGGTGTCTATGTGTTCACTCGGACCCGTAGGGTGAATATGTTCTCGCTCTGCCCCAGCGGCGAGGACGTTGTCGCTCAACCGACTGAGATGTGGCCTTAAGGTGGAAAGGCATGCACCGAAGCGATAAACTCGACTTACTGAGGTGAATCCATCGAGCTAGGGGAAGCACCTAGGTGAGGAGACGCAATCGAGGCGTAGCGAAGTTTAGCCGACGTGATGCCGTCGAGGCTGAGTTGAACCACACTGAGGTCAAGCCATCGAGGCTTGTTGGAACTAGCCAAGTTGAATCCGTCGAGCTAGATGGATCCCCTAATCTAGGAGACACCGTTGAGGCGAAGCAAAGTTCGGCCGAGGCAAAGCTCTCCAGGTCGTGTTGGACCACACCGAGGCTAAGCCATCGAGGTGTGTTGGAACTCGCTGAGTTGAATCTGTCGATCTAGGGGGATCTCCTAGCCGAGGAGACACTGTCAAGGCAAAGCGAAGTTCACCAAGGCCAAGCCGTTGAGGCTGACTTGACCCATGCCAAGGTCAAGCCATCGAGGCGAGGGGAAGTTCGGCCGAGCCAAAGCTGTCGAGGCCAAGTTAATCCACGCTAACACCAAGCCATCGAAGCACATTGGAACTTTCCGAGTTGAATCCATTGAACTAGGGGGAGCCCCTAGTGGAGGAGACACCCGTTAAGACGAAGCGACGCTTGACCAAGGCAATCCTGTGAAGGCTGAGTTGAACCACACCAAGGCCAAGCCATCGAGGCATGATGGAACTCACTGAGTTGAATCCGTTGAACTAGGGGTAGCCCCTAGTTGAGAAGACACCAGCGAGGTGAAGTGACGTTCGATCGAGGTGATCCCCTTCGAGGCTTAATTGACTCACGCCAACGTCAATCCATCGACACGTGTTGGAACTCACCGAGTTGAATTCGTTGAGCTAGGGGAAGCCCATAGTTGAGGAGTTGTCATCGAGGCGAAGTGAAATTCGTCCGAGGCGAAGCCGTCGAGGCCGAGTTGAACCACATCGAGACCAAGCCATCGAGGCATGTTGGAACTTGCCAGTGAGTCTGTCGAGCTAGGGGGAGCCCCTAGTCAAGGAGACACCGCCGAGGCAAAGCCATCGAGGCCAAATTGACCCACACTGAGATCAAACCATCGAGGCGTCTAGGGGTGAGTCTTTGGCTTGCGCACTCAGCCCCGGAAGGGGAGTCTTTAGCTTGTGCACTCGGCCCCGGAGGGTGAGTCTTTCTCGTGCACTCGGCCCCAGAGGGTGAGTCTGTTACTCGCATAATCAACCCTGGAGGGTGAGTCTTTCGCTTGTGTACTCGGGACAGTAGGGTGAGTCTTTCGCTTATGCACTTAGCCCTAGAGGGTGAGTCATTTGCTCTCGCACTCGGCTCTGAGGGTGAGTCTTTCACTTGCGCACTCGGCCCTGGAGGGTAAGTCTGTCACTCGCGTACTCGGCCCAGGGGGGTGAGTCTCTTCCTCACGTACTCGGCCTTGGAGAGTGAGTCTTTCTTTAGAACTCGGCCCTAGATGGTGAGTCTTTCTCGCGCACTCGGTCCTGGAGGGTGAGTTCTTGCTCAGCCGAGGCAAAGCTGGTGTGGCCAAGTTGAACCACACCGAGGCCAAGCCATCGAGGCATGTTGGGGCTCGCCGAGGTGAATCTGCCGAGCTATGGGGAGCCCCTAGTTGAAGAAATATCACTGAGGCGAGACAAAGCTCGGCGGAGGCAAAGCCGTCAAGGCCGAGTTAAACCACACCGAGGCTAGGCCATCGAGGCGTGTTGGGGCTCACCAAGGTGAATCCGTTATGCTAGGAGGAGACCGTAGTTGAGGAGACAACATCAAGGCGAAGCAAAGCTCGGCCAAGGCAAAGCCATCGAGGCCAAGTTGAACCACGCTGAGGCCAAGCCATCGAGGCCAAGTTGAACCACGCTGAGGCCAAGCCATCGAGGCATGTTAGTGTGCACCGTTGCGAATCCGTCGAGCTTGGGGGAGCTCCTAGTTGAGGAGACACCATCGAGGAGAAGCAAAGCTGGGCCAAGGCAAAGCCATCGAGGCTGAGTTGAACCAAGCCAAGGTCAAGCCATCAAGACGTGTTGGGGCTCACGGTGGTCAATCCATCGAACTATGGAGAGCCCCAAGTCGAGAAAACACCATCGAGATGAAGCGAAGGTCGGCCAAGGCAACGCCGTCGAGGCCGAGTTGAACCACACAGCAGCTCAGAGCTTAGCGAGATCTTGGTCTGGGCCACGCACTCGCGAAGCAACATAGTGAACCCAGAACTTGGTCCGGGATGGATATGCTGCATCCGCGAGTCAAACACACTGCATGTTTCTCGAGCTTGTAGCTTTTAATTTAATCTATCAAAATAATAAAAATGGTTCGATTATTTTGTACCAATCCACACCGCCGGTTTGTGATCAGGGAAATTAATTGATATTTGAAATATTTGAATTAGGACAAATTACATCCTAAATTTGATTTTGGCCAAAATTCGGTCAAATTTTGTTTAAATTTTGGCTAAATTCGTCTAGTTTGAAAACCCACAAAAATTTTGAACCGAAATTATAAAATTTCGTTCAATTCGTTTCCCTCCAAATTTTTTTGTTTTCCCTGTTTCTGATCGAACGTTGTGCACAGCGTGCAGGAGTAGCAGAACCAGATCCCATATCGGTCGGTGGACCAACTGAACGCACATGAATGGGTTTCCCTAATTAGCTGCAAATGGGGACAGATAACCATTTTACCGGCTTAATTCGGAAACACGCACGGTAGTCCGTAGTCTTAGTCTTACCCGATTTGGATCAAATCCGTACGTACGTAGTGTCTGAAATCCCTCTCCATGGCTTGCAAGATGAGAGCACATGAAGCGATGCATGCAAACCACACAAACTTCTCTCTTCTTTCAAACGACAAATGACGCATACTCAAATGGTAAACACTGATCACCAGGACGTACGTATAGATATATGAAGTCACCTTGTGTTGGTCGGCGATGGGGCAGAGCCAGTGGTGCGCGAAGTCGAGGACGATCCAGTCCGGCCTCCTCTCTAGCCCTTCCTCCCCCCTCCGGTGGTCGCCGCAGGCAGCGGCGAGGAGGTCGGCGAAGGGCGCAGCGAGGCCGTCGAAGGCCGCCTTAAGGAGTTCGACCTTCTCCGGCGGGATGTCGGCCGTCGACTCGGCGCCCTCCGGCAGCCCGTCCACCGGCGGCAGAGGCAGCGTCACAAGCCGGACGCGGCCGGACATGCTCGGGGGGATCGGCGGGAGCCTGGAGACGTTCCGTGGCGTGGAGACGAAGGTGACAGCGTGGCCTCGCCTCGCCAGCCGCTTGGAGAGCTCGAGGAAAGGGATGAGGTGACCGAAGGCTAGCCATGGGAACACCACGACGTGGAGAGGGGGCGCTTTCTGCTTCGCTTCTTCCATGGCTTTGCTTAGCTTGGGGAGTACATGGCCATGGATATGGATAAGCTAGCTACAGGTCTCTCTCTCTCTCTCTCTCATCATGGTGAGATATGATAATTGATACTGGGGCCATGTTTGGTGCTGCATGGGGCACCAAACTGCAGTGGAGGTGGTGTGTCTCTGTCAGGGCTTGGTTGCTTGCAAATTAGTGTTGTAGATTAATAATAGAAGGGTGGACGTGTATGAAATCTTTTATTAGTAAAAGACAGGAGAGGATGCCGCTAAGCAAAAGATTGCGGTGCCGATGGAATCTTCGCTAGTACGGGGCCCGCATATTAGTGAGTAGGGGAGGGAGAAAGGGGATGGAAGAGGGACAAGGAGTGCTGAAACACTGGAGAGAAGAATAAACTTAGCATCGTGAGTGATGTGATATTTTCTTAGCCTGGTACATATTAGGAAGCAACTAGGAAGCCATGAGAACAAGAGCTAAGCAAAACTATGGTATGGGCAGACATGGGAATAGTCCTGACAGAGAATGGTACGGTCCTCCAAACCTGACCCAAAAAAAAAAAAAACAGGAAGACCCTTGGAGGAGAGAACGAAAGTTAGTTCAGACTTTAGTACCCCATAAGACAGAAAACCAAAGTTCCAACCCACCAGTTAATTCCACTAGTTATCAACCCGTGTATCCGCACAGACATAACACTTTTTAAATATTATTTTCAAGGCTAAAAATTTTTGTAACTTTTAGCTCCTAACTAATATGAATTTGACATATATTTTTTAGTTTGAAATTATCTCTCAAAATTCTAAATTTTTTAAATTTATACAATTTAAAATTTTGTTTTTATATTAAGTGACAAATAACCTTCGATTTTTGGTGAGTTCATATTATAACGCTATAGATTTAACGTTAACCTTAAGATCTCATGTAAAAATCTGGCCATATTAATTTCTCACGAGTTCATATATCATTATTTAGTAAGTATTAGCATCCTACACGGTTATTTGGTGAAGCTATATGCGTTCAAAATGGATGGTTAGGATTTTCCCCTTTTCTCTGATTAATGTGGGAATTTCTAGCATTTTTCTTTTTTCTTTGATTAATGTGGGAATTTCTACCTTTTTATAAATTGGATGGTTATGATTTCCCCATTTTTTCTAATTAATGTGGGAATTTCTAGCATTTTTATTTTTCTCCGATTAATGTGGGAATTTCTACCTTTTTACAACCTCTGGCCTTTTTTTTCTTCGATTAATGTGGGAATTTCTATCTCTTTACCTCATAGGATTAATATGAGAGCTTCTAGGAGAGCCTCCAATTAGTATAGAGAGAGAGAGAGATAGATAGATACATATTATTTAGTAAGTATTTGCATCCTACACGGTTATTTGGTGAAGCTATATGTGTTCAAATTGGATGGTTAAGATTTTCCCTTTTTCTCTGATTAATGTGTGAATTTATTGCCTTTTTCTTTTTCTCCGATTAATATGGGAATTTATACCTTTTATAAATTGGATGGTTATGATTTTCCCATTTTCTCTAATTAATGTGGGAAATTCTCTCCGATTAATGTGGGAATTTCTACCGTTTTACATCCTAGGATTAATATGAGGGCTTATAGGAGAGCCTCCAATTAGTATAGATATAGATAGATAGATAGATAGATTGGATGGTTAGGATTTTCCCTTTTTATCTGATTAATGTGGGAATTTCTAGCCTTTTTTTCCCTTTTCTCCGATTAATGTGGGAATTTCTACCTTTTATCTCCTAGGATTAATATGGGAGCTTCTAGGAGAGAATCCAATTAGTATATATATAGATGCTAGACAAGTGTGCCAACCATCTTATCAATTACAGACCATTCGTTTGTCATGACCTTTTTCGACTTGGGGTATTGATATAGTTGGACTACTACCGCGAGCACCCAATGGGTATAAATTTTTGTTAGTGGCCATTGATACATTTACTAGGTGGATAGAAGTTGAGCCAGTCGTTCATATAACGGCTGCGGTAGCAAAGAAATTCTTCACAAGGAATGTTGTCACAAGGTTTGGAGTGCCCAATGTCTTATCACGCATAATGGAAGCCAATTTGTTAGTAACGTATTCCAAGATTATTATGATGAAATTGGTACCAAGATTTGTAGTAGAAATAACCAATGGTTATATTAAATTGACTCTAAACAAAATCGAACAGAATGCTAACTCCTTCAAACCTACCAAAAACAAAAACAAAACAGAATACATACGTGGCTCGTAGGATGCAGAGGTCAGCAATAGGCTGAGGAGAGCTCGTGGCCACGAGGTCGACGATCTGGACGACGACATCATGAGAAAAAGCGATGGCGATCGCTGACCTCCTCGCCGTCATGCTCCGTGTGCTCACCATGGCGCGCGATGATTATTCTTCTAAAATATCAAAGAGACGCAAGGTAACGTCGGCGTGCGAGACGAAGAGACGCGTCGCGCGGGAGCCGAAAGATTGAATTATCACAGACGGTTATGTTTAAAAACCGTCTGTGAAGTATGTAATCACAGACAGTTCTTGTTAAAAATCGTCTGTGATGAGTTCTCTAACTTCAGTTGTAAACATAGGAAAAGGAGCGTTAATCGTATTTATGAAAAATAATTTCCGAAAAGATGGTGATGCTTTGGTTACCAACGATTTATTAGTATTAAATTCTAATAAATGCTATCCGTTGGACTTCCGTCTTTATTCGTTAATTTAATCTCGCCACAAGTTGTTAAGACTATAAATAACCATCAGAAGGGCGCGCGTGCGGAACTAAGAAAAAATCACTCACAAACTTCCCATCTTTTCTTACTTCCATTTCTTTTTAAAGTTCTCATCTCGATCCCTACCTTTCTAGCTAGCTAGTAAGACAAAATTCACATAACAAATTGACTTTTCAACCACCGTGCATGGAAAAAATAAAATCCATGGATGATCTATCGACTACTTATTTTTAGGTGGACAGAAAGTCAATTTGGTCTATGGATTTGACGTCTTCAAAAAATTGATAGAAGATCATATCCCTACGATCAGGTGAGCACTTCATTGTCTATGATGTGTAACTTCTAATCGATCGATCACGTGAAGTACTTCTGCATTCTTCTGTTAATCGGAAGTTACACGTCAAGGCAGTGAAGTTACACATGATACGGAATAAAGTACCTACCGGATTACATATCTTCTGCTTTCTTCTGTTAGGAAAGTCAGCTTCAATTCGACCACTTTAAAATATCAATCTGGCCCGATCAGGAGTGGTCAGAATCGACTAATCAGTTGTTTATAATTACAGGCGGTTCTAATAAATAACCATATGTGAATTTAGTAGTATTACAGGCGGTTCTTATTCAGAACCGTCCGTGATACTTCATAGACGGTTTTCAACACGAACCGCTATGATATTACTTATTCACAGACGGTTTTTAGTGTAGTCAGAAACACAGACGGTTCTAATAAATAACCGTATGTGAATTTAGTAGTATTATAGACGGTTCTTAGTCAGAACCGTCCGTGATACTTCACAGACGGTTTTCAACACAAACCGTCTATGATATTACTTATTCAAGGACGGTTTTTAGTGTAGTAAAAAACACAGACGCTCGCTAAACCAAAATCGTCTGTGACTATATTTAATATAGACGGTTTTGGTCAACCGTTTGTGATGAGGCGTCCAGTATTAGCCTTTTTGTAGTAGTGATCGAGCGGTTTTGTCCACTTCGAGGTGTGCATCGGGGCACGTGGCCCATCCGCGGTGACTTGTTAGGACACCAAGCAGTTTTGTCCACTTCAAGGTGTGCACCAAGGCACATGGCCCATACGGTGACATGTTAAGACACCAAGCGGTTTTGTTCGCTTCAAGGTGTGCACTGAGACACCAAACAATTTAGTTATAAATAAATCACATCTGGTTTTTATAAATAAATTTTATTTGGTTTTCTTTCGACGAACAACACCGCTACCAAGGCGTATATATGTCCTACACATTCATAAAAGATCTTTGAAATCTACTTCCCGCTTTCGTGATCGTCGACAATCATGTTACCATTATAAGATCAAGAGTATATGGCATGGAAGATAAAGAAGTTCAACCTGTTCATCGATTCAATTGCTAGGTGGTAACAGGTCGTGTTCATCTACAATCTTCTAGGTAAAAGTAAGTTACTCTTGTACTTTAATTGTGTGTTTTTATTAATATAATAAGAGGATTTCTAGAAGAAAAAAAGGTACAGTGAAACCAATCATTGGAATGCCGCCACCGCAGGCAGTATATGCTTTGACGCACGGCCGACATATACTTTGCATGCGTATGTGCACACACGCAGTTCAACTACATGAATACACTACTAGAAAACGCACAAAACCTGACAGTTGCAAATTTTCTTGACGGGCACGCACCGACCGTCAAGGTATATTATTTCCGTCACAGGAATAGTATCCCCTCAGAAAAATTTGAATTTTGCTCCCGGTTATAATAGAACTGTCAACAAAATAACCTGACGGTTATATTTTACTGACGATTCTATTATAACCGTCAGCAAAATATATTAACCCGACGGTTAGAACCGTCAGGTTAATTATTTTTGCCCCACGCGTGGGAGAGAGAAAAAAAGCCGCACCTACCACGGTCGCCGCCTCCACGCGAGATCCGCCTCGCCACGCCTCCACGCCAGATCCGGCCTCGCCCGCCGCCTCCACGCGAGATCCGACAGCGCCCGCCGCCCCCACGCTAGATCCGACCGCGCCCGCCGCCTGCACTCTAGCTCCTCATCTCACTTTCTTTGTAAGCATGGCGATGTGAGTTCCTCGATCGATGTCACTAGCTGTTGTAGCTTCGTTCCTTCGAATTGTATACTTTGCTATAAAACTAGCTTAAACTAGCAGCTTTCCTGTCTTTGGGTTACTTTAGATTGTGGTGTTCATAAGTTAGTATGTGTTTTTGCCAAGCACTTGCTATAAGTACTTGAATGGAGTGGCATTCTCAATGCACAGGTATGCGGCAAGGATATTGATACTAAAGCATGCTAATCTTTCTCCTTTGTGTATTTGTGTTTTTTGAAGTTAGTACATTTTGTTGTTGCAATATATGTGATGCTGAATGCCTCTTCAAGTGAGAGATCTGAACTGTTACTTGTTAATGTGCATGTCTTTTGAGTGCTTGCTGGTTGCTAAAATATATGCACACCTGTGCATATATAATAACCTTATTGATTTTTCAAGGGAATATCTGCAGCCATGCAACAATACATTATATAACTCAAAGTGGTGCTATCACAACACTAGTTTCTTTATCTAATAGCATTTCCAGGAGCGGAAGTATATTGAATATCAAACCTTTACCCGCAGGTTGCTATGTTTTGGTTTCTTTTGTCGATCCGTTTGCCCATAAGATTGTGTTCATGCTAGGAAATAAGGATGTCCAGTTGCAGATAGAAGAGAGTGACTTTAAGGTTGTCGAGAGGACATGTACTTTGCTGTCGAAAGTTGTGAATGCATGTATTTTGTAAAGGCATGATACCTTAGAGAGAGAGAAAAAAAACTTATGTCGACAGTATCATGCACGATGTTACTTGCAGTAGGCGTTATCAAGGGCTCAAGGCTTTATCACTTCAGTGTTACCTGTTTTTCTTAAGGAAAAATTGGTCCTATGATGCTAGTAGTAGTATTTCTTCTTGTTTTGCTTCTCTTTGTTATTTTGTGTGTTCTCTTTCTTGAGTACTGATAACGGTAGTGTTATACATGTACTGGGTGATATTTTTCATGTCATGTGTGATTATTTTTCTGGAGGTAGAACAAGCTTGGTTTCAAAAAGGGATATGGATATATATGGCCTAATGCATTCTGCTGACCAGAGAGTTGATAGTAAGAGTGTTAGTAAGTATGATTGATTCCATTAGATACACATTGGGTTGACATAAATTGCAAGCTACGAGGATATCAAATTGCAAATAAGGTAAAAACAGAGAGAATAGATATAATTAATTTGTGTTTTGTTAGGGGACGGGTTCTAGTCATATTCAAAGAATGTCATGATAGTTTCACAATTTTCGGCAACGTGCACGCATAAGAGATAAATGGGTATGGTGCCTCGCAGTGTTAATTTAAACTCATTTCATTTTGACGTACATTTTTAGTACTCGTCAAAGAACTTACTTTAATTTATCAGTACATACTTTTTTTTCCTGAAAGTAAACGTCTTATGTTGCATAGAATTACAATTACCATACAGGAAATTAAACTCTGCATTTATTTTGTTTCTGAAAGTGAATAGCTTTATGATGAACATTTCATTTTAGATCAAATTCCATAATCAACCTAACTGTGTAATTCTACCAAGTTACTGTCATTTTTGGCTTTTAAACTTATTATCATTATTTCAGGAGAGTCTATGTCAACCTCAAAAGAAATAGGACATCTTATAAGTATAGTTTAAATCCAATGCTAAATTGAAATTTTCAGTTCAGTACCTATAAACTTTTAGAATGATAAATGCACTGCTGTTTAAACTAAGAAGCCTTGATTAATATAATAGTAATTTTTACCTCTGGTCCTTAATACTTGCTCATGTCGCACACATGCTGTCAAACCTTTGTCATATCTCTTTTCCGCAATATAAAATACATTTTATCTTTTGCCAAAAAAATATATCACCATGTCTTCTTCTGTCTTAATTTGTTTCAATGATGAATTCTTTCAATTTTGAAATATGCATCACATATAACCCATGAATCTAATGTATGATGCAACTATATATAGCTAGCACTCATAATCAACGGTGTTACGTTCACCTCATACCTCATTAGTCATTGCTAGTTTCGTAAAGATGGATATGTCAACACATCTGAAGATTTTAGCATTATTCTTAGTTGCTAGTCTAGATATTGATCCACATAGTTAATTCATATGGTTGGATTTATTCGATGCTTATTTGAACTCATTTGCATCAACATGATTCAATTGCATCAACATGATTCATCTAGTGGTACACAACTAGTTCCTTGTTTAATGAAACTATCTCTAATTTTTCATATGACTGAACTCATTTTTTTTCCTTTTGATTAGTAGGATTTGACCAAGAACTGGGGATTTTGAGTTGAATATGATATCAAATCCGCTGGATTAGTACAATTTCGGGCCCGGATAGAAATATAAAGCATAGTGAAGTCCCCCACAGACTCTTTAGTCCTGTCTTACTGCCTATGAGTGGTATTGGTAAGCTCCAACCTATATGATTTTACTAAAATCTATTTTCGAATAATGCATAATAAGTAATAAATATTGCACTGTGAGTACTCAAAATTATGTCGTTTTGTTGCAAATGCAATGTTATGTTGGACCAACCTTGTTCTTGTCTTACGTAGGAGTTATATCATGTGTTGATTGCTAAATTAATAATTATATGCAAATTCTCTAATTTGGCATACCATCATATGATATTCATACAGTACATATGCAAGATACGTATATCAGATAATATGACCAACTTACTTGTGTCATGTCGGTGTCCAATAAATTTATAACTAATATATTCAAGCTGTTGAACACATAACTATTTAATGGCATACCATGAATGGATGTATATTGGCTGGCAGTGTGGTAGAGCTCCCTCTAATGAATGGATTGATCACACCACACAATTCTTGGATCGTACATTCTCTAATCCAAGTTTAGTTGAAGGTGACACCATTAAGTGTCCGTGCGCAATGTGTTGGAACTATTTTAGGCACAACAGGTGCACTGTCGAGTTGCACTTGAGTAAATATGGGTTTATGGCAAATTGTCAAACATGGACAACACATGGTGAGAGCCTTATCGTTAGGAATGACGAATTAAATGAATCTAATCAGATGGATAATATGTTGGGTGACCTAGCCGGTGATCATCCATCAGCAATTGATGAGGAGCCAAATGCCTCTGCCCAGGCTTTCTATAGGATGGTTGCTAGTGCTGATAAACTAGTCCATGAGAAGACAACACATTCTTGTCTATCCGCTGTTGCTCGTTTGCTAGCTATATATGAAGTCACATTACAATATGTCAATTGCACACTATGATGATGTATTACAAATAATTCATGGGCTTTTGCCCCGAGTCTAAGTTGCTCAAGACTTCTTCCGCTCAAGAAGCTATTAGAGGGCCTCGGTATGCTATATGTGAAAATTGATGTATGCTATAATAATTGCATGCTTTATTGGAAAGATAATGAGCATGAAGACAAGTGTAACTTTTGTAATACCTCTCGATATGAGGTAGGCAAGAATAAAGTCCCATGTAAAGTACTACGGTATCTCTCTATTACAAATAGACTACAAAGGTTGTACGCACATGAGGAGACAACAAAGCTAATGCGATCACATAATCGCTCCACATCTGGTAAGATGGCGCATCCATGTGATGGGGAAGCTTGGTAACAATTTGACGAGGACTTCCCATACTTCGCAAGTGATCATAGAAATGTGCGACTTGCTATAGCAATAGATAGTTTCGCACCATTTAGTTTGGGTGCTCCTTACTCATGTTGGCCAGTGTTTGTCGCTCCATTGAATCTTCCCCCAAGCAAGCTCTTGAAGCCAGAATACATATTCCTTGCCCTTGTTATCCACGGTCCTCGTAATCCAGGAAAGAAATTAAATATTCTAATGCAACCTTTAGTTGATGAACTTATCAAATTGTGGGAGGGGGTAGAAACATGGGATGCTTCACTCAAGCAAAACTTTACAATGCAGGTAGCATATCTATGGCCAGTGCATGATTTTCCTGCATATGGTATGTTTGCTAGTTGGAGCACGCATAGTTCATTTGCGTGTCCAGAATGCTTGTGTGAAGGCAAAGCATTTCAACTTCATAATGGTCGTAAGGCTTGTTGGTTTGATTGTCATAGACGTTTTCTACCTAGGGACTATGAATTCAGAACCCAAGCTTATGCATTTCGAAAGAACACAACAGTGCTTGAGGAGGCACCTAGGTATTTAACGGGAGAGGAAGTCGAAACCCAAATAGACAAATTTGTAGCTGATACAAAAAAAACTTTGGCAAATTGCATAATTGGACACACAAAAGCTGCTTTTGGCAACTTCCGTACCATAATAAATTGAAGCTCTGACACAATATTGATGTGATGCACAATGAAAAAAATGTAGCTGAAGCTATATGGAACACATGCTTCGATATACCTGATAAGACAAAAGATAATGCTAAGGCAAGACAAGATTTAGCTGAGATTTGTCACCGTCCTTCACTGCATTTGGAGATCAAGGACAATGGGAAGTGGCACAAACCTAGGACTCCATTTTGCATCAATAAGAATGACAAGACCACTATCCTTAAGTGGTTTCAAGACTTGAAGTTTCCCGATGGATATGCAGCCAATATTAGACGAGGTGTTAACATGACGCAAAGGAAGATTTTTGACCTCAAAAGCCATGACTTCTATATATTCATGGAACGCTTGCTCCCAGTTGCATTTCGTGGGTTCCTTCCAGAGAATATATGGCTATACTTGGCAAGCTTAGTTTTGAGATAAGCAAGGATGTCATAGTCTCACTAGAACAAAATGTTGTAGTGCTTCTATGCAAATTAGAGAAGATATTTCCTCCCGATTTCTTTAATCATATGCAACATCTAATCATACATCTTCCTTATGAGGCTCGACTAGGTGGCCCTGTTCAGACCTGCTGGATGTATCCATACGAGAGGTAAACATAAGTACTTCCGCTATTTTTTCTTTCTAGCCAAACAATACATCTAACTAATTGTCTGATCCTTGTAGATACATACAAAAACTTAGGAAGAAAGTGCGGAATAAGGCTCGAGTTGAGGGTTCCATTGTTGAGTCTTACCTAGTTGAGGAGGCTACAAATTTTCTATTACTATATTTTAACCCGAAAGTTCGGTCAATTAGAAACAAGGCACCTTAGTACGATGATGGTGCCTGTATATTTCAAAGTTCATGCGACCTTGACATATTCCAATACCCAGGTCGATGCATTAGTCCTCAGGGTTGTCGTGATCTCACAATAGAAGAGTACAAGGTTGCCTTCTTGTACATACTGAGGAAAATATCGGAAATGGATGATTTGTTTGAGTATGTGCTTAAGCTATGCAACCTAAGTCATTTTTATATAATTATATTTGCATCATTATAACTAATCTTATTCATGTAGTAAATTTTCTAAAGAACAATGGAGGAGCAGAATGAAACCAACTGAAAATTAACTTCAGGAATTGAGGTTAAATGGTTGGAAATCAGGCCGTCCTATGCATCATGGACCCAATTTTTTCGATTGGTTCAAAACTCAAGTAATTATCTTAAACGCTGGAACTTGAAAAACCTAAAAATCATCTTTGTAGCAATCTGAAACCAATACAAGTAATTGCCTACTTGCAGTGCATGAAGTCATCTACCATTCCTAATGACTTACGCCAAATGTCTTATGGTTTTCGGAGTAGGGTTACCACTTATGGATGTTATGATGTGAATGCATATAGATTCTGTTCATCAAAGTATGAGATTGAGAAATCTGGATTGACTACAACCAATAGTACTGGTGTGTGTGTGTGTGTCCAGTTATGACGACAGTAACAATGTGCTAGAGTACTATGGTGTTATTGAAGATATTTTAAAGATTACTTGGGAAGGCAGCATGCACCTTGAGCTCGTTTTATTTGATTGCCGTTGGTTTGATCCAACACCTAATGGAGTTAGGTGTATGGACATTTGGGCTTGGTAGAGGTCAAGCTCACATCTAGGCTTTCAAATTTTAATCCATTTGTCATGGCAAGTCAGGTTACACAGGTCTATTACCTGCTATGCCCGTGTAAGACCAGGCTGGATCTATTGGAATGGTCGGTTGCATATCATGTATCTCCACAAGGATATATTCCTCTAAATAACAAAGAATGGTGATTTGACCTCCTCTGAAGGACCAACTCAACAAATGGAGTTCTACCAGAGGATGGTTTGCATGGCACCTTTGTCATTGACTTAGGGAATGACTTCGAAATTACTCCTCCATTGATCTTAGATGAGATAACAAATCCAAAAGATTTGAAATTTTTAGAACGGCGGAATGTTAATCCTCAAGAAGATGAGAAGAAATTGATGAAGATGAAGATGAAGATGACCATGAGGATCTCGATGACGAGCTTCAGCCTCCAACTTATGATCGAAATGATTTTGATTTTTGTATTGTTGTCCCTGAAGTGTTCCTTTCTAACACCTTGTGTAATTTGTACCTGAGTTTCATGCTATGATAATGTTTTGATGTTCCATGTTGTTTGTAACAACTGATCCTTTAATTACACTTATTTTCATGCTATGTATGTCTAAAATATTCTATAATGTTCTATTGACTTGGCACTAATGTCATATTGTAACTATGCAGGATATGAATCATATTCCACCCAAACGACGTGGACGTCGGCAACATGGAGGAAATGCATCCCAAAGGAGCAGTATCGTTGGTGCCAACAGTAATGTGAATGCCTCACAAATGATTATTATTGGTAGCACTAACTGCAATGGCAATGGCTCTCAAATGGTGGGAGCAGCAACCACTTGATGGAGCAATACTTTACAACAACAATGGTGGCTTGCCCCATGGTCGTGTACCAATAGGGAATGGTGCTATCAAGAAGGCTGAAGTTCTACTAGCAGCTAAATCAAGAAATATTAAGCCATTCAATTCCACCTCATACCGTAATGTGGTCCGACATAATCAAGAACTACTCCGGACACAAGAAGTTCACCGCCAAATGATTCTGGTAACATTGTTAATACACACATTAATTTACATCCAGTGTTATTGTTGCATACTTCAAGTGTTACCAAATTTAGCCAAAAGGGGTGATCTAAAACAAGATATTATAGTCAAACTAGGGATCATCCATGTAATGTACTGGAACTGTGCATGGATGGGTTTGAGCTGTCCATTAGTGTTAGCTTGATTATTTACCATCCATTTTTGTGCATTTCAATCATGTGGTCTGAATTGTCACCAGATGTATGACCAATCAACAATAGTGAAATAATTTGGATGTGTATCATGATTTATCTTAATGTATATGTTTGTAATTAATTGAATTGATATGAGACATACTGAAGTTGATCAAAATAGCTACAAAGCCAAAAATCTAACCTTGTAAAGTTTCCAAATGTAGATGCTTTTCCAGAAGATCGGTGAAGAACCACCACCAGAGATGCTACGCCGTGAAACATCTGCACAATCACATGTAAGAATACTTACCAACTAAAATTATTGCCAATGCTACAAACAATATCTTATGAAAGTTACAAGGTTGTCCAAACCTCTATCATTTGGAGGACTAATTTGGACTAAACACTAATACTTTTCGGTGTGTCAGAGTGACAACAAGCAGTGCAGCAGTGAGCGATTGGACTCATGTTGAGTGCTCTATCACATGGGGCTTAACCTCCCATTTAGTTATATGTTCATGGTAAGGTGGCAATGGCCTTGTCTGGAATTTTTGTCCATGCGTGCAACTATTTTTTAAAAAAAACAGGCTTGTCATAGATTTCAATTGCTCCAGCTCTTCTTTTAGCAATTATAATGGTTCTAATTGTGCTTAGCCAGACTCATAATGCTTGTGTCCAGTGGGTTATTTTAGCTCTTCTGTTAGCACTTCTAATTGTTTTAATTGTGCTAAGGAAGACTATGATGTCGATCGCAGTGGGATATGTCTTAAGAGTTTCTTAGCAAATAAATTTGTATACGTGATTATTGGTTTGTATTAATTTGCTGTTCTTGCTATCGACGTCACTGAATATGTATGTGTAGTATAATATGTTCATGTCCTACGTACATCTTATCCTGCACAGTCTATGATGAGTTATTTACAGTTACTTTTCACCTGTCATTAGTTATCTTTGTCCCCTCCCCAAAAAAAAATATTGTTTTATGCTGTGCTTCAATACTCATAATGTTGGCCTACTCTATTCATCTTACAGGAAGGAGCCAGGACTGGGACTGGATTCTCCCATGTGGGCTCAGCACCGGATGAGAATGCCATTGATGGCAACGATGCTAACAATGATGGCGACATCTGCAATGCTGACATTAATGGCGGCAACAACCATGATGCCAACAACATCGACCGCGACAGATACAACTAATTTGTCTTCATGATCTTTGATGACTTGCTAGCTCTTTTGAATAGTTGAACATGGTATTGCTGCACTTTTAGATGGACTTATATTACTTGTATGTGACATTAGTCCTTTAGGTGTATTGTGGTAGTACTGGACTTTTAGATATCTTTTGTGTGGATTACGATGTTGCATTCTGCAATTGAACTTTATGGATGGTATTAGGCTTGAAATGATAAACTTGAACTTCTTATTTGTGTATGGAGGCATCTATGTGTATTGCGATGATGTATGGATGTGTATTGTGGATTACATATGATGCATGGATATGTACTGTGGATTTATGATGCATGTATGTATGAAAATGTGATCAATTGAGAATTTCTGCTAGTGGGCTGTCAGAATTACATTTTCCTGACCGGCAAAACAACTGTCATCAAAATTCATTTTATGCACGGTCAAAAAACCGTCAAGTTTAATTTTGTTGACGGTTCTTACCTGTCAGCAAAATTTATTTTATGCACGGTCAAAAAACCGTCAAGTTTAATTTTACCTATCAAGAAAATTTATTTTATGCACGGTCAAAAAACCGTCAAGTTTAATTTTGCTGACGGTTATTACCCGTCAGCAAAATTGATTTTCTTGACGGTTCCAAAAACCGTCAGGTTAAGTTTTGTTGATGGTAAATACCCGTAAACGAAATGTATTTTATGGATGGTTCGCAAAACCGTCAACAAAATATGGAAAAGCCGTCAGTAAATATTTTCTTGACGGTTAACCGTCAGATAAATTGGACATTCTCGACCACCTAGACTTATGGGGATTTACCTGACGTTTAACCGTCAGAAAAATTAAAACTGACAATTTTTTCTATTTTATTGACGGTTTTCAACCCTGAGAAAATATCCGTTCTGTGTAGTGATAGCAGCGAAGAAGTTGACCATGAGAAAAGCAAAAGATATTTCGAGCGATGCGATGTACGCATGTAGACAAGGTTGGCTTCACTGGACTGAGCCCATAGGTTGGCTACATTTGGTGATCAAGCACAGACACGAGAGCGACCAATAGCCTAAGGAAAACGGGCGATGTGCTTTAGCCATGGGCGCGGAAGACAACAACGTCCGTCAATGGACGCTGTCAGGATCAGCGTCCTTCCTAGATTCAGAATTATTGGTTAACCCTGACAGCGTCCTTCCTAGATTCAGAATTATTGGTTAACCTTTGTTACTTTTGTGATTTCATAATTATTATTTACTATTCATAAAAAATTTGGTTGCACAGTTCAAACGGCGAAAGCGCAAAGGGACACCCTCTAGACAGTTTTTTTCCCCTTTAGGGGAGCATTGAACAATAACCTATAGCTCATACCATATTTTGTTCAAATGAGATAATTTGCTCGATAACACTACACAAATACTATGAATTGAAAAATAATCAATATATCACTAACATGTGGCTCCATAGCCCCCCACTCTATCATCCCTGCATTGAATGTTATTTTTCAATTCGTACATCATTACAATATTACCAACCATGTTAAGCATTTAATGTTAAATTAGCCCCCTCATGTAAGTCATTAATACTATATGCAACAATTAAAGGGTATGTGAAATGACAAACGCCGCCCTCAATCATTCCTAGACCCACACTCCCATTCACCATACAGATATTAAATACAATACTTGTCGATAGCATTTATCCAAAAGAGTATAGTGTGAAGAAAATAGTAAAGTGCATCTCAAAGTTGTAGGACGACACGTACATAATTCCTCCGTTTCATAGATATCGACATAACTCTCAAAATATAATTTTGATCGTTAATTATTATTATAATAGTATGAGAGTACTTTTCGAGAAATATGACTTTCATTCGTCTAATCTAAATATTTAAAAAGACACCGATAAAGAAAATTTTCAAAATTTTATTGCACTTATTCCAAAACAAACTGCTTTTGTAAACTTGAGGGTCAGAGCCCTCTCACGCTGACCATCCGTCGGCAGCAGCCCCGGTAATTGCTGGTTCACTTCTCAAATGTCATTGCGCTGCAGAGGAATAAAAACACAACGTTTGTAATAAGTAATAACTAAGTAATAATAAGAAAGCATCAGTAAGCACAGAGGGAGAGAAACAAATAGGAAAAACAGAGCAAATGAGCACCGGTAAGTTGGTAAGCAATTCAACAATCAACATTAAAATACATATGTGCACCTGTTTCGGTGTTTCCTAATGCATAAGTAGCAATCAAAATTAACAATCATAGTCTGGAAAGGCCCCGTTTCGGTGTTCTAAAGGGCTATGATGTCAATTATTTGTAAGTTTTACCCTACATGACACGGGATGATATGGATGATAGAGGAGCATAGAGAATTGAGTTGTTTCTCGTACAGTAGACGACTATAACACGATAAACAAGATATATTGTATATTGAGGAGCTGTCTATAGAGACATATAAAAGGATAACACACTGTAGGAGTTGTATTTAGTGCAATTTATAGATAACATTTAAGTGTACTATAGATAACAGTAGTCTGTATTATTATACATGCTCTAATGGCTAATGCACATCTAGAAATCAACAATTCAATATTAATAATCAACATCTAGCAACACTATGGTTATTAAGGTATCGTCTAAACTACGCTTTGGGGTCGGGGTGCTCCGGAACAGTCGCCATGGCCCCATGGTCGTCGCCTCGCCTTGGTGAAATGTGGAGTCTGCCTTGGTGGCTGGTGGACACCCCCGCACGAAACCGGCACTTAGGCCACGCCAAAGGTTTACTCCGAGTCAGGTAAAAGTGATGAAAAATTATAGTTGAACTTGTTAGACAGAGGGAGTGTAAATGTGAATAATTGTATTGCACAAATCAAATGGCTATATATAGAATGTAAGGGACACATATATATAGAATATAAGGGACACATGATATTAAACCTTAGAATAATAGGGAAATACTAAAAAAAACCCTTAACACCTCCTTTCTCCTCAAATGCAAAACGTATGCATTGACATTGCATTTGGAAAGGGTTGACACTAAAAATAAAAATAAAAAATTTCGAAATCCGAGCTGTCGTTGTAGCGTGCACCTCTTAAAAATATATCGAGTATCAAAAGATATCCCATCCGGAGTCGTGCAATAGCCCCATAAAGCACAAGGTGAGACTGAGAAAGCAAAGGCAAGCAGGAGCAAAGTCGATCGCGGCAACACGACGAAGAATATGATGAAACCAATAGAAATAGGAAGCTATCAAATCAATCCGAAGAGGAATAGATTGAAGCATGGTAGCACAGATCGAAGCCTGAGATAGCGGTAGTACAGTGCACAAGAAGCACAGCGGAGGCGCAATGCGAAAGAAACGCGGCGGTCTTAGAAGCTCAGGGCGGCGGTATAGAGAGAAGTATCGACATCATAACAATTTCTACGATCTGCAGTGGCTGAAAGAGAAGATTGGTGACTGCTGCCATGCGAAAAGAAGACGAAGAGGTCCATATTCAATCCAAGAGGATGGGCCGTGGCTAGCAAAACAATCAGCTGTCTGATAAGAAATTTGTGAACTTGCACGACTTAAACGACATCAAAGATGAATGTTACGAACTTGGATACCAAGCGAAACATGACTCAAAGGAGCAGCAGATGCTAGCAACAACACTCTTTCATAGTACAAGAAGCTGTAAGAAGCCATAGACGGAGAAGCCAAAGCAGATGCCAAAGCCAGCTGTACAAAATGAGAAGCTAGAGCCAAATCATCCGAAGCTAGAGTCGGTAGAGAATCGGGAGCTGTCAAGCCGAAGCGGCTAGATCTGATTATAAACTCCTCTCTTCCCATCTCTCTCCCTCTATCTTCCTCTCTCCACCGAAACGGGAAGGCGACAACAATCCGAGGCGACGACGACCTTCTTCGGCGGAGATGGAGGGGCGTGTGAAGAAACTCCAGACGACAGAGGTAAACGAAGAAGCTCCAGCAATGACGACAACGGGCAAGGCGACGCGGCGAGACTCAAGGTGCGGCAGCGACGCTTGAGAGGGTGAGACAACACACGGGAGACTCGAGGTGCGATAGCGATGCTCATGAGGGCGAGACGACGTGACGATAGCCCAGATCCGAAGGTGGCGGCACCAATTCGAGGCAACAACGCGGGGTCTCACCGGATCTGTCTCGAGACAACACTCGCGGTGGTGCCAAAGTAGGAGACAGTGGACATGCTACTATTGTTTCTTTCATTGAGAAGAAAACTACTACTAGAAGGTCATCCCAGGGTAGAGATTGCTCCTCCCGAAGGTAGCAACAACAGAGGTCAAACGAAAGCTAGGAAAGAACATAATGCTGCGATACTATTTTAAATATTGAGGGGAAGTGCAAATTCGAATCATTGTATTGCACATCTCAAAGGACTATATATATTGTACAAGGGACACAAAGCTAAACCCTAGATCAATAGAGAAATACCACAAATACCCTTGACATAACTCATACAAGAAGAACTATATATAGAGTACAAGGAATACACAAGACTAAGTCCTGAATCAATAGAAAAATACCACAAATACCCTTAACAAAACTCAAAAAAAAAAAAAAAAAAGAGCAAGGTATCTTACAAGACATGCTTGAAGCAACCTCAGAATAGCATCAGGCCCTCAGAATTGCATCAAGCAGCTTCTGGCAAAATGATGTTAATACTAGTGACATGGGTTGTAAAAACACCAAGTTTCTGTTTTCATGGGAGGTACAGTGCAACCATTTCTGAAAGGAAAATCATGCTGCTTTACACGGCAGGGTACGCAACTCCTGCTTTTTGATATATGAATATTAAACCTATATCTCTATATTTTGTACAACATAACAGGGGAATATATACACGCACGGCTTCAAGCAGTCCCGAATTGTGATCAACAGCTATCTTGGGGGAGTGATCTCAATTCTCAAGGATCGGAAGGCTGTGCCTGTGCGCTGCCACTTAACCCTTGGTCATCAAATTGATCTTTGCCCACTTCTGATTTCATGCACAAATCGACATCTTTCGGGCTTCCGCCTTTATCTGTAACAGAAAGTAATGTTATTTTACTGCAAAGAACACATTCAAGTAATTCAAGGTAAAGCCAATTTGACAGTTAGAATAAAGTTTTAACCCCTTTATTCATTTGCGTACATCATCAGTCCATTTGGTATCCGTATCACAACAACTAGATTAAAAACCACCAATACCAATCCTTTTTACAGTTAAGAACTTGGGTTGTAGTAGATTATGTCTAACTGAATCACATCGTGGTTATCAATTACTAGTAAACATTCAAGTTGAAAGGCAGCAAGATAGGAAGGCCTACTTGGAGAAAGAGACAAGCCACACCGATCCAAGATATCTTTCTTAACCTGCTTGAAGATAGCTTTATTTAATATAAGAACGCATAACTACACAGGTTCACAAAAAAAAAATCTATTGTATAGAATGCGAAAAACCTTCCATTGGTTATTGGTAAACTCAGCTATCTCCCAAATTTTGTTCTTCAGTTGCACCTTAGAGACACATGGAAATCTTCCATGCAGTGATTCCACCAATTTTCCTATCCCATGATGGCATGACTTAATAAGTTTTACCTGCAAAAGAATATTTCCTCAATAGGAAATCTTACAATCCAATTTCATAAGAGCATGTTGTTTCCATGTCTTCCAGAAACTTACAAATTCTGGCAAGTCTGAATCTGAAATGGATTTGGAAGCTACAGGTGTGCTAGGGCCCATTTTGTTTGAACGACAGATTTTCTGATCTTCTAAGGGCAGATCAACATCAACAGGCACATCAACAATGGGACCTCCAGGGTATTCCCTCATACAAAGAGCTTGCAAACAGAGTTGCTCCACCTTAAGTATTCCAGTGATATCTTCAGCATTCAGCAGGTCAACTTTACCGTGATAAAGGTTGGATACTACTAAAGGCCTGTCCTTCCTAAGGGCATGTTCTGTGAAACTATGAAGAGCCTTCTGCTGTTGCAGTAGAACATTAAGCTCCTCAATTGCAATCCCTGGGATGCTCAGCAACCTGCTGCTTTCATCCAATTTACCAGATAGGGGTTCATATTGCACACCCTACAGGAAAGAAAATAGGCCTCTGAAGAACTAACAGTAAAACTAGATCAATTTTCATATGAATAAAATCAAGTAATGAAAAAAATTTCATGTCAAAATTTGTTAATGACATAATGATTAGCAGGATTTCAAAGAACATCCTACAAAGACTCTTTTCTATTATTAAAATAGTTTTCACCCCCAGCAGCTGGAGCTCAAACCCAAGTCAGCCGCATGCGATGCACCACTCCCCACCACCCTGGACTCACCGGGGTCCCTTACATGGAAGTGCTAAAATTCAGTTATACATGAAAGTGCGAAAATTCAGTTACTATAATACAACTTAACAAATTAAAGTTGCAATTTCACACTAAAGCAACAACTAATCATTCAATCATCAGTTGCAACAAGATTATCAACTGAGCAGTAATTTGAGTATTCTTCAGGGACATCTATTACAAACATATATACCTAGAAGGTTGTCCACCTATCAAAACAAGTAATTCAACTTAAGTTATCAGAAACCAAGTGCATTTCAAAACAATAAAAGTAAACCGATATTAATACTATAGTCTTATTACAACAAACTGTGGTGTTAACACAGGGAAGATACTGTATAGGAGGCTTTGGATGATTTAAGGTTTAAGCACCAGGAAGGGGCAGGAAATGCCGCAAGTAGCACAAAGATGAAATGAAAAATTCTTAAGGATAGGTGAGAAGATTTTATGAAAATTATACCTCATCCTCTGAGAGATAATCATTAGGCACTACGAAGCTGTTTTCAGTTTCGTCTTCTGCATTAACCTTGGAATCATCTTCAATCATAGTCTCCTCATCATCATTGTCGAAATCGGAGAGGCTTTCGCCAGGCTCCTCCTGCATCAAGACTGTTACTAAGAACTCCCCTCTACAGCAGACAAAACAGAAAAAAAGGGGTACCTCTTCCCATTCTTCATCACTATCAACTTCGTAATCCAAATTGGGATCCATCTTAAAGGGGTGCCTTGAGCTAACAGTAGAACTGTATAATACATCTTATAAGAAAACAGTATCTTCACGTATGTGTAAAGACCAGCAGTTGAACTCAAGTGTTTCATCTTCTCAAATAACGAATTTTATACAGTACAGAATACAAGCAAAATTGAAAGAAAATAATCTATGTAATCAGACATGATATCAAATGGAACATACCTCTTATTTCTCCAGGTTCCGTAGTATGCTGGCCTATGGCTTTTATCAAACTGCAAAAGCTTCTTCACAAACCGAACTACAGAGGATGTGTTGCCATGAGTAGTTTTAGATGACACATCATTCTCATTATGTGGTATTTTCAATTCATCCAGAAGTTTTGAGAAATTCAGGATTCCTGAGTTTTCCATTTGAGATGATTTTTCTTTAGTCGGAGTAGACATATTTTCAGAAGGTGCAGTCGCAGAGGACTTCTGTAGCTTAAGCTCTTTAATCAACTGGATCTTAGGACTTCTCCTAACACCCCATCGGCACAATCTGTTACCTCGAGATAGTTTTCTCCACCCAGCAATATGCAACCTGCATTGTATAGTCACATTAAATCTTGCCATCTAACTTGGTCCTGAGGTCATTTATCTATTCACCATACCATTGACCAAACCTGTGCACAGTATTTTTGAACTACAATACAATGGATCTATAACACAAATTATTTTATGTACATTTTGCCATAGGATTAATCGCCAAAATCATTTTTATATACAGATTGAATAACTCAGAACTGAGCAACAGTATAAAACATGTGTCAGCAATAGGGAATTTTTTTGAATAGAAGTGCAAACATAATAAACTATAACTTACATCAAACATAAGAAACTATAACTTACATCCAGATTTCCTCCAATCTCAAGGAATTTGCTTGAGATAACATACAATCCATTGCTGATGTCGCTGTGGCAGCAAGATCTTCAATATTGCTAAATGAATTGGGTCGTGGACTTCTCATCAAATGGTGATTATCGGAGCTTTGCATGTTGTTACTCTTGTTCCTTTTAAGAAAACGTTCCATGATGTTTGCTTGCTTTTGAATGGAAGCCTGACTTTTCAATTCAGCCTGCTCCTTCTCTCGCCTCTTTTGTTCCCTTTTAACTTCTTCCTGATGCTTCTTTAATCGCTTAGTTTGTTCAGCCTTTTCTCTCTCGGCACGTTTTTCTTCCTTCTCGGCTTTTTCTGCCATACGCTTAAGTTCCCTTTCCTATGATATTATAAAAGATATTTAGAAGATCTGAGTCTGACAGAATATAGTAACAGAATACAGTGCTGGTAAAGTAGTGCTACCTTCCCAAAATGAAGACTAACATCTACCACGACATATTGTATTAGGATCATAAGTAAGAACTCATCCAGGCATTCAATGCTTTTAATCAGAATGTCACCACTTATCAATGTTACAGTTTTACATCAGTGAAAAAACAATGGCAGTACCAATCCAATGATAAATCTTTGTTCTAGCTATATTTTACAATTTTTAACTTGTATTAAAAGAAGCTAAAATGTTGTAGAATTGCACTACAAAGTTTGATTAAATTTTAAATTTATTTGCAATAAATTCAAAGGTAGTTAATTCTGCCAAGTACAGTCACAGTCAGAGTAAAAAAAACCGGCCGGTTACCGGCATTAACAGGTTTTCCCAGCCGGTTCCGGTAGAAGAAAAAAAACCGTTCGAAATATTTTAAATTTAAATTTGATTTTTTGACTCCATAATGTCCTTCCCCAGTTGGTTTAAGCATTGCTATGCTAGATTATGTATTGAAACATTAGTTTTTAGTATATTTAACACTATTAAAACATAAAGGAGCCTTGGATGCTCCAAAGTCCAAACAGTCCATGAGGGCAGCATCATCCTGTCTTGGACAGCAGCACATGGAGCATGTCTCCCTCTTGCTCTCCCCCGTCTTGCTCCCTCCCTCCTCGAAAGCAAAGAAAGAAATCAAGACTAAGCAGCAAGAAGAAGCTGCAGACAACAACAAAGAGGAGGAGCAGGAGGCAACAACAATGCGGCAAAGCAGAGCAGCGGCAACAACAAGCAGAGCGAGTGCGAGAGTAGAGTTTGGCTGCAGCGGCAGCAGCAGCAAGCAAGGAAGGACAAGAGCAGTAGCAGCTAGACGCCGGTGAGATTCTGCATGAGCTAGTGTTATTTCCAACTATGAGTAGTGAACTAGTGATAGACATCCTAGGTAGATAAGTTGGTCTATTATTAAGATGTACCCCTAACAAGGTCCAACTATGAACAAGCATGTCTCTGAAACATATATTCAGAATGTGATATGTTGTATAAATCAATCTTTACCTAACCAAACACAACGTGGTAGGGATTATTGTAGGCGATGGCTCCTAAATCTATCAATGTTTGGGAGCATGGAGAGAGACTAGAAGGTGCTGGTTAGAAGTGCAGATATTGTAACCTTACGAAATCAGGCGGAGGTGTCACCCACCTAAAAGAACATTTTGCTGGGAAACATGACGATGTTATTCCTTGTAGCGGGTTCCGTGAAGTCCAAGGCTCATCTTTGGCAAATTTTGAAGAAGCGGAGGCAAGAAAGAAATCTATTAGAGATGAACGACTGCGAATGGAGCAAGCCGCAAGAGAGCCTATAGCCCGTGGTCCATCATCTCAAGATGTCTTCGATGATGACGAGCAAATGCAAATGGAATGGACTCGCCGAGTCGTTAGAGGTACACCAACTCCAACAAAGGGCAAAAGCCAGAGGTGCGACGTTTGAACATGGTGGTGACAGTGGAAGCGGTACAAGTGGAAGTGGCAGAGGAAGTAGTACAGGAAGCAATGTCATTTCTAGGATGTTTGGCAGGTCACAGTCCATGAGTTGATTCTGATATTTTGCGCAGTCGGGTACCTATCCAACCCCGCATTGATACAGCACTTCGCGGAGAAGCAAAGTTAAAACTTGGAAAAATTTGGACTAACTGGTTCCATAGTAATGATATTGCTGGATTTAAGGCAGAGTGTCCTTATTTTCATGCCACCATCATAGAGACACAAGCACTTGGTTGAGGCGTTCCATCACCAAGAGGGCATGAAATCGATGGGACATATCTTTATGCTAACGAACAAGGGGTAAAGGAGTATGCAGCATAGTTCAAATATGACTGGGATATATATGGAGTCTCCATCATGTGTGATTCATGGACAAGACCTACACAAATGAGTATTATTAACTTCATGTTGTACTGCAATGGAAGAATGATTTTCCATAAGTCAGTGAATACAACTGGTGACATAGAAAATGCTGACTTTTTGTAACGTGAGATTCATAAAGTTGTGGAAGTTGGAGTTAAATATGTTACGCAGATTGTGATTGACAATGGTGCGAATTACAAGAAAGCATGTTAACTGGTAATTGAAAAGTATCCAACTTTAGTATGGCAGCTATGTGCAGCACACACCGTCAACCTCATATTGAAGGATATTGACCAATTCGAGGAGGTTGATGCAGTTGTCAAGGCAGCTAAGAGGATTTGTCGGTTCCTAGACAACCACAGTCACCTCCATAATGAAATGCGCCAACAAATTGGAGGAGAGATAGTTCGTCCAAACGCCACAAGATTTGGAACAACATTTATTTTCTTGAAAAGTTTTTGGAATAGAAAAGCAAAGTTCATTAAGTGGCTGGTATCAAATGTGTAGAGCTCCAACCATTTGAGCACAACCGAGGAAGGAGAATACATGTATTCATGTCTCATAAGTAGACAATGGTGGTCCAGTATGGATTGGGTCATTAAATTGGTAGAACCGATTTATCGATTAGTAAGATATGTAGACCAGCAGAAACCCGCAACAGTGGCAGGAATGGATGGAAAAACATATGATCTCAATTTCGAACTTCAAGACGTATTGAAAGATGATAAGGCTACCTATGATCATGTCATAAATCTTATTAATAGAAGAATTGCAATGATGAAGGACCACACATATATATAGTTCCAGACAAGTAGATAGTTTCCTAAATCCAAACACATAACATATATTTGTTTTATTTTTTTCTAACATTCTAAGTGTGTTTGGTTGGACAGGGAAGAATCCAGCCATCGTCGTTTCCCTAACAATGGCAATTCAAAACTAGCCAACAAGGAAAAGACCCATCCTAACAAACAAACTGATTCATAAAAAGATACATAGAAAAACACATGATTTACACCAACACATGATGCTAACTGATTTTTGAACTTTTTTGTAAGTTACAGACACAATATGATGATTTTGTTTACATGATTAAAAGTTTTCCAACAAGAATCAACCAGAACATTGGAATCATCTAGTTTTGAGTTTGACTAGACAGAGACATGAAATTATGAATAAGATTTTTTTAAAAAATCTCTTTTTTTGTGACAATCCTGTCCTCAAGCACGTATGTGGTGTTAGAATAGGGAGAGAAAAGAGGAAATGAAGGTTGAATTCTTGATTCTATTGCAAGAGCTCAAATGGGTAATATATAGTATACAAGAGAAACCCTAGACTAGACTACAATTACATAACTACCCCCTAATACTTACATGACTATTACACTACTACCCTTAACACCCCTACTAAAACTCAATACGTATGCAATAGCATTGAGTTTGAAGAGGACAACACTAAAATAAAAGATAAATCCGAAGTCCAAACTTGAAGATGCCGTCGAAGCATGCAACTCTTGAACAAAAAATGTCTTGATCTAGAGATGTTGAAACCGACAGGAATAGAGAGATATGTCGAATCAAACCAATGAAGAGAGAGATAGAGATAAAGACGTGAACCAGATCCGCACACCCAAGAAGTGAGGTGATGATGTCGAATCTGTCGCTCGACGAAGGCAAAGACAATGGAACAGATCCGCCCACCCAAGATGTGAGGTGACGGTGTCGAATCTGGCGCCCCGACGAAAATAAAGATGAAGAGACATGATAATGACAAAGAAGGCCACTGGTCGAGAGTCGTAATGATGCGAAGATGTGTAGCAAGATGGCTACAAGAAAGGATCAAGAGGGCAAAGTCGCATCAACAACGATGATGGGGTGACCACACTCGATCCAATGGACGAACCGCTGTAACCCGAAAAGGAAGAAGCAATCGGCTGATCGACAAAGGATTTGATGGACTAGCAATGCTTCGATGAACTCAAAAAGAGATGCAGCGGGCTTGGATGGACTCAATGGATATCAAAGAAAAATAGACTTAGGATACTAGCACTAGCAGCAACCGCAAATATTAGTAGTAGTGAGGTAGAGCAATCAATCAGTAGTTTAGATGCAGTAATCACCCACACCCATACGAACTAGCAGACGAAGTCCAAGGTGTCGGAGCAGAGCAGGAGTCGCTGGAGCGGTAGATGAGCTCCCGATGTGGACCTCCAAGTGTCGGAGAGGAGACGGCCAGAAGAGGTGGCCCGGCGACGGGAAGGTCCTTGAGATAGCCAAACTCGACGATTGGGCGCGTGATGCGGTGGAGGTCGGTGATGGAGACAAGGCGGGTTGACCTCCAGGCTTGATGTCGTGCTTGGAGGCAGAGTCGGGAGGAGAGAAGGCGGAGGAGGTCCTCGCCTAGAGTAGAGGAGGCGGCTGCAGCCTCGTTGGATCAGAGGTAGGAGTGGTGCAGACCCGCCTGGAGCAGATGAGGTGGCTGCAATGAGGATCCTTCGTCGGAGCAGTGGCAAGGTCGAGTGCCACTGTCGAGGTGCTCGTCAAGGAGGCGGAGGATCCCGACGCAGAGGAGGCAAGGATCCCGCTGTGACGGTGGTGTTGGGTGACAGTGGAGAAGGTCGAAACAGCGCGGATCCAGGCGAGGTGGCGCGGATCCAGGCCAAGGCGGTGCGGATCCAGACGAGGCGGCGCGGATCCAAGCGATGGAGTAAGGGAACGACCTCTAGGCGAAGAGGCAGCGCGGATCCAGGTGATGGGAGGCACGAATCCAGGCGATGGAGTAGGGGAACAACCTCCAGGCGAAGAGGCCATCCTCTAGGGGAATGAGGTGCAGATCCAGGCGAGGGACCAAAGGTGAAGGTGATGCGTAGAAGAGGATCCGGTCAAGTCAGAGTAGAGGAGGATCCGGTTGTCTCCGGTGGCAGCGGCGCGGATCTGGCGGGAGACGGTCTGCCGATGCTGGATCCGGGCATCGGGCATGAGACGACTCCAGGGCGAATCAAGCTCGGGGACGATGCTGGATTCGACCGAGAGACGGCCTGTCGATGCTGCTGCTGCTGCTCGAACATGCTAACCAAGACTGCTAGCTGATATCACCATCGCTAAAGAAATTACTGATATGTTACCATAGAAACAAGATTGAGTGCGGTCCCCGGGAGTAGATCGCTCCTCCCGGGGGCGGCTTGGGTGGAAGAAGATGGAGGCTAGAGTTTGGATATAGGCTCTGATACCATGTTAGAATATGAGAGAGGAGAGGAAATGCGGGCTGAATTCTTGATTCTATTGCAAGAGCCCAAAGGGGCAATATATAGTATACAAGAGAAACCCTAGACTAGACTACAATTATATAACTACCCCCTAACACTTACATGGCTATTACACTACTACCCTTAACATGTGGAACCTTCTATACCACCTATATTTATTACATTGGATTTAAGGGGCTTGATGTCACATTACTCCATCTTTCAAGTTCATGTCATTCCTAAACGTTCAATTTCAAATGAAAATGTGGACAATACCCAAAAGATGCAACGATTAACATAAAAGGGAACAAAAATAGAACTTCTGTATATACCTGTTAACTAATTTATTAGTAACACCAAAAAAGAACAACAATAAACACCAAGGGAAAAAGAGACAACATTGAACCAAAAAAGTTCAAATAGGAACGAAGACAGATTTACTCTTTATCAAGTCCAACGAGTTTCCTAGATTTCATGACTATACCACCTATATTCATTACATTGGATTTAAGGGACTTGTTGTCACATTACTCCATCTTTCAAGTTCATGTCATTCCTAAAAGTTCAATTTCAAAGGAAAATATGGAGTTATGGACAATACCCAAAAGATGCAAAGATTAACATAAAAGGGAACAAAAATAGAGCTTCTGTATATTCCTGTTAACTAATTTATCAGTAACACCAAAAAAGATCAATAATAAACACCAAGGGAAAAAGAGACAACATTGAACCAAAAAAGTTCAAACAGGAACTAACACAGATTTACTCTTTATCAAGTCCAAAGAGTTTTCTAGATTTATTGACTAACTGCAACATAAGAAAGGTAAAAGAAATACAGGTAATAAAAAGCAAGAACTTTCTGCATCTTTGAAGCAAGAACTTACTTTCTGCTTTTGCTCGTTTTGAACCTGGCGATCTATCTTCTGCTGTTCCTTCGCAGCATTCCTAATGCTTATCTCCTTTGTTTTGATTTCCTTTTTAGCCCTTTAGGACAAAAACATAAGATCGCTAGTAAGTAATGTTAAAAAATTTAAGAAAGATATAGATGAAGTAAGAAGAATACATGTCAGCTTTTAACTTCTCTACCAAAGAGCGTATGCCATCCAGATTTAGTACATTTCCAGTATTAACAGATCCAGTGTTCTGATTGACATGAACTTTAGGAGTTCCTCTGGTCGACAAATTTCCTGTAGCATAAAACATGGGGTAAACACTTAGCATCCTTTTGCATTTCATGATTCCTCACCATGTTAAATTCAGCATGTTCACAATCTTGCAGTACTATTACAATGCAATACAATAACCGGAAAACACCACGTCATTTTAAGTATAATATCCCAACCAAGAAAAAATAACAACATTGAATGGTTCAGTAGCATTTTATTCATAGAACTACACTAAATTATACAGATAGCAACAATACTTGCAGAATTACAAAAGTAATATGAATTGCTAGAAACTAAGAGACAATGCAAACACTGATAGTACCTGGCTGGCTCCAAAGCCATGACCCATGGTTATATAAGACTGACTTTTTAACAGTTCCAGATTTCTTTTCTCTGTCTCTAATAAATATACTACCTATTTAAGCTTGCAATACAAGATGCCCCAAAGGTCTTCGCAACATTTACTAAATGCCAATACCAAAAAAAGGCAGACACTAGCATTAGCCATGGGAACCGTTACCAAATGAGCCTTCTTGGCATGTCATGAACAATCCACACTGTTGTGATAGTGGTTGACAGATAGACAAAGGCTAACAGCAGTCTAAGGGCACCTCCCTGCCATAATTAGTGCCTTACCAAAACAGTTACGATGCTGTTTTCAATGCTTCTAGAGAGAGAGAGAAAGGCATTAACAGTTGGCAAGCAACTGCACGACTACTTGAATAGGATGATAGGGGCTCTAGTGCCACTAGGCATGGTATTAGCACCCTAGCATACAAAAGTGCAAGGTGGTTGCAGTGGGCCCACGCCCACACAAGCTCCATCTATCCCAGCCCATCACCATTCGATTTGACCTCCGCTCCCTCTTGTGGCATTAGGTTTAGCGTCCACTTTTTACATAAGACAAACGTGGTGTATATCCGTTTTTGGAATCTTTTATATAAAGTAATTATTTAATAGAAGGGTTTTGCTTCAGAACTCCACCTCAATAAAAGTTTATGAATCTTAAAGAAAAAGTTATTAATGGGCAATTTAGTACTAATGGTAACTAGCTTGACTAATATCCTAAATCACTAATTTGCACTTATCCCTATTTGTTAAAAACACCAAATGGATCAAATCAATCATGTATAGTCCCTAGATCTCTAATCCCTAACGTGAATTATCCTACTTAAACTATTTGTTGGTTCATGATTTTCACTGGCATGCATGGATTTCTCAATCTACCACTGCACGATTGCCTGTGCACGGAAGCAGGACACCATGCTGTGTCCTTGACCCATGGAAGCAGAGACAAGAGAACACAGAGTTCGCTCATGGAAGCAGCGTGTTGGTGTATGCTCAGTGCCAAGGGCTGACCAAGGCGTCGTTGATTTCATCTTTGCTGTTTCAAACAAACAAGGATGAAACTAAATTATGAATTCTGATCTATATACATCTAGGAAAATCAAAGCCAAATAATTTAGTACCAGCCAAATAATTTAGTACCAATTTGCCCCTGCCCATTAATATTTTATTTTACTTCAAACTTTTGTTAAAGCGGTGTCTGAAACAAAACCCTTAATATAGATGCTCATAATGGCTTATTGTTGGCTAAGGAAAATTGCATGTACTCATACATCATTTCATGTATAATATAGTTTGCCAAAATTTGCATGTGTATTCATAAACAGTTTATGCCTAATTTGGTGTCAGCTGATTGCATGGCTCATGGATGAGTGGGTGTATGGAGTGCATAAATGCAATGCTGGACCACCATGCTAGTATACGTGTAGGCTATAAACATCATCCGGAATTCAAAGACTGAAAACTATGCTAGCGGTCACTGTGTAGACCACCGTGTACTATAGGTACCATGTTGTAGACAGCAGAAGCAACAACAGAAGGATCGGCGGCAGCTCAGATGCAGAGGCAGAGTTCTGCATTGCAACAGCAGAAGCAGCAGCGCCAAGAAAGAGTCCGAGTTAGAGAAGACCACGTACAGCATCCAGATAGAGTTGAGTCCACAGTACGAGTCTCTCAGGAGATGTGGACTTGTGGAGTCCTTTGCTATTAGTAGTATTAGTTGGTGTCCAAGCAATGTGTTCAGTCATGTCTTAGTAGAGGAAGAGTATGAGTCACGTTGATTAGTATTCTATGATAGGATCTCCTCAAGACGAATAATATTCGAAGTTGAAATAACATTAAGTCATATCTAGCAATTTTATGCTGAAACATTTACATGAACTAATGTAACTTCCTATTTGAACTAGTACTCATTTCTGAACTACCTTATAATCTTATATTATATCCTGGTATTACAGTTTCTGAACTACTGACCATTATCAGCTTTAGTGCTCCAGGTGCATCCTAAAGAAATGGCCCTTAACTTCATCAGTGAGCACTACTTAAACCTTTCGCTGGTCTCACTGGTAAACTTCGTAGCTAGCATGCAATTATTTTCATCCATACATGCAAAGCTGTTTGCTATCAGAAAATCATCAAACCCAAGGGGAAAGCAGGCTGAAATGACAACCTAATATAATAAATTAGATTATGCACATTGAATTCATTGTATGTTGCTGCTTACACGATTGCATGGTGATGGTGCACAACAAGTAAATAACAAATGAATGCTAATTAAAAGCATTGAAACCATGATGCCATGTTTCAATTGAAAAAAATTAAACAGTGAGCAAAGCTAAATATATTTTACTTGGACTTCAAATCAAGCAATCCAATGGTCCACATATGAAACAAAAGGACTTGTTTCTTCCTCACCAGCACAGTGCTATTCACGCTTAAAAAATGTACGAACTACCAATATAAACTAAGATATCTTTATATGGAAACAAAACAAAGAACATAAACACATGCAAGTCACTCTTAGTTATCCAGGAGAAAGTTTCATCAAGGTAAAGACTCTACTTTGTAGCACCCAAAATAACTTAGCTTAATAAAATATATTTAAATCCCTAGACTTATGTACAAGAAATATGGCATGACATTAAGCATGTTCTGTTCAAAAACATACTACCTTTGGAATAACATGTGAGTTCACTGAACTTATTTAGCAGCCGTTATCATTCAGCAAGTAAGCAAAATATAATGGTTTCAACATGGACAATAAAGGTAGCCTAGTATGTGCATAAACAATCATAGAATTCTTTAGAGTTCAAAAGGCACATAGGTCAGTTGTGAAGCATATGTGTGAAAAACACAAACTTGTGTTTCAGCAAGGGTGTTTTGTCCAGCAACTATGCATAGAAAGGTTCAGAAAAACTAGCCATATTTAATTGAGCAACTATTAGAGTGCAGTTTAATAATTTGTTTTTCTTCAATTCTTTACACAAATGCATATTCATAGACAAGAGGAAGTGGTAGGAGTTAGTGGACACAATCAATTGCAGAGAAGCTCAACAAAAACATAATCATTAGATTACTAAATTTCATCAAATTGATATGTCACAGGAAATAACCAAGTGCTAAACATGATTCACATGTTTCAGTGTCATATTACACACAACCACATTAATGGCACAAGCATAAGAGCTTAACATCACATATGAGTCTCTTCGTTTATGAGAAATCATCATATGTAATATGATTATTTGGTGATCACCTCATGGCATACCTTTGCAACTGAGCAATAATTTGATCCTATTAGGAGAAACCAGGGGGCAAAAAAATTAGAAGATCATCATACCTGAAAGAGCAAGAATCCTTTCATGGATTAGTTTCCGAGCCCTACGTCGGATCTTCAAACTGCCATGGAGGTGTGCAGGTAATAACTTCAAATCTCGTGTCTTATCCCATAGGGTCACATAACAGATCAGGCAAGTTAAAACATCACCATATGATGAAGGAATGCTCAATAGGAAAGAAATATACAAATCTTAGTTTATTACCTCCCAACACCAAAGGCTTGATTCAGACTCATCTGCCAGCACATTGCCACTCATATCAGAAATCCCATACGACAATCTCTCACCAATTTTAAGCACGGAGCTGCTGACTGAAAACCCTGTACCACCATCTTGCAACTCCATCCTCTCATAGATTTCATCCACCAACTTTGTATAGGGAAGACTGCTCTCCTCCAGCAAGCATGCTATAATTGAGTTATTCGTTGAGCACCCAATGTCCTCTGGTTTGAGCTGATAACCAGAAACCTCCTTATAATAATCAAACAATGCATCAATCTCTCGCTGCCATTCAGCGGAATCAGCTTCTTTATCTACCAAATCCAATTCAGTAGAGGTCCTTTTCCTCTTCTGCTGCTTCTTGGTCCGCTGCTTTGATTCATGCGCACAAGAGGCATGAAGAATCATAGAACCGGCTGCTCCGGCCTCACCATCGACAGCTGATTCTTTTTCTTCACCACCATCCATCAGAAAACCTTCAAGAACGTAGATTAAATGACATATATTGCCATCTGTTCACCAGTTGACCATAAATAATTGTGGAGCAACAAGAAAAGAGAGCAAGCTTTTTTTGCAAGAGATAGCGACAACAGATTACAAATCCCTCCCATTTCACACGAATGCCTGGTCAATTCACTTAATTCAAACAACAAATTATGCTTCCGTAATAAATCTGGTAATGGCTGTGGTCTAAAAATAACGAATTGAGCTCCAAAACTACCAATGATTAAATTCCCATCAACAAACATCCAAGAGACCGATTCTTCCTAGAAACAAGCCCAGAAATTCCGTTACCATCAGCAAGAAACCCAAGAAACGTCACTTACTCAGAAACAACACAAGAGAAAGCATCTGATCTCTAGTTAAACTAAAAAAAATCTCTTAACAAAAATAGCTTAACACAAACACAGAAGCAAGCCAAATAAGCCAAGAAAATGGCGGGGACAAGAACCCTAAACACCTCCATTTCGCTCAGTACCACCATCCGTGCATCAAGAAACCAAAAGAAAGCCCCCAAGAAAACCAAAACCTCGCCCAAAAAAGGGCACCTTGATCCAAGCAATACGACACACGAAAAAAAAAATCCCTTGGAAACATCCCCCAAGAACTCAAAAGAGCCAACGCCCATTACCTCCCAGCGCGGCCCAGGAACCAATCGGAGGCCGCAAGTCCGAACGGATTCTCCGAGGATGATTCCGATCTCCGCCCGCTCGCTCGCTCGCTCGCTCACCTCGCCTCTTCTTGGGATGGGTGGAGTGAAAAGGAAGCGACTGGAGAGCGGCGGAGGACAGCCCAGGAGGACGTTTTACCTTGCGGGTGCGTCGAGATTCGTGCGGACAGCGAACGGTTCAACGGCCCGGATCTGGTTTGAGAGAGCGGAGGGGATGGGAGCATGACGTGGGGCGTTGGGGGCGCGTGGCGGGCGGAAATCTTCCCGCCAGCAGCTTCCGTTCCGAGGGCGGAACTGCTAGGTGAACCCGGGTACGTTCCCAGGCTTTGTTTCCGATAGGAGAGATAGGAAGAAGCAAAAATAAATCTAGCGTTTGTGACTCATGTATTATTGTGCACGTCTATACAATATTTGACTATTTTTTTAATATAAAATACTTAAATTTTAGTTCATTTATAACTTTATTATATATAAATTATAAGAATTTATGTATATAATTTTTGTTCTTGATCACTGTAATTATTATCGAAAGTTTTAATAACTCGTATTTCCATCACATAATTCAAAATCTAACATATACTTTGACATATTTAGCAAAAAAGATAAAAATAAAAATAAAAAATAAAATTTTATACCAACAAAATACAGCAATGTGGTCAACCCGTTATGGTCCAAAAAAATCATAATAAATCCAGACCCAATTCATCGTATGAGAAGAAGTGTAAATCTCAAAGTGTCCCGAACGAATAAAAATTCGACTATTTTGACAAAATAAAAAAGTCGAATGTTATTTAGCAAATCTTCGGAGAAGACGATATTACCGGTCGAAACATGAATTTTTAAACAAAATTGTAAGGTCATAAAATCGACTATTTATTTTTTTTAAAAAAAAAACACACGACCCGTTAATAATGATAGATTTGAGTATATTTGTTTCGGCGAGATCGAATTGTTGGCTATACCGTTGCACGGTTACAATCCCAAACATAGATTCTAATGTGTTTTTAAGGATGCGAAGAGATTAAAAAAAAAACAAGTCGACTGTAGGATTCCTTCTAACTTAACATGTATGGTGTATTGATGTTTGGCGTTATCTAGATATGATATGGGATGGTCATGCATGTGTAGCTCAGTTCCTGATGGACTTTAACCGGGGATAGAATAAAAATGAAATATAGCGTACGATCGATCTCTCGTTTTATTGTGTATTGACATGCTATCCTTATCTAAATGTGCGGCTATTCACACGTCACTGCATAGACAGCTTTATTTGGGACATACATCATTGTATTGACATATTTGAGCAACGAGTGCTCGGCTAAAATGGTCTCTTTTTTTAACAGATTTGTAAAATTAGTTTTCTGTGAATAAAATAATAAAAATAACACAACTACCTTACTAAATTGCTGCACAAAGCCACGTGACGCGCTTCGTGACGTGCTTCCAACCCGCGAAAAGTCATGTGCCACGCTCCCTATTCGCAGAAAGCCATGTACCATGCTTCTCATCCGTGGCAGGAGACCTGTCGCACTCCTAGTTCGCAGCAAGAACGTGTTGCAGACATGCGCAGGCCACTTGCCGCGGACTGAGAGTGCGGCAAGTCTCCTGCCGCGGATAGGGAGCGCGACATTTGGCGTTTCACAATGATTTAGTCTGGTAGTGACGTTATTTTTGTCATTTCATTTATAAGGGGGCTAGTTTTGCTATTTCATTTAAAAAAGAGTATAAATAAGGAGAGAGAAAACACTTTGAGAAACCTAGGTACCGTAAGACCCAATTGCTAGGTTATATCCATTCCCATTGGCTTTTGATAAGCGAAGAGGTTTTACGTGTAATGGTTCTCCCTGCATTAATGCACTTTCCTATTTATGACTATTTGTCCATGTATTGATCTACATACTCCTGCATAGTGTTACTTGAATTTGATTTATTAATAGGGAAACGCTTCGACCCTAACGTCCGAGCGTCGGACGGGAACGTGGCTGATTTTTATCCACACAATCACACATCAGGCACTCAAAACACTCCGGTCCATCAAAGCATTGGATGCCTTCTATGCCCACAGGATGACCTCCCCACACTTTTTGAGTTTTGTCTCTTTCCAATCTCTTCTCCAACTAGCGAGGTATAACACTAGACCAAAGTTTCTCTCTTTCCCTGCTTCTCTCTCTCCTTCCATCTTTTTAACCATGGCTGCAGTTGGCAGGAGCTCGCGTGCTCCTCCTTCTTCCTCTTCCTCCCTCCACTCGCCACTCGCCGTCATGGTTGGAGCCCAGCGTGGATGCCCTCCCCTTTTCGAGGATGCTATCACTTGTGCTCACGAGTGCCACCTAAGCCAACCACGCTCCATCGTAGGCAAGCATGGACTCCATGAGCGCTGCAACCATGGTTGATGAAGAAGAAAAGGTCACCACCCTACAGATATGTGAGATGTTGCAATATGTTGTTCGAGTTATTGCAATAAGAATTAGAGATGTTTCATCTATTTATTTTGATTGTTGCCACAAAATTTTGAAATGTTGGGTTTTGGACTTCAGGATTGTTAAGGATTTTAGATGTTTCAATTGTTTCAAATGTTGCAATGGTATTTTTTGATTTGTTGCACAAGAGTAAACGTTTTGTTGCAGACCCTTCACCACAACAATTATTTTCTGATATTTCCATTGTTATTTTCAAATATTGCAATGTTGCGACACCACTTTTTGTTGCAACCACCCCCACCATTTAATTGTTGCATCATTGTTCCAAAAATATGGCAACAATTATTTTCGGCTGCTTCCACTGTTATTTTTCAAATGTTGTTGTTTGTTTGGGTTGTTGGGCGAATTTGGAGGAGAAATTTCGAATCATGTGGGTGAGTTAAAAGAACTCATCCCACGAACAAGATCGGGCGGAGGAGTTTTGGGCGGATTTTGTTGTGTCAGGGGTGCGTGATTCCTTTTCACTTGTTTTGGGAGGAAGGAAAAATGTGCTAAGATCGGACAACTTAACCTCATAGCGCCAGATCGAACGGTAACACGCAGCGTACGACACTAGCGCTGATCTGAGCGCTAGTCGCGTCCTTATTAATAATCCAATCTAGTCTGACAATCTTTTGTCTAGCCCAGTTTGGGTCTTTAAACTTTGAGGTTTGAGGGTCCGATTGGCTAAGCTAGGGGCTAGGTCACACTATAGCTAGATCTCAATTAACAAAAAGGTATATTATGCTTGAACTATGAGGCTATCTTATTGGATAAAGACTAAGGCATACATTGATGAGGACATCCCAAGCACACACATTGTCACCAACCACAAGGCAACGTGCAAGACAACTCATATGCATCCATTGCACAAAGATCCATTGTAGAACTCTCTTACAACTTACAAATATGTGTAGAGCAATGCATGACAACTCATGTGCATTGCACTCCAACTTGTGCACCCCTTGCATAAGACGACAATATACACTTATCATGCAACTTGTATGCACACTATATCCGATTACGTTCACATGTAGCACACCTTATCCAAATGTGATCACATGTAGCACACCTTATGTGCCACATTCATATTATGTGTCTCTCACATTATTCCTTGCCCAAAAATACCACTCTAACACCAACAGGACCAATCATAAGAGCTAGAGCAAATTAAATTAATCAAAAGGTGAATCTTGTCCTCAATGGGACATGCATTGATTTCCATAATAGATTGCTACCTAATGCATCTACTTTACTTGTTATAAGGTTTCACGAAGATAAGATGAACAACTAAATATCAACATGACATCAGCGGAGGTCATCGTTTATGTTAGAAAATATATGATATCATCACATGCGTCAACATCATGATGAGGTCATTGCACACGTCAGCATACTTAGCCAAGAAGTATATGATGTCATCGCACGTGTTAGCAACAAGATGATGCCATTGCACATGTCAGCATACTTAGCTAAGAAGTATACGATATCATCGCACGTGTCAACAACTAGATGATGTCATCGCATATGTCAGTGTATAATTCAGGTCAGAGCATATTTCATCATCAAAGTTAAGGTCATCGCTTATGTCATTATTTAGTTGTAATCTTGTTGTAAAGGGGAACTTGAGAACCAGTAATGGGTTGTAAAGTGTGTTTGTACAACTCAAGATGAGTTGTGAGTGAGCTTTTCTAGCCTATAAATAAGCAAGTTCTATATCGCATGAAAAAGCTTAAAATTTTATAAATAAACATTTCTTTATTCTAGAGTTTGAGTGAAGCATTTCTGCCCCTTAAAATTAGGAATTATCTGTGAGTTATTGTCTCCGTCATTCTTGTAGTTGCCTCGGTGATCGCTAAAGCGCATTTACTACATGTGAGTGAGTAGAAAAGGATCAAAGTGTGTGGTTGGTAAATCGAGTGCCGTAGGTTGCCGTAATAGAGATTGTGGTTGGCGGTGTCATTCATCAGGTTATACAGGTCTAGTTATCTCCAATCCTACGCCTTGATGATTGGGCACAATACCCCGCATCAGTTGGTATTAGATCCAGGTTTACATGGTAGGATTTTACCCTTAGCTACTATATTTGTTGTTTTTGTTTGTATCCAAAAAAAGCCAGAAATTTTTTTTTGAACCCCAGATCGATATGAATTTCTTGTGAGTTCAGTTAGGTCTTGATCCATTGGATTACTTTGTTTATGTGCTAATCATTGTTCCTTTGCATAAACTTTTGTGGCTAAATTTGTGTTTCCAATTTATTTAGTTTGGCTAGTTAACCCAAATTCTTTGCATGCGCAAGTAGTGTTGCTATCTTTTGATCTTGTGTGTTGTGCACCTAGGGTTGTGTTAGTCGAGCTAGTTTTGTTGAGTGGTGTGTTGTTGCCCGATTCTTTGTGTACACAACCAGCGGTTGGACACATCAAGTTTTGTGTTACACAAAGCTAGGATTAGTAGAGCATGATGTTGTTCTTGGGCTGCTAGGTGTGCAAGATATCTTCTAGTTGCTTGTGTGCATACTTGGGTGGCTGCTACTACTTGAGCTTGTTCAGTTCCTATTGAGACTAGTTTGTTAATATTGCTTTTGGGGCTACTCATATATCATCTAGTGCACAATAATTGAGTTCTTTTATGCTGAACCGGAGAGGGTGTTAGTGCTACTCATTGTTTCTCTTGTCGGCTGAGTACAAAACAAAGATAGGGAGAAAACATAAAAAAAGAAAACAGTAACAAAAAGAAAGGAAAGTAAAACAGTGCTTTGGCCAACTATATCTTGTGAGTTACACCCTAATTATCATTTATATTTAGATTGTGCATTATTTACACTTTGAGCAATCTTGTGCCCTATTCCATCGTATTGAGCAATTAGCTAGCGTTTCTCTATAACCTGTGCAATACGAGTTATTTTGTTGTACCGTTTACTTATATCTTGTGTAGCTTGTTTCTTTGATTGGATCAAGTTACACCATCTTTGCATGTGAATTGCTTTGTTCTTCACTTATATCAAAAGATCAGAAACTAAGCATTGGAATTCTAGTTTAGATTGTTACCTATCTTTACAATATGTAGAATTTCAGATTGCACAGGAGAAACACTATTCCCTCCAAGATCCACATATGAGCCGCTGTCATTTATAGCACTTGGACATTGATTCACTTAATACATCACCTTCATGTTGTCTACTATCACCGAAGTACGTACAATTCTTCAATCCGTGAAGCAATCATAAGAACTTCGATAAGCAAGAGGTGAGGTTAAGTGATTCCACATGAATTCCATACATATTCTTCTTGTTTTTTTTTCTAATCATGGCAGGTTACGAGTATGCAGAACTTCCATTCTATGAAAATAATGATCCAGACGAGTACCTCAAATGCGGGAAACAAATAGAAGTGGAATTCAAGGGCCACTAATTTTTTGGTTTTAGGAAGGTATTAGATGCCACCACAGAATTTGAAGATTATGCAAATTATTGGTGGACACAATATCCAAGAAAGCGCTTTGTGAAAACATGGAAAGAATTGAAGACGATCATGATAAACAAATTTGTACCATATGATTGGTGCAAAGTAAAGTCAAAAGTCATTTTACTCTTAAGGCACCAATTCAAGAGAGCAAAATTGTAACACCCTGGCTATTCGGAAGCCAAGATGTCACGCAAAACTATCAAACTACTAAGAATAGCATTAAAACTGGATTATACAGATTCAATCAACAATAATTTCTAAAGAATGATAATAAACGATCACCAGATTCATGGAAAAGAATGGATAAACAGATATAATACCACGAGCAGTCAAGCAATACCAAAGTTGGATTATTACAAATGGAAATTTATTTAACAAGTTGGCTTGGTGAAAGGTAATAATAATTATTCGATTGGATAAAAGTGAAGTGCAGTGTCGAACTACCCCACCAAATCACCTTGTCTTCTCCTCAATTACCTAATTAAAACATACAAAGCAAGGGTGAGTCAAGACTCGGCAAGTACATACAAGAATAATCAAACATAGAGTGGACAACACAATCCGGTTGAATTACGAACAAATCTTGGAACACATATATGATTGAATGGAATGAATACATGAATGGATGGAATGAAAGAATGCATTGAAGGAATGGACTAATCACGACTTATACTGGTATAGCGAGTGATACACCGTCGGTATTCACTTAAGCCCGTACTTCACAAAGCACGGGACCCAATCACCGTATGAAGAACGTTTCATACGGTGTCCAAGTTGCCACATTGGAATGGTGGTCAACACTACCCACATTGGAATAGTGGGTTTTCAAATGCCCATATTTGGAATTGATGGGTCTTTCAAATGCCCATACCGGAATTGATGGGACTTACTAAAAGAATCCACTCCGTGGTCATAATGAATTTTATGAATGAATATGATGATTTCTCATGGTATGACTGAATAACACACATTAGTGGAAAAGACACATGGCATTCAACAACATGTGTAAACAAGTATGAGTATGCATTCCCACACAACATAATATATGAAGGATGGCACACAAGTTAGTTGCATGTAATGGAATGCAACAACTGAAATGAATACTAATTCTTTAATCACAAGAATCATCTTCTTGAAATGAAATAAACATCAGGATGGATAAAAAAAGGCATTCACAATTTATCCCAACATCAAGCAAACAATTGGAAACATCACCAAACAGCATAGGGTACTTGCCTTCCGCGATGTGACGTAATAGGAGGACACGAAGATGCCCCTCCACTCACCGCCTCACAGCCTACACAAATGTATAATCGAAATAAGAATAACAAGGTATGAAATTGCTACAAGAGCCCTTCCATCCCCTCTATCTCTCCCACCCAAACAACGGGATCAATTTTACCAAGTTTACCCAATGACCGATTCCGCTAAACTGGCAGTGATACTAGAAAAATCACCATTAATTATCTGTAACTCCAAAAGACCTGAAACAAGTGCTCACTGAATCTTAACAGATCAGGGTACAAAACATTAGTTGGCGGAATCCCCTGATTCGGCCAAAACAGAGGGCTAATTATCAGCTAAACACAACCCATCTACGTCTGTCCAGAATACAGATCAGAGATAAAGAAAACAGCGTAACTTTCAACCTATTGATCCAATGAGAATTATTCTTATCAGCTTGGAAAGATAATTTTAAGGGCTAAAATAACTTAGTTGGGTGAAGGTTCTGATTCGGCCCCTAATTTGAACAAAACCGAGGGACAAACCTACTGACCTCAGTTTTCAGACAGACCGGACAGTTCGTAATCAAAAATTCATATCTCCCAAACTACACGTCGGATTTTCCTGATCTCGGTGCCAACAGAAAGCTAACGTTCCCAGGAATAAAACTCTAGAAGGTTAAAACCCCAGATTCGTCCTCTACAGTAGTCTAAACAATAAATTAAAACACTAACATTTATCTGCCCAAAATTCAGAATAGTAGTAAAGAAAATATCATAACTTTCATTATACAGATCCAACGGAGATGAGCTTTATCAGATTTAAAATATAATTTAAAGGGCTACAATAACTTATTTGGGTGGAGGTTCTGGAAATGCCTCTAACTAAATCAAAACCTAGGATCAAGCCGACAGATCCTTCTCGTCAGACAGACAAAACAGCGCGCACTAAAAAAAATCATATCTCCTAAACCGTAAGGCGGAATCACGTGATCTCAGTGGCTATGGAAAACTAAGAGTCGTGGCTACAATTCTCTAGAAGGGGAGAACCTCCAAATCGGCCTCTAATAGGTCGATAACGGACGCGCAACAATCTGGACAGAAACTGATTATCTACAGCACCAAATCAATCCAATCAAACTAATCGGTTTCGCAACTAATCAACATCAAATAGCAGGGAAATCATCTCGTTACCCTTGAAGATTCGCTGAGGGATGAAGATCAAGCTCCCACCAAAATCCCCCTTTCTCCCTCTCCCTTTCTCCCTTGGATCGGCCACCCAAACCGAGGGGAGGAGAGGCCGGTTGGGAGGAACTACACGGCGCTTGGGAGACGACGACGGCGATCACGGGACCAGACCAGGGGAGGAGGCGGCACCAAGGCGCGATGGGGCCGGGTAGAGGTGAGAAGGGGTGGCGGCTTGAGGAGGGAGGGATGGGGAGTGGAGGCGGCCAAATGAGGGAGAGAGGAGAAGGGGGGGGGGGCGGCTAGGATTTGGGGGGGAAGGCACCCCCCTTGGCCGGCCCCCTCTTGGGCCTATTAGGCCGTGGCCCAAAGCCCAGGTTGCCGTGAAATCACAGAAAACCCCCCGGTGAAAAGATGATTCTGATTTTTCGATTAGCTCCCTCTTCCGAAACTTTTTCTAATAAGCCGAATCACCTTCGGGGTATTACATTCTACCCCCCTTTACAGAATTATACCTCGAATTTTAACCGGCAACTAATACCAGAACGAATTTCCAAGGAGTTGAATTCAACGGATTTAACATGTACCAGAAACAAACGGGTCTGGATACTGCTCGCGCATGCGAGACTCTATCTCCCAAGTAGCCTCTATCTTAGAATAGAGAAACCACAAAGCAAAGATGTGAAGCGACGTCTGACCTAACAATCAACTTGAACTTTCTAGGTACACTCATCAGAAGAGGATCGAAGGTAAGACCTTACTCGATGGTCAACGTGTTTAACTTAATCTCAAACTTTGAATGGTCCTCGCTTGCTCTCTCAAGACCAAAGACGCACCTTACATTGCGTGCTTGGCGTATGTACCGTTGACGGTCAAAGCGATAAGCCGCCTTCCTAATTTCTTCTCTCGCGTAAATGAAGAGAATTCAATCGAAAATAGAGAGTTCTCATCGCAACCACGCAATGTTAACTCTTCACCAAAAGGTTAAATCCCAAATGTGACTATTCATCAAGAAAGCAATTCCACTTCTAATGAATCAATTTGCGAAAGAACACCACGAAAACTAAAAGAGAAATTTGCTTGAATACTCAAATCAAATATTTCTTTTACTCGATCGAATCGAAAGATTCGATTATGCCAACACGGCCCCAACTCAAAGTGCGAAAACACTTATCAACAAAGACAAAACCCAAACGAGAAGCAAGGAAACGATCATTTTCCGAGAAACATCCTTTCTTCCGCTTTCTCTTCGAGGAGTAAAACTTCTCTCAATATTGGAATTAATTCATCGCATACCTCAAGAGATTAAACCTCTTAATTGAACATGATCAAATTATGCTCAAACTGAAATACATCATCCACACCATGGTGGAGAGACTCCATTGAATTTTTTTGATTGCTCTAGACATCTCGCTCTACTATTCAACCTTAATTTGATTAAAGGCACCCAAAGCGCCACAGATAGACACCACACAATCACATTACCTCAAATTTTCAAGAACAACTCGAATCGTCAAGACGCATGCTAATGTATCGCTTCAAAAGGGTCCTAGCATAAACAAATGCAAGGCCCAGATTTAACTTCCAAAACCTCTACAACAGATTGCTCTTATAATCGATAGTGAAATCATCGAATTAAATCTCCAACATTACCACCATTCTAACATACTCACTCATTGACATCATCGAAATCACCCACACCATCTCGCAATGCTATCCAATTGCGTTACTCTATAAATTCAATCAAGGTTTCCATACCTCCGATAATCACCAACCTTTCAATCTCGAATTGAAGTTCGAATTTCACTATACCAGTGTTAATCACCAGTAACACTTTTCGGACTTACTTGAGCCAAACATTCCATGTGAATCAATATTTTTTTCCTCAAGAGATACAGATCAAATCAATTTCACATTCTTCTACTCCTCCAATAACTTGGTAGCAAAATATCACCACTACCAAAACTTAACCACCACCAAACAATTGCAATAAACGCTTTGTAAAACCCCGCAACAAAACTTTTGGGTCTTTCTCAAAAGAAAGAGGCGAATAAGGACAAGCTTCACACGTAAAAACGTTGTTCATCACGGCGAGCAAGAAACCATAAGAAATATTCTGATAAAAGGTGACTTTAGAAAACGGAAATTGAGTTCACAGTTGAGGAACACATTCCTCGTAAGATAATAGCAAATAACAACCGATAAGAAAACGGCATTACGATTGAAACTCGAAATCTTTTGAGTGAAAAGGGCAGAAAAATTTAGGCAATGAACTCATTGAACCTAGGTGGAGTCCACAATTGAAAACATGAGCCTCACAAGAAGAGAATATCGGATCTTTACAGATAAGAACAACGAGCATTCAAGATCAAAACGCTCGTATCACTGAAGAACCATTATAACTCTGCAACAAATCGTTTTACGTGGCAAACTTCGTTTATCATAATTAACTGGGACCTCCAATAGGTCATGAACACAAAACTCGAAATTGAATCATTTTAGAAACATCAAGAAAGGTGGTCAAACTTCTTTCTCTATAAAAGAATCAACCCTACTCTCACATTACTGATCGTGTCAATAAACCTTCTAAAGGGAACATGACAAATCGGGTCATAAAAATTTTCAGCATCAAATGAAATTGTAATAAGAACTTATTCTAGAAAAGAATTCTGGTACGAAAACCACAAAGTTGAACAAACGTCACACCCAAAGACTACAAAACTCTAGAGAAAGGGATTTCGACACTTTTCTTTCCAAAGGGAGGTTCTAAACTCCAACACTCCAAATATTCCAAAGAAATGAACATAGTCGAAATTTTCTTCAATGAACTTTGTGAAAGGAAATTTTCATTCTCCGAACTGTCAAACGGATAACCGAGCTACCCTTATCAACAAGAGAGATAGGGCTAACATAAAGAGAACGATCTTGTCAAGAATAACGCTCACAAACAAGAATGAGAGCTCATGCAACGTAAAGGCAAGAAACTATTTTGAAAAATAAATAGGGTCTAATAGAAACCCGTAGCCCACAATCTTTGTTTGGGTGCAACCCCCGACTTAAGCATAACCAAGCACTCCAAAAGGGTTTTAACGCTTTTCTTCATAAAAGAGATACATCAAATTTCAACAAGCAGAGGGTTCCAAAAGGAATACATTGAGCCAATGCTTTCTCGTGTTAACGATCTTGCAACAAGAATTCTCATTAGGCAAACCATCAAACGAGTAAATGAGTCGCTCTTTTCCAATGAGAAAGAAAGAACAACTATGAAAATATCAATGTTGCCAATTTACAAAGATCATTCGTAGTAAAAACAATTCGACAATCGAAAAACAATAATATTTTCGGAGTACCATTAAAGGCCTATTTAAACTCGTCTACCAACATCATGAACCCAAGAGAAATTCATCAATCGCCACCGGACAAGAATTTGTCAAATTCGAAAATCAAGGAAGAGAACGACGTACTAAAGCAGCCCAAGAGAAATATGCAAGATCAATACACACTTGATAAAGAACTTGCAAAAGAAGTCTTCCAATACCGAGATTCCAAACGAACGAATGAGTTAAATTTCCCCAACAGGGGTAAAACAAGTCTTTTGTGAAAAGATGAATCTTTCATTTGAACTATGCTCACGTGGAGCAGAAATATCACAATAGTCGAAAGGGCAATATTTGTTTCAAAGAACGAATCAGAGAACTGCTGGAGTTTGCTTTCTTCATTAAAACCCCAATTTTAAAAGAATTCACGAACTGCCAGGAACCACAACCAGGAAACCAGATATCAGTTCGAGAAAGGCAACAAGTTCATCAATGAGCTCATGCTCAATACAGAGCTTATGGAACAGAGGTAAGAAGTTCTCTAATATCATACTACAAACAGTGGTGTAGCCTGGCAAAATCCAGGACATCAACCACGAACTCAAATGATCAACGCCCGCTAGCGAAACGCATAACTAATGCAATCAATTATGAATATATATATTTATATCGGATCATCTCATGACGAACATAGAATAATTTCATAGATAGAGGTTATCGCATCATATCATGGTTTAACACATCATAGCACAACACAATTTAACAACGACTCAATACTCGAGTCACCACAATTGAAATGCGGAAGCAACAGTTTACCCAACCCCTCCTAATGTGCACAGTGTGTCAATTTAATATGTTTGAATAAACCACGGACCTAAAGCCCGCTCTGATACCAACTGTAACACCCTGGCTATTCGGAAGCCAAGATGTCACGCAAAACTATCAAACTACTAAGAATAGCATTAAAACTGGATTATACAGATTCAATCAACAATAATTTCTAAAGAATGATAATAAACGATCACCAGATTCATGGAAAAGAATGGATAAACAGATATAATACCACGAACAGTCAAGCAATACCAAAGTTGGATTATTACAAACTGAAATTTATTTAACAAGTTGGCTTGATCGAAAGGTAATAATAATTATTCGATTGGATAAAAGTGAAGTGCAAGCAGTGCGAACTACCCCACCAAATCACCTTGTCTTCTCCTCAATTACCTAATTAAAACATACAAAGCAAGGGTGAGTCAAGACTCAGCAAGTACATACAAGAATAATCAAACATAGAGTGGACAACACAATCCAGCTTGAATTACGAACAAATCTTGGAACACATATATGATTGAATGGAATGAATACATGAATGGATGGAATGAAAGAATGCATTGAAGGAATGGACTAATCACGGCTTATCTGGCAGATAGCGAGTGATACACCGTCGGTGTTCACTTAAGCCCGTACTTCACAAAGCACGGGGATTCCAATCACCGTATGAAGAACGTTTCATACGGTGTCCAAGTTGCCACATTGGAATGGTGGTCAACACTACCCACATTGGAATGGTGGGTTTTCAAATGCCCACGCTTTGGAATTGATGGGTCTTTCAAATGCCCATCTTTGGAATTGATGGGACTTACCAAAAGAATTCACTCCCGTGGTCATAATGAATTTTATGAATGAATATGATGATTTCTCATGGTATGAATGAATAACACACATTAGTGGAAAAGACACATGGCATTCAACAACATGTGTAAACAAGTATGAGTATGCATTCCCACACAACATAATATATGAAGGATGCCACACAAGTTAGTTGCATGTAATGGAATGCAACAACTGAAATGAATACTAATTCTTTAATCACAAGAATCATCTTCTTGAAATGAAATAAACATCAGGATGGATAGAAAAAGGCATTCACAATTTATCCCAACATCAGGCAAACAATTAGAAACATCACCAAACAGCATAGGGTACTTGCCTTCCGCGATGTGACGTAATAGGAGGACACGAAGATGCCCCTCCACTCACCGCCTCACCGCCTACACAAATGTATAATCGAAATAAGAATAACAAGGCATGACATTGCTACAAGAGCCCTTCCATCCCCTCTATCTCTCCCACCCAAACAACGGGATCAATTTTACCAAGTTTACCCAACAGCCCGATTACCGCTAAACTGGCAGCGATACTAGAAAAATCACCATTAATTATCTGTAACTCCAAAAGACCTGAAACCAGTGCTCACTGAATCTTAACAGATCAGGGTACAAAACATTAGTTGGCGGAATCCCCTGATTTGGCCAAAACAGAGGGCTAATTATCAGCTAAACACAACCCATCTACGTCTGTCCAGAATACAGATCAGAGATAAAGAAAACAGCGTAACTTTCAACCTATTGATCCAATGAGAATGATTCTTATCAGCTTGGAAAGATAATTTTAAGGGCTAAAATAACTTAGTTGGGTGAAGGTTCTGATTCGGCCCCTAATTTGAACAAAACCGAGGGACAAACCTACTGACCTCAGTTTTCAGACAGACCGGACAGTTCGTAATCAACAATTCATATCTCCCAAACTACAGATCGGATTTTCCTGATCTTGGTGCCAACAGAAAGCTAACGTTCCCAAGAATAAAACTCTAGAAGGTTAAAATCCCAGATTCGTCCTCTACAGTAGTCTAAACAATAGATTAAAATACTAACATTTATCTGCCCAAAATTCAGAACAGTGGTAAAGAAAATATCATAACTTTCATTATACAGATCCAATGGAGATGATCGTTATCAGATTTGAAAGATAATTTAAAGGGCTACAATAACTTATTTGGGTGGAGGTTCTGGAAATGCCTCTAACTAAATCAAAACCTAGGATCAAGCCGACAGATCCTTCTCGTCAGACAGACAGAACAGCGCGCACTAAAAAAAATCATATCTCCTAAACCGTAAGGCGGAATCACGTGATCTCGGTGGCTATGGAAAACTTAGAGTCGTGGCTACAATTCTCTAGAAGGGGAGAACCTCAAAATCGGCCTCTAACAGGTCGATAACGGACGCGCAACAATATGGACAGAAACTGATTATCTACCGCACCAAATCAATCCAATCAAACTAATCGGTTTCGCAACTAATCAACATCAAACAGCAGGGAAATCATCTCGTTACCCTTGAAGATTCGCTGAGGGATGAAGATCAAGCTCCACCAAAATCCCCTTTCTCCTCTCCCTTTCTCCCTTGGATCGCCACCCAAACCGAGGGGAGGAGGAGAGGCGGTTGGGAGGAACTGCACGGCGCTTGGGAGACGACGACGGCGATCACCGGGACCAGACCGAGGGAGGAGGCGGCACCAAGGGGCGTGGGGCGCCGGGTAGAGGTGAGAAGGGGTGGCGGCTTGAGGAGGGAGGGATGGGGAGTGGAGGCGGCCAAATGAGGGAGAGAGGAGAAGGGGGGGCGGCTAGGATTGGGGGGGGGGAAGGCACCCCCCTTGGCCGGCCCCCTCTTGGGCCTATTAGGCCGTGGCCCAAAGCCCAGGTTGCCGTGAAATCACAGAAAACCCCCCGGTGAAAAGATGATTCTGGTTTTTCGATTAGCTCCCTCTTCCGAAACTTTTTCTAATAAGCCGAATCACCTTCGGGGTATTACAAAAATAAAGTCAAAAGCCATGTTACTTTTAAGCCGTCAATCCAAGAGAGCAAACTAAAGTGAAAAGCCATGTTTACTCTTAAGCCACCAATCCAAGAGAGCCAAGAGAAGTCCAAAGCCAGGTTTAATATTAAGCCGTTAATTCATAAGAAGACAGTCGAGCATGGGACTTTCTCTTCGACCGAAGTGTTGAGTAGGGCTACAATGTTGCTACATGCAACACATGAGGACATCATGGTTGATGGCAGGTCTTTGGAGGATAAGATGTATCAAACCTATGCAAGGATGAGAGCCACATAGCCAAATTGAGTGAGAGTGCTAAACATAGTGAAATATGTGATTCCACCATATGTGAGGTTGATTGCATCCAAATTGAGAGCGAGAGATATACACAAAAAGGAATGAGAGAAGTAGATGATAGCAAACGTGAGGTTATTTCTAAAATTAACAACTTAATCTCTATTTCTAGTTGTGTTTCTCTTGGTGTGCAAGTAACCCGCACTAATTGAAAAGAAGGATGGGGAGACAATCATGGATGGATATAAAAGACTTGCTGCCTCGTGGTTTGATCATGAAGAAATTCAACCTATAGAACCTACATCATCTGACGAGGTTGAAATAGGTAATAATGGTGATGATTTGAATGTGAAGCATGCAAAGGTAAGTAAAGATGAGTGTATACCTACAGCAGTTGAACCATGTGCAAATACATATGCTGATTTACTAGACTCACATGATAATTTAATTGCAAATAATTTTCATCATGTGGAACTAATTACTGACAAGGAGGTGCTTACTAGAATATCCCCCACTAACTTATTATGTTATATCATGTTTGATAAACCTATTGAGCTAGATAGGATAATTGTGAAATTTTTGAAAATAATGTCCTTGAAGTGTTTGCATAGAAACTACACCCACACATACAAATTTAATTTGATAGGAGATTATAGTGTAGACAACAAGTTCTATGTGTATAGAATATATATTACATTACATGCGATAATCTTGTCAAATTAAAACTAGAAGTAACGGGCAAACAATCTTTTATGCCATGTTTTGTTTAGCTTGAATCAAATCCAATAAGTAGTGATTATTGTGTAGAACGATTTATTGCCTACTTGTTCATCATTTGCATCACATACACGTATAAGTAATCAGAGTATCACAATTCAAGCATGGAAGATAATAGAATTTTTCTCATCTACATTAAATAGTTTTGATTTTAGAATGGTGAAATCAGATCATATGTGTAACACCCTGGCCCAACACAGAACCCGGAATGCCATTAAACTACACTAACTATCAATTTTAACATCAATTGTCAGTAAATTACAGCAAGCATATCAATGATAAAACATGTCCATGGGTCACATTAACACAAGCATAACGATATAGAAATCATAAATACTTATTTCCTAGGAAGCATGGTTAGATAATTAACCAAGATCAAAGTAAAACCAATCGAATAAAGTCTATTGAATAAATAATCAACTCCATCCTATCAACTAAGGCTAAGCAAGAATATCAAGTCCTAATTATAAATCATCAAGCTAATCAAGTGTAGCATGGCCAATGTTTCAAGTATTTGAATATATGATGTGGTTCCAAGTACGCTAGTCCGTCCCATATGCAACGTTGTCAACAGTCATCTAAAAACAACAATAGAGCAAGAGCGAGCACACAACTCGGCAATCATAATAATAAATAATTAAAAATGATTAATCAACGGTAATCAATATCATCATCAACTATTTTCTTTTTCTTTATTCTCATACTCAATCGTCAAATTCTCCTTTCATCAAATGCAAGGTATCCCTAAACTACATGTCCACATGCAACTCCTTTCGCGTATACCGGTATAGTGTGAGTGAACACCCACGATAATGTTCACTCTCAAGCAAGTCCTCCAAAATGATCGGGGACCTCCTCTTCTCCCGTGGAGTCTCTACCAATAAGGTACATATGTCATCACCTTCTCATCATGTAATGATGCTTATGAATGCTCAATTTAACATAAGTTCATCAATAATATCGGCATCCAACATTCTTTAATTAATCAATGCAATTAATATTACGACCACTCATATTATTTACAATTAAATAAGATGAAATAAAAATAATATAATGGTAATGAGTGATAAAGAATACAATGATCCACCATCAATCACTGTCTACCATGCACTTGTCTCTTTATTCCCTTGGAGCTGCACAGCGAGGCAGCGGCAAGGCACTACAGGCCACCCACCCTGGACGAACAATGCAAGACAAATATCAAAATAACAAAAACCACACTTTATACTTATCGTCATCGCACGTCTATGCTAAACCGACCCAATTAATCCAAAATCACCGAACGAACTACACGTTGTCTCAGTAGTAAAACAGCTCTAACTAATTCATCTGAACTCCAAATTCAACCAACCAAGACTTTCTGAAATCCTCACAAAAAACCTACAACTACCTAATTATGACAAACCTCTAATTCTACAGTTTTGTTTCTCGTTTTCTTTCCTGAAGACCATACTAGAATCTGTCAGGACAACCCGCTTCACAATTTTGTATCTTTAATTCTAAAACTTGAAAAGGTATGAATGATATCAGTTCTAGATACTACAAAAAATTTCCTAACATATTCAAGTTATCACCAAATTTTAATCCTGCCATTTGCTATAATAAATTGATACATCTTCACAACGTCTGTCAGCTGCGTCTAAATTCTGGATAGTGACCTTCCTGGGGCCGTAACTTTTAACTCCCTACTCCGATGCTCATGATCCAGACATTCCTGGAAAGCTAACAAGATTATATAACTTTTCTCTAATTGGACTAACCTCTAAATCGAAGCATAAATACCCCGAATCGCCCCCACAATGTTCTGCATCTAATCTCAACGAACTAAGGTATGCTGAAAAACGATCTGTAACCTTAACAATGACTAAACCATGAAAAATCCTTGGTATTAATATGTGTTACTCTTAAAGAACACAAAGGATAACGAAAATTCCACGAATTTCCTCCTCCTTTCCTTCATTCCCTTCTTCTTCTCCTTCTTTTCTTCTCTTTTCCTCTGCTAGCCAAACCCTTCTGGCCTCTCTTTCCCTCTCCTTTCCACGACAGAGGATGGCAGCAAAACAAACGCTGCCACCGCAAAAGATGGTAGCGGACAATGACCTGGCTATAGGCACTTGGCAGAGGAAGGGTTGCCAAGGCAGGCGACGTCAGCGAAAAACAGTGCCACGGTAGAAGATGGCAGCCGAATTGGCTGCCACGCCATGACAACCTGGCTGCAGGCGCTCAGAAGAGGAAGGGTAGCCATGGCAGGTGACGACAGTGAAAAATACTACAACGGTAGGCGGCGTCTAGAGGTGAATGGTAGGGTTGGGTGGCTTAGGGTTTGGGAGCCCCCTGGCCCCCCTTTATGGCCGACCCACTTGGGCCAAGACGCCGTGGGCCAAAGGCCCAAGGTCCATATTGTCATAATTTTCTGAATTTCTCCTTTTTAATTCACTTAATTACCTTTATAGTTCCAATGATCTCTCTAGTATAAATCGGGATATTACAATATGAGTCAATTGTGCAATTTAGAAGAAGTTATGGTGCGACCCATTAGTAACTTATTTACATGCTTTCAAAAGTCGAGGATAACATTTTCTCATAGGAGGGAGAATGTTAAGAATGCTAGTGCTAATTACACGTATACATGATATATATACATGATACAACTCTTGTACTTATGGCCATTTTTGTGCTAATCATGATGTGCAAAAAAATTGGGAGTTTTAAAACAAATGATAAATATATATATACCATGCATATACGTTGTTTTCTTTGTTTAGAACACTTTCATGTTATCAAATACCGAAGACAACTTTTTTGAAGACGGGGAGGATGATGAGGACATTCTTGGCACACACACATTCACCAATCAGAATGCAACTTGCAAGACAACCCATATGAATCCTTTGCACAAAGATCTATTGTAGAACTCTCTTACAACTTCCAAATATGTGTAGAACAATGCATGACAACTCATGTGCATTGCACTTCAACTTGTGCACCCCATGCACAAGATAATATACACTTATCATGCAACTTGTAATCACACCATACCCAATTACGTTCACATGTAGCACACGTTATCCAATTGTGTAACCATGTAACACACCTTATATGCCACATTCATAGTAGGTGTCTCACACATTATTCCTTTCCTAAAATACCACTCCAACACCAACAGGACCAATCACAAGAGCTAAAACAGAGTAAATTAATCAAGGGATGAATATTTTTGTGGATATCATGGGGATATGCTCCTGATCCTAGGATGATGTGACAATTGGCAATGGCGTTAAAGGTTTATCGTTTCACGTGTTTTCGACAATGTTGGCTTCTTGTCGGTCTCAAAGTGCCTCGGCCGGTCGAAGCGGCGGTCGACCAAAGAATAGGGCGGTCCGACACCACCACCTGGCGGTCGGATCGTTACGGCGCATCCGACCGCCGAGCGATGGTCGGACCGGCCAAATCCAAAATGTGGTTTTTAGGGCTGGACCAAAAATAGATGTTGCAAGCAAGAGAGGGGATTCTATTGCACTTGATCTCTAATTTTTGGAGTCTCTAGTCAAAAGTTCTATTCGTTTTAAATTTCCAGTATGTTTCGGAATTTCAGGGGCTGAAATTGGCTAAGTCCCAACTGGCGGTATGACCGACCAATAGGTGGCGGTCAGACCGACCATTGTGGCGGTCTGACCGGTTTTCACTTGGATCATCGTCCTTCGTGGACTTAGAACGCGAACATGAAGTCAAAGATATCTTAGAAACAGTTAGCGCTAAATATGCCAAGCTTAATGACAGTATTGAGTCTGCTACATGTGCTTCATGTCCAACTCTTAAACTTGAAACTGTTTTATATAAGGAGAAATATTCTAGAGCCATTAAAAGTAAAAGCTGTGAATCATGTGTTAATCTTGAAGAAGAAAATGCTTATCTTAAGGATACCTTAGAAAAATTCTCTAAAGGTAAGAAACAATTAAATATGATTCTGGACAAGTCTAAAACTCCCTATAAGAAGCAAGGATTAGGATACAACTCTGTTCAAAATAATTGCAACCCAAAAGTTACTCAAGTATTGGAAAATGGGTTAGTTGAATTCAAAACCCAACCTGCAAAAACTATTTTTAAATCTGCGAGTTTTTCCCAACTATCTGTTAAGTCAAAGGGTGCTTCTCCCAATGGTATCAAGTACCATTCCACATATTGCAAAAAGAATGTGCATTTGGTTGAGTTCTGTTGGCATAGGTTGAAAAATGATAGGAAACATTTTGCTATAATTTTATCCATCAACCTAAAGCTTTTATGAGACATGGTAACATATAAAAGAAGAAACCTGGTTTAGAATTTGTGTAACATGCTCATCATCAAGCTCCTAGACAGGATAACTCTCATGCTAGTTTAGCCATTGCTCATAACAGAACTTCAAATAGAATCAAGGATAGTACTTCTGCTTTGCATACTACTCGCGGACGTGTGTCTCAGTACTGGGTTTCTAAGTCTTGTTTAACTAACCCCAGTATTGAGACACATCGTTCTACTGTGCCTTTATTTCCAGGATTACCGCGAAATGAGGAAGGACACGTGGTTCGTCGACTCCGGCTGTTCACGCCACATGACCGGAGACTCAAGATAGTTCACCTCCTTCACGCAGTCGACGGGTGATGATTTCATCACATTTGGAGATGATAAACAAGGGCGGATTGAAGGAACGAGATCGATCAGGGTGAACGACAATTTCATCCTCAAGAACGTTGCCCTTGTGGACAAGCTAAGGTTTAATTTGCTTTCTGTCTCTCGACTTCTTGATGATGGCTATGAGACTATATTTAAGAAAAATGCTTGTCGGGTTCTTGATTCAACTGGTGAGCTTGTTTTTGAGATTACTTGAGTTGCTAGGATCTTTGGAGCTGATTTTTCTGAATCTCTTACTGGTTCTCTCAAATGCTTGATTTCATCATCTTCTTCTTCTGAGTTCTGGCTTTGGTACCGTCGTTTGGGGCACATTGGTTTTGATCATCTGACACGAGTTAGCAACCTTGAGCTCATGAGAGGTTTGCCCAAACTCAAAGCCGTCAAGGATGCTGTATGTGCGCCCTGTAGGCATGGCAAGCAAGATGCCGCCTCACACCCTTCAGTGACTATAGCTATGACTAACAGACCGGAACAGTTACTTCATATGGATACTGTTGGTCCTACTAGGGTTCGGTCAGTTGGTGGAAAATGGTACATTCTTGTCATAGTCGATGATTTTTCTAGATACACTTGGGTGTTCTTTCTTGCTTCGAAGGATGAAGCTTTTGATCATTATCATGATCTTGTTCTTCATTTGGCTTCTGAACTTCTGGGTGCCTTGAGAGCGATCTGCAGTGATAATGGTACGGAGTTTAAGAATGCATTTTTTGCTTCTTTTTGTGCTGAGCGTGGAATTGAGCATCAGTTCTCTTCTCTACACGTCCCTCAACAAAATGGCGTTGTGGAAAGGAAGAACAGGACCCTAGTCGAGATGGCTAGGACGATGCTAGATGAGTATAGCACACCGAGTAGGTTTTGGGCGAAGCTATTTCTACTACTTGCCATATTGCAAATCGTGTCTTTTTGAGACCGTCTTTGGGCAAGACTCCTTATGAGCTTCGATTTTGTAGAAAACCCTCTGTCTCGCACTTTCGAGTCTTTGGATCCAAGTGTTTTATTCTCAATATAAGAAACCTAGATAAATTTGAGTCTAGAACTTTTGATGGTTTATTTCTGGGTTAACCTGCACATTCGAGGTGTTTTCGGGTTTTTAATGCTGAAACTAATCTTGTTCAGGAGACATGCAATGTCACTTTTGATGAGACTAGCCCTAGAGCTAGATCAGATATTTCAGGTGATACACAGGTGACAGAGAGCATATTTATAGAGGAAGATGATGAAGGACTCGATGATGTTCTTCCACCTGCATTGTTGACGCCCTATTCCAAAGACAAGAACTCTTTGTGACTACTTAGCCTTCAGATGAGGCTCCTGCTGCATCTTCATCATCAGCAGTACCACAGATGTAATATTCTGAAAATAAATAAATAAATAAATAATAACCTTGTAAGGGCCTATGCGTAATTAATCAGAAAAAAAAATGTAAAAACGAGAAGTTGTTTGTGGTATAAAAGGATCGTGGGGATTAAGGGATCTAAAAACCCTATTAGTTTTCTTCCTTTGTTTCTGTGCGCCGCCACCCCTTTTCGTTTTTCTTCTTCGGCCGCCCGTGACGATCGCTCGCTTGTTGTTCGCTTTACCGATCACCGCTGGCGCCATTCCACCTGTGCGTTGCTCGGTCGCGGGCGTGGATGCCCAAGGCGGCAGTGCAGTCAAGGCGTGGGTGCCTCGCTTCGGTCGTCTCGTGGATTGGTTTGTCCCTCTGCTAGTATTGCACCATCTCTTTCCGAAGCAAGTGGGAGGAAAAATAAACAAGGACTGGAAGGAGAAAAGAAGAAGCCAAGAAGGAAAGAGAAGAGAGAAATTTAGGAACTGGTTTTTGTCGTGTGGTAAGGATCTGGTTTTCTCCCTCTTTTTGTTAGTTTAATTAGAGGTTAGAGAGGGTTTTAGAATTTTTAGTCGAAGGGCCGATTATTAGATCTGTTTAGCCTGCTGTTCTGTTGAACGATTTATTCGGGTACTTTAATGGTGAATTTTGGAAATATCATCTACTAGTTAATTGTAGATAATTTCGATATCTTTCTATAGAATATTTAATCATGTCAATCGGACAAGTAGAATTCGAGTTATGATTTTTGGAAGACTGCTGTCTTTGTGGATGTCGTCTTTCGGCGCTGTTTTGGTATACTGTAGATTAAAAATAGTAAATAGACTAATTAGAGTTTTTGATCTACATGAAAGATGTAGATAATTGTCTGAGGGTTCTTTAGGATCCAAGAACTCAATCTTTGGTTGGGTAAAACAAAAGTTATGAATTTAGAAAGACCCGCTGTCCCGAAGTTGATAGATCGATTTTCTGGGTTAAAAACAAAGGGTTAGATGATTTAATTAGAAGTCTTCGTAATCTAAGAAAATGTGGAGAATTTTATGAAGAATCCAGAACGGGGTGGTTTGTTGTGATTGGACTCTTGAGTTAAAAGTTACGTTCGTTTTAGTACCAAGACAGCAATGGGTAACTATTCGGTACCGGAGAAGCGTGGTATATTTGGGGACGGGTAGGAGCGATGTCTATTGATTGCTATTCTTGATGCTGTAGCTTGTATTGAAATTTGTGTATTTAATGTAGGAGAGGCGTCGTGCTTGTTGCCATCTTCTAGCCAAACCGCAAGGCCGCAACTAGTAAAGGCAAGTGCATGGTAGACAGCGATCAATGATTGATCACTGTTTTCTTTATCTTCTATTACCATTATTGTTGTGCTTTTATTTTATTTAATTGCAAACAATGGAATGGTATGGTCATATCTTTGTTGACAATCATGAGGAAAAGTTGGATATGATGAATATGATGGAGTTTGCATTTTTCATACATAAGCATCTTTGCATATGAGCAGGTGATCATGAATGATCACAACTCCACGGGAGTGGAGGAGGTCCCCGATCCTTGTGGAGGAACGTGCTTGAGAGTGAATGTTGTCGCGAGCATTCACTCACGTTATACCGGTATACGCGAAAGAAATGCATGTGGACATGTAGATTAGAGTTGCATTGATATATGAGATTAATGGGTGTGAAACAAAGAGAAGATAACAGCATGAGAATATTAATAGAAGTACCTGTGATGATAATGAAGTTATTGAATGCTGTTGATTTATTATTGTTCGTTGTATATTGATTTGTTTGCTGAGTCGTGGACTCACCCTTGCTCTTTTGTTGTCTTTAGGTGATCTTTTGTTGCCATTATTATTATTGTATAATGGCAAGAATAATTGTTCTGATTGGATAAAAGTGAAGTGTAGTGTGCCGAACTACCCCACCAAATCATCTTGTCGTCCTCCTCAATTACCTAATTAAAACATACAAAGCAAGGGTGAGTTGAAGACTCAGCAAGTTCTAAACAAGAATAATCAAGCATGGAGTGGACAACACAATTCAGTTGAATTACGAACAATTATTAGAACACATACATGTGTGTATGGAATGAATACATGAATGGATGAAATGTAAGAATGCATTGAAGGTATGGACTTTTCGATTTGATATATCTGCAGATAGCGAGTGATACACCGTCGGTGTTCACTTAAGCCCGTATTTCACAAAGTACGGGACCCAATCACCGTATGAAGAACGTTTCATACGGTGTCCAAGTTGCCACATTGGAATGGTGGTCAACACTCCCACATTGGAATGGTGGGTTTTCAAATGCCCATGCCGGAATTGATGGGTCTTTCAAATGCCCATACCGGAATTGATGGGACTTACTAAAAGAATCCACTCGTGGTCATAATGAATTTTATGAATGAACATGATGATTTCTCATGGTATGAATGAATATCACACATTAGTGGAAAAGACACATGGCATTCAACAACATGTGTAAACAAGTATGAGTATGCATTCCCACACAACATAAGATATCAAGAATGCCACACAAGTTAGTTGCATGTAATAGAATGCAACAACTGAAATGAATGCTAATTCTTTAATCACAAGAATCATCTTCTTGAAATGAAATAAATATCAGGATGGATATAAAAGGCATTCACAATTTATCCCAACATCAAGCAAACAATTGGAAACATCACCAAACAAAGATAGGGTATTTGCCTTCCGCGATGTGACGTAATAGGAGGACACGAAGATGCCCTCCACTCACCGCCTCACCGCCTACACAAATGTATAATCGAAATAAGAATAACAAGGTATGACATTGCTACAAGAGCCCTTCCATCCCCTCTATCTCTCCCACACAAACAATGGGATCAATTTTACCAAGTTTACCCAATGTACCCGACACCGCTAAACTGGCAGCGATACTAGAAAAATCACCATTAATTATCTGAAACTCCAAAAGACCTGAAACCAGTGCTCACTGAATCTTAATAGATCAGGCTACAAAACATTAGTTGGCGGAATCCCCTGATTCGGCCAAAACAGAGGGTTAATTAACAGCTAAACACAATCCATCTACGTCTGTCCAGAATACAGATCAGAGATAAAGAAAACGGCGTAACTTTCAACCTATTGATCCCATGATAATGATTCTTATCAGCTTGGAAAGATAATGTTAAGGGCTAAAATAACTTAGTTGGGTGAAGATTCTGATTCGGCCCCTAATTTGAACAAAATCGAGGACAAACCTACGACCTCGTTTTCAGACAGACCGACAGTTCGTAAGAAAAAATTCATATCTCCCAAACTACAGATCGGATTTTCCTGACCTCAGTGCCAAAAGAAAGCTAACGTTCCCAAGAATAAAACTCTAGAAGGGAAAAACTCCAGATTCGGCTTCTACAGTAGTCTAAACAATAGATGAAAACACTAACATTTATCTGCCTAGAATTCAGAACAATGGTAAAGAAAATATCATAACTTTCATTATACAGATCCAATGGAGATGATCTTTATCAGCTTTGAAAGATAATTTAAAGGGCTACAATAACTTATTTGGGTGCAGGTTCAGGAAATGCCTCTAACTAAATCAAAACTTAGGATCAAGCCGACAGATCCTTCTCGTTAGACAGACAGAACAGCGCGCACTAAAAAAATCATATCTCCTAAACCGTAAGGCGGAATCACATGATCTCGGTGGCTATGGAAAGCTAAGAACAATACCTACAACTTTCTAAGAGTTTGGAGGGGTGGGAACCCCCCCTCTTATGGCCGGCCACCACATGGGCCCCTCCTGGGCCGTGGCCAAGGCCCAGGTTGCCGTGAAATCACAGAAAACCCCCCGGTGAAAAGATGATTCTGGTTTTTCGATTAGCTCCCTCTTCCGAAACTTCTTCTAATAAGCCGAATCACCTTCGGGGTATTACACTTGGCTGGTTATTATCGGCGTTTTGTGCAGAACTTCTCTATCATCGCCAAATCGATGTCTCAGCTTACTCAGAAAGGTGTGAGATTCCAGTGGACTGATGAGTGTGAGCGCAGCTCGAACTTTGAAAGAGAGGTTGGTGACCTCTTCTATACTCACTCTTCCCGAGCCAGAAAACGGTTCACGCCTCTTTTCAGGATCGCCTCGAGTGGGTCTTGGCTGTGTTCTCATGCAAGACGGTAAGGTGATTGCTTATGCGCCGAGACAGCTTAAAGAAGCACGAGCGTAATTATCCCACTCATGATTTGGAGTTGGTGCGGTTGTCTTTGCTCTCAAGATTTGGAGGCATTATCTATACGGCGAGCCTTGTGATATTTTCACGCATCACAAGAGTCTCAAGTATATCTTCACCGAAGGATCTGAATTTGAGGCAAAGGAGGTGGTTGGAATTGATCAAGGACTACGATCTTACTATTCAAGATCATCCGTGCAAGGCCAATGTAGTTGTCGATGCTCTTAGTCGCAAGGCGACTCCCGCTACTCTAGATTGTCTTATTGCTGATTTTGATCGCATGGGAATATCTTATTGTTATGCGGGCACATCACATGTTGAGACACAATTGATTCTTGAGTCAGCTATTCCGGGCCGTGCAGCGTAAAAGCACAACAGAGTGACCGTTATTACGGGGAGGTTTGGAAGCGCCCGGACGAGGGTAAAGAGGGTGATTTTAGCATGGATGATTACGGTGCTTTGAGGTTTAAAGGCCGCTTTTGCGTGCCGCAAAGGCGAGGTCAAAGATGATATCTTGAGGGAGGCACATCGCACTGCATAATCGCTCATCCCGTGAGACTAAGATGTATCGAGATTTGAAATAGAATTTTTGGTGGAAAAGAATGAAGGTGGATATTGCTAACTATGTGGCTTCTTGTGGTGTTTGTCAGCAAGTGAAAGCTGAGCACAAGCATCCTGCAGGGTTGTTGCAACCTTTGGAGGTTCCCCAGTGGCCTTGGGATGATATCTCTATGGACTTTGTGGTGGCGTTACTCTGCACGCGCGAGGGAAGGATGCATTTGGGTAGTGGTGGATCGATTCAGAAGTCTCGCACACTTCATTCCTATTCGCACGACAAATTCAGCGAGTGATCTAGCTCCTATTTATGTGCGTGAAATAGTAAGACTGCATGGTGTGCCCAAGACCATCATTTCTGACAGGGACGGGAATTTTGTCTCCAAGTTCTGGGAGAGTCTGCAGAGTGCATTGGGCACACAGCCCGCCTTAGTCTGCTTCACCCATTGCATGATGGGCGGTCAGAGCGCACTATTCAGACTTTGGAGGACATGTTGCGGTCTTATGCTTTGTCTTGGAAGGGTAGTTGGGAGGACCAGTTGCTACTTGCAGAGTTTGCTTATAATAATAGTTACCATTCCAGTATTAGAGCCGCGCCATTTGAGGTTCTCTATGGGCGGAAGTGCAGATCGCCACTTTGTTGGGATGCAGTTGGAGAGAAGGCGCTTTGGGTCTGGACCGATTGAAGACCGCTGAGCGTGTGGCCATGGTGAGACAGAATCATAGCACTCGAAAGCGCATGTAAAAGCTATGCTGATGTGAGGAGGCGTGACTTGGAGTTTACGGTGGGTGACCAGGTGCTCTTGAGAGTATCTCCCACTAAAGGTATTGTTCGGTTCGGAACCAAAGGGAAGCTTAGCCCGAGATATGTTGGACCATTCTCGATTATTGCAAGAATTGGGAAGTTAGCAATGTGTTTCACGTCTCGATGCTGAGAAAGTTTTTGAGAGACCCAGAGCATAAGATTTCATTGGAGCCGCTGACTATTGAGCAAGATCTCACAGTTGAGTCGCGTCCGGTGCGCATCCTAGAAAAGTCAGAGCGAGTGCTGAGGCACAAGACGTTGGTATACGTCAAGGTGCTGTGGACTCATCAGTCCGAGAGAGAAGCGACTTGGGAGTTGGAGTCTCGCATGCGCGAGCAATACCCGGAGTTGTTCACATCGGGTACGTGTTATTTTATTATTTAATTTTAGCAGTGTAGTTTTTATTTGAGTAGAACGGCGAGTAGAATTTGGGGTCGAATTCTGTTAAGGGGGGTAGAATGTAATATTCTGAAAATAAATAAATAAATAATAATAACCTTGTAAGGGCCTATGCGTAATTAAACAGAAAAAAATGTAAAAACGAGAAGTTGTTTTTTAGCCGTGGTATAAAAGGATTATGGGGATTAAGGGATCTAAAAACCCTATTAGTTTTCTTCCTTTGTTTCTGTGCGCCGCCAACCCTTTTCGTTTTTCTTCTTGGCCGGCCGCGCTGGACGATCGCTTCGCTTGTTGTTCGCCCGGCCGATCGGCCCGCTGGCGCCATTCCACTGTGGCGTTGCTCGGTCGCGGCGCCGATGCCCAAGGCGGCAGTGCAGTCAAGCCGTGGGTGCCTCGCTTCGGTCGTCTCGTGGATTGGTTTGTCGCTCCGCTAGTATTGCACCATCTCTTTCCGAAGCAAGTGGGAGGAAAAATAAACAAGGACTGGAAGGAGAAAAGAAGAAGCCAAGAAGGAAAGAGAAGAGAGAAATTTAGGAACTGGTTTTTGTCGTGTGGTAAGGATCTGGTTTTCTCCCTCTTTTTGTTAGTTTAATTAGAGGTTAGAGAGGGTTTTAGAATTTTTAGTCGAAGGGCCGATTATTAGATCTGTTTAGCCTGCTGTTCTGTTGAACGATTTATTCGGGTACCTTAATGGCGAATTTTGGAAATATCATCTACTAGTTAATTGTAGATAATTTTGATATATTTCTATAGAATATTTAATCATGTCAATCGGACAAGTAGAATTCGAGTTATGATTTTTGGAAGACTGCTGTCTTTGTGGATGTCGTCTTTCGGCGCTGTTTTGGTATAATGTAGATTAAAAATAGTAAATAGACTAATTAGAGTTTTTGATCTACATGAAAGATGTAGATAATTGTCTGAGGGTTCTGTAGGATCGAAGAACTCGATCTTTGGTTGGGTAAAACAAAAGTTATGAATTTAGAAAGACCCGCTGTCCCGAAGTTGATAGATCGATTTTCTGGGTTAAAAACGGAGGGTTAGATGATTTAATTAGAAGTCTTCGTAATCTAAGAAAATGTGGAGAATTTTATGAAGAATTCAGAACAGGGTGGTTTGTTGTGATTGGACTCTTGAGTTAAAAGTTACGTTTGTTTTAGTACCAAGACAGCAATGGGTAACTATTCGGTACCGGAGAAGCGTGGTATATTTGGGGACGGGTAGGAGCGATGTCTATTGATTGCTATTCTTAATGCTGTAGCTTGTATTGAAATTTGTGTATTTAATGTAGGAGAGGCGTCGTGCTTGTTGCCATCTTCGAGCCAAATCGTGCGTCGCAACTAGTAAAGGCAAGTGCATGGTAGACAGCGATCAATGATTGATCACTGTTTTCTTTATCTTCTATTACCATTATTGTTGTGCTTTTATTTTATAAAATTGCAAACAATGGAATGGTATGGTCATATCTTTGTTGACAATCATGAGGAAAAGTTGGATATGATGAATATGATGGAGTTTGCATTTTTCATACATAAGCATCTTTGCATATGAGCAGGTGATCATGAATGATCACAACTCCACGGGAGTGGAGGAGGTCCCCGATCCTTGTGGTGGAACAGGCTTGAGAGTGAATGTTGTCGCGAGCATTCACTCACGCTATATCCCGATACGCTGAAAGAAGTGCATGTGGACATGTAGATTAGAGTTGCATTGATATATGAGATTAATGGGTGTGAAACAAAGAGAAGATAATGAAGATGAGAATATTAATAGAAGTACTGTGATGATAATGAAGTTATTGAATACTGTTGATATATTATTGTTCGTTGTATATTGATGTGTTTGCTGAGTCGTGGACTCACCCTTGCTCTTTTGTTGTCTTTAGGTGATCTTCGAGTGCGCCGTGACTAAGAGCGAGTAGAGCACATGGATTAGATCCATACTTCAATCACATGATCATTTGCCATAAGAGTATTTTCATTCAATGCAGGATTACTCTAGGACATATTAAGGGTTGAATAAAGTTTAGGACAACGTTTTGGTGGTTGATGCTATTTTGGATTATTTACCTGGTTATATTTCCCCTTGCTTATTTATTATCGCTTGATCCATAATTATGCATGTTCTTTTGTGGTCCATGGATATGTTTATCGTTGTTTTCCTTGCTGTAATTTTATAGTGTGTCGATAATTATTAGTTTGGAAGAGTAGTTTAGTGGCATTCCGTGCTCTGTTGTTGAAATTTGGGTGTTACAGTTTGGTATCGAGCGGGCTTTAGGTCCGTGGTGAATAGATTAACAACATAGGCAAACTAAAATTGTTAAAATTTGTTTTAGTTTTAGTAAATCAACTAAAATTTGCTAATGGTTAACTAACCTAAAATTTGACACACTAGTGCACAGTAGGTTAGAGAGAGGTACGAATATAGTTTTACGCCTGCTATGTTGTTTATTGATGCATGATTTTATTTTGATCTTTGAACTCATTGTGTATTGTTGATTGTGGTTGATAGCTATGCCGAGGGGTAGAGGACGTGGTCGTGGTGGTCGCGGTCGTGGAGGTCGGGGCCGCGGGCGAGGGTCCGTGGAGCCACCTCCCGAAAGCAGATGAGTCGATGAGTCGAGGGGTTCTTGTTGACCGCCTCCGTTGGGGTCCGTGATGAGACCCCGCTTTGCCGAGAGAGTTGGTGGGAGAGATCCGTGTTTTCGTCAACAGCGCCGGCACCATTCTTTGTCGCAAAGATCTGCTGTTGCTCTGCCGCACCTCCACCGGTTCCCGAGGCGCGGATGACACTTCGAGAGTGGATGGGGTTCGAGTTGGATCCGCTTGACGTCAGCACACCGTCCGTGCAAATGGATGGTTGCGCTATATGGAGAGGCAGTTTGGAGCTTTAGAGATGTCCTCACATCAGAGGGTCCGCTTTGTGGCCTTTCAGCTGAAGGGGCAAGCAGACATTTGGTGGGAGGGCGTGTTGTCTTCGAGGACCGCCACTGAAGGGCTAGTCACTTGGGAGGACTTTGTTGACCAGTTCAAGAAAAAGTTCTACCCCTACTCTTTTGTTGAGAAGATGGAGGTTGCCTTGACGACCTTTGCTCAGGGGAAGAGGTCTATTGCTGAGTATGAGGCTGAGTTCAACAACTTGGTTCGCTTTGTCCTTTCGGTAGCGAACGATGATCTTCGGAAAACCAAGAGGTTCCGTCGGGGTCTCAATTCTGAGTACCGGCATGTGTTGGGAGCTTCTCCACTCCGTGACTACAGCTCTGTTGTGGAGCAAGCTAGGGGTATGGAGTTGGAGATGCAGCTCACAAAGGGGCAGCAAGCCTCTGGTGGACTGGTTGCTTCTGGTGGTGATCAGAAGAGGAGCTCTAGTGAGGGAAGTGGGTCTGTTCAGCGACCGCTTTCAAGAAATTCAAGGGAGGACCGCAGTCCTTCAAGCCTAAGCAGTCGAGGCCGTTCTCTTCTTCGGCGCCTCGTCCTTTTGCAGGTACTCCGGCTCTTCGTCCTGTCCCAGTGCAAGGTATGCTTTGCTTTAAGTGCGGTGATGGACACCACGCTACCGAGTGCTCTTGGACGGGAGATTGCCGTCAGTGTGACCGACCGGGTCACAAGGAGCGGGTGTGTCGCCAGAACCCCGCTAGCGTGATCAAGTGGGAGCCTGTGCCATCCTCTTCTTCTGTGGGTCCCGCCGAGGATCTTTCCGATGATGGTCGCTCCTCGCACCGCTACTTTTTTCAAAGATGGGCGCCCAAGAGGGTACTACGGCACCGCCACCTCCATCACCACTTCAAGTTACACGACCGGCTTTACCTGCACCGCCACAGCAGATTGTTGGGGCTCTCGCCGCTCCGGCGTCGTCTTCTTTCGCCATGGCGCCACCTGGAGTGTACGCCATGCCCACAGCGGAGTCCGCGGGTCGTCCTGACGTGGTGACATGTACTTTGCTTGTGGATTCATTTGATGCTTTAGTCCTTTTTTATTCAGGGGCTACCTTTTCGTTTGTCTCGACGGCGTTTGCTAGGAGAGCGAACTTGAGTATGCAGTGGGTTTCTCAGTCAGTGTTAGTTAGCTCTCCTGGGGGAATTATTGCGAGCTCTACTGTTTGTCCTGGGTGTTCTATTGTCATTGATGGAGAGAAGTTCACGGCGAATCTGATAGTTATTCAAATGGAGCCGTTCGACGTTATCTTGGGTATGGATTGGTTGCACTCTTATCGAGCCGTGATATCCTGTCTCTATAGAACAATCTCTGTGTAGACCCCGTTTGGGGACACTTTGACCTTTCAGGGGAGTGCGCCTCCGCGCTCTCTTTCGATGTTGGTCTGATCTGTTCATGGTCACAAGCAGTTGAAAACTGGGCTTCTTTTAGCTCTTGCTGAGAAACCGAGTGTGGCTTCGCAGATTGAGGAGATTCCAGTGGTTAGTGATTACCCAGACGTGTTCCCAGCTGAGCTTCCGGGCTTGCCACCTGCGCGAGACGTGGAGTTTCGCATTGATCTTGTTCCAGGTACTCGTGCCATCTCGATGTCTCCATATCGGCTGGCACGTCCGTTTCAGGACGAGTTGAAGAAGCAGTTGGACGATTTGTTGGCTAAAGGTTTGATCAGGCGTAGCGTATCGCCGTGGTGAGCTCCTGTTCTATTCACAGAAAAGAAGGATGGGAGTTGGCGCATGTGTGTTGATTATCGTGCGCTTAATGCAGTCACAATCAAGAACAAATATCCATTGCCTCGCATTGAGGACTTGTTTGATCGGTTGAATGGAGCTCAAGTGTTCTCCAAGATCGATCTCCAGTCAGGGTATAATCAAATCCGGGTGCGTGAGCAGGATGTAGAGAAGACAACTTTCTCCCCCAGGTATGGGCATTATGAATTCAAAGTTATGTCTTTTGGACTGACTAATGCACCTGCCGTTTTTATGGAGACCATGAACAACATGTTGCACGAGTATTTGGATGACTTCGTGGTGGTGTTCATTGATGATATTCTTATCTATTCCAAGACCAATGAGGAGCATGAGCGTCATTTGAGGCTGGTTTTAGAGACTTTGAGAGAGCACAAATTCTATGCTAAGTTGAAGAAGTGTGAGTTCTGGATTTCAGAAGTGAGTTTTCTGGGTCATGTGATAAATCCTCAGGGCATTGCTGTTGATCCTAGCAAGGTCTCTACAGTGGTGGATTGGAAGAGGCCGACTAATGTGAAGGAGGTGAGAAGTTTCTTGGGCTTGGTGTAACACCCTGGCTATTCGGAAGCCAAAATGTCACGCAAACCTATCAAACTACTAAGCATAGCATTAAAACTAGATTATCCAGATTCAATCAACATAAATTCCTAAGGAAAGACAATGAACGATCACAAGAATCATGGTAAAGAATGGATAAACGGTCATAATACCATGAACAGTCAAACGATACTAACATAGGATTATTACAATCTGGAACTTATTTCAACAATTTGACTTGACTGAATGGCAAGAATAATTGTTCTGATTGGATAAAAGTGAAGTGTAGTGTGCCGAACTACCCCACCAAATCATCTTGTCGTCCTCCTCAATTACCTAATTAAAACATACAAAGCAAGGGTGAGTTGAAGACTCAAAGAAGTACTAAACAAGAATAATCAAGCATGGAGTGGACAACACAATTCATTGAATTACGAACAATTATTAGAACACATACATGTGTGTATGGAATGAATACATGAATGGATGAAATGTAAGAATGCATTGAAGGTATGGACTTTTCGATTGTGATATAACAGATAGCGAGTGATACACCCGTCGGTGTTCACTTAAGCCCGTACTTCACAAAGTACGGGACCCAATCACCGTATGAAGAACGTTTCACACGGTGTCCAAGTTGCCACATTGGAATGGTGGTCAACACTCCCCACATTGGAATGGTGGGTTTTCAAATGCCCATGCTGGAATTGATGGGTCTTTCAAATGCCCATACTGGAATTGATGGGACTTACCAAAAGAATCCACTTCCGTGGTCATAATGAATTTTATGAATGAACATGATGATTTCTCATGGTATGAATGAATATCACACATTAGTGGAAAAGACACATGGCATTCAACAACATGTGTAAACAAGTATGAGTATGCATTCCCACACAACATAAGATATCAAGAATGCCACACAAGTTAGTTGCATGTAATAGAATGCAACAACTGAAATGAATGTTAATTCTTTAATCACAAGAATCATCTTCTTGAAATGAAATAAATATCAGGATGGATAGAAAAAGGCATTCACAATTTATCCCAACATCAAGCAAACAATTGGAAACATCACCAAACAGCATAGGGTACTTGCCTTCCGCGATGTGACGTAATAGGAGGACACGAAGATGCCCCTCCACTCACCGCCTCACCGCCTACACAAATGTATAATCGAAATAAGAATAACAAGGTATGACATTGCTACAAGAGCCCTTCCATCCCCTCTATCTCTCCCACACAAACAATGGGATCAATTTTACCAAGTTTACCCAACAGCCCGATTACCGCTAAACTGGCAGCGATACTAGAAAAATCACCATTAATTATCTGAAACTCCAAAAGACCTGAAACCAGTGCTCACTGAATCTTAATAGATCAGGCTACAAAACATTAGTTGGCGGAATCCCCTGATTCGGCCAAAACAGAGGGTTAATTAACAGCTAAACACAACCCATCTACGTCTGTCCAGAATACAGATCAGAGATAAAGAAAACGGCGTAACTTTCAACCTATTGATCCCATGATAATGATTCTTATCAGCTTGGAAAGATAATGTTAAGGGCTAAAATAACTTAGTTGGGTGAAGATTCTGATTCGGCCCCTAATTTGAACAAAATCGAGGGACAAACCTACTGGCCTCAGTTTTCAGACAGACCGGACAGTTCGTAAGAAAAAATTCATATCTCCCAAACTACAGATCGGATTTTCCTGATCTCGGTGCCAAAAGAAAGCTAACGTTCCCAAGAATAAAACTCTAGAAGGGAAAAACTCCAGATTCGGCTTCTACAGTAGTCTAAACAATAGATGAAAACACTAACATTTATCTGCCCAGAATTCAGAACAATGGTAAAGAAAATATCATAACTTTCATTATACAGATCCAATGGAGATGATCTTTATCAGCTTTGAAAGATAATTTAAAGGGCTACAATAACTTATTTGGGTGCAGGTTCAGGAAATGCCTCTAACTAAATCAAAACCTAGGATCAAGCCGACAGATCCTTCTCGTCAGACAGACAGAACAGCGCGCACTAAAAAAATCATATCTCCTAAACCGTAAGGCGGAATCACATGATCTCGGTGGCTATGGAAAGCTAAGAACAATACCTACAACTTTCTAAGAGTTTGGAGCGGTGGGAACCCCCCCCCCTCTTATGGCCGGCCACCACATAGGCCCCTCCTGGGCCGTGGCCAAGGCCCAGGTTGCTGTGAAATCACAGAAAACCCCCCAGTGAAAAGATGATTCTGGTTTTTCGATTAGCTCCCTCTTTCGAAACTTCTTCTAATAAGCCGAATCACCTTCGGGGTATTACACTTGGCTGGTTATTATCGGCGTTTTGTGCAGAACTTCTCTATCATCGCCAAATCGATGTCTCAGCTTACTCAGAAAGGTGTGAGATTCCAGTGGACTGATGAGTGTGAGCGCAGTTTCTGAACTTTGAAAGAGAGGTTGGTGACCTCTTCTATACTCACTCTTCCCGAGCCAGGAAAACGGTTCACAGTCTTTTCAGATGCGTCTCGAGTGGGTCTTGGCTGTGTTCTCATGCAAGACGGTAAGGTGATTGCTTATGCGTCGAGACAGTTAAAGAAGCACGAGCAGAATTATCCCACTCATGATTTGGAGTTGGTCATGCGGTTGTCTTTGCTCTCAAGATTTGGAGGCATTATCTATACTGGCGAGCCTTGTGATATTTTCACGCATCACAAGAGTCTCAAGTATATCTTCACCGAAGGATCTGAATTTGAGGCAAAGGAGGTGGTTGGAATTGATCAAGGACTACGATCTTACTATTCAGTATCATCCAGGCAAGGCCAATGTAGTTGCTGATGCTCTTAGTCGCAAGGCGACTCCCGCTACTCTAGATTGTCTTATTGCTGATTTTGATCGCATGGGAATATCTTATTGTTATGCGGGCACATCACATGTTGAGACACAGTTGATTCTTGAGTCGGCTATTCCGCACTGCAGCGAAAAGCACAACAGAGTGACCGGTTATTACAGGAGGTTAGGAAGCGTCTGGACGAGGGTAAAGAGGGTGATTTTAGCATGGATGATTCTGGTGCTTTGAGGTTTAAAGGCCGCCTTTGCGTGCCGCAAAAGGCGGAGGTCAAAGATGATATCTTGAGGGAGGCACATCGCACTGCATAATCGCTCATCCTGGTGAGACTAAGATGTATCGAGATTTGAAATAGAATTTTTGGTGGAAAAGAATGAAGGTGGATATTGCTAACTATGTGGCTTCTTGTGGTGTTTGTCAGCAAGTGAAAGCTGAGCACAAGCATCCTGCAGGGTTGTTGCAACCTTTGGAGGTTCCCCAGTGGCCTTGGGATGATATCTCTATGGACTTTGTGGTGGCGTTACCTGACGCCGCGAGGAAGGATGCGATTTGGGTAGTGGTGGATCGATTCAGCAAGTCTGCACACTTCATTCCTATTCGCACGACAAATTCAGCGAGTGATCTAGCTCCTATTTATGTGCGTGAAATAGTAAGACTGCATGGTGTGCCCAAGACCATCATTTCTGACAGGGACGGGAATTTTGTCTCTAAGTTCTGGGAGAGTCTGCAGAGTGCATTGGGCACACAGCTCCGCCTTAGTATAGCGTTTCACCCACAGACAGATGGGTAGTCAGAGCGTACTATTCAGACTTTGGAGGACATGTTGCGGTCTTGCGTTTTGTCTTGGAAGGGTAGTTGGGAGGACCAGTTGCTACTTGCAGAGTTTGCTTATAATAATAGTTACCATTCCAGTATTAGAGCCGCGCCATTTGAGGTTCTCTATGGGCGGAAGTGCGATCGCCACTTTGTTGGGATGCGATTGGAGAGAAGGCGCTTTGGGCCCGGACCGATTCAAGACCGCTGAGCGTGTGGCCATGGTGAGACAGAATCATTAGCACCGTGAGCGCATGTAAAAGCTATGCTGATGTGAGGAGGCGTGACTTGGAGTTTACGGTGGGTGACCAGGTGCTCTTGAGAGTATCTCCCACTAAAGGTATTGTTCGGTTCGGAACCAAAGGGAAGCTTAGCCCGAGATACGTTGGACTATTCTCGATTATTGCAAGAATTGGGAAGTTAGCAATGTGTTTCACGTCTCGATGCTGAGAAAGTTTTTGAGAGACCCAGAGCATAAGATTTCATTGGAACCGCTGACTATTGAGCAAGATCTCACAGTTGAGTCGCGTCCGGTGCGCATCCTAGAAAAGTCAGAGCGAGTGCTGAGGCACAAGACGTTGGTATACGTCAAGGTGCTGTGGACTCATCAGTCCGAGAGAGAAGCGACTTGGGAGTTGGAGTCTCGCATGCGCGAGCAATACCCGGAGTTGTTCACATCGGGTACGTGTTATTTTATTATTTAATTTTAGTAGTGTAGTTTTTATTTGAGTAGAACGGCGAGTAGAATTTGGGGTCGAATTCTGTTAAGGGGGGTAGAATGTAATATTCTGAAAATAAATAAATAAATAATAATAACCTTGTAAGGGCCTATGCGTAATTAAACAGAAAAAAATGTAAAAACGAGAAGTTGTTTTTTTAGCCGTGGTATAAAAGGATCATGGGGATTAAGGGATCTAAAAACCCTATTAGTTTTCTTCCTTTGTTTCTGTGCGCCGCCACCCCTTTTCGTTTTTCTTCACGGCCACCGCGTGACGATCGATCGCTTGTTGTTCGCCCGGCCGATCACCGATGGCTTATTCCACTGTGGCGTTGCTCGGTCGCGGGCGTGGATGCCCAAGGCGGCAGTGTAGTCAAGCCGTGGGTGCCTCGCTTCGGTCGTCTCGTGGATTGGTTTGTCGCTCCGCTAGTATTGCACCATCTCTTTCCGAAGCAAGTGGGAGGAAAAATAAACAAGGACTGGAAGGAGAAAAGAAGAAGCCAAGAAGGAAAGAGAAGAGAGAAATTTAGGAACTGGTTTTTGTCGTGTGGTAAGGATCTGGTTTCTCCTCTTTTGTTAGTTTAATTAGAGGTTAGAGAGGGTTTTAGAATTTTTAGTCGAAGGGCCGATTATTAGATCTGCTTAGCTCATTGCTCGTTGAACGATTTATTCGGGTACCTTAATGGCGAATTTTGGAAATATCATCTACTAGTTAATTGTAGATAATTTTGATATATTTCTATAGAATATTTAATCATGTCAATCGGACAAGTAGAATTCGAGTTATGATTTTTGGAAGACTGCTGTCTTTGTGGATGTAAATCTTTCGCGCTGTTTTGGTATAATGTAGATTAAAAATAGTAAATAGACTAATTAGAGTTTTTGATCTACATGAAAGATGTAGATAATTGTCTGAGGGTTCTGTAGGATCAAAGAACTCGATCTTTGGTTGGGTAAAACAAAAGTTATGAATTTAGAAAGACCCGCTGTCCCGAAGTTGATAGATCGATTTTCTGGGTTAAAAACGGAGGGTTAGATGATTTAATTAGAAGTCTTCGTAATTTAAGAAAATGTGAAGAATTTTATGAAGAATTCAGAACGGGGTGGTTTGTTGTGATTGGACTCTTGAGTTAAAAGTTACGTTTGTTTTAGTACCAAGACAGCAATGGGTAACTATTCGGTACCGGAGAAGCGTGATATATTTGGGGACGGGTAGGAGCGATGTCTATTTATTGCTATTCTTGATGCTGTAGCTTGTATTGAAATTTGTGTATTTAATGTAGGAGAGGCGTCGTGCTTGTTGCCATCTTCTAGCCAAACCGCAAGGCCGCAACTAGTAAAGGCAAGTGCATGGTAGACAGCGATCAATGATTGATCACTGTTTTCTTTATCTTCTATTACCATTATTGTTGTGCTTTTATTTTATTTTATTGCAAACAATGGAATGGTATGGTCATATCTTTGTTGACAATCATGAGGAAAAGTTGGATATGATGAATATGATGGAGTTTGCATTTTTCATACATAAGCATCTTTGCATATGAGCAGGTGATCATGAATGATCACAACTCCACGGGAGTGGAGGAGGTCCCCGATCCTTGTGGAGGAACAGGCTTGAGAGTGAATGTTGTCGCGAGCATTCACTCACGTTATACCGGTATACGCGAAAGAAGTGCATGTGGACATGTAGATTAGAGTTGCATTGATATATGAGATTAATGGGTGTGAAACAAAGAGAAGATAACAGCATGAGAATATTAATAGAAGTACCTGTGATGATAATGAAGTTATTGAATACTGTTGATTTATTATTGTTCGTTGTATATTGATGTGTTTGCTGAGTCGTGGACTCACCCTTGCTCTTTTGTTGTCTTTAGGTGATCTTCGAGTGCGCCGTGACTAAGAGCGAGTAGAGCACATGGATTAGATCCATACTTCATCCCACATGATCATTTGCCATAAGAATATTTTCATTCAATGCAGGATTACTCTAGGACATATTAAGGGTTGAATAAAGTTTAGGACAACGTTTTGGACTAGACTATTTGTTTCTATTATTTGGATTCATTGGTTGATGCTATTTTGGATTATTTTCCTGGTTATATTTCCCCTTGCTTATTTATTATCGCTTGATCCATAATTATGCATGTTCTTTTGTGGTCCATGGATATGTTTATCGTTGTTTTCCTTGCTGTAATTTTATAGTGTGTCGATAATTATTAGTTTAGAAGAGTAGTTTAGTGGCATTCCAGGCTCAGTGTTGGGCTGGGGTGTTACAACGGAGGTCGAAGAGATGCTTTCCTCTCTTGGTGCACCACTTCACATTCAAAGGCATCACCCTCCGGATCAGATGATAGGTAATCTCCATGAGCGAGTCAGTCTCTCCAGGTATAATGATCCAAACCTCTACTCTCATTCTGCTTTTGTTGCTTCTTTTGAACCCTGAAATATATCACATGCTTTATCGAATTCTAGCTGGGTCAATGCCATGCATGAGCAGTTAGAGAATTTTGAGAGGCATAAAGTTTGGAACATAGTAGAACCTCCTAGTGGCCATAATGTTATAGGAACCCGCTGGGTTTTCAAAAACAAACAAAATGAGGACGGTTCTGTGATTAGAAACAAGGCTAGGTTGGTAGCTCAGGGTTTTAGCCAAGTTGAGGGGTTAGATTTTGATGAGACTTTTACTCTTGTTTCTAGACTAGAAGCCCTTCACATTCTGCTTACATTTGCTGCATCTAAGGGCTTTAGATTATATCAGATGGATGGTAAAAATGCCTTTTTAAATGGTTTCATAGAGGAGAAAGTTTATGTTAGGCAACCCACAGGCTTTGAGAATCCCTAGAACCCACATCATGTGTTCAAGCTATCCAAAGCCTTGTATGGTCTTAAACAAGCCCCTAGAGCCTGGTATGATAGACTTAAAACCTTTTTTTTTGCTTAAGAATGATTTTGAGATGGACGAAACTTTGTTCATTCTTAGAAATGGTAATGACTTCCTACTTGCTCAGATTTACGTTGATGATTTTATCTTTGGTGGTTCTTCTAATACTCTTGTTTCTAGTTTTTCTGAAACTATGTATAGGGAATTTGAGATGAGCATGATGAGAGAGTTTAATTACTTCTTGGGGCCTCAAATCAAGCAATACAAGGAAGGGATCTTCATCCATCAAACGAAGTACACTAAGGACCTGCTCAAATGCTTCGACATAGGTGACTGCAAGCCGATCGCCACTCCCATGGCGATTTCGACTGTTTTGGATCCAGATGAGGAAAGAGAAGTCGTGGATCAACGCGAGTACCGCAACATGATCAGCTCCCTCCTGTACCTGACGGCCTCAAGACCGGACATCCACTTCACGGTCTGCCTCTGTGCGAGGTTTCAGGCGTCTCCGAGAACTTCCCATCGCTAAGCCGTTAAGCACATATTCAGGTATTTACACTCTACCCTCTTGTATGGCATTTGGTATTCATGTTCTTCGTCTTTGTCCATTCGGGGGTTTTCTGATTCTGATTTTGCGGGCTGTCGGCTAGATAGGAAGAGTACCTCGGGCACTTGTCACTTTCTAGGCACTTCTCTTGTATGTAGCTGCTGCTAGTTGCTGTAGTCAGATTTTGTAGATGGTAACCACTCTTAAGGACTATGGGTTAAATTTTGTTAGTGTTCTTCTTTTCTGTGATAACACTTATGCCATTAATATTGCTAAGAACCCGGTGCAACACTCTAGGACCAAGCACATAGACATTCGCTATCACTTCCTTAGAGACCATGTCGAGAAGGGTGATATTGTGCTGCACTTCGTGGAGTCCGAGGCTCAACTGGCTGATATCCTCACCATGCCTTTAGACCCAACAAAAATTTCCACCTTGAGGAGCGAGTTAGGGGTAATTTATCCTTATGGGTTGGTTTGAGGGGGAGTTCGATCTTTTTTGATCTTACCTTGTTCTTCTGATCTTTCCTTGTTCTTTTCTGAACTTATTGATCTTTTTGAACTTTTTAGGTTTTTAGGCTTTTCTTGCATCTCATTGTATCATATTGTATTCATATGAAAAATTCAAAAAGATGCATTGTAATATAAGATTGACTACTTATCTTTTAAAATTGATGAAGCTTTGCCTATTACCCTTAGGAGCTTTCTTGCTCAATGCCATGTCTAGTTCTTTGACTTGCTAGAATTATCATTCTTTCACATATGTAGCTAAGTCTTTGTTGTATGAGCTGGAACTCTAAAACAACTCGAACTAAAAACTACAATTTGTGGATGTTTTAGCTAGTTGCGTAATTAGTGCTCCTTTTGTGACACTGTCCCTGTCAGAATTGTTTTGTTAGCTCTTGAATCTAAAATTGACCATTAATTGAGCTTCTTGTGTTCTTGATAATCTAAAATTGCTCTTGTGAAACATGAAAATCAAACCTCAAGATTGTCTTATGCTTAATTTGTGCCAAAGTACTCGTACGAGACTACATGTCAAAGATATAAACTTGGAGATAGTTTGATGATCCAGACGATCTCATGGGGACTGCGTGTCAGAAATGACATGAACCTCAATATTTGTCGCCCTGGCAGAAGCTTAGGAAGAGTTCGTGGATGGCTCCTAGTCCAGGATCTTCTTCACTAAGATATACTTTTAATCAACTTCTAGTCGAAGCTTAGGATTAGTTTGTGGATGGCTCCTAGTCCAGGATCTTGTCACTAAGTTAGACCATTAGTCAACTTTCATATTCATTGAAAAAAAGGTTGAAAAATGGGCGTTTGAGAAATTTGAGCAAAATGATTCAATTCAAAACATGTTTGTCTCTTAATGTGGTCTTTGTTAGCTTTTTGATCTCACGTTGACATTTTGACATGGCCAGTTTCATTTTAGGATCCCTCTTGATGAACTTGCTAAATTTGAAGCTTTGCTTAAATTGATCAAATTTATTGCTTTTTATTGAGCCTTCGTGCTTAGCTTTGGTATATATGTCTTATCATTATTTTCCTTTTTGTTAGGCTTGATATGTTGTTTGTACAATATTAGAAATGCTAGCTTGTCTTTTGGGTAATCTCCAAAGCTTCTTGTAATCAAAATTTAAAAAATACAAAAATAAAGCCACTCCATTTCACTTCATGCATACTCCTTCTTATGCTTCTTTCTCCATTCTGCATTTGTTATCTCTGGACGAGAGGAAGGTGTGATTCCTTGATAACTCCATTGTCAAAGGGGGAGAAGATATATCAATGTTGTATAAAGGGGAGAAGATATAAAAATGTTATAAATGGAGAGAAAATTGGAGAATTTGAAATTTTCTGAAATCTGAGGATCATAGTGAGGGGGAGCTTTTGAATTGCATTCTAATCGTCTTATTGCTTTTCTGAACTTGAATTGCACTTCTTAATCCTCACGATGATCAAAGGTCAATTGAACAATTGTTCTTTCAAATGGACCTTAAGTGAGATTTTTGACTCTTTTCTGGAATTTAAAGTTTTTATGCTTTCGTTTGCCTTATCTCACGTACCTATGCTATTCTGATGCCAGCTTGGTCATTTCAATTGCTTTCTCTTGCTTATGGACCAAGTTGTGCCTTCATGCGAAAATGAAAGTATTTTACTTTTCAAACCTCCAAATTATATTTTCTGGATTATTGCCAATGTGTTCATCAAGGGGGAGATTGTGGATATCATGGGGATATGCTCCTGATCTTAGGATATTGTGACAATTGGCAATGGCGTTAAAAGTTTGTCGTTTCACGTGTTTTCGGTAATGTTGGCTTGTCGGGTCTCGGCGGTCGACCGCAAGCGCGCGATCGATCAATGATAGGGCATCGGCGATGGCATCCGACCAGCCAAAGCGGCGGTCGGACCGGCCAAATCCAAAATGTGGTTTTTAGGGCTGGGCCAAAAATAGAGCTTGCAGGCAAGAGAGAGAATTCTATTGCACTTGGTCTCATAATTTTTGGAGTCTCCAGTCAAAAGTTCTATTCGTTTTAAATTTCTAGTAGGTTTCGGAATTTCAGGGGCTGAAATTGGCTATGTCCCAACTGGCGGTCAGACCGGCCAATAGGTGGCGGTCGATCGGCTAGGTGAGGCGATCGACCACCATGGTGGCGGTCTAACCGGTTTTCACTTGGATCGTCGTCCTTCGTGGCGGCGATGTTTGGTTGTTAGGTCAAAGTCATGAGTTTCAGTGCATATGTATTGCATGATGCATGTTTTGACTAACATGGGACAAGTTGTGAAGAATTTGTTCCCAGATTCGGTTTACTTGTCTATTGTTGTGCAGGTTGCTTGGTGGTCTACGACGGTCAACGACGAAGATGATCGGGACTAGGCTTGGAAAGCTGAGGTCCAAAACGATCGACGATGCCGGGTGAGGTCAATGAACTCAAGCGTGGTGCAAGATGGACAAGGGTGACCTATTGGCCAATCCGCGGCGTAAGATGGCGTAAGGTGAAGCTGATTATGTCAAGAGGCGATAAAGATGGCGCGTTAAAATACGTGCGTGTGTGACCCATTTGTTTTGAGCCTTAACGGGAGCACAATTGAGTCAAACTTCTAGAAGGTCTAAGCCTCCACTATAAATAGAGAAGGGAGGTGGCTGCACCCCTCTTCGACTTTTTTATTGTTTTGAAACCCTAATTTTGCTTAGGGAGAGGAGATGTGGAGGCTCAGGTTTTAGAGAGTTTTGATTTGATTTTCGTGCTCTTGGATTGAGCTTTGTCCTCCATTGATGGAGTGGCTGTAAACCAAAATCATATCAAATCAATCCAAGGAAAGTTTGATCAAAGTTTTGTCTCTTTGCTTTCCTTCTCTTTATTTGATAATTTTGAGTCTTTATTTGATCCGTGGGTTTTTGCTTGATTTCTTCACGTGATCTAGCTTGCTGTGACATGTGGGAACATATCTAGGATCATCTTGATCATCAATCACCCACGAGCAAGATTTTGGATCTAGTTTTCGTTTTGACTCGGTTTTGAACCTTCATCGTCTCAAACGGAAAAGGATCGTAATTATTCCAAGAATTTTCACAATCTTCGATTGGAATAAGTTTCTGACATCATAGAGAAGGTGTGTTCCAAGTTTCATCAAGTTTAGAGTTGTAGATCAAAAGTTAAATCTATTTGCAACTTCGCTCGTCGGGCTGTTTTGATCTGTTCTTTCAGTCGGGATCAATGATCGCCAGGATCGTGGTCGACCGCCATTGACCCAATGGTCGACCGCCAAGACCGAGTTTCTTTAGCTTGTGTTGATTTTTGTCTTATTGCTTAGGGGATTAAATTGGATTCAATACTAGTCTTCCGCTGTACAAGTATATTGATCTTCATAGCTTCCATAGCTACTGGAGTAAAATCTTATTGAATCAATTATTTGTGAAAAAGTGAGCGTGCTCCTATTCACACCCCTCTAGTTGCCTTTTCGGTCCAACAATTTTCCTCAATGAGACATGCATTGATTTCCATAAGAATGGATTGCTACCTAATGCCTCTACTTTACTTGTTATAAGGCTCCATGAAGATAAAATGAACAACTCCACATCAACATGACATCAGCGGAGGTCACAACTTATGTTAGCAAATATATGATATCATCACATGTGTCAATATCATGATGAGGTCATCACATGTGTCAGTGTACTTAGACAAAAAGTATATGATATCATCACACGTGTTAGCCACCAGATGATGTCATTGCACTTGTCAGCATACTTAGCCAAGAAGTATATGATGTCATCGCATATGTCATCATCAAAGTTAAGGTCATCATCGCTTATGTCATTGTTTAGTTGTAATCTTGTTGTAAAGGGGAACTTGACAACCAATAATGAGTTGTAAAGTGTGTTTGTACAACTCATGATAAGTGTGAAGAAGCTTTTGTAGCCTATAAATAGGCAAGTGCTATGTTGTATAAAAAAGCTTAAAATTTCAAAAATAAACACTTCTTTGTTCTAGAGTTCGAGTGAAGTATTTCCACCCTCTTAGAATTGGGAATTATCTGAGAGTTCTTATCTCTGTCGTTCTTGTGGTTGCCTTGGTGAATGCTAAAACACATTTACTCCATGCGAGTGAGTAGAGAAAGGATCAAAGCGTGTGGTTGGGGTGAATCGAGTGCCACATGTTACCGTAATAGAGACGGTGGTTGGTGGTGTCATTCATCAGGTTACACGAGTCTAGTTATCTCCAATCCTATGTCGTGAAGATCGGGCACAATACCCCGCATCATACACAATGCTTCAAGTTGTTTGTATCTAAATCTATCACATCAGCTTTTATGTGAGGTGGAAGAGAGATGGTGAGGAGAGAGAAGAAACTTGTATCTTGCATGAGGTGTAGCCTCTTTGAGAGGACCAATAATTTAGATTACAAGCACTAACTACAATGGGAAGTAGTTGTATCTATAATACACATTGACTTGATTTAGTCGACCTCCACTCAACAACGACTTAGGTGACACGACCACACAAGTGGTCAAGACACCACACCGCCATGTTAGCCCACCTCTCACCAACACTGCCTCCTCCTCGCACTGCCCATGGTCCACCCTAACTACAACAAGTTGTTGGACACGGCGGTCGAATCCAGGCACCGGTGGCTTGCTAGAATGGTCGTGTCGGAACCACAGTGTCGTGCCGGGACACCACACTGAGACTACCTCGCTCACCGAGACTGCCTCGCCCAACGGTGACAAAATTAAAATATGGTGACAACTTGAATGATGTAGGGAATTTTGTGTAGTTTTCAGAACTGGTATCGTTCATATATTTTCAAGTTTTAGAATTAAAAATATAAAATTAAGAAATGGACTATCCTGGCAGATTATGTGACGGTCTTCGGGGAAAGAAACGGGGCAGAAAAAGGGTAGAATCATGTTGGACCCGGGAGTAACACCCCTAGATCCTTTGTATATTCAATACTAGTCCCTAGAATAGTATCTAGTATACACAGTAAACAAATATGGTAACATCCATAATTCGCACAACTTTATTAATAATCATCAGAGTTTATTACAAGAAAGGCTTATAAGCCAACAATAAAGAACACAATGAACAATGAAGAAAAAAAAGTAGTAGAACCCGACTAATCTACCACAGACAATCAACTGGGATAGTAGCCTAGTCGTCGACATCCTTAGTAGTTGCGAATTCATCCTCTTTTGAACCATAATTTATTAAGCAAGAGTGAGTACAAAATGTACTCCGCGGGTTACACCCATAACAGAGTTAATGCATGCATGTATATTCTCAAAGGAAGTCTTATAGGGGTTTTTTGTGTGCAAAAGTAACAATTGGCATTTTAAATATAATAGCTAAGTTCAAAAGCTCAAGTTTTACGATATCTAAAATTGAGTTTTAACTGAATTAATAAAGCTAGTGTAGGCAACAACCTAACACTAACTTAAACATGGGCACCAACCCGGGTCTTCAACCTATAATTTTATCATGGACAGCCATCCATTTCATAAACTGTTTTATAAAATATTTTTAAAATAAAATCAAAGTCTAATGCGCGAAAGGCTTTGCTCAGCATGTCCATGACCGTGTACATGACTATTCGAATAGTTTTACAGTCTACAGAGGTTGTACAACTTTACCCACAAGAGATAATCAGCTTATATTATCCACTTCACACACTTCCATTGGTGTGCGACTAAGTGATTATCACAAGACCTTTACAATGCGTCATTCCAAAGTAGGCATGTCCGCTAAGGTTTCCCTTCATTTGGACTAAACTATCTACCGGAAGCGCCATCTTGCGCTATGTGGGAATAAGTAAAAGGTATGTCATTCTGGCACCCACACTTCAACATCACACAACTAACAATGGAACGTTGTAAATTAATTAGCCCGGTCTGTCCCATACCAGACTTGTGGTAGTACGGAATGGCTTAACAATTCGCAGCTCGCAGACCAGTGCTTAATTGACTGGGCGACTTACAAAATAATCCCTGAGCCTCGACCATTCACTGAATTCAACCCGTGTATAAACCTACACCCACCAACTATGCATTTCACCCAAGTCCAAATCTATTTTATTTTTAAAAGTCATTTATAAACTTCCATGGCACACCAATGCTTTGGATAGAATTTAAACCACATTTGATTTTTGGCTATAAATTCCCAAATCAAATATTTCAGGTCTAGGCATAGCTAAGCTTATTTTTTTCAAAATATTCTAGTTCATACTATTGCATCAACTTGATTTTATATAAGGTGTCAAGGTATGTTTGATTCAATGTTAACATTGGCTATACAATAGAATTGTGAATAACTATAAATTTAAATCAGGAATTTAAATTAACTTGAATACAAATAAGCATGCAATAATAATTTAAAACATAATTTAAAAAAGTTAAAAAAATTGGGATCAAATATGGTCAAAACATATAACTTGTCTTACTCAATTAATTGTTGTTCTGAAACGACGTAGAAATTTAGCTCTCCGAAGTTATCAAAATCTATATGTAAAAACAAGATAAATTAAAATAAAATTAACCTAAAATTAAATAATTTAGGTTATGAGATATATATATTTAATTTATATGAATTTAAAAATTTTAATCACTTGAATCAGAGCTCATATGAAGGAGAACAAGCTCTCGGAAGATTGAATTTCACATGAAATGATAGAAATTGATAATTTTGAATTTATTGAATTATTTTTCTAAAGTAAAATCAATTTATTGCATCTTCATGACATCAACGTTGATTTTTTTTAATTTTCGGCCGAATTATTTTCCAAAAGAAAATAGTCACTAACAGGTGGGCCCATGTCTATGGACTGGGTCTAAGGAATTGCACCGGTCCACAGTAGACCGGACATATGGAAAAGTGTCAGCCGCCACACATGCATGACACGTGGGTGGCCACGTGTACACGGGCACTGAGGTAGCACGTGTGGTGGCGCACATGTGGTCCGACATGGCAGCCACGTGGCACGACAGCAGTGGTAGTGCACAGAGATGGAGGTCGTCGGCGAACGGCGGCGTGTCCGAGGGGTGCACCGGAGAGAGGGAGATGTGGGGAGGGAGATGCTCACCGTTGCAATGGCTAAGCGCGCAAGGACGGCCGATGGCGAGGACGGAGGCGGTGGCATATTTGGGGTCGCGATGGCGAGGTGGCTCCAGTGGTGCTCCGTCAAGGGTGATGCGGAACGTGAAGTCGCAATGCCGATGGTGAAGACGACGTCATCAAAGAGCCATGGACGATGGCGCTAATGGCGGTGGAGGAGCTCACGGCCGGCGAGGAGAAAGAGTGGATTCCAGCGAAGAGAATGGGGGAGGAAAGAGGAGCCCGAGGGGGAAGTGGTGAGGAGGAGATGCACACTCGGTGCTCCCTTTTATATGGCAAGGGGGAGGAGCAGGAGATGAGATCGAGCAGCGGAGATTGCGATGGCCATTGCGCATTACGGTGAAACCGCGCGCAATTGGAGGGGGAAATAGGGTCGAAACGGGTGCGGTGGTAGGCGGGGGAGACAAGGCGCACGTGGGTGCAGAAAAAGGGTGAGGAAAATGGCGATGTTGAGGAGCTCCAAGAGGGGGTCATGGCGGTAGCATGCGGGCGGCTGGAGGAAGAAGGGAGGAGGAAGGGGAAGAAGGGTGAGGCTGACAGGTGCGGCCCGGATGACAGTGAGAGAAGGGAAAGAGAGAGAGAGAAAGAGGGTGGACTGGGTGGGCGCGAGTGGGCCATGCCGAGAGGGAAATGGGCTGAGGATAAGAGAAAGAAAATGGCCCAGGAAAGGAAATTCGGCACAAGTGGAAAAAGGGAATTTAAATTCATTTTCGATTTTCAGAAATAGCAAGAAATAAAAAGGGCTATTAGAAAATAGCAAATAGAGTTCACAAATTCTATAAAAATTTACAAAAATTCATTGAATTATTTTGAACTCAATAAAATTATTTCCAACTTAAAGTTACCTTTTATTTTTGCACATAAATTATTTTTAATTTCTGGAAATTAGGAAAACCCTTTTGAAAATCCAGAAAATTCAAGGAAATTAATTAAATTTTCTTTTTGACTTGAAAAACTAGGAAATTAAATAATTAATTTTAATTTTTTTAAACCAAGAAAACTCTTTTAAATTTCAGGAAATCCAGTAAAATAAAAAAATTATAAATTGTAAATTTGGTAACAGAACTTTGGGATGTTGTAAATTAGAGGTTCATCATAACTAGGAAGTTGTAGGTTTTTTCATGAGGATTCAAAAAAGTCTTGGTTGGTCGCATTTGGAGTTTGGATGAATAAGTTAGAGTCATTTTACTACTAGGACCACAAGCACGTCAATCGCAAGAATCAAGTTATTTGGATCGTTTTTGCGTAATCATGCTAGGACGGATTATGTGATGTTTTTGTACTATATTTGGCATATTTTGAATGTATGCCAATTCGTTGTCCAGGGAGTGTTGCCTAAAGCAGTGTGCCGCCTTTGCATAATCCGGCTCCTAGAGCTAAAGAGGCAAGTGCTTGGTATAATGGTGAACATGGGTGGTTGACGTTGTCATGTTGGTTTATTTGCCATGATATATATATATTGTGTTAAGTTAAATATTTGTCATGGTAATATTGATGAAAAGAGATATATTGTGATATTGGTGCAACTACCATAGCGATGACATGGTGAGAATAGTAATGTTTAATGAATTATTGCATCATTCACTTGCATAAGGGCCAGGGCGGTGGGTACTGCCATGTTTATGGCTAATCGGGTGCACCCCTTGTTAAATTCCTACAGAGGTAGGGACCCCACCCTCAAGAAGGTCGGGAGAAAATTGTGTCACCGACGGGTGAATACTTCGCTATACCGGTATCTGCTGATGGAGGTGCATCATGGCATTTGCATACATGAAAATTGTATTGTTGAGAATGAGAATGATAAGACTTTATTTTGATAATGCAACGATTATTAATGAACTTGTGTTTTTACTATTGTGTCTAGTGCCGACAATATCTCGCATGGAAATGGCTTGCACACATGGACAATTGCACTTTCTGCACTCAAACGATTTAATTGGCCATGTGAACGTTTATTTGGTGTGATGAATAATTCCTTCTAGGACTTGATAATTGTTGATTAGACTTAGGTGATAGTTATATAAGTCGATCATTCATTCGTTGGCTTGTATATCCTCTATTTGGTTCCCTATTCAATATTACTATCTATTGTATTGATCATTAAGCAGTTAGGATGTCTTTATTATTGCAGTCTCATGGATGGAATTTTATTTGTCACGTGCTTTCTAGAATTTATTGTAATATGTGATTTAAATTGGTAGTTAAGGTAGTTTAGTTGCATTCCGGGCTCAGTGTTAGGCTGGGATGTTACATTGGTCCTTCAAGCATTTCGAGATCGGATGACTAGAGCTGGACCTGGGAGCCTACACCGATGCCATGTACGTCGCCGACAACATCGTGGATCAGCCGACCATGGGTACAGTGTTGTGTCGTCTGCGGGTAAGCTTCTTGAACCTTTAGTCTTTTTCATAATGTAATCTAATTGCATGTGCTAAGTTTTTGTTGTTCTATTCAACATGTCACCTTCACTCTGATCACTACACACATGTCCTACCTGAACTACGTTGCAATGTTCAATCATTTGACGGATCACCGCATTATCTGGATGTCATACACTCCTGAGAGGGTGTTAGCGTGCCCACCCCGAGGCTTGTCTAGCTAGTGCACACGAGACTGGTAGTACTGGTACATGCGGAGGAGTTTTGTGCACGATGTTTTCGTGGAGGAGTATCACATGCACCAGGTGATGTATCAGTTCGGTCTATGACAGGAGGTCCCAGTGCCCTAGGGGCACCGAACGTCCATGGTAAGTTCACGTTTTACGTCTGTCGTAACCTTTCCCTTACGGACTTATGAATTAATCATTTTGCCTTCCACAGGTACACTAGGAAGGGAGTACTTGGTACGACTTCTTGGGTTGAGAAGATGGCCTATTGGGTTGAGCTGTGGCTCCAGGCCTTGGAGGATGTACACCAGGAGAGTGCTCTCTACGACCCTAGAATGTACGATGAGTACATCAAGTAGTACTCCACTCGGACAAGGGTTCGTTGCGCCAGGCTCATGGATGACCCACCACAACACAAAGCCGCGATGATCGACATGTACCCCAGCCAGCCAAACTCTGCATTCCATCATGTGGTATGTATTGAACGGTTCATACTTTTTATTTACTATGCATGTTTTTGGTTTCTAACTTGCTAATTCTGTGTACATAACAATCTCCAATGGGTGATGCATGAGTTGGCGACCTCCGTGCGTATTCTGACACTCGGGGAGCGCCTCAGCATGACAGCGCAGGAGATTAGAGAGGTCATGGACCAGTTTCTAGAGAAGACGAGGCGAGGCATCCAGCTTACATTGTGTCGTAGGCCGAGAGATGTTGTGGACCCACCTGTGCATGGACGGGTGGTGAGACATGGTGTGTCATGCCCCACAGCTCCTCACACGGACATGGCGAGCAGGTCCTCGTGGCACCGTGCCAGGAGTACCACAGCGCCAGCTCAACTCGCAAGTACACCTGAAACACTTTCGTCTAGTTATTAATTTCGAACTCCACTAGTTACTAATGGTATTTTCTTCTGACAGGTCCTCAATACTATCTGTACCCAGGGAAGGACTACGCCGAGCCGTCCGCTGTGTGCACTGACCAGGTATGTCTATGTTGTTTACATGCATAACATATTATTTCAATATTTCATTCTTGTTTACATGCATAACGTATTTTTTCACAGGTCGTAGAGGAGGAGCTGGTGTCACAGGAGGGAGCACACTTTGGGGACTACGAGTTTGACCAGGAGTGGGCGCTATAGCGAGAGAGTGGTGGACCTTCACACAGCAAGAGTAATCTGGTCTCCGTTGGGGATTCACAGCTACACGGTCCGCCCAAAGCGAGGTAGCCAACAGAGCACCCTCTCGGGACACCCCCTGTCGCGACACCTCCTCAGACTACTCGCGTCGGTAGGGTACCTTGGCCACTAGAGCCTTTGATGTACTTGGACCAACGCCGACAGTCATCCCGAACAAGGTCAAGGGCCGCACGTGGGGTACGCCCGAAGAGGATCCGCGAGTAGATGTACCATTCATGTCTTGTAAATAGTAATTTATGTACAACTTACATTATGCTAGTATCGTGTTTTGATACTATTTGTTCTTTTTGTGTATACGGGTAGCCATGTGAGGGAGTCAGCATCGTGACACCCCATACCACCCTAGTTCTAGCCCTTTTGTATGCGAAATGATCACATCCTGTTTGCAAAGTCATTATCTCTATAAGATTTCGTTCGATACTCTCAAATAACACTACAACAGGACCAATCTATTCTAACACACACTTTGCAACACATATAGCATGTGTTGCAGGAAAACTCTACTGCAACACATATTCTCATGTTGGTACAATCCAAGTGTAGAAAGCTCCCAACATACTCAGCCCCTAGTATGTTATCATACTTTGTATTGTAAGTTACAGCACTTAATAGACATGTTGTTAGGTCAATGAACAAATTTTATGTCTCATTTAATTACCACTTAATGTTATAGTACTAATAAAATTAAAATGGTAATTATAGTAGTAGGAACGATGGGCTAAGATACGTGATACGGCCATATCTACAACCAAAGCATTGCAAAAGGTAAAACAAAATATTGTGAAGGCCGATAGGGTGGATGGGGATGCTGGCCAACGAGAGGGGACGTTCTCTCGGGATAAAACCCTAGCGCGTGCGTGCAGTCAAGAAAGACATATGGTGGGATGGCATCAAGGGTTGCATTGGCGTCAGAAGAAGCATCAAGTGCATGGAACAAGTTTGTGCAAGAAGCTAAGAGAAGGAAAGCCCACAACACAAGGGAAACCAAGAGGGAGATTTGGCCATGCATGGAGAGGACGTCAGAACATGGCATGTGGGTTGGTTCGGCTTTGGATCCAATTGCATGACCAATTGGTGATTAATATTTTATTCCAAAACTAGAATAGTTTAAATTCTAATTAAAGAAAGTATTTTTTGGGTTCGTTATCGTTAACGTGAACAAGAATCGACTCGGATTATCGTTCACATGAACAAGATCGAATATTCATCAGAGCAACTCTGACATCGTTCATCCAATTTTTGTGCTTGTGTGGGAGGCTATATAAACCCCCCCATGGCCGCACCATATAGAGGACAAGTTATGATTTAGATAATAAAAATCAGAAAAGCCGTTTTGGCGCATATCGTGTGTTCTTGAGTCGTGATATGAGTTGGAGAGATTGAGGGAGAAAGATTGAGAGCAAGATCAAGATATCTATCTCTTGTTTCGGAGTACTATTCACCTAACGCTACTACTTGCAATTCAATCTATTAGATTGGTTTGTGAGTATATTGATTTTCTTACAATTCAATTCACCGAATTGGTTTGTGAGATTGCTACTGATCTTCGAGTGTACCGTGAAAGATTGGGCCAACAATCAGAATTCATCTAATCAACTAGGTGGATCCGTATCAGGTGGTATCAGAGCTTCAGTTGCTCATGGTACTTCGTTGCTACGAAGATCAAGTATCGACATGGGCGATACGAAGGACATGAAGTTGGTCATGCAATTCAGCTACACTATAGATCAATGTGAGGAGGATCCACTCCACGATCCGAGCTACATATTCTTCAATCGTGTCGAGTGGGGAACACAGATTGTGCTATGATGATCGATACGGGAAGCTTGACAAACGCTGCAAGCCAAACACTTGTGGACAGATTGGGGTTGATCACAAAGCCACATCCGGAGCCATATCTATTGCTTTGGAGGTTCAAGCACATTCCGATCACAAAACAAGTGGAGGTAAAATTTTCTTTGGATGGGTATACTGTTGTTGTTACTTGCGACATGATTCCTATGCATATGAAAGCATATTCGTTGGTGATTGGTGCATATTGGTTGAAAGAACAGCACATACATCGAGTTGCATCACGTCCCGTCATGCGGTACTCCTTTCCATGGAGAGGAACACGAAAGGACATTACATCTTGGTCCTCGTCAAGGTACTTTGAAGATAGACAGTGACGAGACAAGGCCCAAGGAGACATTAAAGAGAGCAAAGAAAGGCTAAAGGCCAAGAAACGTGAAGAAGAACAGTTGGCCGAGGAAGAACAGAAGAAAATAGAATTGGCGACCCTTCTTTCTACCCAAAAACAGCAAGAGGTGTCGTTCCATCATGACAAAACTACTAGTGAGGCACCACAAGATGGTCTTTGTATGCTGACCAAGACGGTTCGAGTTGACAACACTTCCATTCTCACAACGGGCAATGAACCAACGTTTTCAAATCTGAGTGCAAAATCAATGGCAAAGTTTACAAGCTTATCGTTGATGGTGGAAGCTACAACAATATCATTAGCAACGATTTGGTGCAAGCTTTGGGGTTGACAACCTGGCGACATCCAGAACCGTATTATGCACAATGGTTGCATAATGTCGTGAACCAAAATTACTCATCGTGTCAAAGTTTGTTTTTCAGTAGGAGACTATCACAACAAAGTGGAGTGTGACTTCGTGCCTATGCATGCATGTCACTTGTTGTTGGGGTGTCCGTGGCAGTATGATCGCAATGCTACGCACCACGGGAGATCCAACAAGTACTCGTTGGTGCATCAGGAAGATCATATACCCCGTGTCCTATGCCGTAGAATTCTACTCATGCCGAGGAGATCATAGCTAAAAAGGCGATCGTGAAGACTACCCCGACGGAGATTCCGAGGTTACACAAAAGACGAGGAAGTCTTTTCTTGAAGAAAGGGAGGATGATACGCCATATCTACAACCAAAGCATTGCAAAAGGTAAAACAAAATATTGTGAAGGCCGATAGGGTGGATGTGGATGCCGCCAACGAGAGGACGTTCTCTGGATAAAACCCTAGCGCGTGCGCGCAACAAGAAAGACATATGGTGGGATGGCATCAAGGGTTGCATTACGCGAAGAAGAATCAAGTGCATGGAACAAGTTTGTGCAAGAAGCTAAGAGAAGGAAAGCCCACAACACAAGGGAAACCAAGAGGAGATTTGGCCATGCATGGAGAGGACGCCAGAACATGGCATGTGGGTTGGTTCATTTGGATCCAATTCGCATGACCAATTGGTGATTAATATTTTATTCCAAAACTAGAATAGTTTAAATTCTAATTAAAGAAAGTATTTTTTTGGGTTCGATTATCGTTAACGTGAACGAAGAATCGACTCGATTATCTTGCTCACATGAACAATGATCGAATACTGATTCATCGTAGCAACTCGGATACTGTTCATCCAATTTTTGTGCTTGTGTGGGAGGCTATATAAACCCCCCCATGGCCGCACCATATAGAGGACAAGTTATGATTTAGATAATAAAAATCAGAAAAGCCGTTTTGGCGCATATCGTGTGTTCTTGAGTCGTGATATGAGTTGGAGAGATTGAGGGAGAAAGATTGAGAGCAAGATCAAGATATCTATCTCTTGTTTCGGAGTACTATTCACCTAACGCTACTACTTGCAATTCAATCTATTAGATTGGTTTGTGAGTATATTGATTTTCTTACAATTCAATTCACCGAATTGGTTTGTGAGATTGCTACTGATCTTCGAGTGTACCGTGAAAGATTGGGCCAACAATCAGGAATTCATCTAATCAACTAGGTGGATCCGTATCAGGTGGTATCAGAGCTTCAGTTGCTCATGGTACTTCGTTGCTACGAAGATCAAGTATCGACATGGGCGATACGAAGGACATGAAGTTGGTCATGCAATTCAGCTACACTATAGATCAATGTGAGGAGGATCCACTCCACGATCCGAGCTACATATTCTTCAATCGTGTCGAGTGGGGAACACAGATTGTGCTATGATGATCGATACGGGAAGCTTGACAAACGCTGCAAGCCAAACACTTGTGGACAGATTGGGGTTGATCACAAAGCCACATCCGGAGCCATATCTATTGCTTTGGAGGTTCAAGCACATTCCGATCACAAAACAAGTGGAGGTAAAATTTTCTTTGGATGGGTATACTGTTGTTGTTACTTGCGACATGATTCCTATGCATATGAAAGCATATTCATGGTGATTGGTGCATATTGGTTGAAAGAACAAAGACATACATCGAGTTGCATCACGTCCCGTCATGCGGTACTCCTTTCCATGGAGAGGAACACGAAAGGACATTACATCTTGGTCCTCGTCAAGGTACTTTGAAGATAGACAACGACGAGACAAGGCCCAAGGAGACATTAAAGAGCAGCAGCAAAGGCTAAAGGCCAAGAAACGTGAAGAAGAACAGTTGGCCGAGGAAGAACAGAAGAAATTAGAATTGGCGACCCTTCTTTCTACCCAAAAACAGCAAGAGGTGTCGTTCCATCATGACAAAACTACTAGTGAGGCACCACAAGATGGTCTTTGTATGTCGACCAAGACGGTTCGAGTTGACAACACTTCCATTCTCACAACGGGCAATGAACCAACGCTTTCAAATCGAGTGCAAAATCAATGGCAAAGTTTACAAGCTTATCGTTGATGGTGGAAGCTACAACAATATCATTAGCAACGATTTGGTGCAAGCTTTGGGGTTGACAACCTGGCGACATCCAGAACCGTATTATGCACAATGGTTGCATAATGTCGGTAAACTGAAAATTACTCATCGTGTCAAAGTTTGTTTTTCAGTAGGAGACTATCACAACAAAGTGGAGTGTGACTTCGTGCCTATGCATGCATGTCACTTGTTGTTGGGGTGTCCGTGGCAGTATGATCGCAATGCTACGCACCACGGGAGATCCAACAAGTACTCGTTGGTGCATCAGGGAAGATCATATACCCTGTGTCCTATGCCAGAGAATTCTACTCATGCTGAGGAGATCATAGCTAAAAAGGCGATCGTGAAGACTACCCCGACGGAGATTCCTGAGGTTACACAAAAGACGAGGAAGTCTTTTCTTGAAGAAAGGGAGGATGATACGGCCATATCTACAACCAAAGCATTGCAAAAGGTAAAACAAAATATTGTGAAGGCCGATAGGGTGGATGTGGATGCTGGCCAACGAGAGGGGACGTTCTCTCGGGATAAAACCCTAGCGCGTGCGTGCAGTCAAGAAAGACATATGGTGGGATGGCATCAAGGGTTGCATTGGCGTCAGAAGAAGCATCAAGTGCATGGAACAAGTTTGTGCAAGAAGCTAAGAGAAGGAAAGCCCACAACACAAGGGAAACCAAGAGGGAGATTTGGCCATGCATGGAGAGGACGTCAGGAACATGGCATGTGGGTTGGTTCAGTTTGGATCCAATTGCATACCAATTGGTGATTAATATTTTATTCCAAAACTAGAATAGTTTAAATTCTAATTAAAGAAAGTATTTTTTTGGGTCGATTCGTCGTTCGCGTGAACAAGAATCGACTCAATTATCGCTCACGTGAACATTATCGGACACGACATCGTGAGCAACTCGAATACTGTTCATCCAATTTTTGTGCTTGCGTGGGAGGCTATATAAACCCCCCATGGCCGTACCATATAGAGGACAAGTTATGATTTAGATAAAAAAAAATCAGAAAAGCCGTTTTAGCGCATATCGTGTGTTCTTGAGTCGTGATATGAGTTGGAGAGATTGAGGGAGAAAGATTGAGAGCAAGATCAAGATATCTATCTCTTGTTTCGGAGTACTATTCACCTAACGCTACTACTTGCAATTCAATCTATTAGATTGGTTTGTGAGTATATTGATTTTCTTACAATTCAATTCACCGAATTGGTTTGTGAGATTGTTACTGATCTTCGAGTGTACCGTGAAAGATTGGGCCAACAATCAGGAATTCATCTAATCAACTAGGTGGATCCGTATCAATACGTCGTTATTCTAATTCTACTAATCTGCTTATTTATTTTTATAAGAAAGGAATATGCACGCCATCAAAATGTCATTGTCTATTATCTCACTATGATAGTTGTATCCAATGTAGAGTGATTATATAATTTATTACATTAGAAGATGTATTGATTTTTATAATATTATAGGAAAACTAGTTCAAGATCAACGACATCTGACAAACAATAGTTCAATATTGAAGAAGCATACTAAATTGTGTTGCAATATATCAATTATATGTTGCTTATAGGTGTTAGCTATGTTTTGTAACAAATAAAAAAATTATGTTGTAACTTTGCAACACTTTTTCTTTTGTACAGCAACACCTAATTTGCGCTACAGTAGACCTATCTTACAGCAATACCACTAATAACATCACTTATCACATTTGTTGTTATTCATCCTAGTAACACATATTTGTAGATATAGCAACATATATACGTGTTGCTATAACCTAGTCCTGTTGATTTATAAATCGGGGTTATTTTTGTTATCGCACTGCTGAAGGGGCTATTTTGCATATTGTGTCGCCGAACTGGGTTATTTTTGATATTACGTTGTTGAAGGGGCCTTTTTTCATATTGTGTTGCCGAATGAGGCTATTTTCAATATTGCGCAGCACAAGGGGGCTTTTTTTTATATTGTGTCGCGTAAAACACATTCTAAATATATTTGGCCACATCGAAACTCCTAATTATTCTCTACTTTCTATTTCCTTATCTTTTCGAAAACTATCAGTTGCGCAGACACTTAAAGATATACTAAAATTATAAATTTAATTTAATTTAAAAATAGCCTCCGGTTTCCAATTCAAATGACTAAATTACTATTTTTGAATTGTTGTAGTGGTGACTAGCATCTTGTCACCATTTCATCTGGTGATGTCGCCATTTGAAACAGCGATAGATGCCATTTTTGTAAAAAGAAGGCCCGCCAACATTGATCTATGGCTTCCTTTGTTATCACCGCTACCTCCCGCGGCGTGGCCGATTTTTGTTTAAAGGTTCTCCTGTTTAATAGCAACGCTTTTATTTTTTTTATTTTTTATTTTTTGCATTTTGGCATTTCTTTGGAAGCCTGCTGCCACCATCGAAATTGGATGGCTGGATTTGTCGGAGAACATCGCAATGAAACGGAAGCAAAGCCGTTTGGCAAACCTCTATAGCAAAAGACCATTGTGAGTATCTTATTTTGGACCATGGACTTATTTTGGACCAAGGTCCATGCAAAGAATTAGCACTTATTCTCTGTCTTTGCTTTCTACATCAAACCCGTGTTGTACTCCAGAAAGTATCTTGTGAATTGCGCCAAGTATGCCGATTTGGTCTCTTATTGTCCGTCTGTCGCCCCGCGCCAGGTGATGGTGACTCGTATTGGCCGAAATTTCCGATTTTTCCTGTTAACTACAGTGACCCCATTTGCGTCTTTTTTTTTTTTTTAATGACCGGTTGTATATGGATTTTTTCTTGAGCTTTTTTTTTTGATCTTGCGAGTATGTGAAGTTGCAGCCACAGGTATCGGCATGGGAAGAGTTGCGGTCCAAATTTTCGCAGTGGATTGGATGTATCGGGCTCTTCTCAAAGTTCGTGGCAAGCCCGTAGCCTGTACAAAGGCCATCAAAATCCATTGGACTGTTTCAATCTCTTCTTTGATTGGATTAACGAAGGTCGCTGGCTCGTCTGCATAGAGGGAGGTCTCATCCATCCAAAGCAATTCCAGAAGTGTGTTTAACTTGAGTCACAACTGATCACAAAGAACGTGGAAAGAAGTACCAAGTCCTACAAGTAGCTAGCTCAAGGGTGTACACAGGTGAAAACTACAGTGAATCCAATCAGCTCGAGCCCGAAAGAACTCGCATGTAACAAGAAAGGAGGTAGCGCCATCCGACCATCGGCCTGCCCGTGCGGGGGTTGTCGGCGCAAGCGGACATCTTCTTCTCCGATAACTAAACAGTGTATGCGCATACACTGTTCCTTCCAACGTGGACTCGTACAAAAGAGGAAGCAGGTTTTTTTCCTAATCAAACAGCCTAGCGAATACACTTTTCACCATACGGCAAAGTTCAGCTTTCTGAATTTTGGGTTTCCTGGGGAGATGAATCTGTCGTCGGAGGTAACTGAAGCTGGCGTCGGAGGGGTTTCTGACGCCGGAGAGATTCTAGTCCCGTTTTTGCAGGTTTATTGTGTAGTTAGAAATACCACATAATGCAATGTATACATGAAGGTTTATTGCAAAGGAATGATTTCTGTGGTTCTTTTGTATAAAAGCAATGTTTTGTAATTGAATATGAATAATAGATTAAAACACAACTTAAAACAAATAAACAATAATAATTTAACAGTTATTTTCACAAAGGACACCAAGTCTAATCAAATTATTTCACATAGTCATATGACTTTAATCACACAGCTCCCTTCCTAAGTGTTTTACAAAAATCGAACCCTTGTGTGAAATCCCTGAGCATGTCTATGACCGCGAACGCGGCTATTCGAATAAATTGTTTAACACTCTACAGAGGTTGTACACTTTACCCACACGATATAACCAGTGTTGAAAGTACTAATCATAACAAAACTTTTCAGAAACTTCATTTCAAACATTGACACTCTCGATGTGTTTTACTGACGACACTAACGCCCACACAAGAAATTAGTCCATCGCACACCGTTGGACAGGGAAACGGTGAATCGTCTCGCGATGTGAATCGCCACTAAGACAGAAACACACCTCCACCCTAGCACAGAGCCTAACCTACTACCTGAGTAGTCAATATCGAGACTCCATAACTTATTAAGTTAGGCTCGTCCCATACTAGGCATGTAGCCGTACAGATATGGCTCAGTTCAATGGCACACAAAGTTAAATCCTTAATTGACCAAGGAAAAACTTCCTAAGCAATCATTCTTTTCAATTCCCATGCACTAATTTCAACTATGTCACACAGTTTTCACCACTTGCCTTAGTCTAAATCTTTTCCCACCCTGTTGGTTAAGTGCAACACATGCTGTCAATGAGTAATACCACACAGCACACATAGTTTTATCCCATAGTTCTATAGTTACTTAGTCAAATTTATAGTGGCAACTCACATGAAATGATGACTCGTTGTGTTGTTAATAATCTCCTCGTATCTAACCAACACACATTGGTGCTACGATAATACCAACTAAATAATGAACCAATCTAGGGTGAAAAAAGATTATGACATAACAATAGATAATGTGGATCTAAACAAATAGGATTAATAACTAAACCCAAAAGCATTGAAATAAATACTTAAAGTAAATACAATAATTGAATCAAAGTAATTTTTTTTAAAAAAAAAACTGGGTTCAATATGATCAAAGGTGCTACTTGCCTTAGAATAGATCATGATACTGGTCTTGGTCTTAGTAAACTCCTTCTTCTTCAAAATCCCATAAAGAATCAACGTCTGCTCGCAAACGAAGCAAATAAGCAAAATAAATAAACATAGAGACAAAATAAACTCTAAAAATTAAATACAAATCTCAAAAAAAAATAGAGCTCGAATTTAGATAAATTTAGAAATTTGAATGGGCTCAATCGGAGTTCGGATGAAGAAGATGTGGCTTTTGGACATTCTAAACGTAAAGAAATACCTAAATTGAAATTTCTGAATTATCCCAAATTATTTTCATATTTAAAAATCAGAATATGACGCAAGCTGACGTCTACCCTGAATTCAGAATTAAAATAAATCTAAGAAAAAGGCCCTGAGACTAACATGTGGGTACAAGGTCTATAGACCCGGTCCACAGAACAGACATATTGGTCGACGGGTCTAGTCTACGGAACAACGCTCTGACATGTGGGACCACGAGGCAGAGGCTCAGCTCATGGTGGAACAATTCCACATGGGGTTGGATATAGGGTTCAGCCGGCTGTGCCACGCATGCGCGCACATGACGCTGATGAGGACGACTCGCGGGCATTGGATGGCCACATGGACTCGACGGCGACAAGGGCTCGGGTCCCAACTGTTAAGGGTAAAAACAGATCCGATACAGACGGATAATGGCTCTGCCATATTTGTTTTTGTATTTTTTCCGAATCTGGATACGAATACGAATACTCCGGATACGAATATGAATACAAATAATATCGAATACGAATATGGAGCGAATACGAGTTGAAACGAATACGATCACAGATATTTTTTGGAACATGAAAACCCCTTAAATTGTATGCCAGAAATTAACGAAAACATATAACTAGTTTATTTGATGCAAACATTCATGAATTGTTTATATTTTCAGCAACTACACAAAACATTGGCACTAGCAAGCTGCATTAACTAGTTCATCACAAACATAACACTCAGTTTACAATATTTAGCTCATAAGTCATAACACACGAAGCAAGTCATCACACATTCACACTTAGTTTAATACATACATAAAACTTAGTTCACACTAACATTGATTAGGCTGGATGGTTAATCTACACACAAATGATTGTAACATCCCAAAGTATTTTACCAAAAATAAAATTAATAAAGTTATTATTTTATTGTATTTTTTGAGATTTAAAAGAGTTTTCTTGGTTAAAAAGAAAAATAATAATAAAATAAAGTCAATTATTTAATTTCTAAATTTTCAATGTCAAATATAAAATTTATTGAGATTTCTGGGATTTTATTGGATTTAAAGTGAAAATGAAATAATTAATTAATTTCTTGAATTTAAAAAAGGTTTTTCCTTTTTTTCAAAAATTAAAAATAATTTATGTGAAAAAAAACCAACTTTAACTTGCAATTAGTTTTATTAAGTTTAAAATAATTCAAGGAATTTTTGTGATTTTTTCTAGAATTTATTTAACTTTATTTGCTATTTTCTAAAAGGCTATTTGATTTGTTGCTTTTTTCTGAAATTCAGAAATCAATTAAAATCTTATTTTCTCTTTTGGGCTGAAATCCTCTTCTTTTGGGCCAAAATTCGGATATCCGGATTTGGTCTTATCCGGATAATCCGTATTTGTATCCGTATCCGCCGGATAGCATGCCTACCGTATTCATTTCCGTTTTCGACAAAAAAAAACCGAATTCGTTTATGATCTGAAAATTATCCGAGAAAAATCTGATCTGAGACAATCCGAATCCGTTTCGTCCGGATCGGTCGGAAACTATCAGATCCATTTTCATCCCTACCAACGGTCTCCGTCGAACGGTGGTTCTTCGCTGGCGGTGAGTGGTACCGATGTGTAGAGGGTGATATTGTGAACCCGTTGGCGCACTTACTAGTGCTCGAGGACAACAATGATGGTTGACGGCGAGCTTCAAGTGAAGAGGAAGGTTTGGGCATTGTTGGACTTGAGCTCCGGCCAGGCACTGGCGATGGGGAAGGGTTCACCAAGTAGCCCTTGCGACGACAGACTCGACGGCATAGACCACGTCGATGAGGCATCAACGACGGCGATTGAATTTGAAGAAAACAAGTGGCGGCGGTGGAACCCTAAAAGTTCATTTTCGGCGGCGCTAGGGTTCTTGAGGAGCGGCGGCTTAGGGTTTCAGATGAGGCCGCAGATGCGATCCTAGCGGTGCTATTTATAGGGCTCGGGCGTGTCAGATTTGGAAATGCCCAAATCGTGATCTTTTCGGACTCAGTGGTTATTAGGGATAGAAATCGATTCGGGATAGGATTTTAGCATATAAGGAAGCGGAGAGATAAGAGATTGGGTTTGATACGATTTCCTGAGATATTTTAGTTGGAGATTGAGTTTTGTCGGATGAAGCTCAAGCTTCAACAATGGCGGTTGAAGGTGAAGCCTTGCACTGGGACGAAGACGCGAGGTGAGGGACGGGTCTAACACGTGGGCCCCATGCGTCAGAGAGAGTGACTGATGCGGCCAAGCGGGCTGGTGCGAATAGGCCGCTACGTGGGCCACACGTGCGGAAAATAAGGTTGGGCCGGGGAGATTCGGCCCGAGAGGATTTCTGAGATTTTACTTAGATTTTACTTTTTAGAAAATACAGTAAATCCAATTGACAAATAGAAAATACCAAATGAACTCAGAAAAATTCTAGAAAAATCTTTTAAATATATCCAAGTGCATAAAATCCAAATAAAATAGTTTTGACAATAATTGATGTTGACATTAATCATATTAAATTATTTTGATACTAAAGGTCCACATTAAGCTTTGAACTAAAGTTCAAAAAAAATCTCAAGGGTGAATTTTTCAACTACTAACTATTCAAAATGTTTTTCTAAATCTCATATAATTAGGATGTTCTCCTGCAGATCTTTGCAAGGTGGTGATTGCCCCCGAGTCTGTGTTTGCAACGTGATGTGGTTGGCCAGCCCTGTAAGGGGCCTGTTCCGCTGCCGCGCATGTGCCTTAATTGATAGTGGGTGACACCATTGCTAGAGCACACCGAATACAATCTACCTGGTCGAGGTGCCACGATTATGGCGGCAGTTTCGCTGGAACTTCTGCCCTCTCAGTTATTGATGGACCCGATTGAACTAGATTTGTTACAGTGGAAAATCAGCTAGCTCGGCTGCCGATTCAAATTTCGAATGGCTCGGCAATCTTGCTAGATTTGTCGCACCTTCCAAATCAGTCTGGTTCTGCAGTCAATGGGTTGGACACGGTATCACCTTTGAACACGTCGGATCATGCCTGAAAGAAAGGGCTACCTTGGTTTCGTAGGTTTTTTCATCATGGCTAGAGTGCAGCAAGACCGAACCCTAACAAATCGGTCTATGGCTGGGCTGGGACGGGAACCGGAGATCTTCGCTCATTCGTTGAAATTCTTCGCCACCGTAGTGACATTGATTTTGGCCAGGGTTGTGGCGGACAGAGAAAGGAGAAGGTACCTGTTGGCGGCTTCGGCAGTGGACAATTCACAAGCGTCGGAAGTGCTGCCCCTGGCATCGGTGGTACTAGCAGCCAGGCAAAGGGTGATGGGCAGTTCTTGGGCGGTTAGAGAAAGGAGAATGTACCCTTTGGCGGCTTTGGCACTGGACCATTCACAAGCGTCGGAGGTGCTGCCCCTGGCTTTGGTGGTACTAGCGGCCAGGCTACGGGCGGTGGGCAATTCTCGGGTATTGGAGGTGGTAGCCAATTCTCAATCAATGGCGGTGTTGGCAGCCAGGCTGCTGAGCCTAGCGGTGTGATTGGTGGGCAGCGAGATGCCCCGGTCTTTGGCCCTAATAACCACAATGATCGACCGCTCAGTTTTGGGAAGATTCAGAGATGGTAACTTCAATGGTCGAGGGCATGGCCGGTTCAGAGGGGGGAATCATGCTCATGTCAAAGCTAGTTCTGTAGATGAGGATTCAAACCTTATTTGTTTTCGATGTAAAGGGAAGGGACATGAAGTTTCTAATTGCAAAGCAATTTTAATGTGTGATATTTGTGAGGGCACAGATCATTTGGCAAATAAGTGTTCATTGTTGCTGGTGCTGAGACCTATTGCTAACCTTTGTGGGTTTCGGTGCTGATGGATTGTAATTTTATGACATCCCAATAGCTGGGACGAAGAAGGTGAAGAAAGAGACCAATAAGACGGGGTTGGTTCGGGTCACAGGTGATCGTCTGTCTGAAGACCATCTGATTACTAAGCTGAGAAGATTAATTGCAATGAATTGGCATCCAAAGGTGGAGATTCAGGGGGAAAATGTGCTTATGGTACATTTTCCAGATAGACTTGATATGCTTCGCACGGCGGCAATTGGTGATGTGCATGTGAAGGATCTTAAGGTGGTGTTACATTTCGTAGAATCGAATATGAAACCCACACCTAAGTATCAGCTTCAGAAGGTATGGGTTTAGGTTCTAGGAGTGCCTTACGAAGTACATGACTTTCTGAGCCTTTGTGCTATATGGTCAATTATCGGCAATGCAATGAGAGTGGACATGGAAAAGGTGCGTAAGACTGTTTTGGTGCGTATGCTGGTAGGAGTGCTGGACATAGAGGCCATACCTACTAGTGTAGAGATTGTGGTTGGTGAGTATGTTTATAATTTTTTTTTTCAAAGTTGAAGAAGCTGTGGTGGATGTTGTCGACGAAGACATTGATTGGAGAGAGGATCACGAGGGGGAAGACAAATCGAACAGAGGCAAATATGTGGAGATGGAAGACAGAGATGCCAAAAGATTGAAGAATAATTCGGATTCTAAATCGACTGCTCCTGATAAGCACATGGGTTAGTCTACCTCGTTAACTAAGGGGACTACCTTGGGGCTCTTGGCATCGGATATCATCTGGGTTACACCGAGGGCAGTCAGAAAAGAGTTTGAGACTGTTGCTCGAGGGGATGGTACGGACATCTTAAACGTCCAGGGTCAGAGCTTGGCCACTGCCGCCAAAGTTTGTTTACCCTCGCATCAGAAGAATGATACAAATGTTGATTCGGGTGATTGCACTGCAACAGAAGTTTTCTTGGCGGTCCAGGATGAGACGGATGTTCCTACCGTGTTCGGGGAATTCGCTGCCACGCCAAGCAATCCCACTGCCGGGTCAGGACTTTCCGTTGTCACGACAAACTCGCCTGTAGTTTGTTTCACCGCCGAATCAGTCCCTTCCGGTGATATGGCAAGCTCGCCTGCAGTTTTGTGTCGCTACCGCGCCAGGTATTCACGCTGCAGCGTCAGCTCCTCCCATTGACCCGGCAAGATCGCCAGCAGTTTGTTCCCTACCCGGTACATCAGCAGTTCCTGCCGACTCTGTGCTGGGTGACTACTATGGTGGGGAAACTTTTGGATCGGTCCAAGTAGAGCCGGCTTCATCTACCATGGTTTCCACGGCAGATGCTACTGCTACCAAGGAGGGCAAAGCTTTGCCCTTTGGATGGCTCCACGATTGTCAAGTCTGATGCAGCCTCAAAATCAGATAGGGTTTCATGGCCAGCGTTGATCCAAGTGGTCGATCCAGTGGATCTTAGACAGAGTGAGCGCATCAAGAAACAACAGTCTGGTGATGAACAATTGGTTCAAAAGGCTATGCGGCGTACAAAAGTTTGTGATCTTGAACTTGATCCAAGCAATCCAAGTCTGATAATAAAGTTTCATTTATGTCTTTGTCTGATATGCAAGTTGTTGAAAAAATTGCTAGCATTGGCATTTCTTTGGGAGTTGATAGTACTGAGATTGGTAGTTTAATTAACAATTTTAAGACTCTTGAATTAGGAAGATTAAAAAATAAATAAATTATAGATGTAAAGGATATGGAGGATGAGAATATGGATTGCCGCGATATCTCAGCCCTTAATCATTTTTGTAGTGATTTAGATGATGATTTGGAGGATGACAACTCTAATTTTACATTGGTGACAAATAAAAAGAGGTCGAAAAAGAAAAATATTCATAATAGGCCAATCAAATTAAACTTAAAATGAAAGGTCTTTTTTGGAATAGCAGAGGTCTGAGAGACTTGGCTAAACATCTTTATATTTGTGAAGTGCTTAAGGAATAACATTTCGATTTTGTGGCTATTTTTGAAACTGGTAAAAAAGACTTTTCAATGGCTAATCTTAACCATCTTTGTGATGGGTGGGATTTTATGTGGCATTTTTCTCCCCCAAAAGGTCGGTCGGGGGGTATCCTTTTAGAGGTGGATCATCGGGTTTACAATATTGGTTCTATTGATTCTGGTGATTTTTATGTAAAGTTTTATCTAAAAACAGAGATGATGATTTCCAATAGGTTCTTGTGGTTGTTTACGGTGCAACCCAACCTCAATTCAAGGAGAAGTTCCATAATGAACTTATTCATGCATGTAGGAAAGAATCACTTCCTATTTTAATTGGGGGTGATTTTAATATCATCGGGCATTCATGTGAAAAAAATAACTTTGAGTATAGTGGCCTTTCTTGTTTAATGTTGTGATTAATAATTTGGATTTAAGAGAAATTGTTTTATCTGGTAGACAATAAAATTGGGCCAATTCATTAGATAATCCAACATTTGAAAAGCTGGATAGAGTCTTAATGAATACAGAATGGGAACATAAACTTCCTTTGGTCATAGTTAATGCTCTAGAAAGGTTTTTGTCTGATCACATGCCATTGCTTTTAAATACGAGAGCGGCTCCTTATAGTGGATGTTAGCCTTTATTTAAATTTGAATTAGGATGGTTATGTAGGGAGGGTTTTAGGGAGATGGTAGCTGATGTGTGAAAAAAATAAAAAATAGAGTTCATTCAGCCTTACATATTTGGCAATGCAAGGTTAGATCTCTTAGATGATATCTTCGTGGTTGGGCTAAAAATACCAGTGGGACTTATAAATGAAGGATCGCGGCAAGACTACGATAGCACAAAATAAATTTTTTTACCGCACAACCAAGGAACCTCCGCTAATAATAGATCACGGGATTAACACTAGACGCGCAGACTCGTAGCAGAAGTAGAGTCGATGTAGCGAGATAATGCGGTCGTAGTCGTACTCGCCGCGCATCTTCTCCTCCGAGTGGTCGTACTCGCCGCGCGTCTTCTCCTACAAGTAGTCGTACTCGCCGCGCGCCTGCTCCTCCGAGTAGATGTACTCACCGCGCGTCTGCTCTTCCGAGTGGTCGTACTGAGTTGCGGATCGTCCTAGTGCTGATGCTTCGCAACAACACCTCCAAGGTATCCACACGTATGGGGCAGGGACACCACGCGCTGGAGTGCTAGCACCGGCAGCGTGGTTGATGAAGGCGTGGCTATTAGAGTTTCGGAAAGTTCTTCAAAAGATCGTCATCACAGCCCTTACCAACACCCCTCTATTTATAGGTATCCATGATTGGTCTCGAACTTGAGGCCCGTTATGAACTCGAGGCCTACAAGAATTCAGATCACCATCCAAATCAAATCTCAGCCCTTTAAGTGTGCGACCCTATAGGTTCATTTGTAATCGGTTGTGACTCAGAAACTCTTTTACGACAGCTAGTCGTCAGCGGTACCTAGCAGCACACAACGATTCTTAAACACACATAGAATATATCGGACGAATCTTAATGCAATATGATCTACCAGGTCCATATCACTAACGGTCAGCTCGTATCTCTATACGACCTGTTCATATTTAGTCTCGACCAATTCGTAACTCCTTACAACCAGGTCCCGACCACTTAGTGACCATGTTCGACTAGCCTACGACCAACTCGTATCTCCATACGACTAGTTCGTATCTGATCAAACTGAAAGATCTTCTCGTGTATGCTCCCTTTGTCTCATGATGTCTGGTTGAACTCCAGGTGAGATTTTGTATCATCCATGGACTGTTCAGTACTTTCTCGATCAAGTGTCGAATAATTTCATGTGGTTGACACTTCGACCACCAATGGCATGGCCATGCACTTTCTTTATCCGACTGCAACAAGGGGCCCAGAGACATCTCTCCTGTTATGTTAGGAGGGGCAAATCCCATATCCGATCAGCCACATCCCTCCGCATATTTCATAGCATACCCGAAAGTTACCTTTATAACTACCCAGTTACGAGTAGCGTTTGGCAACCCCTAGGAGTGCTACTACATTTGTAGGAAACCATGCTGATCTCAGGTCTAAGGATTATACATCATCATTGCTTGAGACCAACTAATGATACATAGAATCATAACAATCTCAACAGTGTCTCAAGTTGGGTCTTTTCCAACACCATATTCTCTAACATGTGTCTATATTATTAGTTTGATATCTCCATATCCATGACTTGTGAAACATAGTCATCAACCAATACATATACTAGTCTATTCATATGTGTTCTCATATGTTTCCGACTAGGGAATGTTTAAGAATAATCATCACAGAAATATAGAGTTTCACAATCAAGTCACATACTTGCTAATAAATATTATTGATATTATTCTATGAACAAGATAACATATTATCCAATGTTATGAACATATTGAAATATAATCATCTTTATGATTGCCTCTAGGACATATTTCCAACAATAAAAAGGAAAAGATAAGACTTAATTTGATAATTGATGAGTTAGATAAAAAGGTTGAGTTGGTGCGATTGTTTGAGCAAGATCTTAATCTTAAAAAAGTTGCTAATGATATATAGGCTCATCTATTGAGAGAAGAAGAAATTAAGTGGTACCAGAGGTCCAAAGAAAAATTTCTTTTGGAGGGAGATAGAAATACACATTATTATCATTTGATTGCGAATGGAAAGCATAGAAGACAAAGAATTTTTCATCTCGATCAAGAGGAATGGATAATTCGGGGTGAAGTACAATTAAAGAAGTATATTACCAATTATTATAAAGTTTTGTTTGGACCATCTGAAGTTAATCATTTATCTATGATTGATGCTTTTGCAAATGATATACCTCAAGTTTCGGACACAGAGAATAACTTCCTTACAGAACCTTTCACTGAAAAGGGGGTGAAAGAAGCAATTTTTCAAATGGAACATAACAAAACACCTGGGCCAAACGGCTTCCCAGCTGAGTTTTATAAGGTGTTTTGGGAAGTTATTAAAAATGACTTGTTAGTCATGTTTCATGATTTTCATAGTTGCTCACTGTCTCTTTTTAGCTTGAATTTTGGGATCATTACATTGCTTCCAAAAAAATAGATGCTAAGCAAATACAACAATATAGGCCTATTTATCTTCTAAATGTTAGTTTTAACATTTTTACTGAAGTGGTTACTAATAGACTTATGGGAGCAGCTCAAAAGATTGTTAGACCTTCCTCGTCGTCGTTCATGACAGGAAGATATATTCTTGATGGAGTTATTATCCTTCATGAAACCATCCATGAGTTACGTAAACAGAATTTGGATAGAATAGTTTTCAAGGTTGATTTTGAGAAAACATATGACAAAGTAAAATGGCTGTTTTTACTCCAAACTTTGAGAATGAAAGACTTTTCATCTAAGTGGTGTTCCTGGGTGGAAAGTTTAGTCAAGGGAGGGGGTGTGGGAATAAAAGTAATGATGATATTGGATCTTTTTTCCAAACTCGAAAGGGTCTTAGGCAAGGTGATCCCATGTCTCCTATTCTTTTTAATCTTGTTGTGGACATGCTTGCCATCTTTATTTCAAGATCTAAAGCAGTAGGTCTTTTTACCAGGAATAGTTCCTCACTTAATTGATGATGGGTTGTCAATTTTATAGTATGTTGATAATACGATCCTCTTATTGAATAATGATTTAGAACAAGCAAAACATCTCAAACTTATTCTATGTGTCTTTGAACAATTATCGGGTTTAAATATTAATTTCCATAAAAGTGAGATTTTTTATTTTGGTTTAGTTTCACAGTACACACAAATATTTGGTTGTGAAGTGGGTGCTTTTCCTTTCAGGTACTTAGGAATTCCTATTCATTTTAGAAAAATAAGGAATAGTGATTGGAAAGGTGTTGAGGATAGAGTTGAGAAAAAAACTTAACAGCTGGAAAGGAAAAAAATATGTCTGTTGGTGGACGATTAGTACTTATTAACTCGGTGCTAAGCAATCTGCTAATGTTTATGTTCTCTTTTTTTAGGCTCTTAGAGTGGATCTCAAAAGACTAGACTTTTATCGATCTAAATTTTCCTGGCAGAGTGATAGACATAAACGAAAATATAGTCTTGCTAAATAGAGCTTAGTGTGTTCACCCAAAGAGCGTGGCGATCTAGGCGTTCAAAACTTAGACACAGAAAATAAAAGCTTAGTCGGGAAATGGTTGTTCAAGTTACTTAATGAAGGAGTTTAACAATCTTTGCTAAAAAGGAAATATTTGGGTGAGAATAGTTTTTCGCATGTGGTTAATAAGCCTGGGAATTTCCATTTTTGGTCAGGCCTTATGAAAATTAAAGATCAATTTTTACGCTTTGGTTCATTCCAGGTTAAGAATGGAATGCAAACTGATTTTAGGAAGATATTTGGTTAGGAGATTATCCACTGAAAGGACAATATACAATACTTTATAATGTGGTGAGGAGAAATAATGATATAGTGACAAATATTATGAGATCGACTCCTTTAAATATTTATTTTCGAAGACCTATTATTGGGACTAAGTTGCATGCTTGGAATGAGTTCATGTTGAGAATTTATAACTTACAATTAAGCTCGTAAATGGATGTTTTTAGTTGGAATTTGAATAAGTCTGGATTTTTTTGTGTACAGTCTTTTTATGCGACACTAATTGGCAATTATCAAGCCCCTAATAAGGTTTTTTTTGGCTGATTAAAATTCCATTTGAAGTGAAAATATTCCTATTGTATATCAAAAGAGGGGTAGTATTAACTAAAGATAATCTGCTTAAAAGAAATTTGAGAGGAAGCAAAAAGTGTTGTTTCTGTATTAAAAAGGAAACAATTCAACATCTTTTTATCGACTGCCCTTTTGCACATCTTGTATGGTGGATTGTTCAATGTACGCTTAATTTATCTCCCTCTATAAGCATAAAAAACATGTTTAGAAATTAGTTAGCCCGCATTACAAAAAGTTTAAAATCACAACTCCTGGTGGTAGCTACTGCTTTATGTTGGTATATTTAGTTATGTCGGAATAATGTTGTGTTTGACAAAAAGATCGTCACTAACCCCTTGTAAGTTATCTTATTAAGTGGGCATTGACTGAGTGTATAGGCAAATCTGCAGAAAGCGGCCTAGAAGGAGTACATGTTGGCCGGAAGCCAAAGGTTAGAGTTTGTGACGAAGTAAATCTTCAATTTGTATGAGTGACAGCACAGAATTTGTGAGTTTACTTTTCAATCGTCTTTTGGTTGTAAAGTTTTAAACCACTTTTAACATTGATATAAAACTCGGGGGAGACATTTGATCTCTTCCGTTATCTAGAAGAGTGCACACAGGTGTGTGCGTTCCTGGGAAAGCACGAAAAGCTGCTACGAGCGAACCAGCAAAATTACAGTGACTAATTTCTACATGGCCGAGGCAGAGAACAATTGTTTTTGTAACACCCCAGCCCAACACTGAGCCTAGAATCCCACCACACTACACTTTAAACTAATAATTATCGACACACTATAAAAATTACAGCAAGGAAACAATGATAATCATATCAATGGACCACAAGAAGGACATGCATAATTATGGATCAAGCGACAATAAATAAGCAATGGGAATTATAACCAGGTAAATAATCCAAAATAGCATCAACCAATGAATCCAAATTGATAAAGCAAATAGTCTAGTCCAAACGATGTCCTAAACTTTATTCAACCTCTAACATGTCCAGGTGTAATCCAATATTGAATGAAAAGGTTCTTATGGCAAATGATCATATGTTGTCCATGTGCTCTACTCGCTCTCAGTTACGGCATCCTCGAAGATCACCTAAAGACAACAATAGAGCAAGGGTGAGTCCACGACTCAGCAAACACATCCATAAACAACGAACAATAATAAACCAACAGCATTCAATAACTTCATTAACATCACATGCACTTCTATTAATATTCTCATGCTGTTACCTTCCATTTGTTTAACACACATTAATCTCATTTATGAATGCAACTCTAATCTATATGTCCACATGCACTTCTTTCGCGTATACCGGTATAGCATGAGTGAATGCTCGCGACAACATTCACTCTCAAGCCCGTTCCTCCATAAGGATCGGGGACCTCCTCTACTCCCGTGGAGTTGTGATCATTCATGATCACCTGCTCATATGCAAAGATGCTTATGTATGCAAAATATGCAAAACTCCATCATAAACATCATATCCAACTTTCCATCATGCTTGTCAACAAAGATATAATCATACCAATTATTTGTTTGCAATTAAACCAAATAAAAGCACAACAATAATGGTAATAGAAGATAAAGAAAACAGTGATCGATCATTGATCGCTGTCTACCATGCACTTGCCTTTACTTGTTGCGACGCACGTTTTGACTAGAAGACGGCAACAAACACAACGCCTCTCCTACATTAAATACACAAATTTCAATACAAGCTACAGCATTATAAGAACAACAATCAATCGACATCGCTCCTACATGTCCCCAAATATACCACGTTACTCCGGTACCGAAAAGTTACCCATTGCGGTCTTAGTACTAAAACGAACGTAACTTTTGACTCGAAAGTCCGATCACCACAAACCACCCCATTCTGGATTCTTTATAAAATTCTCCATTTTTTCTTAGATTACGAAGACTTCTAATTAAATCATCTAACCCTCCGTTTCTAGCCCAGAAAACCGATCTGTCCGCTTCGGAACAGCAGTCTTACTAAATTCATAACTTTTGTTTTACTCAACCAACATTCGCGTTCTCAGATTCTACAGAACCATTGGACAATTATCTACATCTTTCATGTAGATCAAAAACTCTAATTAGGCTATTTACTATTTTTAATCTACAGTCTACCAAAACAGCGCCGAAAGATGACAACCGCAATGACAGCAGCCTTCCGAAAATCATAACTCGAATTCTACTTGTCCGATTGACGTGATTAAATATGCTATAGAAAGATATCAAAGTTATCTACAATTAACTAGTAGATGATATTTTCAAAATTCGCCATTAAGGTACCCGAATAAATCGTTCAATAGAACAGCATGTTAACAGACACCTTAATCGGCCCCTCGACTAAAAATTTCTAAAACCGCTCTCTAATTAATCTCAATTCTAACATCTAACTAAATTAGCAAAATATAGAGGTAACAAAATTATAGATCGTTACTCACAACAAAATCCGAGATGTTAACTTCCACCTAAATTTCTCCACGCGGAAGCGGGCTCTACTGAAACTCGGCAATGGCGGGCGCAGAGCACCTCGCTCGGCTTCCACGCTACGGCTTCCACGCTGCTGAGGCACCAAAGACCAGGCGACCACGCAAACGGCCGATCACGCGGCAAAGAAGAAGAACGCTGTTAGCAGCAGACCATAGATCGCAGCGCAGCAGATCGGCTCGGCACAAGAAATAAGAAATAAGACAGAGATCTTCCACGTGGCGGCGCCCACGCGGAGAGGCGGCTGCAGCAAAGGCGGCAAAGACCAGCCACACGCAGGAGCAATGACAGAAAGACAGCGAATTGGTGGCGCGCGCGGAAAAGGTGAAAACAAAAAACGATTGGCGTAGCGTCGGCTTGGAGAAAGAAATTGTCATGGCAAGAAAGGAACGGAGCTCCAAAAATAATAGGGTTTCGAACCTCTATTTATATAGCTCTTAAAAACTCTGAAATTCTATTTTCCACGTATACTAAATTCTTTAATTACGCACAAGCCCTAAATTCTTTAACTAATTAATTTATTATTATTATTGTTATTGTTATTATTTTCAGAATATTACATTCTACCCCCCTTAACAGAATTCGACCCCGAATTCTAATCGCCGATCTACTCAAATAAAAACTACACTGCTGAAATTAAACAATCAAATAACACGTACCAGACGTGAACAACTCTGGATATTGCTCGCGCATGCGAGACTCCAACTCCCAAGTCGCTTCTCTCTCGGACTGATGCGTCCACAGCACCTTAACGTATACCAACGTCTTGTGCCTCAAAGACTCGCTCCGACCTCTCCGTATCGCGCCACGGACGCGACTCAACTGTGAGATCTTGCTCAATAGTCAGCGACTCTAATGAAATCTTATGCTCTGGATCTCTCAAAAACTTTCTCAGCATCGAGACGTGAAACACATTATGAACCCCACGCATGGACTCAGGAAGGTCCAAGCGGTAGGCTAACTTTCCAATTCTTACAATAATCGAGAACGGTCCAACGTACCTCGGGCTAAGCTTCCCTTTGGTACCAAACCGAACAATACCTTTAGTGGGAGACACTCTCAAGAGCACCTGGTCACCCACCGCAAACTCCAAGTCACGCCTCAAATCAAGATAACTTTTACATCGCTCGAGTCGCTAATGATTCTGTCTCACCATGGCCACGCGCTCAACGGTCTTCAATCCAAACAGGACCCAAAACTGCCTTCTCTCCAACTGCATCCCAACAAAGCGGCGATCTGCACTTCCGCCCATAGAGAACCTCAAATGGCGCGGCTCTAATACTGGAATGGTAACTATTATTATAAGCAAACTCTGCAAGTGGCAACTGGTCCTCCCAACTACCCTTCCAAGACAAAACGCAAGACCGCAACATGTCCTCCAAAGTCTGAATAGTACGCTCTGACTGCCCATCTGTCTGTGGGTGAAATGCTGTACTAAGGCGGAGCTGTGTGCCCAATGCACTCTGCAGACTCTCCCAGAACTTGGAGACAAACTTCGCATCCCTGTCAGAAATGATGGTCTTTGGCACACCATGCAGTCTTACTATCTCACGCACATAAATAGGAGCTAGGTCACTCGCTGAATTTGTCGTGCGAATAGGAACGAAGTGTGCAGATTTGCTGAATCGATCCACCACTACCTAAACTGCATCCTTCCCTCGCGGCGAACGAGGTAACGCCACCACAAAGTCCATAGAGATATCATCCCAAGGCCACTGGGGTACCTCCAAAGGTTGTAACAACCCTGCAGGACGCTTGTGCTCCGCTTTCACTTGCTGACAAACACCACAAGAAGCCACATAATTAGCAATGTCCACCTTCATTCTTTTCCACCAAAAATTCTATTTCAGATCTCGATACATCTTAGTCTCACCAGATGAGCAGCAGTATGGAGTGCGATGTGCTTCCCTCAAGATGTCATCCTTGACCTCCGCCTTTTGCGGCACGCAAAGACGTCCTTTAAACCTCAAAGTACCATAATCATCCATACTAAAATCACCCTCTTTGCCCTCATCCAGACGCTTCCTAACCTCCTGTAATAGCCGGTCACTCACAGCTTCCCACACAGTCCGGAATAGCTGACTCCAGAATCAATTGTGTCTCAACAAGTGTCGTGCCCGCATAACAATAAGACATTCCCATGCGATCAAAATCAGCAATGAGGCAATCTAGAGTAGCGGAGTCGCCTTGCGACTAAGAGCATCATAATAACATTGGCCTTGCTCGATGATCTCGAATAGTAAGATCGTAGTCCTTGATCAACTCCAACCACCTCCTTTGCCTCAAATTCAGATCCTTCTGAGTGAAGATATACTTGAGACTCTTGTGATCTGTGAAAATATCACAAGGCTCACCGTATAGATAATGCCTCCAAATCTTGAGAGCAAAAACAACCGCAGCCCAACTCCAAATCATGAGTGGGATAATTCGCTCGTGCTTCTTTAATCGCCTCGACGCATAAGCAATCACCTTACCGCCTTGCATGAGAACACACTAAGACCCACTCGAGACGATCCGAAAAGATCGTGAATCGCTTCCTGGTTCGGGAAGAGTGAGAATAGGAGAGGTCACCAACTCGTCCTTCAAAATGCGTAAATCGCGCCACACTCATCGGTCCACTGGAATCTCACACCTTTCTGAGTAAGCTGAGACATCGGTTTGGCGATGATAGAGAAATCCTGCACAAAACGCCGATAATAACCAGCCAAGCCCAAGAAACTCCTCACCTCCTTCACATTAGTCGGCCTCTTCCAATCCACCACTGTAGAGACCTTGCTAGGATCAACAGCAATACCCTGAGGGTTAATCACATGACCCAGAAAACCCACTTCTGAAATCCAGAACTCACACTTCTTCAACTTAGCATAGAACTTGTGCTCTCTCAAAGTATCTAAAACCAGCCTCAAATGACGCTCATGATCCTCATTGGTCTTGGAATAGATAAGAATATCATCAATAAACACCACCACGAAATCATCTAGATACTCGTGTAACATGTTGTTCATGGTTTCCATAAAAATGGCAGGTGCATTAGTCAATCCAAAAGACATAACTTTATACTCATAATGCCCATACCTGGTGGAGAAAGCTGCCTTCTCTACATCCTGCTCACGCACACGGATTTGATTATACCCTGACTGGAGATCGATCTTGGTGAATACTTGATCTCCATTCAACCGATCAAACAAGTCCTCAATGCGGGGCAATGGATATTTGTTCTTTATTGTGACTGTATTAAGCGCACGATAATCAATACACATACGCCAACTCCCATCCTTCTTCTCTGTGAACAGAACAGGAGCTCCCCACGGCGATACGCTACGCCTGATCAAACCTTTAGCCAACAAATCGTCCAATTGCTTCTTCAACTCGTCCTGAAACGGACGTGCTAATCGATATGGAGACATCGAGATGGGACGAGTACCCGGAACAAGATCAATGCGAAACTCCACGTCTCGCGCAGGTGGCAATCCCGGAAGCTCAGCTGGGAACACATCTGGGTAATCACTGACCACCGGAATCTCCTCAATCTGCGAAGCCCCACTCGGTTTCTCAAAGAAGAGCTAAAAGAAGCCCGTTTTCCGCACACGACCGGAACATCCAAAGAATATCGAAGAGAGCGCGAGGCGCACTCCTGAAAAGTCAAAGTCTCCCTGCACGAGGTCGCACACAGGTATTCTACGTAAACAAGATATCACGGCTCGATAGGAGTGCAACCAATCCATACCCAAGATAACGTCGAACGGCTCCATTTGAATAACTATCAAATTCGCCGTGAACTTCTATCCATCAATAATAATAGAACACCCAGACAAAGCAGAGAGCTAGCAATAATACCCCTGTGAGAACTAACTAACACCGATCGAGAAATCCATCGATACTCAAGTTCGCTCTCCTAGCAAACGCCGTCGAAACAAACGAAAAGGTAGCCCCTGAATCAAAAAGGACTAAAGCATCAAACGAATCCACAAGCAAAGTACCTGTCACCACGTCAGGACGACCCGCGGACTCCGCTGTGGGCATGGCGTACACTCCAGGTGGCGCCATGGCGAAGGAAGACGACGGCGGGGCGGCGAGAGCCCCGACAATCTGGCGTGGCGGTGCGGTAATGCCGGTCGTGCAACTGAAGCGGTGCTGGAAGGTGGCGGCCGCCGAGAGTACCCACCGAGGCGCCCAAGCTGAAGGAAATGGCATCGCTGGAGGAGCAGTCATCATCTGGAAAGATCCTCGAGCAGGACCCACTGAAGAAGAAGATGGCACAGGCTCCCACTTGATCACGCTAGCGGGGTTCTGGCGACACACCCGCTCCTTGTGACCTGGTCGGCCACACTGACGGCAATCTCCCGTCCAAGTGCACTCAGCAGCGCGGTGTCCATCACCGCACTTAAAGCAAAGCATGCCCTGCCCCGACAGGACGAAGAGCCGAGTACCTGCAAAAGGACGAGGCGCCGAAGAAGGGAACGGCCTCGACTGCTTAGACCTGAAAGACTGCGGTCCTCCCTTGAATTTCTTGAAAGCAGGTCGCTGAATAGACCCACTTCCCTCACTAGAGCTCCTCTTCCGTCACCACCGAAGCTACCATCCACCGAGGCTTGTCGCCTTTGTGAGTCAGATCTCCAACTCCATGCCCCTAGCTTGCTCCACAACAGAGTCAGTAGTCACGGAGTGGAGTAGCTCCCAACACATGCCTGCAGACTCGCATTGAGACCCGACGGAACCTCTTGGCTTTCGAAGATCATCATTCGCCATCAAGGGACAAAGCGAACCAAGTTGTTGAACTCACCTCATACTCAAGAATAGACCTCTTCCCCGAGCAAAGGTCGCCAAGGCAACCTCCATCTTCTCAACAAAAGAGTAGGGGTAGAACGTCCCTTGAACTCGATCTACAAAATCCTCCCAAGTGATCGACCTTGAGTGGCGGTCCTCAAGACAACACGCCTCCCACCAAATATCTGCTTGCCTTTCAAATTGAAGGCTACAAACGGACCCTCGAGGTGAAGACATCTCTAAAGCTCCAAATCGCCTCTCCATATAGCACAACCATCCACGCTCGACCGGTGTGCCCGACCACAAACGGATCCAACCTCAACCCCATCCACTCGAAGTGTCATCCGCCTCAGAACCGGTGGATGTGCGACAGAGCAACAACAGATGCCGAAGAATGGGGTCGCCGGCGCTATTGACGAAGAGCACGGATCTCTCCCACCAACTCTCTCAAAGAAAGCGGGGTCTCATCTTGGGCCCCAACCGAGGCGGGTCAACAAAGAACCCCTCGCCATCGACTAATCACACAGAGGTGGCTCCACGGAACCTCGCCCGTGGCCCCGACCTCCACGACCGCGGCCACCACGACCACGTCCTCTACCCCTCGGCATAGCTCTAACAACCACAATCAACAATACACAATGAGCTCAAAGGTCAAAATAAAATCATCCATCAATAAACAACATAACGGAAGCGTAAAACGATGATCGTACCTCTCTCTAACCTACTGTGCACTAGTGTGTCAAATTTTAGGTTAGTTAACCATTAGCAAATTTTAGTTGATTTACTAAAACTAAAACAAATTTTAACAATTTTAGTTTGCCTATGTTGTTAATCTATTCACCACGGACCTAAAGCCCGCTCTGATACCAACTGTAACACCCCAGCCCAACACTGAGCCTAGAATGCCACCACACTACACTTTAAACTAATAATTATCGACACACTATAAAAATTACAGCAAGGAAACAATGATAATCATATCAATGGACCACAAGAAGGATATGCATAATTATGGATCAAGCGACAATAAATAAGCAATGGGAATTATAACCAGGTAAATAATCCAAAATAGCATCAACCAATGAATCCAAATTGATAAAGCAAATAGTCTAGTCCAAACGATGTCCTAAACTTTATTCAACCTCTAACATGTCCAGGTGTAATCCAATATTGAATGAAAAGGTTCTTATGGCAAATGATCATATGTTGTCCATGTGCTCTACTCGCTCTCAGTTACGGCATCCTCGAAGATCACCTAAAGACAACAATAGAGCAAGGGTGAGTCCACGACTCAGCAAACACATCCATAAACAACGAACAATAATAAACCAACAGCATTCAATAACTTCATTAACATCACATGCACTTCTATTAATATTCTCATGCTGTTACCTTCCATTTGTTTAACACACATTAATCTCATTTATGAATGCAACTCTAATCTATATGTCCACATGCACTTCTTTCACAGATATGCAGATAGCATGAGTGAATGCTCATGACAACATTCACTCTCAAGCCCGCTCCTCCATAAGGATCGGGACCTCCTCCACTCGTGGAGTTGTGATCATTCATGATCACCTGCTCATATGCCAAGATGCTTATGTATGCAAAATATGCAAAACTCCATCATAAACATCATATCCAACTTTCCATCATGCTTGTCAACAAAGATATAATCATACCAATTATTTGTTTGCAATTAAACCAAATAAAAGCACAACAATAATGGTAATAGAAGATAAAGAAAACAGTGATCGATCATTGATCGCTGTCTACCATGCACTTGCCTTTACTAGTTGCGACGCACGTTTTGACTAGAAGACGGCAACAAACACGACGCCTCTCCTACATTAAATACACAAATTTCAATACAAGCTACAGCATTATAAGAACAACAATCAATCGACATCGCTCCTACACGTCTCCAAATATACCACGTTACTCCGGTACCGAAAAGTTACCCATTGCGGTCTTAGTACTAAAACGAACGTAACTTTTGACTCGAAAGTCCGATCACCACAAACCACCCCATTCTGGATTCTTTATAAAATTCTCCATTTTTTCTTAGATTACGAAGACTTCTAATTAAATCATCTAACCCTCCGTTTCTAGCCCAGAAAACCGATCTGTCCGCTTCGGAACAGCAGTCTTACTAAATTCATAACTTTTGTTTTACTCAACCAACATTCGCGTTCTCAGATTCTACAGAACCATTGGACAATTATCTACATCTTTCATGTAGATCAAAAACTCTAATTAGGCTATTTACTATTTTTAATCTACAGTCTACCAAAACAGCGCCGAAAGACGACAACCGCAATGACAGTAGCCTTCCGAAAATCATAACTCGAATTCTACTTGTCCGATTGACGTGATTAAATATGCTATAGAAAGATATCAAAGTTATCTACAATTAACTAGTAGATGATATTTTCAAAATTCGCCATTAAGGTACCCGAATAAATCGTTCAATAGAACAGCATGTTAACAGACACCTTAATCGGCCCCTCGACTAAAAATTTCTAAAACCGCTCTCTAATTAATCTCAATTCTAACATCTAACTAAATTAGCAAAATATAGAGGTAACAAAATTATAGATCGTTACTCACAACAAAATCCGAGATGTTAACTTCCACCTAAATTTCTCCACGCGAAGCGAGGCTCTACTGAAACTCAAGAATCGGCGGTCAGCAAAGCACCTCGCTCGGCTTCCACGCGCGCAGGGCACCAGCACCAGGCGACCACGCAAACGGCCGATCACGCGGCAAAGAAGAAGAACGCTGCTAGTCGCAGTAGCGGCGCAGTCCAGTGCAGCCAGATCGGCTCGGCACACAAAGCAATCAGAAATAAGACAAGCAGATCTTCCACGCGGCGTGGCCCACGCTGGAGAGGGGCGGCCGCAGCGGCGGCAAAGAAGCAGCCACACGCAGGAGCAATGACAAGAAAGACAGCGAATTGGTGGCGGCGCAGCCTAGCAGAAAACAAAAACGATTGGCGGCGCGTCGGCTTGGAGAAAGAAATTGCTGGCGGCGCAAAGGAACGGAGCTCCAAAAATAATAGGGTTTCCAGATCCTCTATTTATATAGCTCTTAAAAAACTCTGAAATTCTATTTTCCACGTATACTAAATTCTTTAATTACGCACAAGCCCTAAATTCTTTAACTAATTAATTTATTATTATTATTGTTATTGTTATTATTTTCAGAATATTACAGTTTTGCACCAATCTCGCTGCCAGGTACTAATAATACTGGTTCAGAGTTCAGCGAGATTACTAAACCAGGTGTCACTTCAAAAGAACAAATAAAGAGCAATTCACAAAACAAAGCTACGGAACAGTTAAAATGTAAATTGACTCCAGAATCTACAATTCAGTCACTTGCTACTACTGCTGCATCATAAGGGTCACAAAACAAAGCTGAAGATCACCAGAGAATGACAGGAACAGTAGAGCACAAACAGCTAAACTAGTGATTAGCAGAAGTGGTGAAAAGGGATCGAGAATAGAAATCTCACAAGTGCACCCACCTTTTATCGACCTTTCTATCTTCCAAGAAAACTTGTAAAATACTCGGAAACTTTTCAGAATTTGAGCTAAACAATTAGCTCGCATCACACAATAGCAACCCTACGCTAAGATAGGTTTCAAGGAACCACTCTAAATATTGTAAATGCCCAGAATTGAAATCCGTAAGTCTTAACACGTACAAATTTATTTTGTCATGATAAAATACATCAGATGTTTAGAACCGTGCCCATAAAAGCTAGGTGCACAAGGCACAATAAGAAATTTTCGAAGTGCAGAGTTTGTTCCAATGCTTCCAACTTGCTGAGGATGTAAGTCTTCAAATATTCAGGCAACTGAGGTTAGCTCACCATGCTTTATCTTTTTCTTCTTCGGCACAAATTGTCGAGCCCATAGATGTTTCCCCCTGGTCATGAATTTGACTCTCTTGTTCCCATCAAGGACACGTAGGAGTGTCACTTGTGAGAAAAATGTGACATGTGCATAGAGTGGTGGCCTAGGTTCATCGGGCTCCTCTATGTTTATTTCTTCAATATCTCCATAGTGCCTGCGATACAGAATTTGTTATGAATATTGTGTATATATTTATAAAGTCCAATGACCAATATATATAGGGAGTACAAAGAGATATTACAAAGGAATATGCTATACACATATAAAAAAATACAAAAAGGTATATAAAAAATACAAAAAATTCATATTCTAACATCCTCCTTAAACTCATGGTGAATCACACACAATGAATTTCGAGAGAAAAAACAAATGTTGTACCCTAGTCTGTCGCTTTGTGAAGAAGTTAACAATCTGTAACTCTGAAAGCACAAACTGTAAAGCAAGTACTCCCTCCTGCACCTGTGAGCGAGTGTATGACGCATCTACACCATGTGCTTGGTGAGCTCTTGCTTCACTAGGTCAGGGTAATACTGATCACACCTGTACTGTCAGACAAGTCCCATCACAGGCACTCCAAATTCTGCAAGTAGCCACCTCAACCAAGTAACCTCTACTGTCACTACTACCATAGCACTCAACTCAAACACCAGACGAACAGAAACTGATGCATCGCTTCTTTGTCTTCGAGGCAATCAAGGAGGAGCCAAGAAAAATACAGTAAATAAAAAGAGAACAACGATCAGAGGGATCACTAGCCCAGGTCGCATCAGAATACGCTGAAACCGGAGTGAGATTGAGCTAGGGAAAAACAAACGATGAGAGATAGTCCCACACAAGTAGCGAAGAACACGAACAATGTGACTGTTGTGAAGATAGCTATGAACTCACTCAAGATATGAACAAAATAAGCAATATCAGGATAAGTACTCACAAGATACACCAAACTCTCAATAAGATGACGATATCGAGTAGTATCCTCAAGAAGATCACCATCAAGTGGCACAAATCAAGGATGACTCCATGGGAGTCCCAAAGAATGTGAGTGTCAGTCATACAAGACCGATCAAGAAGATTTTGGACATACTTCTACTAGGAGAGGTAGTAGCCCTCAGTCATAGAAGAGAAGTCAATCCCAAGGAAATACGTAAGAGAACCAAGATTAGTTATCAAAAACTACTCACTGAGATGCTTCTTCACATACGTGATGAATGAGGAATCATCACCAGTGATTGACATATCATCAACATACGTAAGAAGCAAAGTGTCCTACCCCAAGATGAGACATAAACAAAAAGAGCAGGATCGTAGGAACATACTGTGAAACTGACATCGGTAAACACTGATGTAAAACACGCAAACTAGACACGAGTAGCCTGTTTGAGGCTATAAGGACCACGATGAAGATGACATACATGCCCATAGGGAACAGAATACCCAAGAGCAAGCTACATGAAGACCTCCTCGTGCAAAACACCATTAAGAATGACATACTTAACATCCAGCTGAGAGATATACCACTGGTGTAACAGCCGAATATTTCAAATTTCAGTTGAAAATAAAGTTTAATTATTTTTTTGTGGAACTTTCTGAAATTAAAAAAAAATCCCTAATTATTTTAAAGCCAAAATAATTTATTTATAAAATCTATTATCAAGAATAGGTTGAAAATATTTTATTTAGATCCAAAACGCCTTAGAGAATTTCTGTGAATTTTCTCATAATTTTTTAGAATTTATTTGTTATTTTCTAAAGCCTTTTTGAATTACTGGAATTATTTTAATTAGAAAATCATTAATCACCCGAAAAGACTGGCCGAATTCCCGGCCCATCATCATTCCTCGCGCCTACTCGGCCCGTTCCGTCGCGGCGATCGGTGCGGTCGTCCGATGAATCGGACGGCCAACGCTTCTCCCAATCGCTTCTCAGGCGCAAACGCCTGCATCATGCCGTCGATCTAAATTAAACAACCCGATCTTAATGGCGTGTTCGATCAAGATGGCGAGTCCGATCGCTTTGGCGCGTCCGATCGCTTTGACGCGCCCAATCGGCGATTAGTATGGGCCGTCCGATTTAAATCAAATGGCCAAGCACCATCCGCTCCATTTCTTTCTTGCTATCAGCGACGGTGGGCCCGCACTCTGTTGTCGCCATCTCCTCGACCCTTCTTCCTTCTCGCGGCGCCTTCGTCCGCCATTAACGCCGAAAGCGAGATTTTAATTCCGCGATTCCTCCACCTCTCCCCATGTAATCATGCGATTCAAGTCGCCGGTTACTTCGCGCCTGTTCTCACCGTTTCTTTCCACTATTGCGCGCAGATTTACGCATGCTCGCCGTCACGCCGCCGTGACCTCTGCGCATGATCTCCGCCTCCCGGCCTCCTCGCCCTATAAAGGTAGCCCAGTGCACATCTGTCTCTCCACCTAGCGCCCACTCTCCTCGCTCTAGTCTCTCTAGCGCCGCAATTGAAGTTTCTCCGCGATCCCGGCTCGGTTCTTCACCGATTCCGTTGTCAACAATAACGCTCACCGCCCGACCGCACCCTCGGCATTGCAAAGACCGCCGCCTACCTCGGCGCACACCTCCTCGCTGGAGAAACGCCGAGCTCCATCTTCGCCGTCGACCCAAAACCGCCATCGCCAAACCTCGTCGCCGACGACCATTCCGCCTCGCCCTTTCGGCTCAAGGTAGCGCACCGGATTCCTCGTCATCTCCTCGTTCTTTTGCGCCCACTCCCGTGCCTCGCCGTGGCGCGTAGCACCGTCGAGGCCATCATCGGAGCACCGCCGCTCCTCGGCCCGACGTGGCTCGGCCACATCAGCGCCACCTTGACATTTTTGCTTGCGTGGCTACTGAGTCAGCGCCGCGTGGTTGCCTACGTCAGCCACTGCGCCAGCACACCCCTCCCGTTCACTATTCTGTGAGCCGAGTCCACTGTGGACTTTGACCGTTTTGTGAACCCAGTCTATAACTGTGGGGCCCACATGTAAGTGACACAGTGTTTTTTCTTTAGAAAAATAAATTGGCCGAAATTCAGAAATTTCGTATGCTGACGTCAGCAATGCGCAATAACTCGAATTTCCTTTAGAAAATAATTCAGGCCAATTAATAAAATCTGATTTTAGTATTTTCTTTAGTTTTAAATTTTCAGGAGCTCGTATTTCTTCATACAAACTCCGATTTAGGTGAATCAAATTTATAAATTTATATAAATTCAAAATCTATCTAACTAAACTAAAATTATTTCATTTGGAGATAATTTGGATATTAAATTGAATTTATTTGTATATTATGTAAATTTATTTGAATTTGGTTTATTTTAGATCTTGACGACTCCGGAGAGCTCGATCCATTTGAAGAGTTAGATTATCAAGACTTCGAGCAAGGCAAATTACCCCATTGATCATATTGATCCTAGTATTTTAAAGTTATTTACTTCTATTTTTAAATTACTATTGCATGCATAACTTTATTCAATTATTTTAAATTCATGTTTTAAATTCTCAGTTAATCCAGTTCCTTTGTATAGCCAATATTGTATGTTGAATCATCGTTCCCTTATCACCTTAGTCAAATAAAAATTTGAAAATAAAGGTATGCTTAGACATTACTTAGATCACAAATATTTAATTTTGGGGAATTTAGCCAAATAGCAAGTTTTGTTTAAAAGCATGTGACATTGTTTTGTCATGGTGGATTTTTGCAAATGTTTTTGAAAAATAAAAAAAATGAAAAATGAGTTTTGACTTGGGTGGAATGGACAACTGGTGGTAGCAGGTTTATGCACGGCTCGATCCGGGTAGGATTGAGGCCCAGGGGTTAATTTTGGAATTCACCCAAGTCAATTAAGGACCGGTCTTTGAGCCGCATCTTGCAAAACTCCACCGTACTACCACATATTTTGTATGGGTAGAACTAGGCTTATTAACTTGTCATACCTTACTGTCTTATGTGCCATTTGTTGAGTGGGTGTTGGTTAGACAGTATTCCCATCTGGCGTAAGAGGGGGCTTCCAGCAGGTAGTTAACCCAATGGAAGTGAAACCTTAGCAGGCTTATTAGCAGTGAGGTAGAACATTTGAAACACATTGTGATAATTGCTTAGTCACACGCCTAAGGAAGCGTGCATTGGCCGACATAACAGGCAAATTATCTCTTGTGAGTAAAGTTGTACCACCTCTTTAGAGTGTAACACTATTCGAATAGCCATATCCACGGTCATAGACATGCTGAGCAAAGCCACTCAAAGTTAGACTTTGTTTTTGATTTATAAAATGATTTTTGTAAAATGGTTTTTGAATGGCAAATCCTTGTGGTAAAATTGGGCGGTTAGCCATGTGATAGGAGGGTATCCATCATCATGTTTCATATGGAGGATATCCACTATAAAACTGTCAATTAAAAAAATCTGATTTTTGGCTATAGATTAAAAATTTCCCTAAAACTTAGTAGGACTATTTAGAACTGAAAATGTTGCTTTACGCAAATAAACCCTATCAGTCTCACTTGTTTACTTATGCATACATCATATTTCTTTATTGGGTATAACTTACGAGCACGGTAGTTGTGCTCACTCTTTCTGAATAATATTTATTTAGGAGAAGACTTCTATCCAGACGGTGAGGATCCAGACATTTAGGACTGTGCCACCAGACGATTGCCTGTGGCGCATCGTGTGGTCTGCTACTTATTTATTTTTCGTTGTGTAATAAACTCTGTTTCATATTAAATAAATGTGTGATATGATTGTGATGACACTTTTGTTGGACTGTGTATGCTAGAAATCCTGGACTAGCTAGTGTGGAAAACACAACGAATTCGGGATCCTTCATTCCCAGGTTCGACAACTGGTGAACAGAAGCAACCACAACAAGAGTGCGAACAGTGGTTATATGGGCAACAGGGGCAAGAGTCTTGACGTAGTCACAACCGTACTCTTTCTGAAAGCCGCGAGCCACAAGACGAGCCGTGTAGCACTCGATAGTACCATTACACTGGGTCCTAATCTTGTACACCCACTCGCACGTGATAGGGCGAGCATGCACAAGTGTTGGTACAATATCCCAAGTTTCAGTACGTCGAAGAGCACCAAGCTCCTCTGCCATAGTGAGCTGCCACTCAGAATGAGCAACAGCCTCATGATAAGAATTAGGCTTAGTGACAGAGAGAACATGAGCTGTCGGAGCAAATCCAAGACGATCAGGAGGTCAAAGGGATCTTCGGTCACGAAGGGCATAACGGGGAGACCAGGAGAGGAGATAGGAGAAGGACGAGGATGCCTGGAGTAGTGAATACCAGAGAAACCAGACGGTGGTGATGCAGGAGGCAGCACCAGAGGCAAATGAATAGAAGGAACCACTAGAGACAGACAGGGGAAGGCTGTGATAGTGGAGAAAAGAATGAAGAGTCAGAAAGAGACAACTATGAAATCGTCTCAATGGTGGAAACAGGACAAGTATTCAAATCTTGATAGAAGAAAGGTCGACATTCATTGGAGACAACATCTCATGAAATCCTGATCCTTTGAGCAAAAGGATCATAGCAGTGATAACCCGTATGCTCAGAACTATAATTAAGAAAAACACACTCAACTGACTGAGCCAATAGTTTGGTGCGCTCACGAGGCTACAGCAGAACAAAACAGGTGCAGCTAAAAACACGAAGGTGAGTGTACAAGGGAGCTCGAGAGTAGAGACACTCTATAGGATTGACACCCTTAAGAGCAGTGGAAGGCTGCATATTGATGAGATATGCAACCGTAGAAATAGCATCAGCCTAGAAATATGGTGCAACATAAGAGGCAAGGAGAAGATTGCAGGCAATCTCAATCAAATGACGATGTTTGCGCTTAGAAACCCCATTCCGAGCATGCACGGGCACCAGGACAAGAAGACTAGTAAAGGTGCCCTGCTCAGAAAGAAACCGTCTAAAAGTGCTAGAACAGTACTTGCCAGGAGAATCACAACGAAAAGTACGGATGGAGGAATCAAATTGAGTACGAACCATCGTAGCAAAGCTACGATAGATCGCAAGAAACTAACCACGATTAGACATAGAGATAAGTCATGTAAAATGGGAATAATTATCTATAAAGATCACATAAACCTTATGCCCGCCTTCAGAGATAATTGGCGCAGGTCCCCACACATATGAATAAACTAAGTCAAAATGATGAGAAGACAAGGTGTAACATTCCGGAACTGAATCGAGTGAATCGGGAGAAGGCGGGAAAAATCGTAACGATTAAAGAAGTGAAAATACCTGCGGAGAGAGGGGTTTCACTGCATATTCTCAAGAACTGGGCCACGGGCGCGCCTGTGTGGCCCATTAGTGTGGTGGCCAAGAAAAGGGGGCTCCCTAACCCTAGCCATCCCCACCTTCCCACCTCTCCCACTTCCTCCCCTTGTGGCCGCCGCCCTATGATCTTCCAACCGCGCCTCCTCCTCTCCCTAGCACCTCCTCCTCCCCTCGGTACTGGTCCCCGGTGATCGCCGTCGTCGTCTCCCAAGCGCCGTGCAGTTCCTCCCAACCGGCCTCTCCTCCTCCCCTCGGTTTGGGTGGCCGATCCAAGGGAGAAAGGGAGATGGAGAAAGGGGGATTTTGGTGGGAGCTTGATCATCATCCCTCAGCGAATCTTCATGGGTAACGAGATGTTTTCCCTACTGTTTGATGTTGATTAGTTGCGAAACCGATTAGTTTGATTGGATTGATTTGGTGCTGTAGATAATCAGTTTCTGTCCAGATTGTTGTGCGTCAGTTATCGACCTTTTAGAGGTCGATTTGGAGGTTCTCCCCTTCTAGAGAATTGTAGCCACGACTCTTATCTTTCCAAAGCCACTAAGATCACGTGATTCCGCCTTACGGTTTAGGAGATATGATTTTTTTAGTGCGCGCTGTTCTGTCTGTTTGACGAGAAGGATCTGTCGTCTTGATCCTAGGTGTTGATCTAGTTAGAGGCATTTCCAGAACCTCCACCCAAATAAGTTATTGTAGCCCTTTAAATTATCTTTCAAAGCTGATAAAGATCACCCCCATTGGATCTGTAGAATGAAAGTTATGATATTTTCTTTGCCACTCTTCTGAATTCTGGGCAGATAACTGCTAGTGTTTTCATCTGTTGTTTAGACCTCTGTATTGGCCGAATCAAAGGATCCCGCCAACTAGAGTTTCGTAGTGTTGTGCGTTATGTTTCATTGGGCACTGGTTTCGTATCGTTTCGAGTTCTAGATAATTAAATATGCTTTTTCTCGTACCGCTGCTCAGAAGGGCTGAAATCTGGCTGAATAGTTTATTTTCAATTAGGGTCTATGCGGTATATTGATAGTCGGGGTTATTGTAGAACACCGTAGCGTGTTATATCGTTGTTCTTATTTTGGGAACATGCTTGTGTAGGCGCGAGGCATCATGTGTGGGAACACCTCCGTTGCCTGCTATCGAGTCACAACGCGAAAGGCAAGTACTGTATGTTAACTGGTGTTGAATTCAAAGGAATGCATAATGATATGTTGTTTACATTGTGAGGCCTATGTTTTCAACTGTGGACTTCCCATATGTTTTCTGAGTTCGTTGCCTAATTGGTTTTCCCCTGAGTTCTGTGTTCCTTGCGAGTGGTAAGTGATTTTTCAGTTGGTGAAGATCGTTTCTATTTGCCTCCTCTTTCGAGAAGGAATCAACCCATTCATTCCACGTGGGTCTTCCGAAATATTTTCTAAGTGTTGTTATGGGCTTGATGTTAATACCTGTAGTAAATTGATCGCCTTTGGTGACATCGTTCAAATAAGAATATTTCAAGTTTAGCTTGCACGGTACCTTGGAGCTCGTGAATTAACCGTAATCAAATTATTTTGGGTAACTTGAGGAATTGGATTAACCTATTGTTTCTTAAAGATTTCGTGTGATTTAGTCCGAAAGGCTCCTTGGTTTGAGTTCGCTAAGTGAGGTTGCAATAAAAGAATATTTTCGTTGATCTCTTCGAGACGAAGTTAATCCGTTTGCTTTCCGTGAAATCTGTAAAGGGAAATGTTTGAGTTTTGTGGTGAGAACATTTGGATCTCGTGTTTCCAAGTAGATGAACTGCTTTGAGCAAGTTGGCCTGTTGAAGGATCTTATCGATTCTTAATTTAAATCTTGTGGTTATTTGAAGCGTCCCTAAATTTGTTGCTCTTTCCGCTCAAGAGATGGCGAATTTCAAACGTAATATCTTTCTTTCGTGTCGGCTATTATTTGCTATTCTCTTTTGAGGGATGTGTGCCTCCAATTATGAACTCGATTTTGCTTTCCAAGATCACCTTTATCGAATATTTCTTTTGGTTTCTCGCTCGCCGTGATGAGCAACGCCTTTCTGTGTGAATCAACTTATCTTTGTTCGCCTCTTCCTTTTGAGAAAGGATCACAATTTTGGGTTGCAAAGTGTTTGCAAAGGGTAAGTTTGGCAATTGTTTGGTGGTAGATGAGTAATCGTAGCGGTGATATTTTGCTACCAAGTTATTGGAGGAGTAGTAGAATGTAGAATGGTTTTGATCTGTATCTCTTGGGGGGAAAATTAATTCACACGGAATGTTTGGTTTCGAAGTAAGTCTGAAAAGTGTTACGACTGAGTAGAATCTATGGTATAGTGAAATTTCAGAACTTCAGTTCATGATTGAAAGGTCGGTGATTATCGAAGGTATGGAAACCTTGATTACTTCTATAGAGCAACGCAATTGGATAATGATGCGAGATTAGGCGGGAAATTTCTAAGGATGCAAATGAGTGAGAATGTTAGAATTGGGGAAAATGTTGGAGAGTCAATCCGTTGATTTCCCTATATGTTATAATTGAAATTTGTGGTAGAGATCTTGGAGATTAAATTTGGGTTTGCATTGTTATGTTAGACCTTTGGTCACTCAATGAGTGTGTGTAGAGAAAGTGGAATAAAGGAGTTTCCTGAGCAGTGGAATGATCATTGATAGAACCTTTTGATGTAGTACATGAGCGTGTGTCTTGAGGATTACGAGTTGTTCTTGAAAAATTAGAGGTAATGTAATTGCGTGACATCTTGGCTTCGAATAGCGAGGTGTTACTGATGGGATCTATTTTTGTGGCGCTTTGGGTGCCTTCAATCAAATTATGGTTGATTAAATAGAATGAGATGCATAGAGTATTCTGAGGATTCAATGGAGCCTCCCTGTGGGTGTGGATGATGTATTTCAATTTGAGTATAATTTGAGGATGTTTAACTAAGAGGTTTTAGCTCATGTGGTAGTCATGAATTCAATTTCAAGGTTCGAGAGAAATTCTATTCCTAGAAGAGAGAAACAGTGGAAAGGTATGTTCATCGGATAATGAAGTGTTTTCTTGATTCTCGTTTGAGTTTTGTGTCGTTGACTTGTATTTTCCGCAATTTGAGTTGGCGCTGTGTTGGCGTGTTGATTCTTTCCAAATTCAGACAAACCGCAAGTATTTGGTTTGAGCGTTCGAGTGATTTCTCCTTTGGTTGTCGTGGTGTTCATTTGTAAACTGCTTATTTGGAGAATGGATTTGTTTTCGAGATGATTGTCAAATTTAGAATCTAACCTTTTGGGGGAGAGTTAGCATTGCGTGGATGCGATGATGACTCTATTTTCCAGTTGGATTATCTTCGTTTCAGAAGGTTGCAGAAATTGGGAAGTTAGCATATCGCATTGACCGTCTCGGATCCTTATGCGAAGTACGCTCTGTCTGGTGTGCTCGAGTGTTAGTCGAGTAACTAAGCAATTCCAAGCTTGGGATATCCTTGTTTTAATCCAGTCGCTTGTTCTTTCTAGTAGATCGATGCGTAGATTCGAGGTCGAATCCTGTTAAGGGGGGTAGAATGTAACATTCCGGAACTGAATCGAGTGAATCGGGAGAAGGCGGGAAAAATCGTAACGATTAAAGAAGTGAAAATACTGCGGAGAGAGGGGTTTCACTGCATATTCTCGAAGAACTTTGGGCCACGGGCCGCGCCAGTGGCCCATTAGTGTGGTGGCCAAGAAAAGGGGGCTCCCTAACCCTAGCCATCCCCACCTTCCCACCTCTCCCACTTCCTCCCCTTGTGGCCGCCGCCCTATGATCTTCCAACCGCGCCTCCTCCTCTCCCTAGCGCCTCCTCCTCCCCTCGGTCTGGTCCCGGTGATCGCCGCCGCCGTCTCCCAAGCGCCTGCAGTTCCTCCCAACCGCCTCTCCTCCTCCCCTCGGTTTGGGTGGCCGATCCAAGGGAGAAAGGGAGATGGAGAAAGGGGGATTTTGGTGGGAGCTTGATCATCATCCCTCAGCGAATCTTCATGGGTAACGAGATGTTTTCCCTGCTGTTTGATGTTGATTAGTTGCGAAACCGATTAGTTTGATTGGATTGATTTGGTGCTGTAGATAATCAGTTTCTGTCCAGATTGTTGTGCGTCAGTTATCGACCTTTTAGAGGCCGATTTGGAGGTTCTCCCCTTCTAGAGAATTGTAGCCACGACTCTTATCTTTCCAAAGCCACTAAGATCATGTGATTCCGCCTTACGGTTTAGGAGATATGATTTTTTTAGTGCGCACTGTTCTGTCTGTTTGACGAGAAGGATCTGTCGTCTTGATCCTAGGTGTTGATCTAGTTAGAGGCATTTCCAGAACCTCCACCCAAATAAGTTATTGTAGCCCTTTAAATTATCTTTCAAAGCTGATAAAGATCACCCCCATTGGATCTGTATAATGAAAGTTATGATATTTTCTTTGCCACTCTTCTGAATTCTGGGCAGATAACTGCTAGTGTTTTCATCTGTTGTTTAGACCTCTGTATTGGCCGAATCAAAGGATCCCGTCAACTAGAGTTTCGTAGTGTTGTGCGTTATGTTTCATTGGGAACTGGTTTCGTATCGTTTCGAGTTCTAGATAATTAAATATGCTTTTTCTCGTACCGCTGCTCAGAAGGGCTGAAATCTGGCTGAATAGTTTATTTTCAATTAGGGTCTATGCGGTATATTGGATAGTCAGGGGTTATTGTAGAACACCGGTAGCAGTGTTATATCGTTGTTCTTATTTTGGGAACATGCTTGTGTAGGCGGCGAGGCATCATGTGTGGGAACACCTCCGCTGCTCGCTATCGAGTCACAACGCCAAAGGCAAATCTTGTATGTTAATCGTGTTGAATTCAAAGGAATGCATAATGATATGTTGTTTACATGAATGTTCTTGTGCTTTATTCATGATGTTGATATACTGCAAGTAACTTGTATACTATGATTGATGCATTATGTGATGTGTGAATGAATGAATATATTTGTTCGGACTTGTAGATGAATGCCATGTGTATCTTTTCATTTATGAGTACTATTCAATCTTGCCATGGATTCACATCATGACATGCATAAATTACTTTGTAAGACCCATCAATTCCAAAGATGGGCACTTGAAAATCCCATCAATTCCGAATGGGCACGTGAGTCCACCATTCCAATGTGGGCCACGTTACGTGAGTCCACCATTCCAATGTGGGCCACGTTGACGGCCGTATGAAACGTTCTTCATACGGTTACTTTAAGTGAACACCGACGGTGTTTCACTCGCTATACGTATATATGCCGCGATATGTCCAATTCCTTCAATGCATCATTTCACTTCATCCATTCATAAAGTTGTTTCCAATCAATGTTCAAGTTATGATTGTGATAAATTGTTCATGGTATGTTTGATTGTTACATACAAGTACTTGCTGAGTCTTTGGCTCATTCTTGCTTTGTTGTTTTATTTAGGTAAATGACAAGGAAGAATGATCTCGTGGAGGGTAGTTCAACACGATGCACTCACTACCATAATCCAAATATTTTGAGAACTTTTATTGTCGTTATTTATGTCTTGTGTTGAATTGTAATAAGCCATTTTGGTCATAATTACCATATCCCTCTGAATTGTTTATTTCCATTCTGTTGATTAAACTTGATGATGAATCCTTGTTTCCGTATATCCTTGTTAACTCATTCACCTTATCATGCGTTTTGATGTTATTCAATTGAAGAGTAGTGGTTGTAGGTGACATCTTGATTTCCTTATAGTTAGGGTGTTACACAAGGACTCACTAGAATGACAAGGAAGTTGTAGCTGCTTGCCCGGCTTACAACTATAACAAAACATGGTCGTGTCAACAGTAACACGTTCAAGAATACATTGATGAACTAATGAAGAAAGGCAGGACCCACACAAGTGTCCTAAACGGTGATGCAACTACGCAAAAACTCCAGAGGTGGTGGCAGCAATGGCGGTGGTGGTAGACGTAGACGTAGATGCGATAGGAGCAACTGAATTGGATAGAAGGTGGAGGCGATCAAGGATGTAGAGACCCTAACAATCCCTACGGCACTGGCCAATCCCAAGTACCGTCTCTGTTTATCGATCCTGGACAAATAGGTGTGAGAGTCAAAACCAACCCTACAGCCGAGGTCGGTGAGCTAACCCACCGAGAGAAGCTTCATGGTAAGCTGGGGAAGATGGAAAATAGTTGGAATAGCAAAGTTAGTGAACAAAAGAGTGCCCTGACAACTGACAGACAGAAGAGTACCGTCAGCTGTCTAAATAGAGATAGGAAAAATAGAAGGTCCTGCTGAAGTGAGAGATGTGAATTCCGGTGTCAAGTGAAAAGAGGCACCGGAATCCAGAACCAAAGAGATACCTCGAGGAAATGTTTGAGCTAGACTGACAAAACCTGCTGAGTTGTGGGAGAGCTGCTGAAGTAGAGCCTACTAGAGCTGCTGAACAGAATCACCTCACTAAGAAGGCTGTTACATGCTGGTTTGTCCTCCTATCAAGGAAAGGGCCTCCTCCCCCTTTGATCATCCACCCCTACGTGCCTTGTTCTTCTTTTTTTTGTACCATGCAACTATCGTAGTCATGTCCGAAGTTCTTACAATAATTGCACTGAACCCTAGTTGGTGCGAAAATAGGAGCAAAAACAGACACCTAAGGAGGGACTATAGTCAAAGCAGAAGCTGTCGGTGTAGTCGAGAAAGAAGGGGCAGCAAGCACAGTCGGAATAGACTATACTGCTATCCTGCGATAAAGCTCCTCGGCACAAAGCATCGAAAGAGCCTCGATGACTGTCAGTCGTGGCGAGCAGCTCATCAGTTGAGCCCTAACAGGCCCAAACTCTGGGTGAAGACGACAGTCGAAGTTATAAAGGCGAAGACAGTCACGATCCTCCTTTTGCACCTTATGACACTCCTAGCAGAGCAGAGAAGCTAGCTTATCTAGCTGGCACCAGAGACTGACCAGAGCTCGATAGAAGTCATCGATGGAAGAGTCCTCCTGGTGAAGTATCTCCAACTCATGCTGAGGCGAAAAGAACTAAGCATCGCTGCTCTGCTGGTATTGCTCGCGCAAGTACTGTCCTACATTTGACGACTAGATCGCAGATCAACAATATCTGGCTGGATGGAATCGTCGACGCTGACCACCAGGATGGCTCAAACACGAGCCTTATCAGCACACAAGAACTTGAAAGCGTCAATGACATACTAAAAAGCCTCATCATCAGCAGCAGCCTCTACCTCCTTCTTGGCGGCCTTATCTTCTGCATGAGGTGCAAAAGTAGGCTATCTAGCAGAAGGCTGAACCGGCGATGGAGGAGAAGGTCGTGCATCAGTGACATATCCCTCGAGGTAGAGACCATCGAGTGTGATCTCCATGAGTGAAGACCACAACCTGTAGTTCGTCCCATGGAGCTTTGTTCTCGAGAATAGGATCGCAATCGATGGAGCGAAGCCATCGATGGCGAAGCCGACAGTAGAAGAACTAAGGTAACAGAATCTAACAGGCGGCGCGGCGGTTAGATCATCGTTTTTTTGGAAAGCTGAAACTGATACGGTTCTATAAGAAATTGATACAGTTTCAAAAAAAGAAACCGTATCTATTCATAAATATCGGCGGGCAACCAAGCGGCGGTAGACGGAGGCGGCGGTGACGGCAACGGAAACACGCGGAAGGCCTGGCCTGTGGTAGCAGCGGCTGTCAGTGGCGCAAGATAGAGTAGTTGTCGGCGGCGCAAGCTGGATCGGCGCACGGAAGGCCTCAGCGAGTCAGCTCTTGGCGTCGAGCGGCAGCCAGACAAGGAGGCGTCAGGCAACGACAGTGTCGGCCTTGGTGGGGTGGTGGCCCAATCCTGGCGGCATCGGCCTTGGTGTGGCGGCGGTCTTCGTGTGGCGTCCGACGGCGTCACAACAGCGACCTCAGGCGGCATCACAACGGTGGTCTTCCGGTGGTGTTGGATGACGGCGACAGCGGTTGTAGGATGGCAGCGGATGGAGAACTAGATTAGTGCTCTAACTCTGATATCATGTTATGAATATTGTATATGTATTCATGAGGCCCAATGGGCAATATATAGAGAGAGTACATAGGGTTATTATAATGGAATATGCCATACACGGAAATACAAAAATGCATGTAAGGAAATACAAAAGAATTCCCATTCTAACAGAATTTACAATAAAAATTTGAGTAAATTAACAACATCATTAGTTAAAACACTACAGTGAATCTAGTCACTTTGTCTCTGCATATCAACTACTTGGAATAAAATATGAATAAAACAGAATACTTGTAGCCGTTAAGGTATTTGAAACGTTTTTCTGTGTAAAAGCTTAAAAAATATGGGTAAGTTCATGAGAAAAATGTTTAAGCTTTCAGAAAGATCTATATCTAGTTCTTTCTTCAGAGTAATCTATATCTAGTTCAATATTATTACAAACTTCTACTTTGCACAACCATATCAAGATGTAATTAGCATAAGGAGTTAAGTTGATTATACAGCTAAAACGCTGATGTTGTATATGAAGTAGATGGAAGACAAAATTGCATCAAAGCCATATGTTCTATTTAAACTTGCAAATACCACCTTTGCAAACACCGCTGGTTAAAAGCGACAATTTACCACTTCTACTTTAGATTTGTTTGCATGAGTCAAAATTTTCGACCTGGTTCCCAAATATCAAGTGGTAAATTATATTTAGTGCGCCAAAATATGAAAGAACGGGTGGTACATTACCAACTTTTTAAGAGGTAAACGGAAAAAAAGGTGGAAAAGTATATAGGCCAACGGTGCAATTTTCTCAGACGAATATGTACTTTCTTCGTAAGTCTAAGGATTTATTTGTATCAATCTGGTCACCATATACGCAAATCAACATATTTTTCTTTGCATCATGGTCCAAGCAGATCGTTTAGCTTGCAAGGTTCCATGTGCTGGAGACTTTTTCAGTAGTAATTGCAGTATTTCCATTCTCTAAACCCTACTGTAATGCTCCGAGGCAGGTTAAGTGGCTATAGTACATCACTTCATAGTGGTGTGTATGGTCATTTCTCATTAAAATTTTCTTTTATCTGTTTCTTCGTTGTTCTCCATTCATAAAATTTTTGCCTGTCAGTTATGCACCACATCCAATATTTAGGATGCTCAAAATGAATGTGTACTACTTTAGAAATTAGACTAACCAGTCCAATAATATCCAACAACTTAGTAAATATTTCGTTGTGAACTAACTTTTAGATGTCAAACAGCCCTATAATTCTCCAAATACAGAATGGTAAATTTCTATAAGTAATATAAACCTTACATGATATAAATTACCTCATAAAGAAGTTATATATTTCATCTTTACTGAACGGGTAGCCATTGGAGAAAGTCACGAATAAAGTTCTCTCATCTTGTGGAACGTCGTAATGTTGTTGAGTGATCTGCAAGAAATATATATTTATATTCAGACTAGATTTTACACACAAAAAATGGTATTCGGATGAAAGCTAAGAGGTCTCATCAGGAAATAATTGAATAAAACCATGTGCAAATTGATTTGTGACATCCAATCATGAAATTATTTAAACTTGATGACACTCTTACTGCATCATTATGCTTCTCTCTTAAGCTCATGGTATCCAACAATGTCACCAAACGGGAGGTTGATTGATACTCATCTACTTCTTCCTTTATATCTTGGCGGGTATGACTTGTCGGAATCTGGATACTTCTAGAACCTGTGCCTTCTCCATGATGCTTTTGAGTGTTAGCATACAAAGCCTTGATCTTGGTTAGAAGATCCTTCTGCATAGGTGATCGACTAGCTAAATCACGACAGAAACTTCACAAGCTATTAACAGATCTCTGACAATTATGGATCTAATGTACTCTTACCGTGGTCACAGAAACTTGGTCATCAAAGTATTCTCCATAGGATTGATTCATCTCACGGATAAATTCCTCCCTTTCTGCTTTTTCTCGAAGATCCTCCAAGACCTTGTAACAGACGTCGAGGTACAGGGCGATTCCTTGAATAGCTTCGTTCTGAAAGTGGCTTCTTGGTGTAGATCTATCATCTGAATCATGGGGCTCGAGATGGAGGGCTTCGACAAAACTTTTTGCAGCAAAAGCAATTGCCCGAACATGATTGTCATCAAATGAGTCTATGCGCTCAAGGAAATCAGCATGGCCATTCCCTTCGAGCCACAGCCAAAAAGCAATAATCTCCATGGAAAGGGAAGACTCGATTTGAAGAGAAAAGACCAAGCGGCAGAACAATTCGCGCAGTACCATATAGAAAGAATTGGCAGCACTCAATAGATCGGAGGCCATGGAAGGTGGGGAAGGAAGATTGGACAGAAGAGTTGCTAGTTTTGAACTAAAGGATATGGATGGGGAAGAAGAAGGCGTGTGTGCTATGCTTATGAGTTAAGTAAATGCGTTGAGGTTTATACTAGGATGTTTACCAGCATCGTCCAAATTTAATGGCTCCCAATGCATGAATGGAGGATAGGCGGAGGTGACAAATTAAGAGCAAACAATGGACAGCCTACACTCATTAATGGTAGTCACATTTTAGGCACATTTGCCTGATAACTGATAGAAACTTTGCATGCATCACCTTGCAAAAGTTGGTGCTTACACACGTGCACTAAAAAATTCTTTGTGACATGTATGTATGCTAAGTATAATACAAATTCAATCCTATTGCAAGGTTATATGCATAAATTAATAAAATCTATGTGAAAATATGGTTTAATATTTTCAATCAATACTCTTTAAAGGATCCATTTGCAAATGTGGTTACTGAGAGAGAAACACTTGGGACTAATCAGTGTTCCCATGGAAGAAGGAAAATATCTGGAACAGTGAATCTGCAGATTAGGATACTGAATGATGCGTTTGTCTTTTTGTACTCATCCTTTGAACCAATCCTTACTGCAAAATTAAATACATTCCTTACAAAGGCTTATGGAAGGAGAGAAACCAACTCATGACTTCTTCAATGAAATTTTCTATGTGTTCACAGGCAGTTGGGGTTTCCTCAAATTCAAATCTGTCATTTCTACGGAACTAGCAAGTGTACATTGAAATCCAAATCATCAAAATATGGGGTTCAGTTTTTTGTACTTCTACGGTTCTACCTTTAAAGAAGAGGGGCATTTAAATCGGTGGCCATTGGGATATTTCTTTCTTTCTTTCGTTTCTTTTTGTATCGATGGGCATAAGTCACTGGACTATTGGACAGAACAGACAGAAAAAAGAGGAGAGTAAAGTCCAACGTTCAGTGCCTCTCATGGTCATAGAGAGGCCGCATGTGACGCATGTCACTTGACCTTGGAGCCTGCACGTTAAATACATCAAAAAATAAAAATAATAATAATAATAAAAGACATGCTTTACAATGTGCAGATTTGCATCCCAGAGCCGAGTGAATTGAACGTCACTTTCCATGGCGAATACCCATGCATCTACGGCGAATTCGCATATTTGGCCAAACATAACTTAACGAAGGGAAAAATTGAGTATTTGCTAATGCTAGTATTTGCCAATTTTTAATTTTGTCTTCGTAACTTGCCACTATTAAACCATAAATAGCTGAGTTTTTGCTGCTGTGGGTGTATTCCAACATTTGTAAATAAAAAAAATAATCTTGCATTCGGTTGATATTTGAATGGATTATTTCATCAAGGCAAATACCGGAATACGTCCACGGTGGCGAAACTAAGCTACTTGTGGTTTAGTAGTGGCAATTTATCAAGGCAAAAGTTGAACATATCAAATGCTAAATCTGAGGTCCTGGTAGTTTGAAAATCCTCAGTTTCCCCAACCAAGCAAGGCAAAAGAATAACTCTTGTTAATATCAAATGACTGTTGAGACGGCAGTCGCGCCGTGAGTTTGACTCCAAGGTCGACAACGGCACCTTGGCTCTCAAGAGCGACTTATTGGAAATAGTACAAATCTCGAGACAATCGTACAGCCGTAACAAGAAAAAGAAAAACAACATGTACATGGACGTCCATGTACCATCCAAGCCACACATTTGCATTGAGATTGCTGCACATGGGAGCAGGAGGGAAATATAGTCCAAAAAAAATTCATTATGACCCACCCCCGCCCTCCCCCGCTTTCTCCATCGCTTCCATGTAACATCTCAAGGTTCTTTTACCAAAAATAAAATTAATAGAGTTATTATTTTATTGGATTTTTTGAAATTTAAAAGAGTTTTATTGGTTTTCTTGAATTTTAAAATCAATAAGAAAATTTATTGAGTTTTTTTGGGTTTTTCTTGGATTTAAAGTTAAAAAGAAAATTTTAATTAATTTATAGAATTTTCTAGATTTTAAAAAGGTTTTTCCTATTTGAGAGAAACAAAAAAAAATTATGTGTAAAAATAAAAGGACAACTTTAAGTTGGAAATAATTTTATTAAGTCCAAAATAACTCAACGAATTTATGTGAATTTATCCCCTCCTCCGGTGCCTCTCCACCCCTATAAAAGGGAGTACAAGGTGCCCCTCTCCTCCCTCGTCTCTACACCACAAGCCATCCCCTCTCTCTCCCTTTCCTTTCGCCAGATTTCAAGTTTCTTTACCACTGGCCGCAAGCGCTTCCGCCGTCGATTGCACCGTCATCGAAGGAGCTCCGCTGACATCATCTTCACCGCCGGCTTCTCCTTGATGTGTTCTACGTCGTGCGCATTCGCCCTCGCCGAAGTGTCGTCGGAACGCCACCTCCGCCGTGAGCCGAACCACACCGACGCCTCTCTCCTCGTCACTAACCGTCCGTGCGTGCCTAGCCGCCACCGAGGTGAGCACCGTCCTCCCCATCTCCTCTCTCTTTTGCCACTCTCGCCATCTGTTGTCGCATCACTGTTCGCCGGTGACCACCGGTTCTCGCGCACCACTACCACTCGTCTACCACGTGTGCGCAACCTGGCACCACCCCAGCGCAGGCGTCCGCGTGGTAGCCCACATGTCACGCTGATGTGGCACCGCTTCATCACCCGCAAGCCCCGTCCACCGTAGACCAAACACAAATCCCGTGGATCTGGTCTATAGACCAACACCAAGGCCCACCTATCATTGACTCGCCTCGATTTTCTTTAAGGAAAATAATTAGGCAAGAAATTAAATCCTCTCAATGACGTCATGCTGACGCATTAAGTTAATTTTCCTTTAGAAAAATAATTCAATAAATTCTGAAAATCTATTTTCTATCATTTCATGTGAATTTAAATCTTCCGAGAGCTTGTTCTCCTTCGTTCGAGCTCCGATTTAAGTGATTCAAAATTTTAAATTCATCTAAATTCAATATTTATCTATTAGAATCTAAATTATTTAATTAGGAGTTTATTTGAATTTTATTTGAATTTGGCTTGTTTCGTGTATAGATTTCAGCGACTTCGGAGAACCAGGTTTCGACGCTGTTTCAGAATAACAATTAATTGGGCAAGGCAAGTTACATCCTTTGATCATATTTGATTTAGTATTTTAAATTATTTAAATTTTGTTTTAAATTTTTATTGCGTGCTTATTTATATTCAAGTTAATTTAAATTCTTGTTTTAAATTTATAGTTATTCCCAATTCCGTTGTATAGCCAATTTTAACATTGAATCAATCATACATTGACATCTTAGATAAAAATCTAGTTGATACAATAGTATAAATTAGAACATGTTGGTAAAAATATATGTCTAGTCATGCTCAGATAAAAAATATTCAATTTGGTGAATTTTAGCCTAATATTCAACTATAGTTTAAAATGTGTTTATGGCATTGGTGCGCCAAAGAAATTTATGAATGATTTGAAAAAAATAAAATTATAAAAATTGGTTTGGACTTGGGCGAAATGGGTAGCTGGTGGGGTGCAGGTTTATGCACAAGCTCAATTCAGCGAATGGTTGAGATCCAGGTATTATTTTATAAGTCGCCCAGTCAATTAAGGATTGGTCTGCGATCTGCGGATTATTAAGCCATAATCATTCTACCATAAGTCTGGTATGGGACAGACCGAGCTAATTAATCTGCAAAGTCCCACTGTTAGTTGTGCCATATTGATGTGTGGGTGTCAGAATGACCTACTTTTTATTTATTCCCACATTTCGCAAGAGGGGGCTTCAAGCGAATGGTTTAGTCCAAAGGAAGTGAAACCTTAGCAGGCATAACTACTTTTGGATGACACATTGTAAAGGCTTATGATAATCACTTAGTCGCACACCTACGAAAGTGTGTGAAGCGAACATTATAAGTCGATTATATCTTGTGGGTAAAGTTATACAACCTCTGTAGAGTATCAAACTATTCGAATAGCATGGACATGCTGAGTAAAGCCTTTCGCAGATTAGACTTTGGTTTTATTTTCAAAATGATTTATAAAACAGTTTATGATATGGATGGGTGTCCATGAGAAATTTGTGGGTTGAAGCCCCTAGTTGGTTTCCGTGTTTAAGTGAGTGTTAGGTTAGTGCCTACACTAGCTTTATTAATTCAGTTAAAACTTAATTTTAGATATTGTAAAATGTGATCTTTTGAACTTAGTATTGTATTTAAAATATTAAATATTGTTTTTGCACAAATAACCATATAAGCCTTCTTTTGATAATATCCATGCATGCATTAACTCTGTTATGGGTGTAACTTGTGGAGTACATTTTTGTACTCACCCTTTCTTAATAAAATATTATTCAGATGAGGATGACTTTGCAATTGCTGGGGATCTCGACGACTAGGTCGCTATCTCAATCGATTGCTTGTGGCAGATTAGCTGGGCTCTACTACTTCTTCTTCATCTTCGGATATGTTCTTTATTGTTGGCTTGCACTACACCATGGCATAGTATTAAGGGCAATGAAACTGCCGCAGAAAAATACTTTGCGCGGCAACTTATCTGCCGGCAATACCTTTTCCCGGCACTTGGTGCTCGTCAGTAAAATCTGTCACGGAAAACATTTCCGGCGATTAATCGCCCTAGAAAATTATTTTTGCCATAGCTATAGTTTCCCAAACGATTAGGTTTTTCCGTGATTGGAGTTTCTCCGTGATTATACTTATTGCCAGCAGTTAACCTGCCCTTAATTTTTCGTTTTCTGACGATTATCGCCCTAGATAAGATGGTTTTCCCGCAGATTGGAGTTTCTCCGTGATTATCTTGATTGCGGCGATTAACCCGCCTTAATTGTATGCTTTTCCGAAACGATTAAGCGCCCTAGATAATTTGGTTTTCCCTAGATTGGAGTTTCTCCGTGATTATACTTATTGCCGTGATTAACCCGCTTAATTATCATTTTCCGAACATTTATGCACCCTAGATAAGTTGGTTTTCCCAGTGATTGAAGTTTTTCCGTAGATTAGTGTTTCACGGCAATTACACCCTCGATTGTCTATTTTCCCAATAATTTGCACCATTCAATCCGAATTTAGAAAATAGAAAACATACAATTTTGTCAATTGTACCACTTAGAAAATGTCATATCAACAATATAATAAAAGTACATCACATATATGAAATTCAAATGATGCAAAATATATAAACCTGAAATATGAAATTACTGATAAGCACAACAGTACATGTGCCACCATACACATGCAATTTCAGAATTCTGAGCATTCTAATATAGGCATAGTCTTCTTGGCATTTACAAAACATCCATACAAAAGAAGTTGACAATACTAGTCTATCCTTAACACATGTAAATACTATAACCCCTTGTACCACAGTACTAGTCTATCCTTAGTATATACAAAACATCTACGCAAAAGAAGTTGACAATGAAGATGTTCCCATAATGAAATCATCACGCTATCATCATTTCCAAAATAAGGACGATCACTCCATCAGCAAACAACAACTTCAACAACCCTTATGTTTTGTACCTAAAAAGAAATTCGAGAAGTCAATAACCACAAACTATATATAAAGTCAAACATGATATGAGCATCAAATAGTGGCCTTTACTCAAATCTAACTTGCAAATGCAGCATGATTAGGTTCAATTTGAATGCGGTGCTGATTAGCGTTAAGAGGTGTCATTCATTTTCTTAGACCAAGTTTCACAACGAAGTGCAGCATGATTAGGTTCAATCAGTTTGCTATGCAAACACGTATTCTAAAGTCAGATATGCAGCATTACCATTTACCAGTGCAACATGAAATGCTGAAAGTTGGGAGCTAGGATATTGCTATACTTTATAGTGTACAAACAGTAACGAAATTATTATGTATTGTCCTTCAAGTTTAACTTAGGTTTCAGGAAAAATAAAGTTAATAATCAACCGTATGTAGACTTCCTATATGCTATAAAAATAGAAACACTTATCTTTACAGTTAAATCTGCCTTTAACTAGGAACTGAGGCTTTATAAGGAACAAAGGAACAAAATGAGGACATCATAAATTTTAGTAATGGTCCAAGCATCTAAGAATTCATGCAAACATCACAACAACGATGTTCCAACATTTACATGGATTAGCCAAACCACCAACTGATATCACCAATAAGTTCAACTCAATACATCAAGTATACCAGCCACCAAGCTGTTCACCCATGGTTTCAAATTTGCCTCTCTGAAATGAACATTGTAGAGGAAAAGGGGGCCAAAAAGTTGTAGCTACTATCTCAAGAACATTACTCGAAAATATAGATACAGCATTGTCATAAGAAAAAACAAACACTTCTTACTAACTTACCACACTATCTGCAAGAGGTGATCAAATTTGGTGCTAGCAGAAGCTCATCTTAAGATAATTGGCCCCAACTAGTATCAAAACCCTCAAAAGTCGTTAAATAGCAATACAAGAAAAGAAATAGAGACAAAACTGGCAATGGGTACCAGAACCCACAAAGATGAGTGACACCATTAACTTCCTGCTTGTTTCACGAAAATCAGCTTGCAATGATGCCACAATTGCACACGCATTACCATATTGCAACACCACGACAATCGCTCACAACCGTGATACATCTAGCATCAAAGCATCTATCAACAGTGCAATGGACACAGTAATAAAGCGCCACCATCCCAATCATTAGACAAATGCATAATCATATGATGTAGTAATAGAAAAACTAAAACTCAAAAGTCGGTGTAAGTGGTACAAACAACGAATATATGTCAGCTGGAGTGGAATAAGTAGCTGAAACATCAAGGCATTGAGATCAGGGGGGATCTTGGTTTAACCAGGACCAGGGCATGCAAACTTGGATTGAAATGTGAGGATGTGATTATGCGAACATGTTTATACCTCGTGTTCGCCCAGCTTGTTGTGATGGCCCCATGACTTCCAATCTTCTTTTATCTGCAGAATACAATAGATGCAAGTACATTAATTGAGAAAATAAATTGTAGGTGAATACAATAGATCGATGCTTACATGTTGATGTGGCCATGCAATAGATCTCCCACAAGCATCAGCCATGACGCTCATATCCCCATAAGGACGAGGCAGTTGAGCAGCCCTTTTTAGCACAAGATTAACGACAACTTCACAATATTCAACACCCAACAGAGTACCACCCACTACTGTCCTCCGATCCGTTGATATAACAGTAGCCTTTGCAACAGGGATATCATGTGGCCCAATAACAGAGTACAAGATAACTTCTTTTCCAGACTGAAACATGTCATCATTGAATATGTCGATTCAAGTCTAGTCAAATAAATTGCAAAATGGTAAGGAGCAAACCAACAAATAGTGAGATATGAAATCTTACTCCATTTCCATTTTGTGAAGAAACTCCACGCCTATTCAATGTCTACAAGTGCAAAAAGGAGAAATCATTACATTAGATATGAACCACAGTATGACAATGGTGAAGAATCTATTTTGTTATGAGCAGTATGTACCTCGTCATACAACATGTTTTCTATGGCATTAGACTCCGCGTCAACATTGTCACTTTGGGCATGTCGATCCTATAGGCCAATAAAAATAAAAGTGGAAACAAACTTCATTCTTCTATACCAACTAATTAATTACAAAAAAATTGTATTGTACGTTACCTCACGTATAGGTGAATTTGATGCATATCGTGGACTGATCTGTACATGTCTTCCTACATGAGAATTAGTAAGTAGCAATTCCCTCATCTCCGCCATTTGCTGACTGAGGGCGTCAATTTTTCTATCACTTTCTGCTTGCATTGTTTCAATGCACCCTAGTAGGAATTCTTTGTCCAATTCACTTGTCGACGCCTTCAATGACCATTTGGAGCTTGGTTGATCTATACTTAAACTTTCCAGGCATCTCCAAATCTCCTGGAGTTGGTCCCTTACCTATAGAACGAAAAGTAAATCATGCAAGTCTACTCAATGGAAAGCTACATGGAATATTCAACAAAAAAACTACTATGCCAAAAGGTAGCAAATTTTATAAGACGTCTAAATAACAAGCTACAAGAGGAAATGAGATAAGAAGCTCACCTCTTCTTTTAGCACTTGACGAAAACTGGATATTGTCTCTGTTCAGGTATGGAGCATGCATCAAGGCAACCACCAGCCATCTTGCGAGTGTGTTGTGTGCATTGATAGCCTATGTGAAATATTCATGTTTAAATTGTTTAGCTCTGTTTTGCCTAACCAAGACACTCTGTAAGTCTATCTACAACATCTGTGCCTATGCACTGCAAAATATGGGGAAAACTACAACAGATAAAAAGTACAGACAAACATTCATGTTTAAATTGTTTAGCTCTGTTTTGCCTAACCAAGGCACTCTATATACATCATTTGTGCCTATGCACTGGAAAATCTGAGGAAAACAACAACAGATAAAAAGTACCGGCATACAACACGTGCGCAATGATTGATGAATGAATGAAAGTATATACAAAATATCATAAGTAAGAGACATTCAAGCAAGAATCTGTTGACATTTGCAAGCAATGACCTCAAGAAAGAAAAATCATGATAAACACGAAACAATTGAAATTAGCTAAGGTTAGCCAACATGCAAGTATCATCAATCATATAAGTTGCATTCAAGATTAGCTAACCAAACTATCTAGGCTAACATGTGGGTAGATTAATTCATATGTTAAGTTAACAATGATCTTTTAAAAGAAAGCAATGTCCCACTATATAGATACTATCATATCTCCAGGCATCAAATCAGTAATTGATGATCTTAACTTCAGCAGGTAACTAATTGATCTTAGCACTCGCGACAATAGTAGCTGGTGAGCACTCTGAACACATCATTTTCTTATCCTCGCCTTCATAACAGCAGCACAACACCATGAGTATTACATATATACACATATGCATATCACACATTGCAAAGACAAAGACCATGAGTATTACATATATAGATATATGCATATCACACATTGCAAAGACAAACACCACAAAAATTGCAAAGACAAACACCAAATCACATCACGAGCTCACAAAGAAGGCTCACAGCATATCAACAAATCAATTCACAAACCACAATTGATTCGGAGAGACGGCGAGGTCGTCATGGCGCAGGAAGCTTGATTTAGCGGTGGGATCCGGCGAGCTCAACGCCTTGGACGGTCGCGGCGGCTCCCTCCGCCGAACGCTGGCGGCGCCTGTCGCACCTCACCGACTTCTTGAACCCTGGGAGGGAGGTGGGTCGGTGTTGGATGGTGGGGCGGTCAGGGAGGTGGGGCGACGCTGGGAGGAAGGCACGGCAAGGGAGGTGGGGCGGCGCTGGGAGGAAGGTGGTGATGCAGCTAGGGAGGAGGGCAAGGTTGGGTGGTGGGGCGGTGTTGGGAGGTGAGGCAGCCAGGGATGAGGGCGGCGCTGGGTGGTGAGGCAGCCGGGGACGTGAGGCGTCACTAGGAGAGGAAGGGGAAAGGAGGAGGCGGTCGGCAGGAGGTGAGGCGGCGCTGGGAGCGGAAGGGGAAAGGAGGAGGCGGCGTTGGGAGCGGAAGGGGAAAGGAGGAGGCGGCGCTGGGAGCGCAAGGGGAAAGGAGGCGGCGGCTAGGGAGGTGAGGCGGCGCTCGGTGGTGAGGTGGCCAGGGAGGAGGTCAGCGATGGGTGGTGGGGCAACCGGGGAGGTGAGGCGGTGCTAGAAGCGGAAGCGGAACGGAGGAGGCGGTCGGGAGGAGGGTGAGGCGGTGCTGGGAGCTGAAGGGGATAGGAGGGTAAGGCGGCGCTGGAGTTGTAGCGGAACGGAGGAGGCGGTCGGGAGGAGGGCGAGGCGGCGCCGGGAGCTGAAGGGAATGGAGGAGGCGGTCGGGAGGCGGATGAGTCGGCGCCGGGAGCTCAAGGGAACAGAGGAGGCGGTCGGGAGGCGGATGAGTCGGCGCCGGGAGCTCAAGGGAACAGAGGAGGCGGTCGGGAGGAGGAGGAATGGAATTAAGCGGCCGGGAGGAGGAGTCGGGAGGAGGAGGAAGGGATTAGGGCGGTCGGGAGGAGGGTGAGGCGGCGCCGGGAGCTGAAGGGAACGGAGGAGGCGGTCGGGAGGCGGATGAGTCAGCGCCGGGAGCTCAAGGGAGCGGAGGAGGCGGTCGGGAGGAGGAGGAAGGGAATTAAGCGGTCGGGAGGAGGAGTCGGGAGGAGGAGGAAGGGATTAGGGCGGTCGGGAGGAGGAAGGGGATTAGGGTGCTGTCGGGAGGAGATGGGGGGGGGGGAGTCGGGAGGCTGGGGAGATTTGGCGGCTGTTTTTTCAGCTGCGCGCCAAGTCTGTGTAAGTATTCCCGACAGATAGGATGACCTTGTTGATATTTTTAGGGCAAATAAATTGTAGCTAATGTTAAAATATTGCCGGCAGATAAATTGTTCTAGAAAACAATTATTTCCAGCAGATAATACGACCCTTAATATCTTGGATATTGCCGGCACATATTTTGCCACTAATCCAATTTTTTTCCGGCAGATAATTGCCTTTAATACTATACCATGGTGTAGTGTTGTAAGCCTTTCTTGTAATAAACTCTGGTATTTATTAATAAAGTTGTATGATTTTATGGATGATACCATATTTGCTTGCTGTGTACACTAGATACAATTCTAGGGACTTGGGACTAGTGTAGAATACACATAGAATTTATGGGTGTTACTCCTGGGTCTGACACTCCGATAGATGAGGTGTTACGAAACCGGTGAGCCGAGGACGGTGAAACCATGAGCCACCGAACAAACCGAGGAGCAAAACCAAGGAAACCATGCATCGTCGGATCTGTGCTCCATGGATGTTGAAATTGGTGAGCTATGGACGGCGAAACTGGCGAGCCAAGGATGGCGAAACTAGCGAGTCGAGGACAACAAAACCACGTGCCGAAGAAACCAAAGAGTTGAAGAAACCAGCAGTGATGGAGAAGACTGCTAACTTCCCAGGGATGGCGACAAATAAAATCACTAGGGTATAGAGAAGACGACCGACTTTATGGGCAAATCACATTCGCAAACTCTTGTCACATGCTACATGGTTATATGAGCGTCAACTATTGGCAATACACATTGGCAAATATCAGCAACAAAGCAAAAAGATCTAGGGCAAGTATGTTGCAAATGTGTTTTGAGACCACTTGAGGCTCATGCTTTAATCCTTGTTTGCTTGGTACTACAATTTGTGAATGTGTTTTGAAATTTGTTGAACTACATGCATCTCTGTCCCTGCTATAAACTTGGGAGCAGTCAGACCTGGCCAGTCTGACTGGTTGAGAGGTCTGACCGGGTCTTGGTTGCTAGTGTGACCAGCCAAATTAGGATTGCCCTTATTTGACATTTTAGACATTCTTTTAGAACTTGTGATTCTAAGGTGTTCGTAGATTTTCCTGGAGCAGTTTGATCGATAATGTGTTTGCGGTTTGACTAGTAATGTGGTCCAACTCGATATTTGCTGATGGTTTCCTTTTTCTAGACAGCTTGATTTGTGCTTCATCTGTATTCTACCGAGTGGTCTGACTGGCTACTAGTGAGCGGTTGTTTGATAGACTCCTGCGTAGGCGATCCGACTAACGGCTCGCTAGTTTTCTAGCCGTTGTAGGGCAAGCCGGTTTGATCAATCATTTGTTGGCGGTTAGACTGGTTGCGGTTGGTTGATTTCTGCTTAAACTTCCCCCAATGTTTAGTTTTGGGGTTTGAGGTATATACCCCATTGTGGCCGATTGAGTGAGGTTGTTGGTGCTTATTCATTTCCTTAGCTAAGAGCAAACCCTCTCATTCTTACATGTGTATGTGTTGACTTAGTAAGCTTGAAGGGACAAATCCTTGTGTATGTGTTGCACTTGGTGGTAGATTGTGTATCTATCGAGTTTCGGCACTTGATTTATTCAAATGAGTGTATATGTCTTTTTACTCTTGTAGGTTGTCGCCTTCTAGACAGCTTGGTGGAGTTGTATCGGTGATCTTCTCAAGATGTTTGTGAGAAGATCTGGGTGTTTGTGAGTGCTTCGTCATCTCCTGAGTGGAGGAAGAGCAACCCTAGTGGATTCGAGATGCTGACTTAATTTGTGGAGCCAGTCTAATTCGTTTGGGTTTACCTGAGCGTGGATTAGGGGAGACCAATAAGTCTTCGAACATCACAATAAAAAGATCATGTGCCATTGTGGTTTGCTCTTTTATGCATATTTATATATTTATAATTTACATTCTTAGAATTTAATTACTTGTTTGTCACCATATGATTGCAAACTTTGATATAGACTTAGTTGTTGGTGCACTTAGTGGAGACTAAGATTTTGACATGAATAGTGGAAAACCGATTTTGACATAAATAGTGGAAAACCGATTTCGACATGAATCTTAGAATACATCAACGTTTGGGATATGCATGGACATCAATGCCTATGTGGGAAAACAACTCTTAGCCGAAACACAATGTATTTTTATTTTACGATTACAAGAAGCCGCGTACACACCAAAACACACGCACACCATACGGGAGTACATTCATTTAGTACATGACTAGAAAGATGAAGGTCGGAGATAAATACATGATTTTCTAAAATTCCTATTGCTCAAAGGTAGACACCAAAATTTCATTAACGATCCCTTCACATGATTAAATCTCGGAAAATCCACGAATAAATCCATCTACCATGTGGTTAGACGGAAGCGGGGATGTTAGGCACAATAAGGTACCACACCGGTTGGACCAGTCACCAGTGGGTTACTTTCCTGATGATCTTAATTCGAGAAAAAAAAAACTTTTCTTATGATCTTAATTCGAGAAAAAAAAAACATCTAGTACGCTCTTCTCGTTGAAAAGGAAAACAAAAAAACAAAATGCTCCGAAACCATACAGATAAAAATAGGAGGACCACAGAAAAGTATTCCCATTTCCTAGTTCTCAGGAAGGAAAGCAGTTAATTACGACGCCTTCTATTCTCTTCCTGATGATCCCCTCTTACGAAGAGAAAAACAAAACAAAAACCCAATCAATTCAATGGCTTCTCGATGGGTCCGACCTGAGGTACGTATGCTTTAATTCTTCATTTCCGGTTTGCAACATGAGCACTTTTTTTTAAAAAAAAAATCTCTTTGTTAGTTTCTTCGATTCATTGTTATATATTTTTTGTTCTACGTTTTGTTGTGCCTTACGACCAAGTTATCACACCCGATTTGCGAATCCATAATTTACTTGTGTAAATAGATCTTGAAATTAATCAAGATGGACGGAACATTTGACAATTGCCCTGCCTAGTTCTTGTGTACGTCATTTAGGCCACGAATTTGGTACGCCATGGTTTTTCCGGCCTGGTAAAATCTAACCATAAATGAAATTGCAATGGATAGCAATGGGAACTCACTCGCCGGAATTGTTTGTCATGTTGATCTCCGGTGATGTATACAGGTGTACCCTCTCTTCTTTACCACCGGCGTGGCCGTCGGGATCTGCGTGATGCAACTCGTGCGCAACATCACCACCAACCCGGAAGTGAGGTATTGCCCCCCACCCAACAATTCGCTTGATGAGTTTTTATTACTATTTCCATAACCGTCCGTCGAATAATTCTCTCTTCGTTCTCTTGATGAGGTAGTGCCATCGCAACCAACAACATTAGCTCAAGTTACCGTTAACATTAAAACACCTACAATATATTTGCATAATGCCCATCACACCTTTACACACAAGACGGTTACGAAAAACAACTGGTCCACTTTGTCGGGTTTCCCCGGATCCTAGGGCTTCCCTGTCATCTTTGCGACTTTTGTCCCCACGTGTGATGGTTCCCCATTTCTTCACCGGGGAGTCTCGTGAGGGGTAAAATGGTCTTTCTCACACCACAAATAACTATGGTCCGATGGGAGACAGGCATAAAGTGAGCTTGGTTATGAGAAATCGATGTCACCTATGTGAATTTTAGGGGAGAACATGTTGGCCTACATGTTGCATGTTTTGTGATCTTTGTGTGAATGAATGAACGAACGAACGAACAGGGTGACGAAGGAGAAGAGGGCGGCGGGGGTGCTGGAGAACTACGACGAGGGGAGGAGGTACTCCCAGCACGGGGTGAGGAGCTTCTGGCTGTCCCAGCGGCGTGACTACATGCAGGCCATGGACCGACCCGGCACCGAAGTAGGAGACCATCCATGAATTTCTTTCGAGAATACTACTTTGTTAATTCCCAATCATGCTTGCAGTGCCATGAGATTGCCTGACAGGTTTCTCTTGACTCGACAGTGTCCATGAACTAATTAATCAGTCCCAAAGAGGGTTCTGTTCCATGTTGGTATTGGCGTTTCAATTTGTTCTTTAATTTGTTTGTCGCTAATTGAACTCTTTTTTTTTTAATGTACTTTCGTGTAACTTTGTAAGGTGCCATGAATCAATCTCAATCTCGTTCTCTACGCAATTTACCTGCTCCTTCTCGCATTATCACTGTATTATTATAATTATTATTTCAATAGAAAATAGAGAGTTTCGTTACTTAAACAGGGTGGCGTCAGGAGGAGCAATTGACAATTGCTCCATACAAACTTGTCCTCGTATCACTACGACACGTGGAGAGGCCAGCAAGGTTTGGAGTTGGGAGACAATGACCGTACGAGAATACATAGGCTCAAAAGCCTTTTCCTTCAGCTAGAGATTTAGACACATACGGTGCTATATATATATATATATATATATATATATATATATATATATATATATGCTTGTTTTAAACAGGCCAGAGTTGCTCGGTGTCTTGGAATAAGTAGTCTCCCTAATTTTGTCCAACTTTTACCATAGATGATATCAGTCGACTGTAATATTCGCTACGTAAGATTTCTAATGACGTGGATCAAAGAGAACGGAGAGAGAGAGAAAGAAGCCGCTTGATATGCAACAAATTGTTCATAAGGCTCTTATAGACGGCTTTTTTATTGTTGTATCTACTAGACAGAGAAGCGCTACTCACGCGTGTGTAGAAATAAGGCAGATGCCTGACTTTCCAGATGCGAATCGTTTAACCTATTACAAAACACTGAATGATAAAGCAGAGTAGAGTGTAAATACTGTTTATAATGGCACATCATTAGCAATGTAAAATTTCAAGCCACAGAGAGCGAAAGACTAATTTAGACAACATGGTACCGAAGGTAATAAAGTGCCCTAAATTGCACCGAATATTCCATAATTATACAGATCTTCTCTCTTCTGATAGTCTCCTTCTCTAATTGGATCTTATTCCTACCAAAAGATAACCACGGGGAGAATTGCACATGATGACTTATACATAACTGTGATGTTGGAGATTAATCAAATATACCACATGATGTGTTGCCACCCAAAAACATTTGAAAAGAACAAGGGACATCAAACTAAAGGATAGCCACAGCAGAACTACATGACATTATAGTGATTTTGCTAGCCACGATCATACAACAATATTGAAAATCAATTCAACAATGAAACGTGGGCAGAAATACTCTACCTGATGATGCAAAAGGAAAATCACAACAGGCATATCTGAACAACCAAGCAAACTACAGAGGCAAATAAGATTCATCACATCAGAAATCCATACCTCATCAGGAACCCGAAGATACTTGATGGTGTTCCCACAGATGTAACACTCGGGCACCTTCCAAAACTTATCACCATCCTGCAATAGTGCAATCTCAACCATAATCCATAAGAAAAGGCATTTCACAAACTAATAGGCCAGATCATTAGAAGCCCAAAAGGGGATTTATTTAAAGAAAATACGAATGGGATGAGGTAGATAGACCAACCACTACATACAGATAGTGTAAAGGAAGATATGAAGACAGCATGGACCGAAGAATCTAGATATTCTTGACCATTGAATGCCAAATATGGGTTTTCATTTAGGTTTGCAAACATCATGACTAGCATATACCTTCGAGTTAGATTTCTTGCCATATCTGAATACTGCAGTTGCTGCATCCAATTGTGTAGAGGATACATTTGTAACCTCTTTCCTTTCACTTCTCTATTGCTGTAGTTTTTTTATATATATATGTAAATACTTTCTTGCTTACATTCAGAATTTGCATAAATCAATACAGCAGGATCTGATTCCTCCTCGTGAATACTAATTTTTAGTTCACGCGTGAACATCTCAAGAGCGGTTTCTGGTTGCCAGTACAGTAGTAGTACTATGTTTGCAGTAATAGTTTTCAGACAGACGACACCAATATTCAACATGTATGCAGATAATCATATACTCCTATTGATTTTGCTTTGTTTCCAAGAGCGAAAAAACCAAAAGATGAAGCATAGCTCAAGAATTTCGTACTTATTGCAGCACTCAATGTGGCGACTAATTGTAGTATCAGCAACACTGACCGAAATTTACTTTCGGTGGCCCATGATTAAACACCAATAATAACTGTCAACTACTACTTGGGCCAAACCTCATGCCGACATCGCCAGAAACGACAAACAAGGAGCAATGGGAGAACAAGAAATCCAGGATCGCAAAGGAGCGTCTTGTTTCTTCTCTCATATCGCATTCTTGCGTTGGCACTAAACAAATGCAAACCAGTAGCACGATGTTGTAAATCAACTCTTGTTTCTCAACGCAATCCAACCATACTAATTCTTGCTCCAACAAAGCATAATTCCTTCCTACTTTGCACATTGCTAGTATTATAATCCATGATCACAAGAAACGTCACGCTGTGGCCTATGGCACATGAAGCGGCAAGCAGGTTGCTACTGGGGCAGATTCTGGTTAGACTATGGACCAAGCATCTTTTTTCTCACTCACTGAATTGAATTAGATGACCAACAGAGAACAAACCACGCAACATATTCACCATGCAAGAATCCTAAGAAACGGTACTAATGCATAACCGATATACCAAGAATTCAACCTGCCGTATGACTGAATCTTGCGTGTCTATGCTTCAGAATCTAAGGTCCTGAAACAAATCTTGCCAAAAACAAACGTGGGTACACAAAAAAGGCGTGAACAAATTATTTCTTCCTTGGGCCACATGAAAATTGGATTTCTTTAACAAACACATTTGTTTAATCAATAGCAATGTTGCAATAGTTCTGATTCCTAAATTTTCCTCATTCTAATAAAAATTGTCACCAAACCCATTTTTTCAAATGCTTTGTGGATTAAAATGAAGACATGGAGGCCTACTGGTTTAAACACTAAACTTTCCACTTTTCAGAGACTAACAACATGTGATGAAAAAATAGCGCATATTGCAATAGGTGACCCTACCACAGTCTTAGTTCAAAATCATGGGGATAAACATGAGCACAGAAACAAGTTCAGAAATTAGATTCAGAGTTGTATCAACTTAACAAAAAAAAACAAAAACAAAGATTGGGCCAAACCTCTTGCTTGAGTTCGGCAACCCCCTGCGATGTTCGTTTCCCCTTGCCAATGTTGGAAATCTCTCAAGATTTCACACTCTCTCTTTCTCTTGTATTTTCTATCTCTCTCAAGAGACAAATACAAAACTCACAGGAGACATGTTTTCAACACAAACTGACTCACCTATTTCATTAGAGAGAAATGCTTAAATAGCTACAAATAACTCCATACAAACAGCTAACTACCCACTCCTATGCGTCGTGGGCCAGTAACAGTACTCAACTAACAAATTGGTTCATGCATGCACTACTAACTCAACTAACTGCCACTACTAACTCAACTAACTGCCAGGTCCTCCACTCCCCTTCATGCACGCATGCATATTGAGTTGCTGACCGCTTCTTCAGGCTATGCACCTCTCCATTCAATACACCATTTTTCTTTCCCTAATCAACACACACGCCTACTGCTAGATGCAAGACTCCAAACTGAAACATGTGACTCTAAATAAACTTACATGTCAAGATTATAACCAACAGCCAAGAGGCGCCGACGTGGCCGGAGGGCCACCACTGCTGCGCTCGTTCGCCGGAGCTGGCGTCGACCATCCGGTCCACCCCTTCCCCTGCGGAGTAAATATCACGGCTTGTTGCTCCCAATTCCTTCACGGCGCATCCAAGAAACGAGGGGCCTGCCCCTCCCTGCAGTTCCACAAGCCAAAACAAGCACACAAATCACAAGCAGAGATTAGTGAAGCCTAGCACCAAACAAATGCAAGAAAGCAAAGGGGAAACAAGGGAACAATAAATCTCACCAATTCTATGAAAAAATGGAAGGGTAGGTCGCCCGAATGAGGGAACAGCAGAGCGGAAGACGGGAGGAAGGAGCCGTGGTGGCGTACAGGGAGGAGACGAGGAGAGGGCAGGGCGAGAAAGAGGGGAGGACAATCGCCGGGCGGAGCGCGTTAGCTCACCAGTGGCATGCATTTCGGACATAGTAAGTGCGAACTGCAAATCAAGAAATAAGATATAAAGTCAGCAAGGACGATCGCCTAATACAGTATGACTAAATTTTTCCTCCCCTTTTTTTTGGAAGGGTGTGGTAACAAATTTTCTTTCAGTGTACAATCACTAAATTGGAAACAATTTCTGAGCTATAAAATGGATCTAGCACGTATTAGTACTTCTTTCAGCACTTAAATCTACATGTGTCATGAAATAGAGCTTTGAAACGTCGAGTCAAACACTATTGGTCTGGAAATGTATGTTTAATGGTGATGTAAAGCAAAGTGTGATTCACAGAGCGGTTGTTTGAGTGGAGGTATTATGGTAAAGACCAAATTATATCAGTCCGAGAAAGGTTCGCTAATATGCAAATGTCTATGTACATCAGTTCAATCGTTGTGTAAACGAACGTTTATTATTTGTTACTACAATTCTAATAACTATGCAGGTTGAGTTGCATTGATAGGTCGAGCTGAACTAAAAAGGTATCTGCACAGCTGTTTTTAATTATGAGTGACTATAAATTGCAGTCGCACTGAAAAGGGCAAGTAGTCTATGCTGTGTCAAACATGTTGCTATTCTTAAAACATCTGAATATGTCATCTAGTTATCTGAATCTGTAGCATCTCTGAAGTTACATGCATTTTTTCTAGGAGAATTGATCGCACACCTTAAATTTCGAAAACGTCCTGTCGTATGTTATGGTAGGCGATAATCTGTACCGTGTACTGATCTAATTGGAGAATCGATCATGGAAAAACAGTGCACGAGATGAACTGAGCTTACCTTTTTTTTTTTGCTAACGGTTTTCCGTTGTCGTCTCTGAATAGTTCCCTATATGTTTCCGAAGGACCTGTAGAGGTGCTACAACTGTCATTATGAACAGATTGTTAGAGCCATGTATATGATTGTATGTCTCTGGCTAGGTATATTTTATAAGAGAGCTCTCTTTCTTACTGGTTTTGTTGAGGATGAAAAGGAAAAAATGAAGCTGCGCCTTTTGAAGCTCAGCTGCAGAGGAACATCATCTATCTCAGGAGTTTTCTCTTCGATTGAGATGATTTGTCCAGTTGTTTGTGAGGGAGTTGCCTACATCACTATAAAAGGAAATGCATGACATTAGCAAACGATGAAGCTGTAAAGTTTCATTAGGCATGGTATCTACCGAAGTAAGAATAGAGGAATAACTAAACGGTCTAACGCAGTTTCTTAAGAAATGTTGACATACCCGTCTACCTGAGCAAAGCAGGCTGGACGAATGAAGCTCAGATCTCAAAATTTCGTGGAAACAAACAACACCGGCCGGCACGCAGCAAGAAATCGTTCTAAACCTGAGGACACACTACAGTAATAACGGCAAATCACGCTAGCAAGAATCGAAAAAAAAATTGTAAAACCGATACGTTGAGAAATTGGGCGGACCATAAAAAGTTACCGTGACTGGTAAACACCAGCGTAGGTTCTGCCGGTCCTGGAAGCAGCGCCGCCCGGCAACCCGCGAATCTCGGAAACAAAAAGAAGAAACGAGTAGTCGGAAAGTGATAGGAAATTATGAGCTCGGTCCAGCAGTCGGTTTATGAGACGTCCTATTTTAAATACTATTAGGGTTTGTAGACTATAAATAGAGGTACTAGTCATTGTAAAATATTGATCGTGCGAAGAGTAATAAAGAGAAGCAAGAAGCCCCCTACATCTCTCTGTTCAATATATTATTATGTTCTTGTGTTCTTACATTGTTCTTACGATTCTGAGTATGTCTACGAGGTAATCGCTCAGACTGGACTCGCCAGTGACGGTTCATGTCAGACTCGGATTTCTTAATCCAGAATCCTCTGTGAAAACATTGTGCTATTCATTGGATTAGTAGATAACACTCCCAGATACATCACTGAATCATTTCACACATAGCGTAAAACCATACCATTCATTAATTCAAAACATCAGAGTTTACATAAACCGCTTCAGGTCGAGTTTTACAATAATGGCCGAACATGCCAAAAGATTACATTTAAAAAAATTAATGGAAACGACAACGAAAACAAAAAAGGGGGTGAGAGCATATCTCTCCACAGTAAGCGATCGGGAAACTTCGTAAAGCGTCTGATATTACCCGAAAAGCTCAGATAATACGGGATGCACGCGAGTACCGACGAAGTCAGCTAGACTGAGGTGAGACTAGATCAACTAAGGACTAAACTACGGTTCAAAAATTCCTGGGTCTTCAGACGTCTGGTTCCTCGTAATAGTTGTAAGCTCCAATATTTCCTGCTTCTAAGGGTTGGGGAAAGAGTGAGGATGAGCACAACTTCCGTGCTCGCGAGCCAACACAACAGATGCAATAATATACATGCAAGGCTTAACAAGGATGGCTCGAATTCTTTTATTTACGCAAAGCAATATTTTCAATTACCTTAAGTACAAAATTCATATGACTTGCATTTTAAACAAAGTGCATTTTTATTAAAGAGAGTAAGTGCAATATTAAATAACAGTAGAGATTTCCTTCATCGGAGACTCTACAAATGCTTAATTTGATTGGAGCTACCTCCATACATTAACCACACTGGATACGATGATTCAGGGAAAAATCAAACCTCAGGCTAGATGAGCCGACCAGGTTTTCATACCACCCACAAAGGTTTTTGAAATAGAACTAACTCAAGTTAAGTTCTCATGTCCGCCTATGACCGTAAGTGTGGCTATTTAAACAGTTTTGACTCTGCAGAGTTTGTACACTGTACCCACAAGAGATAATTATACTCGTTACCCCACATGATTCCATAGTCATGTAGTTAAGCGATCGTCACAGTAACCTTTCAACATATCTCGCATCTTCCGTGATCTCACCCATATGGGCTGTCCCCATTTGCGATGGGTCCCATAAGTTGTGCGTGAAGGGTAACACGGCAAGGCTACGATAGTATAAACAATAATTTACCGTGCAACCAAGGAACCACCGCAAGTAATAGATCACGAGATTACCGCTAGACGCGCCGACTCGTAGCGGAAGTAGAGTCGTTGTAGCGAGTTGATGCAATCGTAGTCGTACTCACGACGCATCTCCTCCTTCGAGTAGTTGTATTCATCGCGCGTCTGCTCCTCCGAGTGGTCGTACTCGTCACGTTACTTCTCCTCCGAGTCCAGTGAGCGTCACGAGTTGCGGATCGTCCTAGTGCTGATGCTTCGCAACAACACCTCTGAGGTATCCACACGTACGGGGCAGGATCACCACGCGCTGGAGTGCTAGTACCGGCAGCGTGGTTGAGAAGACGTGGCTATTAGGGTTTCGGAAGTTCTTCCAAAGATCATCCTCTCGCACCCTCACCCCATGCCACCGCCCCTCTATATATAGGCGTCCATGATGGGTCTCGACCTGGAGGCCCATTAGGAACTCGTGGCCTATACGAATTCGGATCACTATCCAAAATAGATCCTTACCCTTTAAGTGTGCGACCCCACAGGTTCATGTGTAATCGGTTATGACTCGGAAACTCTTTTCCGATCACTAGTCGTTAGCGGTACCTAGCAAGACATAACGATTCCCAAAGACACATAGAATAAATCGACGAACCTTGATGTAATATGATCTATGATCGTGTCCTCATCACTTACGACGATTCGTATCTCTATACGACCGAGTTGTATTTGGTCACGATCGATTCAGAACTCTTTACGACTGTGTTCTTACCATTCTGTGATTACGTTCGACCAATATACGACCAGTTCGTATCTCCATATGACTAGTCCGTAACTGATCGAACTAAGCAACCTACTCATGCATTCTCCCTTTGCCTCACGATGTCTGGTTAAACTCCAGGTGAGATGATGTGTCATCCATGTACTGTTTAATACTTTCTCGATCGAGTGTCGAATAACTTTATGTGGTCGACACTTCGACCACTAGTGGCATGGCCATGCACTTTCTTTATTCGATCACCACGAGGGGCCCAGAGACATCTCTCCTGTTATGTAAGGAGGGGCAAATCCCATCTCGACCAGTCACATCCCTCTGCATGTTTCATAGCATACCCGAAAGCTACCTTTATAACTACCCAGTTACGAGTAGCGTTTGGCAACCCCTAAGAGTGCTATTACACATGTAGGGAACCATGCTGATCTCAGGTACAAGAATTATACATCATCATTACTTGAGACCAACTAATGACACAAAGATTCATAACAATCTCAATAGTATCTCAATGGTGGGTCTATCCAACACCATGTTCTCTAACATGTGCTCACATTATTGATTCGATATCTCCATATCCATGACCGGTGAAACCAGGTCATCAATCAATACATGTGCTAGTCATAGAGTCACTGGTGTTCCGACCAGTGACCTCCGACTAGGGATATATTTAGAATGGCATCATATAAGTTAAAGAGTTCCACCAACAAGTCACATACTTATTAATCTATAACAAATGATTCATTCAAGGAACATGATAACATATTATCAAAAACATAAACATAATGAAATATCATCATCTCTATGATTGCCTCTAGGGCATATTTCCAACAGTGCGAGATGTCTACCACTACAATTTGTGTAGCTGGCAACTTCACCCTCCCCTCGGTGTCCCATTCAAGCTGGATCGCATCCACTACTTACAACACCTTGCTCAACCACCGATGAGATGATTTCCAGGGTTTAATAAGTTTACTAAGCCAAGTTGCACTTTGCAGACTTGTGGTTGTACTTGTTTTACACGGGAGGTCATGACAAGATTAAGTCCTTAATCCATCCAGGCGGTTCATACCGCATACCAACCACTCTCGTGCACAACAGCACCCACCACTCCTACCATCCGCCCAGATGTGGTATCAGCAAGTTTTAGGGTTTTGGAGAAGTGTAAAACAAATTAGCTCAACCATTCAGTCATTTACCTAATGACTGCCCAAAATAATCTTTATGCTTAAAAGATGATAATTGGGGTGGTTAATACCCCGGTACTCAAGCAAGGCTAGCATGATACTTGAGTACAGACTAAATCTAATAGGTTACCATATAATTACTAGGGTGACAAGGATCAGGGAATCCAATTATCAAGGACATGGTATAATAATTACTTAATAATCAAGTTAACATTAAATACCTTAGGACCATTTGACATACATTTGTATAAGAAATTAAAGCATGCAGTTTGATATTTTGAAAGAATATAATTTGTATGAAATGTAGGTTCAACATGATCAAAGTCAGCCGCACGGGCACTATAGCGGGGCCCACCTGTCAGCGTCCATTCGGGCGTGAGTTAAGACGGCGACACGTTCGGCCAAACACGTCGCCTCGTCTTCTCCATCGCGCGGATGAGACGATGGGGCGGGGGTGGGGTGCGGGAGAGAGAGGGGAGGGGGAGAGAGGCGCCTGGCGGTGGCGTGGCGGCCAGTGCGGCGAGGGGAGTGAGGTGGGGGCGGCAGCGCGGGAGCAGAGCCGGTGGAGGCGACGGCAACCGGGCTCGGGAGGAGGAGGCGAGGGCGGAGCCGGTGTCGGAGATGAAGGTGGTGGCGCTTCGGCTCGGGAAGAGTGGGAGAAGGAGGTGAGGTGAGGGAGATGAAGCGGCATGCGGCTTAAATAGCCGGGGGAGAGAGAAGGAGAAGCGGCTGAGGCAGTGGGGATCCGGGCGAGGACGCGTGCGGTGACGGTACATCTGCGCAGCGCGGGTGGCGCTGACAAGCGGACGCGTGCAGCGCGAAGAGGATCCTGTGCGGCGCAGCAGCGGAGAACCAGGCGAGGAGCGGAGCGACACGGCGTGAAGACCTGGCGGCGCTAAGCGTCAACCCTCGTCCGAAGGGCGCTGCGGGCGGCGCCGAGTCGGGTCCGGGGAGGAGGAAGGGGGGCGGGCAGGCATCGAGGCGAGCGGTTGGGCGAGGAGGCCAGGCCAAGCGGGTCCAACCCCAGGTTGGGTTTGAGATACGAATCTGAATTTTTGATTTTGAAATTGAAGTTTAAATTTTGGGGAGTTTTGAAATTGAAATCATATTTCTTGAATTTCCGAAAATGGGTGTTACAAAACCTACCTACCTTAAAAAGAATCTCGACCCCGAGATTCGAGCTATTCCGAAAACAGGTGAGGGCAGTCTAACTTCAACTGATCTTCACGCTCCCAAGTGGCTTCTAGTTCTGAGTGGTTGCTCCACTGAATTTTGCAGAGACGGATGGTCTGGCGTCGTGTTTGCTTCTCCACGACGTCGTGGATCTTGATCGGATGCTCTGAATATGACAGGTCCTTTTGGAGGTCAACTGGAGCTTGCTCTTTAGGCACTCTGAGATACTTCTTGAGCTGGGAGACGTGGAACACGTTGTGGATGTTTGACAGACTTGCGGGTAGCTCCAACTGGTAGCTACTTCTCCACGCTTGGGGGTGATTGGATATAGGCCTATGTGCCTTGGTGCAAGCTTGCCTTTAACTTTAAATCTCCGCATTCCTCGAAGAGGTGATACTTTAAGGTACACATGGTCTCCAACTTCAAAGGTTAACTCTCTGCGACGGTTGTCGGCATAGCTCTTCTGTCTAGACTGGGCAACTTGTAGATGATATCTGATCAGTCGAACTTTCTCTTCCGCTTGCTTGAGGGTATCTGGTCCAAAAATATAACCTTCCCCAGACTCTGACCAATGCAGAGGGGTTCGGCACTTTCTCCCAAAGAGTGCTTCAAATGGGGACATCTTTAGACTGGACTGATAACTGTTGTTGTAGGAGAATTCTACGTACGGTAGGCATCTTTCCCAGTCTACTATGAACTCTAGAGCACAAGTTCGGAGCATGTATTCTAGAATCTGATTTACCCTTTTGGTCTGTCCATTCGTCTCGGGATGATATGCTATGCTGAAGTTCAGGTGAGTCCCAAGTGCATCATGCAGACTAGCGCAGAAATGCGAAGTAAATTGGGAACCTCGATCCGAAACTATCCTTTTGGGGACTCCGTGTAGACACACTATGCGAGCTATATACAGCTCGGCCAACTTGTCTCCTTTGTATGTGGTCTTCATAGTGATGAAATGGGCAATTTTTGTCAATCTGTCAACTATAACCCATATGGAATCATATCCAGACTTGGTTCGCGGTAGGCCAGTGATGAAATCCATTCCAACTTCTTCCCACTTCCATTGAGGAATCTGTAGTGGTTGAAGCAATCCTGCAGGCTTCTGGTGCTCGGCCTTGATGCGTTGGCATACATCACAACATTCTACAAATTCTGCGATGTCTCTCTTCATTCGCGGCCACCAATATATGATTTTCATATCTTGATACATTTTGGTGCTGCCTGGATGCAGAGTATATGCTGAACTATAGGCTTCTTTCAGGATCAGGTCTTTAATCTCCTTCCGGTGGGGAATAAAAATGTGTTTCCCATACCACAGGATTCCTTGTTGGTCTTCTACCATCTTAGGGGCTTTTCCTATGGCCACGAGGCTTTTAAATTTTTGGACTCCAGGATGTCCTTCTTGGGTGGCCTTGATCTGGTCTTCTAAGGATGGCCGAACTTCCATTGCTACTATGGTGTCGTGCTCTACTACCTCGAGGTTAAGTGCCTCTAATTCCTTATAGAGATCAGGTGCAAGGAGTATGCCGCATTAATTGACACCATGTGAGGAGGACATGACCCCTATGGATACAACCACATTTGCTATGCTTGCTATTCAAATTACAAGAGTTTGTACGCTTCACTTAAATTATTAGGTGAGCTCGTTTTTAGGAGTGTATTTATATTATATGAACTATATGATGCTACCTAATAATGAAAATGTATATTTATGCAGCATCATATCACTTTTTATCCAAGCTAAGCAAGAGTTCGAGCTGGACACGTTTTGGAATCTAATTCGGCCTCCGGAGACAGCACTGATCTTAAACGCGCATAAATTTTGCAAACGGAGTCTGATTCGGGTGTTCTTGGGCTTGTTGCAAACGGAGTCTAATTCGGGTGTTCTTGGGCTTGTTAGTTAGATTAAGGAGAAATTGAGAATGCTTGATGTTAGGAAACATGAGAACAAACCTTTGTTTGTATCTTTTTCTGTGACTAACAACATGCAGAAAGTTGAGAACCATGCTGAAGAGGAGAATGAGCCGATTGAACAATCGACTCCATTGGTTGAGAAGGAAGATGAGGAGATGGATGCAACAACATCATTTGAGGAGAGCCAAAAAGGTAAAGATCGTGGTGCTATCATCACGCACGGTGAGTATGTTTGTGAAGAACTACAACTGTCCACTGTTAATTCTATTTTAGAGGAAAAATTAGTGAAAAACAATTCAGATATGCATGTATTTCACATAGAGAATTCAGTTTGCATTGATTTTAGTGCACCATGTGATAAACTTGTTGATTTACCTATTGACTTGAGTATACCATATGATAACATAATTGAATTGCCTGCTATTTTGAGCGATTCATATGATGAGTCAATCACATATAATGATCTTGTGGAATTGGTTAGACATAAAGAAGTTTTGACTAGAATTTCTCCTACTGATTCTTTATGTTACATTATGTTGGTGCCACCGATGAAATTGTCACATGCTATGGAGAAAGTTTCTGAAATCGCTTGTTTGAAATCCTTGTCTAGTGTGTACACCCTTGGATATAAGTTTAATTTGATTGGAGATTATGGTGTAGACAATCAATTTCATGTGTATCGAATATGCATAACTTGTGATCACATAGATGAATTGAAGCCTACTGTTTTGAACAAAAATTCTAGTGTACCGAATCTTGTTCACTATGAGAGGAAAATTAACTTTAGTGATCATCTAATGCCTGTGTGTTCATCTCTTATTGCACCATATAGTTTTGACAATATGCATAATAATGTTGAAGTATGGAAGAACTTTCAAATCTTTTCACCCTTGCTAGATGAATTTGCTAACGCTCAATAGAAATATGACTATATGGATAAACTTTGTTTGATTCCAAAGGTTGTAGATTTTCCCATATATACTACCACTACAAGTTTACAACTTCAGATATTTGAATTGTGTAAATGCTTCACTTACATTTCCAAAACTAGTTGCAATAATTGTTGTGTGAGAAATTTTGTTTTGTTCATTAACATATATGATTATTCTTGGGCTAATAATATAGTGAGCTTTTATGATCGCTGCTGTTTTATAACATTAATTGTGCAACAATGAAGAACAGTTAAAACAGATGACATATACATATACCATGCATACACATTGGCTTCTTTGTTACCCTATTTTCAGCTTATCAAAAGCCGAGGACGGCTTTGTTTTCAAGAAGTGGAGGATGATGAGGACATGACCCCTATGGATACAACCACATTTGCTATGCTTGCTATTCAAATTACAAGAGTTCGTACGCTTCACTTAAATTATCAGGTGAGCTCGTTTTTAGGAGTGTATTTATATTATATGAACTATATGATGCTACCTAATAACAAAAATGTATATATATATGCAGCATCATATCACTTTTTGTCCAAGCTAAGTAAGAGTTCGAGCTGGACACGTTTTGGAATTCAATTCGGCCTCCGGAGACAGCACCGACTTTAAACACGCATAACTTTTGCAAACGGAGTCCGATTCGAGTGTTCTTGGGCTTGTTGGAAAGCTTATTCCGAGATCTTTCAAATGGATCCAGCCTCACCGCCAAATTCCTTCTGTAGAGTTCGGAATCATTAAAAGAATGTACTATATCGCCGATTTAGGCCGATTTGGGGCTTGTAATCGTACCGGAATTGACCCATACGCTAGCCAAGAACCTAATAGGGCCCATACTGTTCATGTGAATAGTAGCACATCTATGAATAGTATATGAATAGTACTATCCCCTATTTTGTTAGCTATATACGGCTTCTCCTTCCCTATATAAGGAAGTCGTACTCTTCTATTTTTACTTGGATTTCGTTTGATTAGTTTCTCCATTGTGAAAACTCTCGCTCTTCGCTTGTGTCGACTAGACCAACCGTAAAGGACCTCTGCGGAATCCCACCTTTTGAACTCAATCATATATTTGCAATTTAGATTGCTTTTTACCTCGTTTTTGCTTGCTTCTTCGGTGTATGCAGGAATTGATCTTCGTGATCAGGTCATCCGGGTATTCGTGCACGGTTGATAACGACTTGTTGAGCAGTTCAATGATTGCGTGGTTTCGAGCCTTGCGTGTTCGTATCCAGGATCGTGAGAGTTGAGTGACGACTACCGAACTTATCGTTCTCATCGAAAGATTGGGCCAACAAACAAGGACCGTCGGGTTCATCACCATGCAAGTTGCGGAAGCGCAAGATGATGTTCTAAGGAAGAACTACATCTCACTGCCACCTAGTAGCAATGTTATCCATGAAGTCAACTCTTGCAGCTACAAGGTGATAAAGCCTCTCACGAAGGAGAGAGGCAAGAAGGGTAAGGTCGTGGGTCGCATTTTATTGATGCTTTCCAGCCTAAGAAGAAGGACAAAGAACAACATAGGGCACACCTCGCCATTGCATGCACGGATGATCCACATCCATTAGTTGCACCCATGGATATGGACAGCCCAGTAGCAGCCCCTATCATCCCTCCTTTGGACATCGCAGCGGCCACAACCGTAGTTGTCCAAGAGGATAAGACTGCCATGGAGCAGATTTAGGCAGAAGTTACTACATACTTCCCTGATTCGATCTGGTGCACGCATCACACTTAGATCTTTTTACAGTCACTTGCAATTTGTAATTGTGATGGAACTTTGAATAATTGTTGTAAGCTCTAGGAGTGCAAATCATTAAATTCTTATTATGAGTCCTGCAAGGCTAATTTTTCCATATTTATAATAGCAAGTTATGTTCTAATATATGAAGTATTTTATTTATGTGTTGCTTGCTTTCTGCTGCATATTAATAAAGTACATTATATTAGAACGCGTGTGGCACCCTATGGAGGGAGTGTGCTTAGCAGGTAGCGGCATAGTGAATACCATCTTAAGAGAGACGAAACTTTTTCCAATCGATCAGCAAGAAAGTTGGTAGTCTTACGACAATCGCAGACAGCGATACTTATATAATAGGCTCGGGAAGGGCCACAATTATACTCCCGATGGGCACAACTTTGGTCATTAAAGAAGCCTTGTTGTACCAAGAATCGACTAGAAATCTCAAGGATATTCGCGCTAACGGTTTCCACGTAGAGACTAAAGAAGAGTATGGTAAGGAATACCTACTCATTACAAAGCATGAAGAAAGTAAAAAAATTGTATTAGAACGATTTCCTTCATTTGAAACTGGCCTATACTACACTAATATTAAGGCACATGCAGCCTATACTGCCCTGAAAATCGTATTTAGAAGCTCTGAACTTTTCTCATCGATGCTTCCTTGAAATGGTCGCACCTATATTTATTGTCTACGAGCTCCAAGTCGTGCATGGGATAATTTGCTTCGTGTGGCCTCAATTTTCTTGATGCATACACTACAACTTAGCTCTTTTGCATAAGCACACAACCGAGCCCTTGGCGAGAAGCATCGTAGTATATGTCGAAGCTCTTGTGAATATCCGGCAGGATGAGTACCGGGTCTTTGGTCAGGCATCCTTTCAAGATCTTAAAGCTTTCCTCGTATTCCACTGACCATTCAAACTTCTCCTTCTTTAATAGCTGGGTCATCGGCCTCACAATTTTGCAGAATTTCTTGATGAACCAGCAGTAGTATCCCGCAAGTCCAAGAAAACTGTGGATATCGATGACGCTCTTGGGTTGTCTCCAGTCAAGTACATCTTGCACTTTGCTAGGATCAATAATGACACCACCCTTGGATAGCACATGACCCAAGAAGCTAACATCATGGAGCCAAAACTCGCAATTGCTGAATTTTGCATAGAGTTGATGTTGACGAAGTTTCTCCGACACAAGCCACAAGTGTTGCTTGTGTTCTTCATCGGACTTGGAGTGGATGAGGATGTCATCGATGAACACAACGATGAACTGATCCAAGTATTCCATGAAAACCGAATTCATGAGGTTCATGAACTAGGCCGGTGCATTTGTTAGACCGAAAGGACATGACAATGTACTCGTACAGACCATAGCAAGTAGAGAATGTTGTCTTCGGTATGTCTTCAGTTCTGAACTTGATCTGATGGTAGCCCAGTCTCAAGTAAATCATGGAAAATACTTGAGCTCCACTCAGTTAGTTAAACAAATCATCAATCCGCGGAAGCGAATACTTGTTCTTGACAGTGACTTCGTTTAATAGACGGTAGTCAACACACAGCCGTAAACTCTTGTCTTTCTTTTTGATGAATATAGCTAGGCATCCCCAAGGCGAGGAGCTTGGCCAAATAAAGCCCTTATCTTGAAGCTCCTTGAGTTGTTTTTTAATTCTACCAACTCATTTGGAGGCATCCGGTACGACTGTTTTGAAATTGACGCGGTATTGGGTGCAAGCTCGATCACAAACTCAACTTCGTGATCCGGGGGCATGTTTGGGAGTTCTTTGGGGAATACATCTAGGTATTCACATATCACTGGTACATTCCCTAATTCATGAGTGCTACTAACTTCCAGGGAATAGAGATGAGAACTGCTCACTTTTGGTGCAAAAATGACTTGATCGTCGTCTTCGCTTGTGACTGAAATAGACTGTTGAGAACAATCGATTTGCCCCTGGTTTTTGGTTAGCCAATCCATCCCTAATGTAACATCAATACCCTCTGAATTATTACTATTAGGTTTACCAAAAATTATACCCCTTAAATCTCTATTTTTACGTCCCGGTAGATTTGATCGGTTTGAAAAACCGATCCCGACGATTGAATTTAATATGGTCGATGAAATGTTTGAATTTCAAATTTGATGTTTTGCAGCATATTACTTTTTGATGAATGAATGTGATACTCCCGAATCAAATAAAATAGAAGCTGGACTTGAATTTACGAGAAGTGTACCCAGAACGACGTCTAGTGCGTCGTTTGCCTCTTCAGCGGTGACGTGGTTGACTCGACCATGTGCTGGAACATGGGGAGGGTCTTGCTAGAGCTGGTGGTGGAGTTGGAGTTGGAGCTTGATAGACTTAGGGTCTGTTTGGTATAGCTCTACTCTAAGTTTTTGCAACTCCAACTCCAGCTTCACTTTTATGAGAAGTTGGAGTAGTCTGAGGAGGTGTTTGGTTCAAAAATTGACTCCAGCTCCAGAAATAAGAAGGACCATCGTAAAAAGACTGCACTACCCTTGTTTTGTGACTTGTAATATTTTTTGTATTGCTTAACTTATAAAAGTTTAATAAGTTGATTTTTTGTCATGTTGTGCTTTTATTTTATTATTTTTTATTTTTGCCATGTTATACCCTGTTGTGCCATCTTTTTCGTCCACATTTAAAAATTTTACTTGAAAATAAATAAATAAAACATACATAAACATTCTTTCCTTGTACATCCTCTGCACAAAGTCTGATCTTTCTGTAAGTTTGGTCCTCATCGCCTTGCAGGTCAGACAAGGAAACCACAAAAACTCTATGCTTGAGACCCTTGGGCTTTAGGCAGTAGTGCCGTTGTTGCATTTTTCCTGCACACACATACATATTTTGGATCCACTTTGGCCGCATCAGTTTTGCTTCCAGGTAATGAAGCAAACTTTAGCACATCCACACAACATCAGTTTTGCACCAGACCATCCTTCAGAGATGCCAAATCACTTCAGGTGATATTACTCAAATATGTAGAGCATTCTTCAATTCACCTACAGAGACCATCTCAAGAAAATATTTACATCTCATCTTCCGTAAGACATGAACTAGATTGCAAAGTAACAACACATTTTACATAGTATACATGGATATGAATAGCAAACACTAGTTACATTTTAGAGAACCACTGTAACATCCCAATTTTCAGAGCTTTAAAAATCTTTTAAAAATTGGTAGCAAGAAAATTTATCATTTGGATTTATTTGAATATTAATTTAAAAAGCTTAATATGGACTTTAAGGACAAATTGATTTAATGTGCTTAATCCCAACATCAACAATTGTCAAAACTATTTTATTTAGATTCTATATGCTTGGATATATTTTATAGAATTTTCTGGAATTTTTCCAAAGTCATTTGCTATTTTCTAATTGCTATTTGCATTTTCTGGATTTATTTAAAAAGAAAAACCTATTTTAATTTTTTCGAAGCAGTCGGGCCAAGCCCAACACTATTCCATGAGCGCCGCCATTACCGCCGCGTTCGCTTTCAACCGTTGGATCGCCATCGCACGATCGCCTTCGCCGCTTCGCGCTTTCCTCGCTCTCGCTCGACGGTGGGCAATGATCGAAGTCGTCGATCCGCGGATCTTCTTCCTCCTCGCAAGGCGTGCGTCTTTGCCGCCATTACCGAGAGCTTCACTCCCGCACGACAACGCCGATTCTCTCGGCGATTTCTTGAGCCGACCCGCCAAAATGTGTCTCGGTTATTCCATATCCGTTCCAAACCAAATCAAACCCGAATCGGTTTCAATCTCCAAAATCTTGGAATTCAAAACCGGCCGTTTCGGACCCGATTTGGGGTTTCAAATCTCGGCGTCTCCGAGCCTATAAGTACTCCCTTAGCACCGCCCGGGCCTCCGCAACCCTAAACCGCCACTCTCGTCGTCCCGATCGCCCTAGCGCCGCCGCATTCCAAGCTTTAGGGTTTTCGGCCGAGCTTCTTCTCCGATGGATTGCGTCGCCGTCGTCGTCGCCCTTGCTCCACCGACTGCACCGTTGTGATCAGCAAGTCTCAGGCTACCTCGTGCGCACCTCCTCGTCGCGGAGCATCGCCGGGCGTCCGTCCGACAAAAAAGCGATGCTCTCTCGCCGCTTCTTCTCGCCACCGCCATCTCAATCAACCCCGTGTGCTCAAACCAGTGCCCATGTGTGCGCATTAACCTCCTCTACACGTTGGTACCACTCACCGTCGGCGAGTCGCCGCCGTTCGCCGTTCGCCGTTGCCATTGGTTCCCGAGCCATCGCCGCCGTCGATCTGATGTGGCAGCCCGCGTCAGCGTCCACCTCAGCCCCTGTGCGTGCGTGTCGACCTTGTTGGCGCCGCGTCGATGCACACCCTGCGTGGCGTGCGCCACCTCGACCCGACCGGATCAGAGGCTTGGTGGATTTGGTCCACCGTGGAGTTGCCGCACGACGATGGGTCCCACTGTCGATTTTCTTTTAAATTTAATTCTTTTTCCGAAATTCTCGGACGCAAGCATTGCGCAATAATTCGATTTTCCTTTATAAAAATAATTCGAGAAAATCCAAATTAGGGTTTAATTGATTTTCAAATCTTCCAAAGCCCATATCTTTTGCATCCGAAGTCCAATTGAGCCCATTCAAATTTGTAAATTCATATAAAATTAAGATCTATTTAATGGTGAATTTTATTTAATTTTTGGAGTTTGTTTTGCCTCTGTTATTTATTTGTTTTGTTTCTTTTGTCTCGTTATGAGTAGGCGTCGATACTTCGGGGAATTTTGCAGAAGAAGGAGCACCTCAAGACCAAGACCAATATCTAGATCTATTCCAAGGCAAGTTATACCTTTGATCATATTGAACCCAGTTTTCAAAATACTTTGTTTTCAATGTATTGCATTCTATTTCAAGTATTTATTTAAATGCTTTTGGGATAGTTATTAATCCAAATTGTTATGCCACATTGTCTATTGTATGCCATAATCTTTTGTCACCCTAGGTTGGTTAATTATTAGTTGGTATTATCATAGCACCAACGTGGGTTGGTTAGATACGATTAGACTGCTTAGCCATGCCACGAGTCATCAATTCATGTGAGAGTTGCAATTATAAACTTGACTAAGTGATTATGGGCTGTGTGATGAAACTGTGTGTCTTGTGTGTCGTTACTCGTTGATGGCATGTGTTGCACTTAACCAACAGGGTGGGAAAAGATTTAGACTGAGGCAAGTGGTGGATTCTGTGTGAATGGTGGAGCTGTGTGCTTATTAAACTTTGTGATTTGGGTTAAAACTGGAAGTCTTGCCTTGGTCAATTAAGGACTTAACTTTGTGCGCCATTAGGCTGGCCTTCATGACGACCACATGCCTAGTATGGGTGGGCTCGACTTAGTAAGTTATGGAGTCTTGACATTGACAACTCAGTTGTATTTAAGGTGTGTGATGAAATTTGGAGGTGTGATATGTCACATCGCGGGACGGTTATTTGCATCCCTGTCCAATGGTGTGTGTCGTTCCAAGGGCTGTGTGTACAAATTGGACGGCAGTAAAGCACACCAGGAGTGTCATTGTTTGAGATGAAGTCTCTGAAAGGTTTTGTTATGGTCAGTGTTAGCTACACTGATTGTATCGTGTGGGTAAAGTGTACAAACTCTGCAGAGTGTTTAAATCAATCTATTCGAATAGCCGCGTCCTCGGTTATGGACATGCTCGGGAATTTCACACGAGGGGTAGTTTTTCATAAAACAATTGGGAAGGGTCAGCTGTGTGAGATAACTTGTTCAGCTGTGTGAAAGAACTTGATTAGACTGTGTGTCCTTTGTGAAATCAATTGTTAACTTATTATTGTCTATTTGTTTTGAATTATGCTTTCAATCTATTATTTGTATTCAATTGCAAATGTTACATTTCTGCAAAACAACCACAGAAGCCATTCCTTTGGAATAAGCCATCATCTATAAATTGCATTCTGTGGTATGACTTGCGAATACGGTGTGTACTCACTCTTGCTAAACAAATCAACAGAAGTGGAGGAGTCGTCGCCTGCTTTTGAAGAAGAGTTCTACGAAGGTTGAACTTTAGGGTCTTGATCCCAGTCGGTTGCCTGTGGTAAATTGATGGGAGCCACCGGAGTTTATTTCGTTTCCGCTGCAGTTTATTTCTTTATTGTCAGCCTTGCATGGCTTAATAAATGTAAAACTCGACCGTAAGGTCCCAACAGTTATTTGTTATTTAAAGGTACTCGTTTATTCTTATATTCGTTGTATGGATTTGATATTTCATTAATGTTGACACTGTGTGCACTAGCGTGATCCTGGACTAGTGCAGAATACACAGAGGGTCCAGATTTGCATATTTGGGTCCCGACAGAGGTGGTATCAGAGCCATACTGACTGTAGGTCTTGACCCTAGTTAGATTGGCCGTTCTTAGTGAGTCCAAAACTACTTTCTAAAGCAAATATTAACTTGCAAGATTAATTGAACTCGTTAACTCATCTCATGTCTCTCTTGACTCAACTATTCTGAAATTCTTTCTCTCCCATTGCTTTAAAGTTGTTTTCATATCCTTGTCCATCTTGACAGATGCCTCGCCTTCTTGAGTTATGGAGAGCGCAAGGGAGGACTTGCCGCCGAGCTTTGGAAGTTGCTACAAGTACTGGGAGGGTTCGATCGTCCATTGTACCGTGGCAGTGCTTGGATTGTGAACGGCCGAGATCGTGGAGTGATCTGCCATTTGACCGTCTACGCCAGGCAAAACACCAAGGCAAGCAAACCACTGAACATCTCAGCTCGAAGGAGTATTTGGATTGAAGCAATCCAGGAGTCTTCACGCCTTGCCATCCTGAGGATCTGCAACATCTACTCTCGAGAGCTTCGTGACACAGTTTTTCGTTATCATCCCCGCACTTCCGACGTGGATCTTGCTGCACGTTTTCCGTCTACGGAGGGAGAAGACAACGCCACCGTCGTGCATCTCGCCCAGTTCGCCGCTGCTCAGGAAGAATCGTTGGAGTTAGCCGCCACAGAGCTGGAGTGTACCTATGAGACTCTTCAGAGAGCTGAAGAAAGGATCGCCATATTAGAAGAAACTCTTTATGGACGACACGATCACGAAGAAGACACTGAAGAGGAAGACCCAGAGGAAGCTGATGGACCGGCTGAACCAGAAGAGCCAGCAGAGGCAGCAGAGCCTGAAGCACCAAGAAGACTGCACGAGGACACTGCTCCTATTGCACCATCCGGGACATCGGATCGGTTTGCAAGGATGCCACCACTTTCGAGTCTACAGAAAGGGAGCACCGCCAAGGCTGCGAGGCTATTTGATTGAGTAGTCTGTTCACGTTGTTTCAGGCTTAGCCAGTTTTATGTCTTGAGTCGCCCCTTAGGCGGTAGTTTGGTGTGCTTAAGTTCGTCCTTATTTTGTGTGCAAGTATGAGCTGCAAAGGCCCTTAGGCACTTGTTGCAAGCCATACTATTATCTTAATCAATATAAGAGTTCAGTTGAGCTTTCTTAAAATATGTTGTTGGGTTTTACCTCCCCACTTAGTTCTACAACTTATCTTGTGCTTGCTACCTTATCTAACCCCTGGAGATTCACCAGATGGTTCAGACTCGTCAAGCTGCTGCAAGTGGTTCTGATACTCGATGATCGTAGGACGGGAGCAAATCCCCGCAGAAGCAGTTCCACCACAAGCACCTTCAGTTGATCTGCAGAATTTTGCAGCATTCATGACAGCTCAAACCCAGCTGATGTACACCATGATGAATCAGATGCATGCTATGAATAATCAGAACAACAACAATCAGCATCACAATAGAGCCCCAGTTGCTCATGGTCACAATGGATCATCCAAGTTGGCGGAGTTTATGAGGACCCGTCCACCAACCTTTTCTGGACATGTCTCACCAGTAGAAGCTGATGATTGGCTACGTGTTATTGAGAGAAAGCTGCGATCACTCAATGCGGCGATCATGAAAAGTTACATGACGCCTCTCACGGATGGAAGGCATTACCGCCAATGGTGGAAAACTTTGTGCAGCGCATGGAACGCCGCAAGATATTACTTGGGAAGAGTTCACAACTGCTTTTCGCCAGTATCATGTACCAGAAGGAATCATGGATCTAAAGAAAGATGAATTCCGTGCTCTCAAGCAAGGACGAATGTCGTTGATCGACTACCTCAACAAATTCTCTCAACTTGCTCGATATCTTTGCAGAAGATGTCGCCACCGACAAGGCTCGTGAGTCGTTTTCGAAAGGATTGAACTTTGGACTTCAAGTCAATTTGATCGCCCACACCTTTCACGATTTTCAAGAGTTAATCAACAAGGCTTTGATTCTAGAGGATAAGCGCAAGGAATTGGAAGATCATCGTAGCGCAGAATGGCTCAAAGAAGGAAGTCACCAACCCCACCGAGGCAAGAATGATTCCACCGCAGCTTTGCCGCTTTCCACCACGCACTCGCGGACCACCGCACCAACTTCAAGACCTCGCCCGATTGCTCGTAACTTCCGCAACCCCGCACTACCAACCCCAATCCAAAGAAGCAACCCACGTATACAACTAGAGTTTGCTTTACCCGCCGTCGGCCGGGGCATTTCGCCAACCGATGTCCGCAGAATGGGACTATCACCCGAAGACGCTTCAACCTTGGGAACACACCACCAAGACGCCAAGACAAGGCAACCATCAAGGAACTTCTCAAGCTACCGGTCAATCCGGAGGAGCACCGCCATCGGTGGTCGAGGTCGTGTCAACCACGCCACTCTAGAAGGAGCTCAAGAAGCACCGACGCGTTATCGGGTAAGTTCCTAGTAAATTCGAGACTGCATCGATTCTGTTTGATTACGAGCTTCGATTCGCTTGTTTTCGAATTTTTGCAACTAAGAACAAATTAGAAGTTATGCATCTTAAGCATACTCTGTTAGTCCAATACCGGAGCAGAGCTAAGTTCTAAAGTTGGATGTTTAGGAGCTAGGCTACTCATAGTGGAGTTGAGTTTCTAGCCAACCTAATAGTTCTAGACACTCGCACCATAGATGTCATCCTTGGTATGGATTGGTTATCCAAACATAAAGCGATGCTAGATTGTGGTCAAGAGCCGTGACAATTGAGGATACCACAGAAAGAAAGTAGAATTTCTAGCCACCTCAAGACGTGATGGACATTTGGTAGTCAACGACCAAGACAGCTTTGGAAGACGACTGTAGTCGAGATTACCCTGATGTATTTCCGGAAGAGTTACCAGAATGCCACCGACCGTGACATTGAGTTTGTCATCGATCTAGTGCCAGAACAAAGCACCAATTTCAAGAGACCCTATCGGATGCGGTCGATGAACTTGTGGAAATGAAGAAGCGATAGAAGAACTAATGGAGAAAGGTTTTGTAAGACCTAGTTCGCCGCCATGGGGAGCACTGTTTTGTTCGTCAAGAAGAAAGATGGAAGTATGAGAATGTGTATCGATTATCGTTCTCTCAACGAAGTCACCATCAAGAACAAGTACCCATTGCCCGTAATAGATGATTTGTTCGACCGGATGAAAGGAGCCGAGTATTCTCTAAGATCGATCTGCGATCAAAGTTATCATCGATTGAAGATTTGTCCTAAGGATGTACCAAAGACCGCTTTCAACCCGGTATGGACATTATGAATTTCTAGTCATGTCTTTTGGATTGACTAATGCCCCTGCCTATTTCATGAACATGATGAACAAAGTATTCATGGAATATTTGGATAAGTTCGTGGTAGTATTCATTGATGATATTTTGGTATACTCAAAGTCAGAAGAAGAACATACAGACATTTGAGATTAATCCTAGAGAAGCTCAGAGGACATCAGTTGTATGCCAAGTTCAGCAAGTGTGATTTTGGAAGAAGAAAGTTGATTTCTCGGTCATGTGATGACAAATAGAAGGAGTAGCAATGACCGGAAGGTTAAAGTCAGAATGAATTGGGAGCGGCCCAAGACGGTTACTCAAATTCGTAGTTTCTTGGGAATGGCAGGATACTATCGTCGTTTCATTGAAGGGTTCTCAACGATTGCTAAACCTCTTACGCAATTGTTGAAGAAAGAGAAGAAGTTTATTTGGACCCCAGCTTGTGAAGAAAGTTTTCAAGAATTGAAGAAACGTTTGACTTCAGCCCCAGTGCTAGTTTTGCTTGATATTAGTAAGGATTTTGATATCTCACCGTGATGCTTGGCGCCAAGGATTAGGATGTGTCCTTATGCAAGAAGGAAGAGCCGCCGCTTATGCGCCAAGGCAATTAAGGCCTCATGAAGAGAACTATCCTACCCATGATTTGGAACTAGCTACCGTGGTGCATGCTTTGAAGATTTGGCGTCATTATCTCATCGGTAATCGCTGTGAAGTCTACACAGATCATAAGAGCCTGAAGTACATATTCACCCAGTCTGACCTAAATATGAGACAGAGAAGATGGCTGGAATTAATAAAGGATTATAATCTTGGAATCCATTACCATCCCGTAAGGCCAATGTAGTTGCAGATGCACCGAGTCGTAAGAGCTACCGCAATGCTCGAAGCAAAGAGTTGTGTTCGTAACTTCGTGAGGAATTCCGAAGCTACTGACTAGAAGTTGTTCCGAAGGATTTGTGGCCGCTTGGAAGTGCAATCTACTCGAGAAACAGATTCGTGAAGCCCAACCTAAGGATTACGAGTTTGCCGACCTCAAGAAGATGGCAGAAGGAAAATTTAAAGACTTCACCGTGGATGATCGGGATATATTGTGGATCAATGGACGATTCGTACCGGATATTGATGGTTTAAGACAACTGATTCTGAAGGAGGCCCATGACTCTAAGTATTCGATTCACCACCGAAGTACTAAGATGTATCAGATGTTAAGAGTAAGTTTTGGTGGCCAAACCTAAAGCGAGACGTCGCAGAGTTCGTTGCCTTATGCGACGTGTGTCGAAAGTAAAGGCCGAACATCGAGACCAAAGGTTTGCTACAACATGAAGATACCGTAATGGAAGTGGGAAGAGATCGGTATGGATTTTATTACCGGTTTACCCAAGACTCAATCAGTTATGATTCGATTTGGGTAATAGTGGATCGCTTGACTAAGGTTGCCCATTTCTTGCCACCAAAACCACTTATTCGAGATCGCTTTATGGAATTGTATATGACAAAATTGTCACCGCATGGTGTGCCTAAGAAGATAGTGTCGATCGAGGATCTCAATTCACCTCTCGTTTCGCGAGTCTACATGAAGCCCCGAACTCATCGAATTTCAAGATCGCTTATCATCCCTGCATGATGGACAGATGAAAGAGTCAACCGATATTAGAAGATATGTTGAGAGCACGTGCCTTAGCTAATGCTACCGGTTGGGATAAAAGTTTGCCAGATGCGAATTCTCGTACAACAACGATTATCAAGCGCTTTGCGAGATGTCACCATTTGAAGCTCAGACGGTCGTGCTCGCAGAACTCCGTTGAATTGGTCGAGAATTTGAACGTGTAGTGTTCGGGCCGATATTATTCAGAAGCCAAAGAACAAGTTGCTATGATCGAGAGAGGTTAAAGATAGCCCACCCAGCAAAAGAGTTATGCCGATAATCGTCGCCGTGACCTCGACTTTGAACCAGAGGATTTTGTGTATCTTCGAGTTACTCCGCCGAGGTGTTAAGAGATTCCACACCAAAGGGAAGCTTGCTCCAAGGTATGTGGGTCCATTCAAGGTTTTGGAACGCCGTGGAGAAGTTGCGTACAGCTTGAGCTACCGCAAGTAGTTAGCGAGTGCATGATGTCTTTCATGTCTCTCACCAAGAAGTGTCTTCGTGTGCGAAGAGCGCACTCGTTGGAGTCAATTGAATCAAGGAAGATCTCACGTACAAAGAACGACTGTCAGATTTTGGATGTCGCAGAGCGCCGCACTGTAAGCAAGACCGCTCGTTTACGCAAAGTCCAAAGGAGTAACCACTGAAGGAGAAGCAACGTGGGAACGTGAAGAAGAGTTGAAAGCCGAGTTCCCTAGCCTTTTCTCTAGCTAGCCAGGAATCTCGGGTCGAGATTCGCTTAAGGGGGAGGTTTGTAACATCCCATTTTCGAGCTTTAAAAATCTTTTAAAAATTGGTAGCAAGAAAATTTATCATTTGGATTTATTTGAATATTGATTTAAAAGCTTAATATGGACTTTAAGGACAAATTGATTTAATGTGCTTAATCCCAACATCAACAATTGTCAAAACTATTTTATTTAGATTCTATATGCTTGGATATATTTTATAGAATTTTCTGGAATTTTTCCAAAGTCATTTGCTATTTTCTAATTGCTATTTGCATTTTCTGGATTTATTTAAAAGAAAAACCTATTTTAATTTTTTGAATGATCTTCGGGTCAAGCCCAACACTATTCCATGAGCGCCACCAAATTTCGCCTGCGTTCGCTTTCAACCGTTGGATCGCCATCGCACGATCGCCGCCGCCGCCGCCAAGCGCTTCCCTCGCTCTCGACGGTGGGCCCGCGATCAAGTCGTCGTCTCGCGGGATCTTCTTCCTCCTCGCGACGCTGCGGCGCGTCGCCGCCATTACCGAGAGCTTCACTCCCGTACGACAACGCCGATTCTCTCGCTGATTTCTTGAGCCGACCCCACCAAAACGTGTCTCCGGTTATTCCATATCCGTTCCAAACCAAATCAAACCCCGAATCGGTTTCAATCTCCGAAAATCTTGAATTCAAAACCCATTGCTTGGACCCGATTTGGGGTTTCAAATCTCGGCCTCTCGAGCCTATAAGTACTCCTTAGCACCGCCTCGCCTCCGCAACCCTAAACCGCCACTCTTGTCGTCCCGACGCTCTAGCGCCGCCGCATTCCAAGCTTTAGGGTTTTCGGCCGAGCTTCTTCTCGGTGGATTCTTGCGCCGCCGTCGCCGCCCTTGCTCCACCGATCGCACTGTTGTGATCAAGCAAGTCTCAGCTACCTCGCGGCGCACCTCCTCGTCGCCGAGCATCGCCGGGCGTCCGTCCGACAAAACCAAGGTTTCTCCGCCGCTTCTTCCTCGCCGCCGGCCATCTCCGTCAACCCCAGGTGCTCAAACCAGTGCCCATGTGTGCGCATTAACCTCCTCTACACGTTGGTACCACTCACCGTCGGCGAGTCGCCGCCGTTCGTCGTTGTCATTGGTTCCCGAGCCATCGCCGCCGTCGATCTGATGTGGCAGCCCGCGTCAGCGTCCACCTCAACTCCTGTGCGTGCGTGTCAGCCTTGTTGGCGCCTCGTCAGTGCCACCCGCGCGTGGGTGCGCCACCTCAGCCCCGACCCGGATCCAGAGGCTTGGTGGATTTGGTCCACCGTGAGCCGTGCCACTGACAGTGGGTCCCACCTGTCAGTTTTCTTTTTAAATTTAATTCTTTTTCCAGAAATTCTCGGCTGACGCAAGCATTGCGCAATAATTCGATTTTCCTTTATAAAAATAATTCGAGAAAATCCAAATTAGGGTTTAATTGATTTTCAAATCTTCCAAAGCCCATATCTTTTGCATCCGAAGTCCAATTGAGCCCATTCAAATTTGTAAATTCATATAAAATTAAGATCTATTTAATGGTGAATTTTATTTAATTTTTGGAGTTTGTTTTGCCTCTGTTATTTATTTGTTTTGTTTCTTTTGTCTCGTTTGCGAGTAGACGTCGATATACTTGGAATTTTGCAGAAGAAGGAGCACCTCAAGACCAAGACCAATATCTAGATCTATTCCAAGGCAAGTTATACCTTTGATCATATTGAACCCAGTTTTCAAAATACTTTGTTTTCAATGTATTGCATTCTATTTCAAGTATTTATTTAAATGCTTTTGGGATAGTTATTAATCCAAATTGTTATGCCACATTGTCTATTGTATGCCATAATCTTTTGTCACCCTAGGTTGGTTAATTATTAGTTGGTATTATCATAGCACCAACGTGGGTTGGTTAGATACGATTAGACTGCTTAGCCATGCCACGAGTCATCAATTCATGTGAGAGTTGCAATTATAAACTTGACTAAGTGATTATGGAACTGTGTGATGAAACTGTGTGTGCTGTGTGCTGTTACTCGTTGATGGCATGTGTTGCACTTAACCAACAGGGTGGGAAAAGATTTAGACTGAGGCAAGTGGTGGATTCTGTGTGAATGGTGGAGCTGTGTGCTTATTAAACTTTGTGATTTGGGTTAAAACTGGAAGTCTTGCCTTGGTCAATTAAGGACTTAACTTTGTGCGCCATTGAACTGGCCTTCATGCGACCACATGCCTAGTATGGGCCGGGCCCGACTTAGTAAGTTATGGAGTCTTGACATTGACAACTCAAGGTTGTATTTAAGTGTGTGATGGGTGGAGGTGTGATATGTCACATCGCGGATTCGTCATTGATCCTCGCCCAATGGTGTGTGTCGCTCCAAGGGTGTGTGTACAAATTGACTGGCAGATAAAGCACACCAGAGTGTCATTGTTTGAGATGAAGTCTCGAAAGGTTTTGTTATGGTCAGTGTTAGCTACATCGATTGTATCGTGTGGGTAAAGTGTACAAACTCGCAGAGTGTTTAAATCAATCTATTGAATAGCCGCGTCCTCTGTTATGGACATGCTCTGGAATTTCACACGAGGGGTAGTTTTTCATAAAACAATTGGGAAGGGTCATTGTGTGAGATAACTTGTTCAAATTGTGTGAAAGAACTTGATTAGACTGTGTGTCCTTTGTGAAATCAATTGTTAACTTATTATTGTCTATTTGTTTTGAATTATGCTTTCAATCTATTATTTGTATTCAATTGCAAATGTTACATTTCTGCAAAACAACCACAGAAGCCATTCCTTTGGAATAAGCCATCATCTATAAATTGCATTCTGTGGTATGACTTGCGAATACGGTGTGTACTCACTCTTGCTAAACAAATCAACAGAAGTGGAGGAGTCGTCGCCTGCTTTTGAAGAAGAGTTCTACGAAGGTTGAACTTTAGGGTCTTGATCCCAGTCGGTTGCCTGTGGTAAATTGATGGGAGCCACCGGAGTTTATTTCGTTTCCGCTGCAGTTTATTTCTTTATTGTCAGCCTTGCATGGCTTAATAAATGTAAAACTCGACCGTAAGGTCCCAACAGTTATTTGTTATTTAAAGGTACTCGTTTATTCTTATATTCGTTGTATGGATGTGATATTTCATTAATGTTGACACTGTGTGCACTAGCGTGATCCTGGACTAGTGCAGAATACACAGAGGGTCCAGATTTGCATATTTGGGTCCCGACAACCACGTAACGCCATCCTACTGCCGCGGCCACCGCCGAGTGCCCCATCCCGCCGCCACAGCATGCCCCCATCCAGCCCCGTGGCCACCATTGAGCGCGCCATGGAGGAGATGGCCGAGATGCGTAGGCGATGGGGAGGAATCGATTTGAGGGGAAGCTGCAAATGCATATGCACCATTGAGCGCGCCATGGAGGAGCAGGGGCGGTCGTCGTCCTTCGTCCACGCGGCGAGGCGGCCCAGCGGGTCGGAGATGCCGGTCTTGAAGACCACCAGCGCGAGCACTTCGTTGGTGAGCGCGGTCGTCGTCGTGGTGACCGCCGCGAGCAGGAGGGTGGCGAGGAGCAGCGCAAGAGGGGGGAGGCCGTGGCGGTGGCCATCACGATGGCGGAGGAGGGGAAGCAGGAGGGTGGAGGGATCACAGCGGCGTCTTGTCCATTTGCGCAGAGCAGTTTCTGGTGACGTGCGGTGCAGGTCGGGGAAGCCGAGGAGGGGAGGCCAGCGGGCAGGGGAAGGGGAAGTGACGGGGGAAGAAGGAGCCGGCGATGACGGGAGTTGGGAGGGGGAATGAGAGAGAGGGGGGATGTGAATGGGGGATAGGATGAGGAGGGATGGTGAGGGGGTTTTGTTCGATGGCATTTGCTAGGTAATTTCATCTTAGATCTATGGGTATTTTCGTAACCGGATGACTGCTCCATGCGCGGAGCAACCTTCTCGCAGCTCTGAGAAAATACACTATGGGCTGCTCCAGATTCTCAAACTCCAGATTCAATTTTTTGTTGGAGCTGTACCGTTTGGCATAGCTCCACCTACTTTGACTATGAAGCTAGGAGTTGGAGACATACCAAACAGGTCCTTAGTGCATCCCTCTTTGTCTTGCTATGCATTGATGAGCAAATGGCTGGGGCGCCCACAATAGAAACAAGTGATATTAGGCTTGAAGTTGCTGCTGTTTTTGGTCTGTTTGCCCCCATTATTTTGCTACCCCATTGGTGCAGGAGATCTTGGAATGAAGGTGGGTGGCCTCGGTGGCGCCGGTTCTTGAAATCAGGGCGTTTGGTGCGGCCCAATGCGCGGTCGAGGAAAACTACCACTTGCTGAATTTTGAGTGGTTCTTTTCCTCTTCTTAGCTTCATCCAAAGCTTGAATTTTGTTCTCCACCACTATGGCATTATTGACCATATGCTAAAAATTCCAGAAGTCATAGACAGTAAGCGCAAGTTGCATCTCCTCAATTAAGTCGTTCATGAAACGGCTTTGACAGCGTCCATCGATGGATACGTCATTTGGAGCATAACGAGCTAAGAAGTTAAACTTGTGTAGATACTCCATGACACTATTCTTTCCTTGCTTGAGAGTAAGGAATTGTTGTTGTTTTATCATCAATACTCCTTCAGGGTTGTGAGCATCCCGGAAAGCCGCTTTGAATTTGTTCCAAGTTGGAACGTCTCCATTGGGTTGCATGGCGGAGAAATTATCCCACCAAGTGCTCGCGGCTCCCTCCAGTTGATAGTTGGCAAACAAGACCCTCTCAATGCCAGCACATTGAGCAATCGCTAGCTTCTTCTCGATAGTCCGGAGCCAATCCTCCACCTCCATGGGATCTTCAGTGCTTGAGAAGGTTGGGGGATTCATTCGCTGGAACTTTCACATGCATGCTTACATGATCCTATCAAAATGCAACAAGACAATTTTATTTTTCCTAGGTAAGCATCAGATTCGATAAAAACAAGAATTTATACTAGCATATCCTGGTTCTTGATTGCTATGTTAAGAACCAATCAAACAATCAATTTAACAAGTTGAATAAACACTCAATAAGCCGCCTATAGGCGATGCTCAACTACTTGGAACAAAGATAGCAAATGATTACAAAATCCAGCGTCAACAAACTAAGTAATATCATTAGGGTGTATATATTCTAGGAATAAACCCTAATTTAGTCCTAATACTGCAGCAAGGCATCGTCTTCTCGTCTTATCGCTGCTTCTCTTCATCAGTGACTATTTAGCGTATCCAACATTGGAAAAGAGAGACGAGCAATGGAGAAAAATTACATTGCACAAATCAAATGAATGATGAGGTAAGAATTAGATGCTAGGATGGGTAAGAAAGAAAGGAATTATATCACTTGTATTTTTATCAAATCTTTGCTAGTTTGAAAATACTCTTTGCAAACTACATCCTAACAACGTCCATTGCTATGGCTTTAACCTACAGTCAGTGTGGCTCTGATACCAATTGACTAGGATCTAGAAATATTTCTTTAATTATTTATTTGTAATCCTTATTATGGATAATGATGCCATTATATGGTTCTTGAGTATACCCCTTAACGTTCTTAAGGGAGAAGCTGGAGTCGTAAGATCTTCTACGACTACATCATGATTGTAAGTTCTTCTACAACCACCTCATGGTTGTAAATCTTTCTACGACCACCCCATGATCGTAAGTCCTACGACGACTAGCATATGATCGTAAGTTCTTCTACGACCACCTCATGGTCGTAAGTCCTTCTACGACCAGGTCAGTTACAACCACCATATAATCAATCAAGCTTACAGATAAGTAGGCCCAATTGATTAAGGCATCTAAACAGTCAGTATACACCATTATTCTCTAGAATAACTACATGATTAATCTCTCTGTCCTAGTGATAACTGCCTGGCGACGTGGGAACGTTACTTCTCTAACAGTAATCTCTAGTAACTGCGCCATCATCTGAAGCATTGATGCACCCTTCGGGCTAGAGAGATTGTCGCCCAAGCACGCTATAAAAGGAGGAACCACCAGACAGCAGAGGAGAGAGAGGGATCAAGAGCACAAGGTATTGCATTTCAGCTTTTCTCTTGATCTGTAACTAGCATACTCAATATAATCACATAGGAGTAGGGTTGTTATTCTCTCTGGAGAAGGCCTGAACCCGTTTAAAATCCCTGTGTCATTCTCTCTGTGTAATTTGAATCTTAAAGACTCCCCCCAAATCAAACAATCATTACGTAAGTTCGGTCTTAAAACACCGACACCAACCTTGTAAGAACCCAGGCGATTTAACTTGTAATACTCAACCTTCCAATTGGTCCTAGTATTACAAATTAAATTTCTCATTCTTGGTGTATTATGTACCTCCCAGGAGCGGTACACATACACCATCACAAACATCAATATCAATCTATACACAAGTTCTTACAATATCGAAACATCATAATTTACAATATATTGAACCTACAAGGTTCATCTTCATATAAAAGGGCCAACCGGCCAATAACAAGATGAAATAACAAGTACGTAGTGGAAAATAGATAATAAGCTGAAATAAAAATATGAATTAACTATTAATAAAGTCACAATGACTTGCCATATCCTATAGGGCAATCGATTGGGTTGAAACCATAGCAAATCGACGTTCCTGCACAATCTTTCTTACCCGATTCAATTTCGATACCTGCTGTCCAAATTAGTAAACAAAAGCAAATAGTGAGCACACGAATGTACTCCACAATACTTTACCAAGGCTATATATAGCTACATGTAAGCTCTGCTCAAAGGAGAAGGCTATAGGGTTTATTTTCACCACAGAGTAATATTTCAATTGAATCCAAGTAGTAGATTCAAATTGTAAGTTAGCAAATATTTTTAATACTTTAAATAAAAACGAGTAATTAACATTAGACATCAACTGAAGATCTACAGGTGGCTGCCCCTACATCACGCAAACATAGCATGAGAAACCATTCTCAATACCACCGATCAAGTTTTAAGTTTAAATTCTAAAAAGTTCAGTCTAATTCTTACGGGGTGTATCCAAGCGTGTCCATAACCTAGGACAAGGCTATTCGAATAGTTTAAACCCTGCAGGGGTGTACAACTTTATCCACTTGTGAAACCGCTCCTTTTGCCACCAAATAAAGCACACTTCAGAAGGTATGTTGGTAGAGCTAAGTCCTACAGATGCTTTCCAATGAGATGTATAAGCTAAGAGTAGCCCACATGGCTGAAACCCTTTGTGAGCCGCCCTTGTATGTGCAAATGGGGCTCCCATAGAGGAACCACATGTTGTGTCAAAGACATCGACCCAGCCTTAGCAACTGCCGATGCCCCTCTGTAAGATCGAGGTGGCCGACTAGAGGGGGGTGAATAGGCGGTTTTAAAAAATCTATCGCGCTAAACCAATATATAAATGCGGAAGCTAATATCGAATTGGTTTTGCACAATTAAAACCTAAAACAACTAGGCTCAACTAAGTGCACCGACAAAATGAACACAATACAATATGAGCAATCATACAAGATATATAAGCAATTAAAGCAAGAATGTAAATAGCTCAAAGTAAAGCACAAGTAAAAACAAGATGACACGATTATGTTTTACCGTGGTGTTCGGAGACTTGCCGGTCTCCCCTAATCCACGTTGAGGTAAGCCCAACCCGCGTTGGACCGGCTCCTCAAATGAGCACACACCTCCGAGGTAAGTCCAACACTTGGACCGGTTCCAAACCGAACCAACACCTCGCTCAACTATGGTTGCTCTTCCTCCACTCCGAGATGGCGAGCACCAAACCACTCACAACCGTCGGGCCTTCTCACAAGCTTCTTGAGAAGGTCACCGAGCACGACGCTCCACGCCGCCTAGGTGTCGGCAAACACCAAGAGTAACAAATCCAAACTTTCACTTGAACTAATCAAGTGTCAACGCCACGTGGATACACAATCCACTACCTAAGGCAACACATGCACTTAGGGTTTGCTCTCTAGTCTCACCAAGTGCAACACATGCACAAAAGAGAATAGAGACTTGCTCTTAGCTCAAAGAATGAGTGTATCACTTAACAATGGCACCAAGAAGATCTCCCAACCAGCCAAGGTGTCTATATATAGCCTACACACAAAAACTAGCCGTTGGGGAGAAGATTCCATCAAAACGGCCCAGGGCGGCCCGACCGCCAACCAATGGCGGTCGGATCGCTTCTACGCGCCAACGGCTAGAAAAGTAGCCGTTGGGCCTCACGGTCGACCGCCATGCATCGCCGGTCGGACCGCCAGATATCGGTCCGATCGCCGCGTCTTTGGCCGGTCCGACCGCCTCTTCGCGAATTTGGCTAAGTCCCAAAATGGGAGCTCGAAAACCGTTCGCTCGAACTCCGAACTTCCTCACCGCGAAGCTCCGATTTTACAACAATGAACTTCCGCACAAGGAAATCGGTTCAAGTGTAATCGGTCGACCGCCAGAGCACACCGGTCGGACCGATTTGCCACCGGTCCGATCGGTGACCACCGCCGTCCGACCGTGATTCACAGAGCCAAAGCCAATTGCACCACTTCAAATGGCAAAACACATTCGCCATTTGAATGCAATTTTCGACAAGGTTTCAAAGATGATATTCTCGATGAGGTTACAAAACACATTTGCTAACCCTTAGAATACTCATCACAAGGAATAAGGTACATGGACTTACACCATTTGCAAAACGATTTGCAAACTTAAGTCACATGTTGCAAGGATTATGCATGAGCCTCGATTATTTGCAAAACACATTCGCAAATAAATAGCATCATGCCTAGATGAGCTAGAGCAAATATAATGAGCTATCAACACATGACTAACTCAAACTACTAGTTAAGACCCCTCTTAATAGTACGGCAACCTATACTAGCAATCCGGTCTTCCAACCAAACACCAAGACCGGTAAAAGACTAGGAATACATCCTTAGCCCTAGCTAGTCATACCTTTGCCTTGCATCTTCTTGAAGCTTGATGACGCACATCAACACTTCAAGTCCGGGTCTTTAACTTTGACACTCATCAACTCATGATGATTTCTTCACTTGGGATCTTGTCTTGAACATCATCAACACATGATGATTTCTCCATCCCGAGTCTTCACATGCATCAACACATGATGCAATCCTTCACTTGACCTCCATCAACACATGATGGGTCTTCTCTTGTCTTGATGATCAACTCATGATCATCTCTTCTTGATAAGCATCAACTCATGATGCATCATTTACACTAAGCTCTTGACTTGATGATCAACTCATGATCATCCCAAGTCTTCATCATCCCGAACATAACCTCGTATATCCAACTCATGGAAAATGTTAGTTCCACAATGTGATCATCATTAATTACCACACCATACCATTAACTCATAATGGTGGGACAAGATACCTCAATCTTTCCTCTTTGGTAATTGATGATAACCACTTAAATTTTCATAAATTTAATGATGATAAATGAGAGAACAATTGAGTATATAAACTACACAAGTTATCTATATTCTAACATGAGTATACAAGAACTACACAAGTTCTATATACTCATAACATGAGTATATACTAACTACACAAGTTTTGTATACTCAAAGGTTTTGTTTCAACGTAAAGATCCTTAGTATATGTGGAAAATGGAATATGGATCAATACTAATGAAACCACAAAGTATAGGATAAAACTCCCCCTAAATGTGTGCATACACAAATGTGTAATGAGGTCATATGCACATATTCAAGTTTAACTTAAGGTTGAGTTCAATCCTATATTTTGGATCCGAGAAATGCAACATTATATAAATTGAGATGTTGATTGCATACCTCGTTGTGTTTCACCTTTATATCCAAATGAGACTACATAAAGATGATACTTGATAAAAGAGTTAGTCTCATATTTGGATTTGTCATTAATCACCAAAACACTCCATTAACTCATAATGGCGGGTCTAGATCTTTCAATCTCCCCCTTTTTGGTGATTGATGACAAATCCATTATCAATAACAACATTTGGATATTCATAGACATAAGATAAGAATTTAAACTAATGAACTATGTCTATGCATCATATGGGGTGAAACATAAAGCATTAAACAAAATATTTTCCCCTTTACATAGCTAATGCATATATTTTCCTCTTTTGGCATGTAAACAAATCAAACATCCAAATGAGTATTGATAAAAACATTCTCCCCCTTTTGGCATAAATCACCCAAAAACACAAGACAAATCTTAGCCAAAAGGAGTAATTGCAAATCAATACCACTTGCAAAAGCAATGAGGTAGGTCACAAAAAGTATGAATTGAACTTATATGACCAAGGGGGGAATTTTGTTCTCAAGATATGAGAGGAGAAACAAGGATAGGTTACAAACCTATTGATCACAACATTCTCCCATTGTAAATCAAAATATTTGAGAACCACTTGAAATGATAGTTGAAACATATTCAACTAACCTCCCTATTTTTGAAAAGAAGTATAGATAATCTCTCATTTTAACAATTTTCACAAACTATATAAAGAACGATGCTTGAGAGAGATTTTTATAAAAGTTTGACAGAATTTCTCTTGTAAAGAGGGACATCCACGACAGGAGACAAGAAGATATAATCAGACACAAATATATTCATTCATAATCACATCTCATCCACATCTCATGCAACCATAAATCATGACATAAAAACATGTTCTCACACAGAGTAGCAAAAGATAGCATAGCCATAATGAGAGTCATACAACCAAGTAGTCATAAAAGATATTACAATTTTTGCATACAAGGTCTAATGACCTAAATAGAACAAATGGCTCTTGCTCGGCGAGAGGATCCGAGAGGATGAAGGCCGATCTCCTCGCCAAAAGAAGGAGGGAAGGTGAGGTCCACGCCCGGATCGTTGATAATAAAGAGGTGCTGCTGCCTTTGGAAGGCGTGAAATCGCCGCAGATCCGCTATCCGAAAGGCAGTGTATCAAACTGGATGTGGTAGCAGCCTCAAACTCATCCAATCGAGAAAAGTAGTCTGAAAAGCCTCCCGAGATGTGCGAACCGATCCACACTCACCAAGATTAAGCATCATTGCTAGGACAGGTCTTGAGCACGGGATCCGAGAGAAGGAGCCCGCCCACGATCATCGAGGAGGTGGAGGAGGAGCCACTGGAGCAGGAGGAGCAGGAGGAGGTGGGAGGGGAGGAGGAGGAGCGTCCACAGGTCTGTATTCTTTATGCTCTATGTCACAGGAGTATTGAATTCAATTATGCTCTTGATAAGCCTCATTATGTAGGGAGCATAATAAATACTCTTAGACTTGTCTCCTTGGAGGTGTCAATCTCTCTGAAAATAAGATCTATGACATCAGGCGAGTGCCCTCCATTATGTAATCTTGAATCGCATTCCATGCCCTCCCATGGATTTCATCATTGTTCCCACTCCTGGGGAAGAATGATGATCTCATGATCCTGTTTATAATACTGGGGAGGGGAAGGAGTCCTGTCACCTTACCGCAAGAATGAGGATTATTCTGATCATAGAACTCATCTATTTGAGCAAGGTTTGGGGTTCTGCAAATGGATCCTTACACCCTTGACTCCTTCAAACCTAAGGCTTCCATGAACCGCTTTCTTGTAGCCTGTAATTTTCTATGCTTGATCATCCAAACAAGCTTGTCGAATCCGAGACACTAAAATCTGTTGCATAAAACTGTCTGATGACTTTAGAATGAAAGCTGCAGTTTAGAGAAACCAAGGTATCCAAACCTACATATTTGAAAAGTCTGTAAAGTCCATTGTAGGTTGGATTCTGTGCCAGGTAGTTCCATTTGACATATCTGTGATTAGCAAATTTTTTCTTCGCATAGATAATCTTGAATACATCTTGCTGAAACTTGGTGTGGAACATACCCATCGTTGCAGATTCTGAGAACTGATACTGATCAACATGTCTCAATATTGTATAATCTTCACTTCTTAACCTTGAGACATCAAGGCCAAAGAATTGAGACTCATCTGGAGCGTCCTCATTATCATCTTCATCCTCCTCAACCTCATTTCCAGCGTTCTCATCAAAGTCATTGTCGCTGCCATTGTTATCCGAACTTGATTCCTCTACTTCTTCCATAGAAGCGTCCTCAATGTCGTCCTCAACTGGAGCTTTCCCTCGATGAAGAAGGAGAAGGAGAAGGAGGGGGTCCACCCGAACGACTGGCCACGCGCTTGTTCGGCATAGCTCCTGGAAAGATAATCAAAGGATCAAACAAGGAATAGATAATAAACCTATGAATATACAATGGTGTCATTGACATGCTCTCTGGACACAGGCGGTCTGACTGCTATCCACGGCCGGTCGGATCGCCACAGAGGCCGTCCGACCGCCATTGTGGCGCCGGCCGGATCGCATCGAGGCCGGTCCGATCACTGTGTGAAGTCGGCCGCCGGTTACGAACCGATGAACCAAATTTGTGATTTTCACAAGTTTTCATCATTCAAGCAATGGCATCAAGTGCATTCATTTGTCTATTCACAAACTACTTGCAGGATAAAGTTTTGCCACAAAATCTAGTGAACAAGATAGGATTTTTGACAAACCCTAGAATTTGGGGCAAATCACAAAATGAGAGCAATGCAAGTAGATCGAGGATGCTTATCGGCTCTAATGAAGAGGAGTAACACAGGGGATGCCTCCTTGAAGAGAAAGGAGAGCCAAAAAATCCGAAAGTTTGCAAGTTCTTTCCTCACCTAGGGTTCCAAAATGTGGGAGAGATAACCCATCAATCCACAAAGTAATTGGAGGGAATGGAAGAGGAGATGAGGAGAGCAAGTGGATACCTTGAATCCCCAAATGGACGGCCGGAGGAGGAGATCCGAAGGGAGAAGGTCTTCTACTGAGAGAGGAGAGAAAAGAGTGGTTCGGTTTGGGGAGAAAGGTGGAGTGAGAGAAAGGCTCTCGGTTGAAGGGTTTTTAACCTTTTCCCGCAAAACCGGTCGGACCGCCGGGCCAACGCCGGTCGGACCGGTGGGATCTCGATCGGATCGCCTATAGAGGCTTGGTCGGACCGGTGTCATCCAAGTCGACACACAGTTTGATGAGAGGAGAGGAAAAGAGAGAATTGTTGTATTTTACTCCAAATTTTTGCACAATCAATCAAATAAACATCTTTGGAGTATTTCCAACTTATATAGCCCATAAGAATAGAATTTTAAAATAGTTTTTATAATTTAAGCTCTTGGTTTTCGGAAATGAAATATATTTCTAAGAACTTTCATCAAAAGATCCAAATTGAGCAAATGATGAATTTTAAAGCATCCAATTGCATGTATGAGTCATAAATATCATTATGAACATATTCATATGAAGAATTTTAGTTCATATGGAAAACTCACTTAAGTGCTAGAAAGTGACCACTTAGGTCATAGTAGTATTTTGGACGAGTTTGAAAATCAAATATCTTTTTCTAGGTTGGTCTTTTGAAAATCCTTTGAATACCAAAAATATTTAGAATAACCAACTCTAGGATTTTCCTTTTGGCAAGATTTTCAAATTCCTTTTAGAATAGATTTTACATAAAAATCTAGTTTATGTCAAAAACAAGATACTATAATGTAGGATTTTGGCTAGAAATGCATTTTTACTTAAAATAGGTTTTTCTAAAGCCAAAACCTTTGGTAAACCTTTCAAAAGCATTTGTATACATTTTGCAATTAATTTTTCAAAGAATTACTAATAGTTATCAAATTTTTGACTTTTGGCTAAAAGGCTTATTTTTGAAAAGCAATACTAGCACTTAATTTATTTGGGCACATTTAGGGATGTGATATACATGGCTATGATTTAGTACTCCCCCTTAATGTGCCATTCCAACTTGCTCAAGATATGAATAATGAACATTGAGAACATAGAGCAAGAACACCCCTTTTAATAAGATTTTCATGAAATGCAACCTACACAAGGTATAAAGGGGCTAGATACTTCAATGTAAATACTTGTTACCGAGATGGCATTGGTTCTTGATGTGAAACGATTATCCTCAAACTTGGCTCCAATTTGATATATGATGACATCCATCTTTATATGAATAAGCCAAGTCTCCAATGCCTCTCCAAGTACCTATTAAGCATTTAAGCGCATTTTGGTACCCAAAACTAGGTTGGGTCCACGAATGTTAGTCACAATAGATTTGGGCACCCAAATGGCCCTAGCATTAGTTTTATGTGTACTAACTATTCTAGCAAACACATTGCCATTAATATCCTTCCTAAGCAAATATTGATCATTATAAATAATGGGCTTAGGAGTGATACCTTTGGGACAACCCTTACTCATATGTCCCTTTTCCCGGCAATTGTAGCAAGTTCGAAGTTTGTATTCGTCTTTTACCTTCTTTACTTGCTCCTTGCCGGTTTGCCTTTTCTTTGATGACAATTGCTTGTCATTCACCTTGTTAGGACACACCGAGGCGAAGTGGCCCTTTCCTTTGCATCCATGGCACTTGATATTCTTCGTGTGCCTTGCGTTGTGCCTTGTCTTGCTTGTCTCCTTTTCTTAGGAGTGAAGCCAATTCCACTCTTATCTTGCAAGCGTCTTTGCTTGCTCAATATATCGTCAAGAGTGGCCTTCCTTTTAGGCCTCTTTCCAAGTCATTCTTCAATTTGTTGACTTGGGCCTTGAGCTCATTGTTTTCCTCTACAATGTTAGTATTGCAAGATATGGAGGAAATAGTAGCATCTATTTTGGAGCAACAAGGCATATCAATTAAATCCTCACATGAGGTGGATACATTAGCCTTAGATGAGATGCAAGATGTAGAAACTACGCATGGCATATCATCTAATAACTTGCATGTAATGCCTATATCCACCTTGGACTTATTAAGATCCTTGAGAAGGAGAGTCTCATGAGCTTCTTTTAGCTCTTCATAAGAATCCTTGAGAGAAAGAAATTCTTTCTTCAAGACTTTGAATTTTGACTTCTCCTTGCCAAGATATTCATTTAAGTCTTCTAACATTTCCATCAACTCATCATAGGTGGGTTCTTCATTTCGTTTACCTCATTATTACCTTTAGCCATGAAGCATTGAGTTGATGTGGAGGAGTTGAGGAGTCCTCATTTTCGTTGTCTGAGCTTGAAGTTGAGCATTCTTCTTCCGACATCCATTCTTGTGTGCAATCATCACTAGTTGAAGTGGATAATTCATATTGATCTTGAATATATGTCCACATCTCATGAACGTTCTTGAGATTGCATATGGCATCAAAAAGGTCTACGCTCAAAGCACTAAATAAGGCGTTAGTAGCTTGAGCGTCGAGATGTAAGCATTTCTCTTCCTCAATGGTTGGAGCAAAATGATCCAATGGAGGAGAAAAGCCTACATCTACAATCCGCCATATTTTTGGACTCATGGCCTAAAATAACAAGACATGCGGATTTTCCATTGAGCATAATTTGTGCCATCAAATATAGGTGCTTCACCTAGGTGCACTAAATCTCTAGTTGCCATCCTTTACTCTCTAGGCGGTTAAGTCTAATAAATGAGAGACCAAGCTCGATACCACTTGTAAGATCGAGGTGGCCGACTAGAGGGGGTGAATAGGCGGTTTTAAAAATCTATCGCGCTAAACCAATATATAAATGCGAAGCTAATATCGAATTGGTTTTGCACAATTAAAACCTAAAACAACTAGGCTCAACTAAGTGCACCGACAAAATGAACACAATACAATATGAGCAATCATACAAGATATATAAGCAATTAAAGCAAGAATGTAAATAGCTCAAAGTAAAGCACAAGTAAAAACAAGATGACACGATTATGTTTTACCGTGGTGTTCGGAGACTTGCCGGTCTCCCCTAATCCACGTTGAGGTAAGCCCAACCCGCGTTGGACCGGCTCCTCAAATGAGCACACACCTCCGAGGTAAGTCCAACACTTGGACCGGTTCCAAACCGAACCAACACCTCGCTCAACTATGGTTGCTCTTCCTCCACTCCGAGATGGCGAGCACCAAACCACTCACAACCGTCGGGCCTTCTCACAAGCTTCTTGAGAAGGTCACCGAGCACGACGCCTCCACGCCGCCTAGGTGTCGGCAAACACCAAGAGTAACAAATCCAAACTTTCACTTGAACTAATCAAGTGTCAACGCTCACGTGGATACACAATCCACTACCTAAGGCAACACATGCACTTAGGGTTTGCTCTCTAGTCTCACCAAGTGCAACACATGCACAAAAGAGAATAGAGACTTGCTCTTAGCTCAAAGAATGAGTGTATCACTTAACAATGGCACCAGAACATCTCCCAACCGCCAAGGTGTCTATATAGCCTACACACAAAAACTAGCCGTTGGGAGAAGATTCCATCAAAAGCGACCAGGTCGGTCCGCCAACCAATGGCGGTCGGACGCTTCACGCGCCAACGGCTAGAAAAGTAGCCGTTGGGCCGCCGGCTCGACCGCCATGCATCGGCGGTCGGACCGCCGATATCGGTCCGACCTTGCGTCTTGGCGGTCCGGCCGCCTTCGCGAATTTGGCTAAGTCCCAAAATGGGAGCTCGAAAACCGTTCCGCTCGAACTCCGGAACTTCCTCACCGCGGAAGCTCCGATTTTTACAACAGCGGAACTTCCGCACAAGGAAATCGGTTCAAGTGTAATCGGTCAGACCGCCCGTAGCACACCGGTCGGACCGATTTGCCACCGGTCCGACCGGTGACCACTGCCGGTCCGACCGGCAGTTCACAGAGCCAAAGCCAATTGCACCACTTCAAATGGCAAAACACATTCGCTCATTTGAATGCAATTTTCGACAAGGTTTCAAAGATGATATTCTCAGTAGGTTACAAAACACATTTGCTAACCCTTAGAATACTCATCACAAGGAATAAGGTACATGGACTTACACCATTTGCAAAACGCATTTGCAAACTTAAGTCACATGTTGCAAGGATTATGCATGAGCCTCGATTATTTGCAAAACACATTCGCAAATAAATAGCATCATGCCTAGATGAGCTAGAGCAAATATAATGAGCTATCAACACATGACTAACTCAAACTACTAGTTAAGACCCCTCTTAATAGTACGGCAACCTATACTAGCAATCCGGTCTTCCAACCAAACACCAAGACCGGTAAAAGACTAGGAATACATCCTTAGCCCTAGCTAGTCATACCTTTGCCTTGCATCTTCTTGAAGCTTGATGGCGCACATCAACACTTCAAGTCCGGTCTTTAACTTTGACACTCATCAACTCATGATGATTTCTTCACTTGGGATCTTGTCTTGAACATCATCAACACATGATGATTTCTCCATCCCGAGTCTTCACATGCATCAACACATGATGCAATCCTTCACTTGACCTCCATCAACACATGATGGGTCTTCTCTTGTCTTGATGATCAACTCATGATCATCTCTTCTTGATAAGCATCAACTCATGATGCATCATTTACACCAAGCTCTTGACTTGATGATCAACTCATGATCATCCCAAGTCTTCATCATCTGGAACATAACCTCGTATATCCAACTCATGGAAAATGTTAGTTCCACAATGTGATCATCATTAATTACCACACCATACCATTAACTCATAATGGTGGGACAAGATACCTCAATCTTTCCTCTTTGGTAATTGATGATAACCACTAAATTTTCATAAATTTAATGATGATAAATGAGAGAACAATTGAGTATATAAACTACACAAGTTATCTATACTCTAACATGAGTATACAAGAACTACACAAGTTCTATATACTCATAACATGAGTATATACGAACTACACAAGTTTTGTATACTCAAAGGTTTTGTTTCAACGTAAAGATCCTTAGTATATGTGGAAAATGGAATATGGATCAATACTAATGAAACCACAAAGTATAGGATAAAACTCCCCCTAAATGTGTGCATACACAAATGTGTAATGAGGTCATATGCACATATTCAAGTTTAACTTAAGGTTGAGTTCAATCCTATATTTTGGATCCGAGAAATGCAACATTATATAAATTGAGATGTTGATTGCATACCTCGTTGTGTTTCACCTTTATATCCAAATGAGACTACATAAAGATGATACTTGATAAAAGAGTTAGTCTCATATTTGGATTTGTCATTAATCACCAAAACACTCCATTAACTCATAATGGCGGGTCTAGATCTTTCACCCTCATGCTAGGGAACATACAAGGACCTAGCCCGCACATTACCATCGACAATATAATATTTTTCTCCTAACAACTACCACCTGCGACTCTGAGCTTACACATACTAAAGTACTAAGTCAAGAGGGGTCTCATATGTCCCTCATATGGGTGCACGCAAAAATGCTCGGTACGGTGGCGCAAGTAATTCGGTCCTTATTCACTCAGGTGTGAGCCACACACCCAATAACCGCACCAACAACCATTTGCCCGAGTCCAAATCATATTATTTTTATTTTTCCAAATGTACTAGCATAGGGTGCTGGACATAGCATAATAAAAATGATTTATGTGATCAAATCGATGACCGCCCAATCTAACAGAAGCCAAGCATTGCTAAGCATGACACCAAATAAACATAAATTGGTCATATATCATTCACCGAGCACTAATCATCAGCGGGAATATTAACTTAGGCTAGTGGCAGGGGATGAACAATTTTAGAGAATTCATGCAATAGGATTAACTACTCTAATCGCAAACATAACTTGACAAATAAAGCATGCATATATATAGTTGCAAAACAAGATAATAATTTTTGAATGTAATAGGATCAACATGCATCAACGGAATGGGTGGTTGCCTTTGCTTGCTGGTACTCTGGACATTCACAAGATGACCTCCGTTGCACTCCCGAATCATCGTCATCTTGTGATAAGCACCGATAACACTACAAGATTTCGACCCTATTGCCACTTGACACCATTTGCATCACCACAAATTGTGTTGTAATAGGGGTGTATTTTGCAACATTTATCAAAAAACGTGGCAATAGGGGGACTATGTTGCTACAAAAATAGTGCATTGCAACTTTAACCTTCGGCGTTGCAAGAGGTTAGACCTATAGCAACCCTTTTTAAAATAGCATTGCTATTGGTTAATAATATTTCCATGATGACATTTAGTTGCATTAGTATTGATTGGCGTTGCAACTGTCTGGTGCTCTTGCAACTAAATAGAACATTGTTGCTATTGCTTAAAATTATTGCCACACTATTGTTGAGTTGTAATATTTCTCACAACCATTGCAATAGGTAGACTGTGTATTGCAAGTAAATTTCTAAGGCGATGTAATAGTTTGTTGTTATTACCACAATTTTTGTTGGTTGTAATATTTCTCACGAAAATTGCAATAGGTAGTTGTTTATTGCAACTAAATTTCTAAGGCGATGTAATAGTTTATTGCTATTGCCACATTATTTGTTGGTTGTGATATTTCTCACGACCATTGCAATAGGTAGTCATTTATTGCAACTAAATACCTAAAGCGATGCAATAGTATGTTGCTATTGCCACAGATGTGTTTGGCGTCCTATCCTTCTCGTCGGGGCTGCGTGGAGGAGATCCCATGGTCGACGGATCTGGCCATGGCCGCCAGATCTCGCACGGACGACGGATCCCACCATGGAGCAATGGGCGGCGGTGAGAGGAGATGGGGCTGACGGTGCTTGGCGTGGTGAATGCATCGCTCTCATGGTGGCCGGTGGAGGAGGTGTGGCCGGTGGGAGCACGCGGCGACAATGGCGCTCTCGTTGGTGCTCACGATGGAAGAGGAGGTGAGCGGACACGGCTGCGGGGCAAGCCTGGCCAAGCCTAGCTTACGCTAGAACGACTAATTTGGGCATTCCAGCAAGCCAACTTTTCTGTACCAAATGGGCTTGTGTATGTCTAGCCAAGAGGTCACACAAGGAACCAAACAGGCCCAAAATGTATTATGGAAGCCTGACTAGAGGTTAAGCTAAAGAAACAAACACACCCTAGATTGGATAAGCCATCCCTTTCGCCATCCACTTCCGACTAGGCACTCCATTATTTGTTTTTATATTAGTCACCCATTATTTATTTTTATATTAGTCACCTATTCCACGGATGGATTAGCTCTTGTTTACACTCAAATTTAGCTCATGTCATATTTTACGTAAGTGTCCTGTCATATATGGCCAAATTTAATATGTTAATATATTTGGTCATCGACTTCTATATATATATTAATATTTTTTTGCATGTTATATTTGGACATGGAATATTTAGGTGAATCGTCAAGACGTCTTTGAAACAATGCATTGAGTCGTTTCTGAAGAACCACGTAAAGCAATAAAGAAAGGCCATTGGCCGGTTGCTGGATTTGGATAGTTCAGTTTATAGGCTCCTGGCGTATCACGTATGACCTGCTTGCTTGCAAGCAGCTAACAGGATATGGCAATGCATGCGTGAATTAATCAAGTCCATCAGCGATACGCAGCAAAAACGTTTCAGCAAGGAAGTTAAAAGCAGAACACAATTTGGACTCAGCCCTTGCTTCCACCACGATCATAAAATCCACCGCATCCCCATCCTTCCGGGCCTCCCCATACAGCACGTGCCGTGAACAACGCGTGTTGATCAGCAGTTTCATCTGCGGGTCCCCAGCGGCCGTCACCTCACCGCCTTCGCGTCTGTAGCTGTAGCTGCCGCCTGCCGTCGTGGACACCTGCAGCTCTTTGCCAGGGTCCCCGGTGGCCGACGCCCCCTTCACGTCTATACTTGCCGACCTGGCATCGTGGACACCTACAGCTCTTACATCAGAAGATTGATTAATACAGGTATACAATTTATTTACTTTTACGATCTATCAAAGATTAATTAACATAACCTGTGTTGCATGTTTATTAAATTTTTTTTGAACTCTTTCTACTACATGTTTCTAAAAATAATAATCTCCTATTTTCCGACTTGCAAGTTGCAATTACCTCAATTGCTTAAAAGTTTTTCAATTATTTATTATTGTGTTGTTAGGATCTAATAAAGATTGATTATGAATCTAAGAGGCATGTTTTCAAATAGTATTCTGGCCTCTCTTTGCAAGAGATAGAATGAACAAACAATATGCAAGAGACAGAATGCACCTTCTCCAATGAAGTTAGTTGAACCTGATTAGGAACCCCTTCATGTTTAGGGTAAGGGTAGTAGATCTAGGAGCTCCAGGTGAACCTGAGGAACAAGGAAACATGCAAAATCATTAACTTCCCTGCAAGAAAAAAAATTGAGGGTATATAGAGTTTGAAAGGCAGGTGTTGCATGGTTACGAGCTGGCAACAGGCACCACAGATATTACTCAGAGATCCTGACAGGAAGAAGTACTTGCCAGCTGCCACTACGAGCAAAGGCAGAGGATATAATAAGGATGAATATGGGGTTATCGAGATCAATACTAGTCGTTATCGATATTCCAGTGAGCCCTATATTCTAGCAACACAAGCTGAACTGGTGTTTTATGCTGAAATCCCAAACAAGCCGGGTTGGTGCAGTGTTGTTGCAATGAAGCCTAGGAATCTGTTTGCCATGCCAGAAGCAACAGAAGACGAGGGCGACATAAGCTTACTGGACGTGGGAGTATATATTAAAGTCACTGATAAAATTATTAGTCAAGAGAGTCTAACAGGAAAGTGCAAAATAGTATTCTTTAGCTGCCATGGGTATGTACTATTTCAATTCTACATAAAACAATCTAAACTCATTTATTTTCGTATGCTCTCTTTAGCTTATTAGTTATATTGCATTTTGTAGTTCATATACTTTTGCACCTATACTGCAAGCTAGCTGGCTCCTAATCCACTCAACAATTGATTTGTAGTGTTCAGGATCGGAGGTGACGCAAAGGGATCAGCGAGGCAGTGCAGCTTTGATCCATCAGAAATTTATTTGGAAAGCATACAATGTCAGATAGGAGTTGGATGCGCATGGATAGGTCTTGTCCTGTTTGGCAAGAGGAATTCCGGAAATTTCTTCAAACCACATTTGATGGCAGTACATTAACTGCTTTGTGTCCGTGTTCTAGATGTCGATGCATGGTCCACAAACCACGACGTGACCTTCAGCGACATGTTCTTTCTTATCGGTTTGATGAAAGTTTCATCTCTGAAAGGGAACGTGGTCCAAGTGATGAAGGTGGCCCATCTAATCTTGAAGGATCAGTAGATGATAAAGGAGGAGGTAATGACATTGATCGTGGGACTGAGCTGGTTGGAACACTAATCACGGCTACTATACATGGAAAAGTCATCCAAGGTCCAGATGAAGAGCCAAATGAGCGTGCCAAGAAGTTCTATAAATTACTAGAGGAGGCAAGACAAGAATTGTATCCAGGTTGCCAGGAGGCTACCAAGGTTTCTTTTATTGTGAGATTGTTTCAGATTAAGTGCATGTATGGTATTAGTAACACTGCCTTGAGGAGCATACTAAGTCTGTTCTCGCTTGTGCTACCTGAAGGCCACTGTGTCCCAAACACGTTGGAGAAAGTGCAAAGTGTAGTTCAAGAGCTAGGTCTGGGCTATGAAAAGATACACGCTTAGAATGATTGCATATTATTTTGGAAGGAAAATGACAAACTGGATAAATGTCCAACATGTGGTGAGTCTAGGTGGAAGGATGATGGTGCTGCAAAGGGTGATGATACTAGTGACACTGGTGGTACACGAAAGAAGCGTGTTCCACGTAAGATCCTACGGTATTTCCCACTAATTCCTCGGCTGCAGAGATTATATATGAGGGAGACCACGTCATCAGAAATGAGATGGCACAAGGAAGGATTGCCCCGTGATGGCAGAATGCGTCACCCCGCAGACTCCATGGCATGGAAGCACGTGGATGACAAGTACAAGTGGTTTTCAGATGATCCTCGTAATGTTAGGCTAGCTCTAGCATCTGACGGATTCAATCCATTTGGGATGATAAGTACAACATATACCACTTGGCCTGTGATCATAATCCCTTATAATTTGCCGCCTTGGTTCACTTAGCAGTTCAATCAAAGAGACTCTTTGTCGTCTTGAGATGATATTCCCACCTGCATTTTTTGACATCATGATGCATTTGCCGGTTCACCTAGCTGAAGAGGCTAAACTAGGAGGTCCTGTGAGCTATAGATGGATGTACCCAGTTGAGAGGTATTTACGTACACTAAAAGGCTATGTCAGGAACAAAGCACATCCCGAAGGTTCAATAGCTGAGGGATATATCTCCGAGGAGTGCCTGACCTTTTGCGCTCGTTTCTTGGAAGACATTGACACCAAATTGAATCAAGTTGATCGTCATGAAAGCGCCGCTGTGAATGAGCCACCATCCGGGCTCAGCATATTTAGCGCACTTGATTACAGCAAGAAAGGATTTCGTATGGAGGAAATTTGTACAGGAGAGTTACTCAAGATGAGGCACTACATCATAACTAACTGTGATGAGGTTGCACCATGGATTGAGTAAGTTGCAATATATAACATATTTAATTTTAGGATTTCTTTTAGCAACTACTAATTATTTGAAGCTGTGTGTACAATGCAGTAAGCATATGGATGACCTCAGGAAAGAAGGTACAATAAACCTTAACAAACGACACAAGGAGCAATTTGTACACTGGTTTGAGCGCAAAGTGAGTAATTACTTAATTTTAATTTTTTGAGTCTTAATGGTGACAATACGACATATCTTATTCACTGCCACTTGTATCACGGAATTGTGTTTTACAGATCAGGAAGCAAAAGGAGGAAGACATAATAAATAGTGACCTCTTATGTTCCCTTGCTAAAGGACCCGACCCTCGAGCCCGTGTGTTCAATAGATGCTTTATCAATGGTTTCCTGTTCCGAACCGCTTCTATTGAGAAAAATCTGACCACAAGAAATAGTGGCGTGTATGTGAAGGGTGATTCCAGTACCGGCAATATGGCATGGTATGGAGTGGTTCAGAAAATTATCACTCTTGATTTCGCCGATGAAAAGGAAGTTGTATTGTTTCAGTGTGACTGGTATGATGTACCAGCTGCCACTACGAGCAAAGGCAGAGGATATAATAAGGATGAATATGGGGTCATCGAGATCAATACTAGCCGTTATCGATATTCCAGTGAGCCCTATATTCTAGCAACACAAGCTGAACTGGTGTTTTATGCTGAAATCCCAAACAAGCCAGGTTGGTGCAGTGTTGTTGCAATGAAGCCTAGGAATCTGTTTGCCATGCCAGAAGCAACAGAAGACGAGGGCGACATAAGCTTACTGGACGTGGGAGTGCAAGACATGAATAATGCATTACGTCTACATACGGATTTGACAAATTGGAGGAGATCAGACATGGAAGGCTCTAGTGGTGATGCCTCTATTGTTAATCAGGCGCTTGCCCAATCTGTTCCAGAACCAGATCACGCAGCATTTCTTGATGCGGAAGATGATGAAGACGATGAGACCTACATTGATGATGGAGTTGTTGCACCAGCTACAACAGTGGGCGAAGACCAGGATGACGATTTCTTTGTTTAAGTCGTTTTAAGGATATTTTTTGCTTTTTGAGGACCTGGATGAAGATCTCTTTGATAAAGTTGCTTTTGTGTGGACCTGGATGAAGATCTCTTTGATTAAGTACTGTCAGGTAGCCTAATTTTACTAATACAAGAACAGTACTGTCAGGTAGCCTAATTTTTCAACACAAGAACAGTACTGTCAGGTAGCATGTTATTGTACTTAAATTATTTCTTTCCTCCTATATTTAAGATCCTTAATCTGATTAATTGAACATAACACTAATTAACAGTAGCAATCAGGCAATGATCTAAAATTGAACACATTCCCGAAACTGAACCTAACTGAAACCTTAACCAAAACCCTAACTCCCAAATCTCACCTTCTTCTTGGCCGGCGCGGTGGTGGACGACCCTTTGTCCCGCTTGCCGCCGGCCACCGGGGTCTTCTTCTTGGCCGCGGAGGAGGCTGGCCCTTTGGCCCGCTTGTCGCCGGCAACCAGGGTCTTCTTCTTCGTGGCGGGCGCGGCGCAGCACTGCTGCCCACCTTCACCGGGGTCTTCTTCTTGGCCGCAGAGGAGGCTGGCCCTTTGGCCCGCTTGTCGCCGGCAACCAGGGTCTTCTTCTTCGTGGCGGATTTGAATGCAAACACAACATGCAGGAACTTAGCAACAAGAATTCTCGAAACCGTTCGCTTGTCCAAGCAAAGCATATGGTCGGATCAAAGTCTTTCGCTCAGTGCAGCTATGAACTTGTAATGACTTGAGAAGCACTTACATATCAATGTTTTCTTACTTGATGAAATATTTATTTGTGTTATTCTTGGCAAAACTAGAGAGACCCACAAACCGGTGAAGAGCCAGATGATTGTGATCTTTGGGAGAAAACGCACAGTAAGCAAGGGAAATGGACAAACGATGCATCTAAGGCTATCTATGTGCGTTTATAATTGTTTCTACAACCGTTACTAAATTATTCATAGTATTGCTCTTCATTTCCAGTTTTTGTTTAACAAAGGTTTGCACGTCTTCTTTGTATTAGGAAACTGCTTGCAGCAAAATTGCAGAGAAGGAAACAGAGTCACCAGATAGCTTTGTTCCTTTAGTAGAGAGAACCCTTATTTTCCAGGAAGCATACAAGCAAACTACTAGATCTAAATCATCCAAGCTCCATGGTAATGGGTATTTGGCAAGGTATCCAAGTAGAAGGCAGCTAATGACTGAACGTTTCGAGGACCAGGCCCGTTCTGAAACGGCATCCCATATGGAAAATGAAGAGCTGAAGGCTACGCTCGAGAAGGTACAAGAACAACTTCAAAGCCAAGTTGCTGAAAGGGAAGCCGAGAAGGAGGAACATAGGCGTCAGATGGAAGAATTGCAGAAAGCAAGGGAGGCTGATAAAGAAGAACTTAGGAAAGAGTTTATGTCAATGATAGTAGCACAAATGCAAGGAGCACCACCACAGGTAATAGTTTTGTACGATTACCTACTTAAATACTTGAAGAGAGTATGATTCTTTTCCACAGCTACTGCAGCTTGTTAATTCCTCTGCCAGCTGCATACGAAAATGTATGCTGCATGTTGAATTATGATGATAAAAATATAGCTGATTGAATCTAGCTGACTTCTAGTTAAAGTATGTCATCTTGTCTAGACGACCAACAACCAATAATCAATTCCCTAAGATGTAGATGTCGTAAATAACAAATTATATGGCGTACGCCATCTTGCATTTCCAGATGTTAATGAAATGTTCAATTGAGTTTATGGTTTCTTGGATATGTCTTACACTGCAATTTTGATTTAATAGATTGCAACTTTAATGGTCAAGAACGAGTCATGGCAATCGCGCGGCCATCCTCCTAACAACATCTCGCCTCGGTTGGCTGCCTAGGAGTATATATTCACTTGACATTCATCGCCATAATATGCTTGCTCAAACTGAATATAAGAAGATTAATCAATTAAGTTCCTGTCTATGGGAGTTAAGGTAGTAGTAATAATAAATTTTAAATGCAGGTTAACCAAGGTGCAACCGAAACAGCAGCCGACGAAACGACAGCTAACGGAGCATCCTCAAATGCTCATGAACCTATCTTGAGTCAAAGAGAAGAAACAACACTTGAGGATGAAGCAACATTAGATCAGGTTATTTCATATTCAAAATTGTTTACAACCATCATGAATTAGTGCACGGTATGATGCCTAATATTTTTTCCATGTAATTTATTGAGTTGCAGAATAACCTACTGGTAAACCAAGAAGCACAACTCGCAACATCGGCAGTGTGGGTAGCACTTTGTGCGGCGTCACTAGAGGCACTCTTAACCGAAGTCAATCACAAAACAAAGAAGGGAATGGTACACCAAATTATATTTCTAGGGCACAATTGACTGATGCCTTGTCCAAGAGACGATCCAAAAAGAATTGAGTGTAAGCTGCATTTTTCCTATTGCTTCTGAAAATCTAGATTAAACCCAATTTCAATGAACTACTCATTTCAGTCAACCTTACTTGTTTAGTGCTGCTATGTATACCTTCCTGAACCTATCTACTGATGAACAAAACTAAATCTTCATGCTTGCTAGAGACCATGACTAACTAGTGTGGATAGGAGTGGTTTTGGCTGTCCAAATAAGTTGAATAAGTGCTGCTTTGTTTGGGGACAAGTAAAGGGATGCATGAATCACTTTTGCAGTGTGTGCTGATAAAATTTCAGTTTGAACAGTTTTGCTTGTGATAATAATTCGTGTACTTGAATGACATTTTCTGTGGAACTTGAAGCTATAAAAGTTGTAGATCATTTAAGTATCTTTTATGTCCTAAAATTTCATGATTTTATCCTATCTGGTTTGGGAGCTATGAAATGTTAAAGTTTGCTCTCAGGACTTTGCCGTGTGCTGTACAGTTCTAAGCTTTTGTATAATTCAACCATGTTATCTTCAAAACTAGCTCCTCTTGATAACTAAGAAGTTGTATTGTTTTTTCATAAGCTTTCTAAATTGTTAGAGAACAATATTTTTGGTCAGCTAGATATCCCTTTTAATTATTTAGTAGACTATTGCTCTATTAATTGTAACCTGCTTTTGTTTGCAACAATTTCTGCAAGGATCATTCAAAATAAATCATAGAGTGGATTTCCTATGACAATTGCATATCCTTAAATGTGAATATTCTATATTTCAGGACAAATGCAGAGTTTGAGTGGAGCGCATGGGTGATGGGATCGTCCAAATGAGGCCAAGCCAAAGCCAAGCCAAGTGAAGTTGTAACATCTTAGATGTTTTGGTTTAGAAACAAATGTGTTGGATATCTTTGTCGGAATAATGTTTGTGTAGCCTAAGTTTGGATTTTTGGATCATTTAATTCCAGATGTGAACAAATGAACAAGTTAATATTTGGTTTAATGGCTTTATTCAAATGGTTTGTTCATGTCTATTGTGTTTCTAATTAATTAATAGCGTTGTAATATTGTCTCGTGGCACCAAACCAAGCCTTGTGTAAAAGTGGCTATTGGCAACCACATTTTATGTGGCAATATATCCTAGAGCAACTAACAATTTGCGTAGCAATAGAGGTTACACCTTATAGCAACGACAATTGAACATTTTGCCACCTTTTCTTGGTGTTGCCACATTCGTCTTGTTGCCACACTCGTCATGCGATGCAATAGAGGTGGCACCTTATAGCAACCAAACCTTGGGCGTGGCAATTACACATGTTGCCACCACTTCTTGGTGTTGTGACATAGGTCTTGTTGCCACACTCATTATGCGATGTAATACAGGATGCATCTTATAGCAACCAAACCTCAGGCGTTGCAATTACACATGTTGCCACAACTTCTCGGTGTTGCAACATGATCGTTGTTGCCACACACATTAAGCGTGGCAATATATTATCTTGCAACACACGTTCATCGTTGCTAGTGCACCATTTGCTACGGCATGGGCAAGTTGTCATTGCAAGATCTAGCAACGCCCAAGGCGTTGCATTAGTTGTTGTTGCCACACCTACAACCGTAGCAAAAACTTATGTTGCAACGCCTTGGGCGTTGCAAATTCAAAACACATTTTGCAACGCTTCTCAGAAAAGCGTTGTCCAAAGCTTTACCCACGCAAGGGCTTGCAACGCCTCGCAACGAAAAAAAAGTGTTGCTATTTCTGCTATTGCAACTATTTCAGGCCTATTGCAACATTTTTCGGGTGTTGAAATAGGGTCAAAATTTAGTAGTGTAAAGTGAAAACACCGAATAAACACCAAATTCCAAAAGTCTCTAAAAAATTTGAAATTAATACAGAAGGTATATTATGATTTAATATTAATTTTGAAACAAAAAATTATTTGATTTCAAGTTCGTATGTTATAGCCTAAACCATTTATGCCAGAAGAGAAAATCCAACGATAAGCTTTTGGTTATTGTTCATCAGTTCAACTACACGTGGTCGAAAGGAGGTTCGACTACGCATCGTTAGAAGGTGGTATGACTACACGTGGTCAGAAGGAGGTACGACTACGCATGGTCAGAAGGAGGTTCAACTATACGTGGTCGGAAGAAGGTTTGACTACAGGTGGTCGGAAAGAGGTTTCGACTACCTGGTTGAAAGGAGGTTTTGACTATAGGTCGTCGGAATTCCAATAACACAGAGAAACTCTTGGGGCTTCACTTATGCACTTGCCGTCATCGATGTGGTCCACGGCGACACGCTAAGCAATTGAATACATGCAAGAGCCCCTCTGAGGTAAAGTGAAACTACCTGAAGGTGATCGAAAGTGGTCGTACGAGGTAAGAAGCCTGGAGTTGTTAATGGGCGACAACGGCGCTTCAACGCGGAGGAGGTAGCCTGAGAGAAAAGAGAGAGAAAGGAAGATCGGTGAAGCACTAGTGAGAGCTTGAGATGCTCAGAGTGGAAGCAATTTGGAAAAATCTCAACGGAGGCGATGTGGCGGAGGAAATGCCCCTTTCGGCCAGAGATGAAGACGAAGCTCAAATCCGAACGCTCCTGAGAGCCAAAACCAAATCTAGTTAGGGGATAAGGCCCTCATGTCCTGGAACACGAAATGACATGTTTAGAGAGGAAGGAGCTTCACGGTGGCGGCCAGAACGACGATGAGGCACATGGCCTCTCTCGGTGAGAATGGAAAAGAGAGGAGAGAGGCTGGTTTAGGGAAGCAAAGGGCAGGGAAGGGAGCTCCAGGGGGACTTATATAGGTCACGACGTAGGGCGTGAGAGAGGGTGAGGGCTCCCTAGTGCTCCATTTCTAGAGGGAGGAGGAGGACCGGACGACAAGATAGAGCGGCAGAATTCGCAACGGCACGGCATGGGCGGCTCTGGACATCTGTGTGCTCCGACGTGACGGGGGCAGGTGGGGAGGAGACAAGTGGGAGAATAGGCCCGGCGGAGGTGATGGAATTTAATGTGCACGTGTCGGAGGAAAAGGGGCGGGATTCACGCCGGGACGACGACTTTGCAGCGGTGGTGACGCATGCGAGCGCAGGCGGCATGGGCGTGTCGAGGAAGACGGTGACCAGGTGAGGAGGTGGCTGACAGGCGATTCTGGTCGGACCTAGTCGGAGTTGGTCGGAGGGTCTGGTCGGACCGAGAGGGTGGTCGAAGTCAAGAGGGTGGTCGAAATCGAGCGGCTGGTTGAAATTGAGCGGGTGGTCAAAATTGAGTGGCTGGTCGAAATTGAGTGGCTGGTCGAAATCGAGAGGGTGGTCGAAATCGAGTCGAATCCACCCAATTAGTTTGACCGAGTTGATTTCAAAAGTCTAAGTGGGTTGCGAATTTTAGATAGAGTGTCCGATCTCCTAAAATCATGCTAATTTTAGGGGAGTCTTAAGACACAGAGAAGATCCTAGTGCAATTTTTCCATGGTTTTTAGAGAAATAAATTATTCTGTAGAAATGTTTTAATCACTGGTTTAGGTGTTTGACCAAGAAGTAACTAGTTTGACTAGTTATTTTAAAATAGAAAAATAATTCCAAAAATTATAATAAAAAATTCAAGTGAGTCGAATGGATGTTCCAAAACCTAGGAAAAATATTTACAAGCACTGTTCACATTATCTGCTTGCATGGCATGAAAATTAAATGGAAACCAAATAACCTAAAAAAAATTCAGAGAAATTTCAAACAAGCAGCATGGCATATAAAATCCAAAGATTATATTTCCAGTTATGGGTATTACTATATTTTAAAATAAAATATAGTATGTATTTTTGAGATAAATAAAGTATATTTGCAAATTGAATTTTGAGAATTCTTTTGAAAGTACCTCAAGCCTTCTAGGAACATATGAGATTTTACTATTGACAATTTGAATGCCAAAATAAATATTCTCATATTTGAAACAATTTTAGTTTTACCCTAAGTTCAATTTGAGATTTTGAATTGGAGAAAGAGTATTGGATTACTAGGTTTAAATTCTAGTCTTCAAAATTCTAAGGGGTTTTAATATAAGGTTTACACTCCACTCTGAACTAAGTTTTCAAATTCTTGACAAACTTTTATTTTGTAACCTACTTGCTTTGAAACAAAAGTTTTAAAAGGTCCAAAATTTCACAAAGGCATAGTAGATGCTTAGCTAATCCAACTTAGGTATTTTGGACTATTACAGCACTGCCCGTAGTGTTGTCCCTTCAGGGTGCCATGTGTGGGCGTTGACCTTCGTAAACTTCTCAGGCTGTCGCCTCATGTAGCCACGTGCGCGCGATGGTCTTCCTTCGATTCTCACAACACGCTGCTTTTCTTCTTCAGTCGCTCGGCCTTTCGTGCTTCCTCCTTGAGCCCACCTTCACTTTCGTTGCATCGTCCTTGTTTTCGCTTGCTTGTCTTCGCCATTTTAGTTGCCACAAATGTTCGCTTGCGTGGCCTCTCTAGCATTCCTCCTGCCTTCTATATCTTTCTTCCTTTCTTCTTATCTGTGTAATACTCCGAAACTTAATCGGGTAATTAGAAAATAAGCCGGGAGGAGAAAACCCAATTAAAAGTGTGGAATTTTATGAAAAAAAGGGGATTTCCGTAAATGTAATATCCCAAAACTTAATCGGGTAGCTAAAAAAGAAGCCTAGAGGAGAAAACTCAATTAAAATAGTGGAATTTTATGAAAAAAAAGGGATTTCCGTAAATTTTCACCAACCTGGGCCACGGGCCGCGACCCAGGAGGCCCAATAGGGGGAGCCGGCCTAGGGGGTGGCGTCCCAAGCCCTAGCCGCCACCTACTTCTCCCCTCCCCCCTAGCCGCCATCTCCCCTTCCCCTCCTTGGCCAGCGCCTCCATCACCCCTCCCTGGTCCAACACCTCACTGGAGACACGCCGGGTAAGTTCGTCTTCAAGGGTAAGTCCCCGAATTCCATTGGAGTGGTGGTATATTTTCGTCGAGCTGTTGCGCAAGGATCCAGAATCTGTAGGTGTTCTTGTGCGCCTGTTTCCGCGTAGTTAGAAACCAAATTGGGAAATCTCGTCTCTTAGAAAGTTGTAGTTCTCGTTCATAGATTTCTATAGGCATAAAGATCACTCAATTTGGAGTTACGATTTAGAAGTTATGATGGTTACTTTGCAACTATCCAGAAGGGCTAACGAGGATTAACAGTTACTTTGTGTGGCCAATATGATGTAGTTAGAAACCGATTCAGAAAGTTCACCCAGCATGAAAATTGTAGGCCATCCTTTAATATTTATAGAATGGTAGAGAACTTGATTTTTGGTTGAGCCAATCAAAAGATACGAATTTTCTTCAACCGCTGTAGTTCTGACTGACAGATTGAAGGCGCAGAAACTTCATCTAATCATTAGGTACATTAGAAAGCCGAATGAAAAAACCTTGCCAACTAGGTTAATGTAGATGATTTCGTCGTGTTTCCAGATAGTCCAAGATCACTCTATTTAGAGCTTCGTAGTAAAAGATATGAGAATTTTAGTACTGCTGTCCCGTGGAATCTTCTGCTAGACTATCGGGAAAATTGAGTAGAGCCCTTATTCGAACCCTAGTCTTTGGGAAGTCGGGTTAAGGGGTATGAGTAAAGTCTATTTTTCCTCAGCGTTCTTATATTAGTGATATTCTTATGTAGGAGAAGGGGTTCCAGAGTTAGGGGCATCGTCCTTGCCTCTCCGCATGTCGTAGCGAAAAAGGCAAGTATAATTGTATGTTTGTAACTGGATGTTTGTGATTGATATATGTTCTTCCTTGTTCGATGATTATATGATGAATAATGTTTGATACGTACTTGTTCATAGTAGTATCTGATTACCATGGTTCTGTTAATGATGTTATTTTATTCATCGGATTTATTCATGCATGCAGTAGTGTTCTTGCTACACCCACGGGAATAGGTAGTGAAGTCCCATCATTCCAACATGGGCAAATAAGACCCACCATTCCAATGTGGGCAATTTGGATCCCTGTTTTGAAATATTCTTCAAACGGACCTTGGATCCTCATATTTTGGATAATACGGACATAAGTGAACTCCGACGGGTGTTCACTAGCTATACCGGTATGAGTAGAAGTGAAGAGCATGCACATTCATTCATTCATGTGTTTTCTATTATTTCATATTTTGGCTTTGTTGTATGCTTGATTTAATCATATCATCTTGTTCAAAGTATTTTTTTGTACTTGCTGAGTTATGGACTCACCCTTGCTATGTTCCCTGTTTTTTTAGGTGAACCACGATGACAACATTTATGGGAAGGAGTAGACACATGGTTGCACGCACCTTTGAAATAAACATTTGTTATTAATCCACACTTCAAAGTTTGGACTGTAATAATAAAGAACCCTTTTGATGATCGTTATTGGTTATTGTTATATTTAGGTTATGCGAGATAGAGATTCATGCTCTCCAATTATAGTCTTGATAGTTTTATTTCGAATGGAATATCATGTTCGAGTTATTTATTTATTGCAGAAATTAGGTTGTTTATTATGCTAGATTCCTTTCGGATAGAACCTATTTTGCTCTTTATTGTTAGGATGTTAGAAATTGTTTATATTGTTGATTTGTAATAGAGATTTTAGATAACATCTTGACTTTCGCATAACCAGAGTGTTACACTTTGATTTCTTATCTCTTCTTCTCCCGCTTGTCTTTGTCGTTTCAGTCGCCACAAACGTTCGCTTGCATAGCCCCTCTAACACTCCGCCTACCTTCTCTATGTTTCATTCTTTCTTCTTCTCTGCTTTCCTATCTCTTCATGAATCCTGCTTAGCGTATTTTCTTCTTGTCTTCTCCGCTATTTCTAAATCTTTTCATTGTTCTCTCGTTTCGATTTTCCTACTCGGTATTTCCTCATGGGTCTAGACATTTTGCTTCTTTTGTCGATCTTTGCCTGTTCACGCCGACGCTTTTGCCTCCTTTCGACCCATTTATTCGGCTACCTTCTCAGTCTTTTTTTGTGTGTGTTTCAGTTCCCGTATAGAGTGATCCTTGCTAGATCTGTGACCTTCGTTCTCTTCCTGAACCCCTCTTTGCACATTTCCTTCTTAGCTTTCTAGCTGTTCTTGCTTCTTTTCATTGCTTCCTCTCCTTTCTTGATCTACGCTCTTCGATCTCTTCCTGCACTCCTCTATGCACATTAACTTTTTGGATTTTCAGTTATTCTTGATCCTTTTAGTTGTTCCCTCATTTTGCTTTGTGTGCCCATTATTCCCTTCTGGATCTGGATGTTCAGTTTTTCCGTCCATATAGATAACCATCAGAAACAGTAATATGTTGGCTTCAGGGCTTCCTAACGAATTTGAGCTTGTCTTGTAAGATCTGTTTTGTTTTCCCCTCTTTCAGATTGTTCTCTATTTGTATGTTTTTTTGTCTGTGGTTTTTCAATTCACTCTTTTTGGTGTGGGGATGGGATCTGGTGGTACGTCTACTTCTTTTTTCCCGTCCTTACTTTTCCCTTCTACCAGTATCTGTCGTCCTTCTCAAGCTGGTCACATGGTCACCCTGAGGAATGACCTGACCCCAATCTCACCCCGCCTTTCTTTCCATTTTCATCGAGTTCTTGGGAAAGGGAAGGATTGAAATGGCAGTTTCTTGTGGTTGGGATTGCGCAGGACGAGACCATGCACTCGGGCTCCAACATCGAGGCCTTCACAGATGTGCTGAACTGCGAGGTGGAGAGCAATGGCAGTGGCAATAGCAGTCCACCACTGCCTTCTCCTCCCAGTCCCAGCTACTGGACCACGGCGCTAGTGAGCCCCCAGCTCAGTTAATCCTTGTAGATGGTTTCCTTGTTCCAGGATCGAATTCGGGGCTCTGTATTTTTCGCAAGAACTAGGGGTTGTATGAATCAAGAGACGATATTACAGGGGTTAGGTAATGTGGTTCTTGGATTTGGGTGAACAATGAAATCAAGAACCATTTCGATTTCATGACAATAGAATGTAGCTCCTTAGTTGTGAAACCGGTTTGCAATTTTAGGTTTAGAATGCGCACACAATGGGAAATTCTAATATATGAGCATATATATGATTTTTTTTGTACAACAACATGTGAGACTCTCTTGCCTCCTCTCTGAGGGTATGGTAGGACTCGAGGAAACAATTTTTTTTTGTTGATATTGAGATTAGGGTTTGAAGCTTGTGTCTTCATTTAGATGAAGCAAAACATAGGAATTAAATATTGAAATACTGAAGGTATGGACAACCTGTTAGAAAAAATAAAGCTATTATTCTTAGTGCTCCTTGACTGCATGAAAATAACATAGAAGCAAGACATTTGGCTTAAAGAGTGTGTTTATTGAATTTAAGAAACTATGTAGCTAGGTTCTTGAAACTGTCCCTCGATTTATAAGAAATGGATCAAGAGCCCATGAATCCATGACCTTTGGCTTGCGGTGAATTTTTCTTACAAAAATGATTATCTTACCACATGAAAAGATCCAAGCATTATGCAGCACAATTGTAGAAATAGCTAGTGTATTGTTCAATTGGAATTTCCCTTTTGGAGTCCCGTAAAGTAGGACTAGCTGGAGAGTATTTTATCCAGTGAGCATTGGATACCAATATATTGTTTGATTTTTGTCAGCAATAATTCAAACACAGTAGATAGAAATGTGTAGGCCAGGAATGTTTGCTTTGACAAATTTGTTTCTTGAATTTGAACATAAGTTCCAACGTAATTCAAGAACTATTATACAGTGGTATTTAGAAACGTATTTGCATTGCCTATGTCTATGGAGAGTTCAAACAAGAGTGGATGACATTTACACTGGTGTTCCAGAAGCAATGACGTTTGCTAACAAATATTTCTTACACTTGAAAATATGTTCTGACTTAATTCGAGAATTATTATATGGTTGTTTTTTCAGAAGAATTTTGTTGTCCTTTCGCTATTGAGATTTTGTACAAGAGTAAAGGACGGTTTTGGTTGTTTTCCTCTAATCTCGGATATATTTTGTTCAATTATTACTTTCATTCAACGAAAGTGCCCTAGTATATCCGCACTTTTCTCTACACACACCTACGAAGGTGCTCAGGCCACTTGTATATGTTAAGAAACTATCATTGGCGAGTCCAGTCCGAATGATCACCTCGTATACATACATAGAATCACATGAAATAATACAAGAACACAATAACAAAATAGTAGATTGAACACAGAGATGTAGGGGACTTCTTACTTCTCTTTCTCTTTATTGCTCTTCATGCGATCAACCTTTTACAATGACTAGTACTCCCTATTTATAGGCTAGAGACCCTGCTAGGGTTTTAGATGGGGTGCTCACACATGGGTCGGTTGCTGGGCCATGCCCATGGTTTTTCAACACTCTCATTTGAGCACCCATCCTCACATGTTCATGCCTCGTCAAAACTTCATAAAAACCTAGTGAAAATTTTTTAGAGAAGGAGTACATGATACACGTTCTGTTGTGTTGCACGAATTGTGATGAACCCTAAGGTTTGATTTGTTGGCCCGATCTTTCGATGAGAACGATAAGTCCGGTAGGCGTCGCTCAACTCTGACGATCCTAGCTATGAACACGCAAGGTTCGAAACCACGCAATCGCTGAACTGACCGACAAGTCGTTATCAACCATGCACGAATACCCGGTTGACCTGACCACGAAGGTCGATTCCTTCATACACCGAAGAAGCACGCAAGAACAAGATAAAACAATCTGAAATTGCAAATAAAGATTGAAATATTAAAATTGGGATTTCGAAAAGCGGTATTATGGTTGGTCTAGTCGACACAAGCCAATACACGAAGTTGCAACAAGGCTAACTTTTAACTAAACAAAATCCAAGGAAACTAGAGGGGGTGTGTCCTCCTTAAATAGGGGATGAGGAGCCACAAATCTAAAAGAAATAGAGGGGTGGGACTAAAGGCACGAATTACTGTTCACATGAACAGTAATCACACCCCCAGGTGGGCGGCGGCATATGGGCCAATTCCGGTACGATTACAAGGCCCAAATCGGCCCAAATTAGTGACATAGCACCTTCTTTTGACGATTTCGAAGTCTACAGAAGGAATTTGGAGGTGAGGCTGGATCCGTTGGAAAGATATCGTCGTTAGCTTTCCAACAAGCCCAAGAACACCCGAATCGGACTCCGTTTGCAAAAGTTATATCTATTTTAAGTTGGTGCTGTCAGGCTGATTCCGAACTGATCTGACCAAAATGTATCCAGCTTGAACTCCTGCTTGGCACATGAAGTAGCACAATGGCATGTACATATAGTACCATGGTATGTAGACGTATCACCATGGCATGTAGACGTAGCTCGATCTAATTGGGTAATATGGCATTGCATTAGCCGAAAGTCCAATTGGAGAAGATGTTGGTGAAGTAAAGGAAGTAGAGGATGCAGTGCAGCAGGTTGAAGCAGTGGTTGTATCCTTAGGGTCGATGTCCTCATCATCCTCCCTTTCTTGAATTTGAGTCGTCCTCGACTCATTTGTTTTCTCGAAGTCATCACTCTCCTGCAAAAGGTTAGTAGCAACAGAAGGCAAAGAAACATGCACTTCTTCTAATGGACACGGAGTTTCTTTACAAATCATAGTATGACATTTAGATTCATTTTTTTCCATATCAATGGAATCAATTTTTGTAGCTAACATAACAGGAGCTTTCAATTTAATTTCACTTGGAGCTATAATCTTTTGATCAACTTGTGTCTTCTCCTTACTTGTTCTCGCAGTTCTTTCTAATTCATCCTTTAATATAGCAGCAGGAGACATTGGAAGCAGAGTGATTTTCTTTTCTTTATATGTGAAAGTATAATGATTAGATCTACCATGATGTTCAGTATATCTATCATATTGCCAAGGTCTACCTAATAACAATGAGCATGCTTGCATAGGTACGACATCACAATCAACATAATCATGATATGATCCAATAGAAAAGTGTACGCGCACAAGCTTAGTTACCTTCAACTTACCACAAGAATTCAGCCATTGGATGTAGTAAGGATGAGGGTGTTGTGTTGTGGTCAAGCCAAGCTTCTCGACCATGTCTATGCTAGCAAGGTTGTTGCAACTCCCGCCATCAATGATGACTCTACATGAACGTTCCTTGATGACGAACTTGGATTGAAACAAAATGTGGTGTTGATTTTGTTCAGCAAGTTCTATTTGAGCACTTAGCACACGCTGAACAACTAGGCTTTGGTACATGTCAGACGCCTCATGGTTTATATGTTCTTCCTCAGTTTCATAACCAGCATTGTTAGTTGCAACCAACACATGTTCTTCCTCAATATCGCTAGCTGAAGTGTACTCACCATTGTCCTTGATAAGCAAAGCTCGCTGACTTGGGCAATCGCGCATCAAGTGCCCAAATCCTTTGCAACGGTGATATTGCACATCTCTAGATCGCCCTGTAGAAGCAATGGAAGAAGCACTTTTGTAAGGGCTTGTACTTTTGCGGAGTTTGCTTGCATCGGGGATATGTATAGGAGTTAAAACAGCAACAGGGGGTGCATGGTCAGAAGTAGAGGAGGATGCCATGTGATGTTGCTGCCTTGGCCGACCTGCAAAAGTTCCTCCAATATTGCCCCTGGAGCGAGATTGTCGACCCTGCACTTCTCTCTCAGCTTTGCAAGCAATATGGAATAAACGGTTGATAGAATCATATTCTTTATAGTCTAAAATGTCTTGAATTTCACGGTTTAACTCTCCCAAAAATCTAGCCATCTTAGCATCCTCAGTTTCTTCTAAACCACAACGCAACAAACCAGTTTGCAATTCTTGATAATAGTCTTCTACAGAACTACTACCCTGTCTTAAGCGTTGTAATTTATTAAGCAAATCACGTGAATAATATGAAGGTACAAACCTACGTCTCATTGCTCTTTTCAAAGCATTCCATGTTCTAGGTATGTCCTGATGAGTACGACCATATTCACTCCACCAAATAGATGCAAAATCTGTGAACTCACTAGTAGCGGCCCTAACCTTTTTTATTGTCAGGAAATTCATGGCATGCAAATTTTTGGTCCACAACTAACTCCCATGTGAGATAAGCATCAGGATCATATTTACCAGCAAAAGGAGGTATAGTGAATTTAATTTTACCAAGTGAATCATTATAGTCACGTACCTCACGTGGTGGCTCTCTTCGCATACCTTGTCGATTGAAGCGTTGTTGTCGGTGATCACGATCATTAATGGGATTGAAATCACCATCGGACCCCGTATCAGCAACATATGGGTTCGCTTCATCTTCTACCTCATCGGCCCATGAGCGAGCAACGGATGGGTTACGGCGCGGTCGTGCAATGCCGACAGCAGCGGGGGCGGCAACAGAAGGTGGAGCTCTCTCTAGTTGCTCCACACGTGTAGCCAACGCAAGAAGTTAAATCGATGGTGCGATCTAGAATCAACTCCATACATACGAATGTTGATCCAGCATGCGAGAAAAGCGCCGCATGATTTCTTTTGTGCGAGGACTGAGCGGTGCATCTTCCTCATTGTTGTGCCTGCTATGCTCCCCTTGTGACGATGAACCTGCCATTGTTAGTATCAAAGCAAAGAACAAATCACAGTGTATATGTCCCTATCAACTACAAGGTTCTGGAGGCTCAATCAAGTCACTCACACTCAAGTTTATACCTAGTTCTTACAAGTTCTTACCAATACAGCAAGGAAGTGGTACAACCGGTGGCTGGTTCGTGATACTCTCACTTGCGATCAGCCCAACAATTGCGAGGAACGGCACCTGCTGAGTTAGTAGGAAGTAGAGCTCGGAGGGCTAGTATGTAGCAAAGGAATAGCAATTATTCAATTCAGTATGCAAAATTGAAAAGCAATTCAAAGTACTAGTCACAAGTGCTGATCCTAGTCTAATCAAAGTTTAGCTAATCAAAGCCCCACTAAGAGATGTGTATGTATGCAATCGCAAAGATAAATGTGACTTGATGTAAGCAATGGAAAACCTCACAACAAGTGCTGGGAGAGACGCTACCCAACTACTTAAACTTCTTTGTAGGGCACAAGATGGTTCACACGATGTAGAGCACAAAAAAAGAATAACGTGCAACAGTGAAATGACCCTTTAGTTTAAGCAGAAAACAATAGTTAGTCTCAAGAGATGAAAAAGCAAAGTTTTATATGGCTTATATATACTCGTTTGAAAGGTTTCGATGAGATATACAACTTTAAAGTTGAGACAGACCCCAAATTCTGATGGGAAGACTAAAAGAAACGGCAAAAACCGAAACAAAAAAAAAACTTGTGACGCGAATTCGGAGCCGAAAATGACTGATTTTGGGTTCTCTGGAGGGAGACTAGTGCATTAAGTGGAAAGTATGCGGCTCGTTGTTAGCTTTCCAACGAGTCCAAGAACGTCCAAATCGGACACCATATGCAAAAGTTATGCCCGTTTTACTGAAGGTCTCTCGGAAACGGAATCGTACTTGGACTGGAAACCGACTCGGTTTCAAACTTTAAATTGCTATATCTTTTGATTCCATGGGCTAATCTTGCTGAAATTTTTTGTGCTAGTTTGTGGCTATATGTAGAAGGGCTCCACCAGTTTTCACTGATTTTGGTGTAAGCTTGCTTTTTTTTCCTTTTTTTTTCTACCACGGCTTTTGTTTTGTGTGGCGGCCTCTTTCTCCTTCTATTTTTTTTTGCCGGCTCTAGGGTTTTTCACAAGTCACGAATACAGCAAAGTATTCTTTCTTTTTTTTTGGTGCAGATTAGAGGAGTTCTAACCCACGAATTTTCTGTTTTAGATGCAAAAACTAAGAACCCTAAAAGAACGATTAAGCGACGCAAAGGAAAAACACGAGAAGCAATCTAGACAACGACGAACTAGACAATAACTAGAACTAAAGATCAGCAACTAGACACGACAATGTAACTAAATATTCAACAAGTAAACTGAAAAGAAAAAAAATTGCAAAGGCTCAAAGGGCTTGGTATGGATGATAGATGCGAATTTTTTTTCTTTTGGCAATTTTCTGGACTCTAGGTATGAAAAACGAATCTACTACTAGAAAGCAGAAACTCTCACCAAGGCGTAGCTCGATACCACTTGATGAACCCTAAGGTTTGATTTGTTGGCCCGATCTTTCGATGAGAACGATAAGTCCGGTAGGTGTCGCTCAACTCTGACGATCCTGGCTATGAACACGCAAGGCTTGAAACCACGCAATCGCTGAACTGACCGACAAGTCGTTATCAACCATGCACGAATACCCGGTTGACTTGACCACGAAGGTCGATTCCTGCATACACCGAAGAAGCACGCAAGAACAAGATAAAGCAATCTGAAATTGCAAATAAAGATTGAAATATTAAAATTGGGATTTCGAAAAGCGGTATTATGGTTGGTCTAGTCGACACAAGCCAATACACGAAGTTGCAACAAGGCTAACTTTTAACTAAACAAAATCCAAGGAAACTAGAGGGGGTGCGTCCTCCTTAAATAGGGGATGAGGAGCCACAAATCTAAAAGAAATAGAGGAGTGGGACTAAAAGGCACGAATTACTGTTCACATAAACAGTAATCACGCCCCCAGGTGGGCCGGCGGCATATGGGCCAATTCCGGTACGATTACAAGGCCCAAATCGGCCTAAATTAGTGATATAGCACCTTCTTTTGACGATTCCGAAGTCTACAGAAGGAATTTGGAGGTTTGGCTGGATCCGTTGGAAAGATATCGTCGTTAGCTTTCCAACAAGCCTAGGAACACCCGAATCGGACTCCGTTTGCAAAAGTTATATCTGTTTTAAGTTGGTGTTGTCAGGCTGATTCCGAACTGATCTGACCAAAATGTATCCAGCTTGAACTCCTGCTTGGCACATGAAGTAGCACCATGGCATGTACACATAGTACCATAGTATGTAGACGTAGCACCATGGCATGTAGACGTAGCTCGATCTAATTGGGTAATATGGCATTGCATTAGCCGAAAGTCCAATTGGAGAAGATGTTGGTGAAGTAAAGGAAGTAGAGGATGCAGTGCAGCAGGTTGAAGCAGTGGTTGTATCCTTAGGGTCGATGTCCTCATCAAATTGCATCATTAAAAATCTTAGTCGAGAAACTTCAGGAAAACTCGTTAAGGGAAAAGAGTACAATCCACCCAATTTCATTTAATCTTCAGGATTTACTCTTTGGGTACTCGATCTTCGTGATCAAGTTTCAATAATGAGTTCGTGAAGATTCTTCCCCTGAATTCTGCACTTCTCTAAGTCTTATCGTTCCAATTCCACGTATGCACCTTTCAAGGCTAGATGTCGGAAATGACTTAGTGAATAAATCTGTAAGATTTTCACATGACTTATTATGCAATACTTTAATTATGTCCATCTTTTGTGATTCGTGAGTATAGAAGAACTTGGGATTGGTATGCTTTGTGAGATGACTCTTCACATAACCCATCTACACTTGTGCAACGCAAGCTACATTATCTTCATAGATAATAGTAGGGTTTGCGCGGTATTCAATCCACACGACTGCTGGATGTGGTGAATCATCCGCCGAAGCCAAGCACATTCTCGTGAGGCCTCGTACAATGCTATGATTGTTGAGTGGTTCGTCGAAGTCGATACAAGACTTTGCTTAGACGATTTCTATGGAATTACAGTTCTACTACATAGGAATACATAGATTGTTTGTGACTTGGCTGTATGCGGGTCCGATAGGGACCCGGCATCTGCATAGCTATTCATAGACATGTCTTGGTTCTTTTTATAGAACAGATCAAAGTCTTTGCTTCCTTTGAGGTATCGGAAGATGTCTTTTATTTCCTACTAATACTTTTGGTAGGTTCTGCACTATACCTTACTAATAGGTTCACGGCAAATGTAATGTACGATCTAATCCAATTTGCTAAGTACATGAGTACTTCTATTGCACTAAAGTATGAGAATTCTAGTCCCAGGACTTCCTCCTCCTCTTTTCTAGGTGTACTGATCCTTGTCTTGCTGCAAAGATCTCACGATCATTGGCATTTTCAAATGGTATACCTTTTCAAAATTAAACCTTTCTAACACATTCTGAGTGTAGGTTGACTGATGTACTAATATCCCTTCATGAGTATGCTCAAGCTGCAAGCCTAGGCAATATTTGGTATTACCCAAATCTTCCATTTCGAACTGCGTCTCCAGGTAAGAGCTTGCTTTCTTAATACCTTCTAGGGTTCCAATGAGGTTCAGATCATCTTCATACACTGAGATTATAAAGAAATCCATCATGGGATCGTTGTATAAATACACAGGGATTATTCTAATTGTTCGTGTAGCCTTTCTTGGAAAGTCGCTTCAAGCGATTATACCACATCCTGTCGGATTGCTTAAGTTCATACAATGACTTTTTGAGTTTCACAATGTATAGATTCCTATTTGCTCTGTCTTAGTTCAGGACAGGGATACATTTAGTTATCATTATATAAATATCCGAATCCAAATTTTCATAAAGGTATACAGTTACCACATCCATCAATTTTATTTCTAAATACAAGTTAGCTGCCATTGAGATTAAATATCTAAAGGGTGGTTCCACCCATGACCAGGGAATATGTTTCTTCATAATCATCTCCTAGACTTTGAGTGAAACCTTATGCAATGAGCCTTACTTTATATCTTGCAACTTCATTGTTTTCATTTATCTTTACAAATACCCACTTATGTCCTATGGGTGCACAGTGGGAGACGTGCGGTTTACAGGCCCAAACACCTCTCTTTTATTCAGAGATAATAATTCTACTTCTATTGTCTTCTTACAATCTTCCCAATCTGATCTTTTCTTACATTCAGCGGGCGATGTAGGCTCTCGATCAAGATCGATGATTGTGCAATTTTCTTTACAAAATAAATATCGACATTGGCTGTTGTTCTATTCATAGATTCTCCCATGGTCACATAGTTTTTAGCTATTTCTTCATGGGGCAATTCTTCTAATGCTTCTACTTGCTCATCGTTGTTTTCAATTTCGGGGGCAAGTCCTTTATTTTTTCAGCTCCGATGTGCGCACATATCCATACCGATGTCTCTCTTCATGGGGATGTTCAAATCCGTATACCTTTTCTAAAGGTACCATACTAGTGCTAGGTCTCAACTGGCCCCACTTCTGGTTTTGGGGAATTTTGGTGATTGGCTGTGTCAAGTCCTTCTTATCCTTTTTCACCAGGCGTCTCCGGTTACTTCGGATTCGAGGGGCTAGAGTTCTCGTCCTTTCTGCAGCCTTAGGACAGAATTAGGGATACCTTCATCGGTATTTCAACCCTCTTTGGTGCATTGCGTATAGGCATATGCGACTTGGTGACGCACTTCAAATCACTAAAGTGGTCTGGCGGTTGATTCACTAATATTTACAAATCAATTATCTACTGGACTTCAATTATCTTATAGACTTCAATTGTCTTCTAGACTTTAATTATCTTCTAGACTTCTCTATTTGCTTCACTAGTGCACGGGTCCTGTGCATTAATTTTAATTATCTTCTGGACTTCAATTGTCTTATGAACTTCTTCATTTCCCAATATTTTTTCATCAAGGGGTTGATTTCCTACCCCTAATGATGGGAAACAATCCTCATCAAATATGCTATGAGCGAACGGGTTGATTTCCTACCCCTAATGACGGGAAGCATCGTTGAGCACCATAAAATACCTAAATGACCTTGACAGGGGCTGTATAGAACCACAAATGTCTCTCTGGATACAGTCTAGGAATGCAGGGATTTCATCCCTCACTTTTAGAGTAGAAGGTCTAGTAATTAATCTTCCGATGGCACATACGAGGCACACAAAATCTTGTTGATTCGGGAATATTTCTTTACTTCGATATTATGTCCCTATGAATTATTAATATTCTTTCAAATCATCCTAAGTCCTAGGCGGTATAATCTATCACGCCAGACATAGAAGAGTTTAGCACTTCTAAATATAGCTTTCAGGAAAGTATAGGCTACAGGTGCCTTAATATTAGTGTAGTATAGCTAGGGATGACAATCATGCATGATTACCCATGTGCCCGCGGGCGATTACCCTAATGGAGGCGGGTATGGGCGTCTTTCTTTGCCCACAGGCATAGAAATGGGCACAATTATTTGCCCATCGGGTAAACGGGCGCGGGCATGCGTAAGCTCCACCCGTGCCCGCTTCGTCCGATTACCCGCAATCTACACTGACAGGTGGGGCCACTATATAAAACCCTAGTCGCTCGGTGACCTCACTCCAAGCCCCAGTCTCCCAACCCACTTCCCACTTCTGCAGCCAGAAGCCCCCTCCCATCCCGCGCCCCCAATCCTACGCGCACTTCCTCTGGTCCTCCCCCCAGTTCCCTCCCAGCCAACCGCTGCTGCCCCCGTCAACCGTCCTCCTCCCGGCCAGCCAGCCAACCACCTCCCCCGTCACTCGTCCTCCTCCCGGCCGGCCAGCCAACCGCCGCCCCCGTCACCTATCCTCCTCCCGGCCAGCCACTGCCCCCGTCCTCCTCCAAGCCAGCCACCCAAGAACTCCAAATCCGCCGTCCCCGTCCGAAATTCCAGATTCACCGGCCCCACTGCTGGTCAAGTCGCCTCTCCCTCTCCCTTCGTCCCAGCACCGCCACCTTGGTCCCCCCGCTGGTTTCCCTAGGTCCACACGCACGTCCAACCGCACCCCTGTGCCCGCACCTCTCTGCGCCCAACTCGGTCCCGGCTCCAGCTGGAGCTCCTCCTGGCGCAGACTCCGGTCCGGCGCCACGCGCTCCTGGCTCGCCCTCGTGGTTCCTCCCCTGCGCCTCCAGCGATATGTGCTCGTGCTCCTCTCTGCGCTGCCGTGTGCCAGCCCGCCTTGGTTCCCTTTCTCCCTAACCCAATTTCTTTTTATTTCAGTTTTTCAAGCTCTGACTTGATTCATTTTATTTGTGTTGATTGATGTTTGGTTGATGCTCATGTATGATTACAACTTTACTATTGTAGTTTTGAACTAGATTAAAGTTCATGCATTAACAGTGGGGTTCACAGCTTCCCCATATGTGACATTATTCTCCACTGCCACGTGATGCGAGATTAGATGCTCCTTAACTAGAGTAGGATCTGGTAATGTTGAAAGTGTCAATGCACATGGAATTAATTCTTTTTATTAAAGGAAATCGAAAAGATCCTTTATGTGTTTTAGCAACAGATCCAGCATTCTGATTGCTTTCATTTTCTTGATTAACAATTGAAGTTAAAGATGGGGTTGAAGATCCGGCATTCTTGACTAACAGTGGGGTTCACAGATCCTTTTCTTGATCCACCAAGGAAGAATGATTGCGTAAACCTACGGCAAACGCCATCAAATGTAGTTAAATATCTAGCATTATGATTGCTTTCATTTTCTTGATTATTAGTTGTTGAATGTGTGATGCACTGTTGATGTGTAAACTGTGATGAACTTGATGTGTGCATTGTTTATGTGTGATGAGTACGCCCGCGGGCGATGGGTACCCATGGGCGACGGTGCATTATTTGTGGGTAAACGGGCATGCCCACGGGTGACAGGTACCTGCGAGCGGCGGGTATGGGCGAGGTTCTTCGTCCGTCGTCCTTCGTGGGCATGCCCGTGGGGGAAAATCGGAGTCGTGGGTATGGGTATGGGCAAGCAATACCCGTACCCGCCTCACCCGATTGCCATCCCTAAGTATAGCCTAGTTTCATATGAAGGAAATCGTTCTAATACCCTTTTCTACTTTCTTCACGCTTTGTAATGAGTAGTTATTCCTTACGAAACCATTCCATCGATTCATTCCAATATTTTTTATGAAACATCTACCCTTTGCGTGAAATCACAGGGCATATTCATAACCGGGGACACGACTATTCGAATAGTTTTTGACACTCTACAGAGGTTGTACAACTATTCCCACAAGACACAACTTTTCTAGTTTGTTTGGCATCCGTCAATACCACCGCTCACTACCTCAGGTAAACAGTCTAGAGCACGTGATAAGGTCTTTACAAAGTTCCTTTTTGACTCGGTTATGCTTGCTAAGGATTCGCCTTCCCTGCCCCCTCTTGCGCCGCTCATCAACTGTGAGACCTCGGTTAATCAGGCTTGTAATGCTTAACCATCCACTCGGTTCTAGCATCACAAATCAAATAAATCGAGACTCGAGACATGTATACTTCCTAGAAATGCAGTATACACACCTCTTTACAAAAAGTTATGCATCAATTCCATTCATTCACATAGAACCGAAGCAGAACATGACAGATCCAAAGACATACATAGTAAAGTTATTACAACAGAGAGGCCGACCGGCCCAAAGTCATACAAATAATTAAAACAGCGGAAACAAAAGTGCCATAAGATGGCCATAAACAAAAGAGCCAATCAGTGTGCCTTTAACCCACAAGGCAACCGACCGGGCCGCCAAGCTAGTCGTCAAACCCGCAGCACATCTCACAAAACTGAGGCCCTTGGGGCTCACCTTCCTCCACTGCAACAAATAGTTAAGAAAAGCAAATGAGTACAAAAATTGTACTCTGCAAGACTTACGTGTAGAATAACAGACATATACATATGCTACATGCAAGCTTATTTGAGTAGAGACTGTATGTTTCATTTTCGGCATATAGCAATCTTTATTTGCAATAAGATAGTACATTTAAAAGCAAGTTGGCAAATCTATTTTTAATGTTCAAATAACAGATTGGCAACAATAATAACAATAGATAGATGACAACAACATCCTGAAAGTGACTAACCACTAGTCACCACAACAATAGCATGAATTACCCATTCATGCCAACCATGTCAAGTTTTAATTAAAATGTTGTAGTCTAACTCTAGAAAGACCTCCCCAAGCGTGTCCATAACCTAGGACGAGGCTATTCGAATAGTTTGAACCCTGCAGGGGTGTACCAATGTACCCACACGCTAGACCACCTTTTTGCCAAGCTATTAAGCACACTTCCTTAGGTATGCCGGCACGGCTAAGTCCTACGAGACATTTCCAATATTATGCATTAACGGCGAGTTGCCCGTATGGATAGAAATACATACGTTGTGTCGGGGTCATCGTAAAGCCTCGGTGAACTACCCATAGCGGGTAAAGCTTTGGACAACTACGATGCCCCTCGAGGTGGAGAACCTACCCGAAATCTCCACCACCGCACACCCAACACAAGAACACAGATCCTTTTTCACACAACACACACACACAACCCACCTCCTGCGACTCGGAGCTAACACACGCCAAAGTACTCAGTCAAGAGAGGTCCCATATCCCTCTCGCGTGGTTAGCACGCAAAAATGCTTGGTTTAGTGTAACAAGATGTTCGGTCCTTGTTGACTTAGGCAAGACATCCACAAACCCAATAACCCACCATCCAACCACTTGCCCAAGTCTAAATCAATTTTTTCATTTTCAGATTTTGAATTTACAAAATAACAAAGCACAAGTGCTGGACATAAAGGAATAATAATTAGATTTGTGTGATCAAGGCCATCGACTAAATCGATGATCGCCCATTACTACCGAAACTAAGCATTTCTAAGCAATTTCAAATCGCGATCTACTAAGTGACAAGAGCTCATCCAACGAACTCCAATCACAGCAAATAACCTAGGCTCAGGTAGTAGAGGATAATCAATTCCTACAGATTATGCAACTATAGGATCCACTAATCATAATTTAACACAACATAGCAATGCATACATACAAGTTGCAAACAATATATTAGACTTGAAAAATACTGGGATTAACATGATCAAACTGCTTGCCTGGTTGCTGCTGTTTAAGATGTTGCTGAGGATCACTCTCGTGGTTAGCACAATCGTTGGAACCTAACGAAAGAGTGAAAAAGAATCGATAAGAACAAAGAAAACACAAAGACTCAACAGCAAACTTTCTCCGAAGGCTTTGAAAATTTTACAGCAGAAAGAGCATGTTTTATAAGAAATTTAGCAACAAGAACCAATTGATTTGGATTCTTAATGCAAAAGATATGAGCAAAATAATTCTGATCAGCCTTATAAATCACAAATGCTACTATTCATATCAATTAAATTGGGGAAAGTAACATGTTCCAAACTAATTTTCACAGAAAGCTCAATAATAGAGGAATCTAACAAAATTGGATTCACTCAAAAATAGTTTACAGAGAAATAGTTATGAGTTTTCAAAGTTAATTGCATTTTTCAGTTAACAACTAATCCTTTCGGGAAAATCCGAAATTAAAACGACGTGACGAACTTGGACTGTTGATCTTGGATCCAACGGCCCAAGTCCACGGGACAACGCGCGCGTGCACGCAGCTCACGCGGCTCACAAACCCCACCGTTGGATTTAGATCCAACGGTCCACGTGGATCGAGACGTTCGGATGGTCCGAACGTTCACACGCACATGAGCCGTTGATCTTAGATCCAACGATCCACGTTAATCGAAACGTTCGAACGGTCCGAACGTTCACTTGAATCAGAGCCGTTGATCTAAAATCCTACGGTACACATGGATCGCCGCGTTCGAATGGTCCGAACGTTCACGCGATCCTGGGCCGTTGATCTAAAGATCAACGGTCCACAGCAAACTACGTTCTAAATGCTCGCGCACAGTTCGCCCGACAAACTCGACGGAGAAGGGAGGCTCACCGCGGAGACTCTGGTCACGGCGGCGCGAGCTAAGGCCCAAAATGGGTCCGCAATAGCTTTGCGCACACAATGGGACCCTAAACTGCGGATGCGGCGGTCTAGAACGCCGGCAAGCCGGAGTTGACAGAGGTGACCAAAAACGGTCGAAAACAAAAAATGCAAAAAGCTCCGCCGCGGTCCAAGTAAGCGAGTGCCAAGCATCTAAGGACTAAAGTGGAGCTACCTGAGAACTGGAGAGGCACAGAGGAGGTCGGAGCTACTCCGGCGACAAAAAATGGTGCTTTCGGCCGAAAATGGGGAATCTCCAATTCAGCCAAGCCCTGGGGAAGATAAGTGAAATTGAGCGAGTGTTAAGCTCAAGTGATTAAAGGGGAAGCAGAGGGAGCAAGAATTGGAAAGGGAGAGCCACTGTGGTACCACCTTCACCGTAAGCTTGAAGCTGGGCAATGGCGGCCGAAATGGTTTCGGGTGAATCAAGCTCAAACAAGCACTGAGGTGCTAGCTAGAGTGACGAAAATGCTAAAGGAAGCCAAAGGGGAAACAATGGAGCTTAAATAGCTGAGATGACAGAGAGCAACGGCATCATTTTCTCCTCGGGTCAGCCCTGCCATGGGAGCTCTCAGAGTGATGGGAGTAGTTGAGAAATCGACGTTTGAGGGCGGTGCACGACGGACATTTAATGCGAGCAGAAGGAGCCTTTTAAAGGTGGTCACCGAGGTGACCCTACGCTGCGGCCCTCTCCTCTGCTTACGCCATGGCTTGACTCAATCGCATCGTTCGCTCGGACGCGAGGAAGGAGACGACGCGGCCACCGTTGGATCTAAATCGAACGGTTCAAATGAAAGGGACGATCGGCCGGTCCGAACGTTCACTCGATCCAGGCCGTTATTTCCAAATCAGACGGATCAAATGAATTGGGCGATCGGTCGGTCCGAACGTTCACTCAATCCAGGCCGTGCTTTTCCAACCGGACGGCTCTCCTGTGATCGCGACGGCAACGCCGATGACGCGATCGGCCGACACGGCCAAGCGCCGATCGACCGTGGCGGTGCAATTAGTTGACTGGACCGAGTCAAGTGGCTCGAGCCCGAGTCTGACTCGAACCCTAGGAACAGTGAAAACCAACTAGGGTTTGAATTAAACAGCTAATTTTTTTGAAGGATTTTCTTAAGGTAGCAAACCAGCTCCAAAAATTATGAAATTTTAACTGGAGGTTGCTGATTTAAGGATTAACCTTACATAAAATTTCCAGAGATTTTCATGCACATCATTCTTCTCCAGAAATTCCAGAAGGTTGGAGTTAGGGTTTGACCAAGCTTTGACTGGGTTTGACTTGCCTCCCAAAATTATCAAATAATTTTTAAAGATCATGAAATAATTCAGAGGTGTCACACACCAGTCCTAGATCCCGGGAAAATTATTTCCAGGGGGTTGGACACAAGATTTTTACCAAGGAGGTTTAGGACCTGAGGGAATTGGGGGTTTTAAGTTTGATTTTTCCACAATCCCTGTACAAGAATTATGGAACTGATCAAAAACATCCAGATGTGAGAAAAGTTTTAATTTCTCCTCATTTTTATACATTTGAAACACAAATCCAATTTGGGATGTTACATCAACCCAAACAGAACCTACTCAAAATCTTGCTAATTAGTTGGTCAGGTCCACCTCATAATGGACTTGTGGTTGTACGGTATGGCACAGATCATTGGCGTATAAAGTTAAGTCCTTAGTGGTTGCTCAGGCGACTACCTCGTCCCAATGTGCTTCCCGCAACCACCTTCACCCCCGCCCGAGCATAAATCATTTTTGGTTCAACCCGACCAAATGACAACCCTTACCACGATACAATATCTTTTAACAACAGTGGCCACGCCACAATTTCATATTTTCTTTAGTCAAGTTTAAACATTCTTTGATTATGTGATCATGAATGCCATCGGGTAACTAAAGCATGGCTAAATATAATATGATACCCATGTTGGTAGTACAATCATGTCCAACTAATAATTAACCATCCTATGGTGTCCAAGGATTTATATCATTCAAGGGAACATGTCATTCTTAATTTATCAAGAAAGCATAATGGCAATTTGGTAGATGTTTCATAAAAAATGTTGGAATGGATCGATGGAATGGTTTGGTTGGAATGGTTGGGAAGTGAACGGGATGTTCACTATTTATTTCAAAGAACTTGATTACTTATGTATTAATCTATTAAATAAAGCTTTGCAATCTACTTACTGTATTTACTGTTAATATTACTTTCTGTAAAATAGTCATAAAACTATCCTTGTTCAAACCTTGCAGGAATACTATTTGCATATATTTCACTACGACTTGCTGAGTACTTTATGCACTCACGGCTATACGCCACTTGTTGATCAGTCTCCGTAGAAGAACCAGGGAACACCGAGTTCTACGAGGAATGCTTCTTTGAAGACTATGTGAACTAGGATACGTCCTCCACTCGATTGCCTATGAGCATGTTGATTGGCCTCTACGAGATGTTTTGGAATTCCGCTGCAAGTTACCCTTTTGCTGTTAAGCCCTGTGTGGCGACCTTTGTAAGACTTAACCATAAGGCCCTTTTGTTGCTAATTAATATTACTTTGTCTGCTTCATTAGCTCCGTTGTTGTATGGATATAATAACATTATTGTTGCAACTGTGTGAGCTAGTTATTGATCTGGGACTAGTTCAGAATACACAGAGGGTCTCGGGGTTGCATACGTGGCACAAACGACCTCTTTCTCTATTATGGTATCTGGATTAACCGCAGTTGAGGGCCCGGACTGACTGAACCTCTGGGTCATGTGACCCAGCCATCTTTTTCAAGGGAAGGTTGTGTTTGAGACTTGCAACTAATTTCCTTTGTCCGAACTAACCACAGTTGGAGTGCCGGACTGATCAGATCTCCGGGTCAGTGATGCGGTCAGCTTTTTCCAGTAGCACGTTTTCCTTAGTTTTGAAATTCTTTGAACGCGGTCTGATCAGACCCTATGTGGGCGAACTAACCGGACCTGGCATAAGAGGCAGATTCTGTAGTAATGCTTATTGTAGAAGCTACCGTTATACAGTAGCCCGGTCTGACCGGCCCATTGCCGACGATCTGACCGGCCTTGCTGCTTTTTGCACAGATTCTCTTCCAACGGCTAGTTTTCGTGTGTGGGTGTATAAATACCCTTTGTGGCTGGGAGGAGTAAGCAGGTTCCTATTTCATCTCCCTTAAGCAAAGAGCAAACCCTCTCATCTCTTGTGTGCATGTATTGCACATAGTAAGCTTTGAGAGCGAAATTCTAGTATATGTATTGCATTAGGTATTGGATTTAATATCTATGGAGGTTAGACACTTGATTCGTTCAAGTGAGTGTCATCGAGTTGTTACTTTTGGTGTTTGCGACACCTAAACGGCTTGGAGGTGTTACGCTAGTGATTTTCTCAAAGAAGGTTGTGATGAGACCTGGGCGGTTGTGAGTGGCTTGCTGTTCTCCATCTTCAAAGTGGAGGAAGAGCAACCCCGAGTGGATTCGAGGGGTAGGCTTAATTTGTGGAGTCGGTCCAATTCGTTTGGGCTTACCTCAACGTGGACTAGGGGAAACCGACAAGTTTCCGATCACCACGACAAAAATTCAAGTATTCTTTTGGTTTACTTTCTTGAAGTTTTACCTTCTTGCAATTTATATTTATATAATTAAATTGTTTGTTTGTCCTCTTAGGATTATATTTGTTGTCCTAGTCTCATCTTGTTAGTGCACTTAATATGAACTAGTTGATTTAAGTTTTAATTGAGCTAAACTGATTTAATTTACAATTCCATATAAAACGTGGTTTTAGCCAAAAAAAAAATTTAAAGATCGCCTATTTACCCCCTTCTAATCGGCCTCATCGATCTTACAAACATGTATTGGAATCGCTTCTAAATCTTTTTCCTAAGCTTGTGCTACCTTTTCCTCTTTAGGCGTCGATCGGTTAAAAACCAAGTTGGAATTGGCAGAAGGTATTTACAATGGTACAGATGGTTATTGGTCAGTAGTACCTTACATCATCTATAAAAGAAAACAGCTTATAAAATAGATTATCTATATAGACCTATTGTCCATATAGCACCCCCTAATTTGTACACAAAATGGAGGGCACAAAACGTGTAGGATACAGACGGCATGGATACAACAGCACAAAAATATACCAATAACTGCCTTATAGACCATACTCTCTCATGATTATCTTTTATCCACATCATCAGAAATCTTACGTATCAAAATTCATAGATGGCTCATGTTAACTCCTTTGTACATACCCTAATACATTACAAAAGGGAGCAGGTAAGTTGGAGTAACCACTAACCAATATATTGAGAGACCATGTGAGAGGTCCTCCACTCTGAGTGATGAGTATTTGACAAGTGTGTTGATTAGATTGAGAGTTGAGTTTTTCGGTTTGGGACTATTTACGGTGAGTCGAAATCGGAACTACCGCGTGTATGGAGCAAAGTTAGATTAATCGGAACTACGGTGTTGGAAATAGGAACTTCCGATTTATCCGGTTTTGGTCTCGGTGAAGGAAATCGGAACTTCCGCACAAGGTAGCGAGTGTCCGATATCTTGACATTGAGGGTTCTCTCGAGATGAAAATCGAATTGAATTTCGGAAAGTCGGATGTTCAAGATCGAAGTACCGCCGTGTTAAGCGCGAACTTCCGATAATCTGACAGTGCGGATGTTCGAAATCGGAACTTCATTGTGGTAAGTCGCGAACTTCCGATTGTGTCCAGAACTGTGCAGAGAAGATTAATTTGTGATTTTGATTTTGTATGAGTTTGAGTCTTATACAAATATTGATGCTATGATATTGTGCAATGCTATGTGATGTGTTTTTGGTCTGTGTTGACTGCAGGGCATCAAGATGGAGTCGTGGAAGGACACGTGGACCGGACTAGGCGCAGGAGGCGTTGAGGTCAGAACGGTCGGGATGTGTCGAAGACGGCGTGAATCTTGAAGCGGTTGTGAGTCGTGCACAACAAGGTGTACGGGAGGCTTCCAGAAGGTGCGCAAGGGGCGAAAGGGTCTTTTTCGCAAAGCGGCAAAAGTGGAGGCGGTTCCGTTCGGGTGTAGCGGGCTTAATGGGTTGGAGGCCCATTAGCAAAGGCTATAAATAGGGGAGAACCCTGGAGTTAGGGTTAGATCTTTTGAGAGAAAATTAGGGTTAGCTCTAGAAAAGGGTGTGTGTTGCCTTCTTGAGAGTTTGTTGGTTTTGAGAGAATGAACTGAAATCTCTTGTAATCATTCCTCTGTGTTTCCATTTGTAAACGTTTGATTTCTATCAATGAAACTCTGAGTCGTTGATTACATGTTTATGCTTCTCTTTATTCCTCTCTGCTCATGTTGAATATCTAGGGTTTTGGCATATCTTTTGTTTCGTTGTATGAAATAGCATGAAACTTCATATCTAGAATCGCTTTGGTATTGCTATTACTTCCTCAAAGTTTCATGCTCTAAGAATCGAGAATCTCGCTTATCATTGGTTTTGGTCTTTCTTGCCCCTTCTTCAAGAAATCCGTTTACGTTCGATTATTGAATCTTTGGTTGCGATTCTTCTCCATAAGGTCAAGATGGTGTTTAGGATGATGTCTGTAAAACTTGACTCGAGAAGAGCATTCAAGATTAAGTAGTTTGGATTTTTGGGCAAAACCCGAGCGCCTGTTCTTGATCGGGATAATCTGAGCTTCCGATTTTATGCAATGAAGTATCATAGCGGAACTTCGCGATACACACCGCGAACTATCATAAGCGGAACTTCCGCATGATCGCCGAGAACTTCCGATTTCGTAAGAACGAACAAACTGTTTTGTTATTTGATCTTGCTTCATTTACCTTCTTTAGATCTTGAGAGATCTTTGTAGGCTAGTTTTAAATACTGGTGAAGGGAGTATTATTTTTAAGGCACCATTCACCCCCCCTCTGTTGCCATTTCGGTCCTTCAATTGGTATCAGAGCCGGTTAGCTCTTCTTGATAGATCTTAACCGGTCGGTTGAGCCATGGCAACGGACAAGTATTCCACCAAGCCTCCGCTTTTGATGGTCCGGATTACCCTTCCGAAGAGCCGAATGGAAACTTACATCCGTGCTCGTGGGTATGCCATCCGGAGAAAGGTGAAGGTTAGATTTGTTGTTCCTGCCGATGAGAACATCAATGCTGGAAACATGGCCGATGTTGAGGCAAATGCTAAGGCAAGGAACATAATCATTCGTGGCTTGGAGCGTATGAGTTTGATCGCATTTCTCATTTGATTTACGCTACGACATCCGGGTGACCTCGATGCATACCATGAGGGCACCACCAGATTAAGACGGTTCGACAAGACCGTTCAAGCGTGAATCTGAGAAATTTGAGATGCTTCTTTGGTGAATCTCTTGACGAGTGCTTTTCGGCGCTTTCACAAGATTTTGAGCAACCTCCGAGCGGTCGGTCTTACATACCCCGACTCGGATAACGCCGATGATGCTTTCTGCACTTGATCTTCGTGTTTGGGAGATGAAAGTGACTACCATCAAAGATAGCACGGACTCTCGACCACGACTCTTGATGCGTACTCGCGCCTCAAGACTCACGAGATTGACATTGTCTCTCGAAGGTCGAAGTCACGATCGATGGCATTAGTCACCGATCCCACTTCGGATCTTCTTACGAGTCGACGTGGGTTCTCCTAGGCTGCTCTGTGACATAAGCGATGATCGCTAGAGCGCCTTGAGGATGAACAACTAGCCCTCCTAGCTCGGAAGTTTTCCCATGCTTACAAGAGGAGGAGGGATGGTAAAAGAGGAGGTCTGTGATTTGTTTCGAGTGTGGTGGCCCCAACCACATCCGAGCAAACTGTCCCAAGCTTGGGAAGGGCAAAGGTGACTATGGCGGTCCAAGCAAGAACGACTACATCGACAAGAACCGCAACACGAAGCCCTCAGCACCTGACCAAGGCAAGAAGAAGTTCCGCAACTTTGGAAAGGCTAAGAAGCTGTTCCATCGCGTCCTCACCGCCCTCGACGAACTGGAAACCAGCGAGGTGGAGGGGTGGAGTGACGATGATGGGAAGGACGATCATGATCCCAAGGACGACGGCAACTTCTCCGGCATGTGCTTCATGGCCCTCGGGGGCGAACTGAGCGACAGCGAGCTATACTCCGACTCCGATGAGGTTAGTCCCACTTATGACCAGCTTAATGATGCTTTTCTTAAGCTAGGTAGATTCCATGCTAAGTCTAGGGCTAAGTGTGCTGGATTGGAGAAGGAAGTAGCTAGACTATCACGGGAGCTTACTTTACTTACATCTGCTCCCTCCCGTGATGAGTGTGACACATGCTGTGCTTTGATTGATGATATGGATAAACTAAGGACCTTACATGATAGTGTGTCCTCTGAACTTGACATGATTAAGGTAGAGAACATTAGCCTTCTTGCTGAAGTAGAGATGAGTAGGGTAGCACCTCTTTCATCAATTACTGTTGAGGCTACTGCTTGCACCTCATGTGAGGTTAAGGACAATTCGTTTAGAGGTCTTTATACCATGTTGCTTGATCCACTCAAACTTGTGAAAATTGTAATAAACTCAAGATGAACCTAAACGGGTAGATCACAAAATTTGTGAATTTCAAGTCGCGCTTCTAGAGCCTATTGTTTCTTGTTTAAAGCTGTCCTAAGTTAATTGAATTAGAATCAGATCTAAGCAGTTTCAAGAAATGATTGATCTGAGAATAAATTGGCTCATTATGCTTCTAAGGACCTTGTTAGCTCACCTTGCAATCATTGTAATAAACTAAAATGTGATTTGGTTGCATTGGATGAAAAATGTGTGAAGCTAACTAAGGACCTTCTAGAGACACAATCATCCGCTTGTATTGTGTGTCTTTGGGAAGAAGTCTAAGGGTTTGGTAGAGACGCCTAGCAACGTGAACCAATCTGCTAGCGATGGGACTATCCCCCAAAGTCGGTGTGCGTGCACAAGCCAATCTTTCCCCGATGTTGGTTCTTCTTACGCTCCCTTACCTTCTGCTGTCCCTTCTTCCCCTCGCTCTTCTTGCACCTCTCTCTTTGGAGTGTCGGATCTTATGAACACTCTCGAGAGGTTTGTAGGAGGCAAGAAGAAGCTCAATCTCATTCTAGACAAATCTAAAATTTGCAGATTTAATCAGGGTCTAGGATATGATATCCAGGAGGATATGAGGAAGCATCCACCTGTCGTGCTCAAAACCATAGCACCAGGTGTGATCAAAACTAAGCCCAGGACTGAGAAAGTCAATTTTAAGTCAGCGGGTTTTGTTCAAAGGATTTCGACAAGAAGGTGATTCCACTGCAGCTTGACCCCTCGTAAGGCGAAGTATCATTGCACCTTCATCCGTAAAGATGGACATTTAGTTGATCATTGCTTCAGCGCGCCAAGATCGCGGCGTAGAGACCGTGTTGAGTCTCTTAGGCACATTCTGTGGTCACCCGGATCTTGAGTGCACCTAAGACCAACACGAGGTCTAAGTTTGTTCCATCTGATGATTTTGGGCAGCATCGAGGACTTGGTTTTTCTGAGTTTTCTGATTTTCGTCCTCATGCTCCCTTTGGTCGTAACTTCCGCCGTCCTGAGGGTAGATCTCGTTTTTCCTTTCGAGACAGCTACATGGCGAGATCAAGATATTCATCGCACTTCGACTCGCTCTTCCATAGCGATCGGATCCAAAGAACAAGTCGAGATCTTTGACTTGTTGAGTGACGAGAGCGTAGGGTAGATAGAGGTCGGCCTTGCTTGACTACTTCATCTGCTCGCCGTGTTACTCAAGATTGGGTGCCAAAATCACCGTTGATTCACCCCGATCGAGACTTTACTCTGCTTGACTCGTGGTCGCCATTTGGGAAGGGAAAGGTCTGGATCGTGGACTCCGGTTGTTCACGTCATATGACTGGTGAGTCTCGTTGGTTTTCTTCCCTAGCCCGCGCTCCAGGTGATGAGACGATCACTTTCGGAGATGCTTCATTTGGGCGCGCTAAAGGTACTGTGAGCATTAATGATTCTTTTATTTTAAAAGATGTTGCCTTAGTAAGTAAGCTGCAGATAATCGCTTTGATCTCTCGACCACGATGACGGTTTCGAGGTGAGCTTTAAGAAAACAATTGCAAAATTCTTGATTCTTGGGTAGTCTAGTTTGCGGGATTTCTCGATATGGGAGGATCTTTCGTCTGATTTTTCCGGATCTTCCGTGATCCTCTCCGATGTTTAATTACTTCAATCCGTGATTTGACTTTTCGGCATAGGAGACTTGGTCATATAGGATTTGATCATCCGACCCGAGTTAGCGGCCACGATCTCATTCGTGGTTTGCGAAACTCAAAATGGTCAAGGATCTTGTTTGTGCTCCTTGCCGCGCGGCAAAATGGTTGCCGCTTCACATCCTCCGATTCTGATGACTATGACAGATGCACTGTGTCAAGCGCTCCATATGGACATGAGGACTAGCTAGAGTGCGATCGATGGGAGGAAGTGGTGCGTACTTGTCGTGGTCGATGACTTCTCGAGGTATTCTTGGGTGTTTTTCTTAGCCTCGAAGGATGAGACGTTTACTCTTTTCGTGGTCTTTTAGTAGGCTTTCTGTTGAGCTCCGGGTGCATTACGAGCAATTCGTGACCGATAATGGCACCGAGTTCAAGAATTCCTACTTTGAGAGTTTTTGTGGTGAGACAGTGTAGAGCACCGCCTCGTCTCCATACGCCCCCAACAAAATGGCGTTGTGGAGAGGAAGAACCGTACCTTAGTCGAGATGGCGGGACGATGCTTGATGAGTACTCTACACCTAGGAAGTTTTGAAATGAGGCAATTGCTACCGCTTGTCATGTTTCTATGAGTTTTCTTCGCACTCTTGCATCGCACTTCTTATGAGTTGAGATATGGGCGAAAACCCGGCCTCGCATTTTCGTGTGTTTGGTTGCAAGTGTTTTATTCTCAAGTCCAGGAACCTAGATAAGTTCGAGTCATGATCTTGTGATGGGATCTTTACGGGTTACTCGACTTCTTCTCGTGCCTATAGAGTGCAGGCTCGCGAGTCTAGTAAATTGTTAGAAACCTGTGAGGTGACCTTCGATGAGGCCAGTCCAGGGACTAGGCCTGATATTTCAGGTTCCTTAGAGCAGTCTGAGTCCATCTTTGTGGACGATGAGGAGGATGGAGATGAGGGTTGCTTACCGATCCAGCTTCCTTCTCCTCCTCTTGAGGTGCCTTCTTCCACCGCACCTCGAGGAGATCACCCTTACCTTACGCTTCTTCGAAGCTAGTGGCTCTGTTCCTATCTCATCTGATCATGAGGTAGAGGCCACTTCTTCATCTCACCCTGGACCTCCAAGACACATTCAAAAGGACCATCCTTCAGAGCAGATAATTGGAGACCTCTTCGAGCGTGTCACACGTTCCAAAAGCGGCTTGTCTCTTTGTCTCCATTACGCTTTCGTCGCCTCATTTGAGCCCAAAGGCGTTTGTCATGCTCTTTCGATGAGTCATGGACTAACGCCATGCACGAGGAATTGGAAAACTTTGAAAGAAACAAGGTCTGGTCCCTTGTTGAGCCCCTCAAGGTCACAATATCATTGGGACCAAATGGGTGTTCAAGAACAAGCAAAGTGAAGATGGGTTAGTCATTGAAACAAGGCTAAATGGTAGCTCGGGGTACTCTCAAGTTGAGGGTCTAGATTTCGAAGAGACCTTTGCCCCTGTAGCTAGACTTGAAGCCATTAGAATCCTGCTTGCCTTTGCAGCTTCTAAGGGTTTCAAGCTTTACCAGATGGATGTCAAGAGTGCCTTCCTCAATGGCCTTATTGAGGAAGAAGTCTATGTCGACTGACCTCCGGTTTCGAGAACCCCAAATACCCTAACCATGTCTACTGAGCTTTCCAAAGCTTTGTATGGACTCAAGCAGGCTCCCGAGCTTGGTATGAAAGGCTTAAGTCCTATCTCACGAGCCATGGTTTTGAGATGGGTAAAATTGACAAGACCTTGTTCATCCGCCGTCTTGGCAGCGATCTTACGCTCGTCCGGATCTATGTGGATGACATTATCTTGGCGGCTCCTCGCGTGCTCTCGTTTCCCGGTTTCCGATGTCATGAGCTCGGAGTTTGAAATGAGCATGATGGGCGAGTTGAGTTTCTTCCTTGGCTTCCAAATCAAAGCAGACTCGGGAGGTACCTTTCTTCATCAAGGCAAATACACTCGAGACCTCCTGCTGCGTTCGACATGAATGATGGAAAGCCGAGATCAACTCCGATGGCATCTACACCGCTCGGATCCGGATGAAGACGGCGAACACGTTGATCAAAAGGAGTTCAGAGCATGATTGGCTCTCTCTTGTACCTCATAGCCTCGAGACCGGACATACACTTTTCTCGTGTGTCTTTGTGCTCGGTTTGAGCTTCTCTCGCGTATCTCACCGTCAAAGCGGTGAAGCGCATCTTCGGTACCTTGAGCTACCATTGACTATGGCATCGGTACTCTTCCTCTTCTTGTCTATCTCTTAGAGCTTTCTCCGATGCGAGACTTTCTTTGGTCAGAGGATAGATAGGAAGAGCACTTCCGCACTTGCCAATTCATTGGCACTTCTCTCGTCTCTCGGTCGTCAAGGAAGCAATCCGGTGTTGCGCGATCCACTGCAGAGGCGAGCACGCGTCTTTGCGGCCGATTCTGTGAGCCAAGTGCTTTGGATGGTCTCGACCCTGCAGGATTTTGGTCTATCTATCGACTGCGTTCCACTCTTTTGTGATAACACGTCTGCGATTTGCATTGCCAAGAACCCAGTGCAACATTCTCGGACCAAGCATATTGATATCAGATATCACTTTCTTAGAGACCATGTAGAGAAGGGTGACATTGTGCTCCAGTTTGTGGAGAGTGAGCACCAGTTGGCTGATATCTTCACTAAGCCTCTGGGCGACTCGGTTTTCAACTCATGGGAGAGCTTGGGGTGGTTTGTCCTTACGGATCACTTTGTGAGGGCGTTGTGCTACTACTGTATTATATTATATTATACGCTTACTCCTTTCTGGTTTCATTTCTTTTAATATTTTTGGGTCGAAGTCCTTCCAGCATAGGTTAGAGTGATTCACTTGCCAAATTGCTTTGACTGCTACTTCTTGTCTTGTGCTTCTAGGATGCTGCTTATTAGCTGTCTCTTCCCTCTCTAAGTAGAGCTTACTCACTTCTTATAGGTTCTAGCAGGGGTCGGGCCACCTTTGGGTAGACAGGGACAGTGTTTGCTCCTTAGTGTTTGGGTAGATCAGCTAATAGTCCTAGAATCATATGGGGTAGATAAGAACCTGTCTGAGCGATAGTTTTCTCTATATCTTTTCTATGCTCTAAAGGACTGCCTTTTCTGTTTTACTTATCAGATTCTCGTTTTTGTTCCTTTGGTTCAGGGGGAGTTATTCTTGGTTATTCCATATTCTTAATTGTGTCATAACTCAACCTGAATTAAAAGATGCATCTCATTCTGAAGGGAATCTGGATTTTTGTGTATTTCATCAAGCATTGCATGATAATCAAATGGAGCCTTGTTTATTATCCCTTATGATATGTTTTCACTGCTTTACATCTTGCCATGATTTATGCTAAACTGCTAGATCTATCATGACTTTTTATGTGTAGTTTAGTCTTTGCCATGCTAAGGTGATTAAAAAAAATGCTAAACTTGAATTAAAATCTTGTCATGATAGCTCTTGAGACTAGTTTGGTTGAAACTATCCTTTTATGATTTTCGCCATGTCAAGTAGGCTGAGTTGAGTCCTGAATCTCTTTTGAACTTTTGAGAAAGCTATGTCAGTTTGTTAAGAAACATGACTTATCTCTAATCTTGGTCTAAAAACTTCAAAAGCAAAATGATCTCTTTTGTGCGAAAAAACTGATCTCACCAAATCTTTCTCATGAGACGGCTTGCCATTGCACTAGGCATGAACTCAGGGGGAGCCTTGGATGACCTAAGATCACCTCCTTAAGTCTGTTGCTTGGAGTGGTCGCATAAGGCTTGGGATCTAGCACATGGCTAATAAAAAAAAATGGTTGAAGCTTAGGAGGCAGTTGTGGATGGCACCTAGTCCAGAGCTTGCTTTACTGAGATAAAACCATAAAAAGTCTTCAGAAAAAGAAAAATGTGCTAAAATTGCTTATCTTCAAAGAGACCGAGTTCTGGATAAAATGAGTCCCTCTTCAACTGGTAGCACTCTAAACTGTTCAGTATGAGTCTTCTTGGTTCAACTTAGATTATTTGACATGGCTTGCATCATCCTTGGATATCTTTAGCTATATTTCAATCTTGACTTAATTGACCTGCTAAAGAATTGGATCTTTAATCAGATTATGGATTTTCTGTCTTAGCTATTCTCTACATCAATTGTCATGATCTTGATAGCATTCTTCTGAGTTATGGAGTGGTGTAATTCTCAAATAATCATTTTGGATAATTTACATGGCTCCTAATGCTTAAAATGAACATCATATAGTCTTTTCCTCCCTTTTCTTCATATTGATGATTTTATTGCCAAAGGGGGAGAATTTTTGTGAGAAAAAGCCTTCCTTCTGGAGAAAAGCCTTGAGTTTTGTGCGAAAATTGCTCTTTCATCTCATCTCAAGTCTTTCTCTTTTTGTCAGCTTGGTCTTGAGCTTAATTACTCTTGTTTAGACCTTGGTTGACTGTAATCTCAAACTCATCTTATGCTTTTTCGGTAATTGTCAATATACTCATCAAGGGGGAGATTGAGAGACCATGTGAGAGGTCCTCCACTGAGTGATGAGTATTTGACAAGTGTGTTGATTAGATTGAGAGTTGAGTTTTTCGGTTTGGACTTTTCGGTCGAGTCGGAAATCGGAACTACATTGTGTATGGAGCGGAAGTTCGATTAATCGAACTCAGGTGTTGGAAATAGGAACTTCCGATTTATCCGGTTTTGGTCTCGGTGAAGGAAATCGAACTTCCGCACAAGGGGTAGCGGAGTGTCCGATAATACCGACATTGAGGTTCTACGAGATGAAAATCGAATTGAATTTCTCGAAAGTCGGATGTTAGAAGATCGGAAGTACATTTGTGTTAAGCGCGAACTTCCGATAATCTGACAAAGCGGATGTTTAGAAATCGGAACTTCACGTGGTAAGTGCGAACTTCCGATTGTGTCGTAATCGCGTAGAAGATTAATTTGTGATTTTGATTTTGTATGAGTTTGAGTCTTATACAAATATTGATGCTATGATATTGTGCAATGTTATGTGATGTGTTTTGGTCCGTGTTGATGCGCAGGCATCAAGATGGAGTCGTGGCAGACACGTGGACCGGACTAGGCGCAGGAGGCGTTGAGGTCGAACGGTCGGGATGTGTCAAGGCGGCGTGAATCTTGAAGCGGTTGCGAGTCGTGCACAACAAGGTGTACGGAGGCTTCGGAGAAGGTGCGCAGAGGCGAAAGGGTCTTTTCGCAAAGCGGCAAAAGTGGAGGCGGTTCCGTTCGGGTGTAGCGGGCTTAATGGGTTGGAGGCCCATTAGCAAAGGCTATAAATAGGGAGAACCACAGAGTTAGGGTTAGATCTTTTGAGAGAAAATTAGGTTAGCTCTAGAAAAGGGTGTGTGTTGCCTTCTTGAGAGTTTGTTGGTTTTGAGAGAATGAATCGAAATCTCTTGTAATCATTCCTCTGTGTTTCCATTTGTAAACGTTTGATTTCTATCAATGAAACTCGAGTCGTTGATTACATGTTTATGCTTCTCTTTATTCCTCTCTGTTCATGTTGAATATCTAGGGTTTTGGCATATCTTTTGTTTCGTTGTATGAAATAGCATGAAACTTCATATCTAGAATCGTTTTGGTATTGCTATTACTTCCTCAAAGTTTCATGCTCTAAGAATCGAGAATCTCGCTTATCATTGGTTTTGGTCTTTCTTGCCCTTCTTCAAGAAATCCGTTTACGGTTCGATTATTGAATCTTTGGTTGCGATTCTTCTCCATAAGGTCAAGATGGTGTTTAGGATGATGTCTGTAAAACTTGACTGAGAAGAGCATTCAAGATTAAGTAGTTTGGATTTTTGGGCAAAACCCGAGCGCTCTGTTCTTGGTCGGGATAATCTGAGACTTCCGATTTTATGCAATGGAAGTACATAAGCGGAACTTCCGCGATACACTAACGGAACTACATAGCGGAACTTCTGCTTCATCGCCCGAACTTCCGATTTCGGAAGAACGACTGAAACTGTTTTGTTATTTGATCTTGCTTCATTTACCTTCTTTAGATCTTCAGAGATCTTTGTAGGCTAGTTTTAAATATAGTGAAGGGGAGTATTATTTTTTAAGGCACCATTCACCCCCCCCTCTGTTGCCATTTCGGTCCTTCATATATGTTGGACAAACTGTGGGACTGAGGGAGCGTGGGTGAAAGCTCTGCCCACTCGAGTTTAATCCCTGCAATCGAATATGACGTGTCTCATTTATTCGAGTATACATATGCATGTGCGTGTGTTAAGTAGGAGACAAAATCAGAGGACCGAGAGAGCGTCGGTGAAAGCTCTACACACTCGAGTTTAATCAGTGCAATCGAATCTGATGTGCCTCATTTATTAGAGAATACACATGTATACGTGTTAAGTAGGAAAACACGTACCCACCATCCATAAGGCTGTTGTGTTTCTGCTATTTTTCAGCGTTTGTAGTGGACGCACACGTGATGTGTGTGGGTTGTGTGTGTTCATTTTATATTCAGAATATGTACAATTGTATAGACAACTGACAATAGTTATCTATAGGAATCTGATGTGCCTCATTTATTAGAGAATACGCATGTATGCGTGTTAAGTAGGAAAACACGTACCCACCATCCATAAGGCTGTTGTGTTTCTGCTATTTTTCAGCGTTTATAGTGGACGCACACGTGATGTGTGTGGGTTGTGTGTGTTCATTTTATATTTAGAATATGTACAATTGTATAGACAACTGACAATAATTATCTATAACATTATTCGTATCATACAAAAACTAAAGCTAACTCATGTAATAAGTTTTTTTTTCTAGATTGACCTCACTAATTTCTATAACGACATATATACCTCTTATTTATAGCGCCGCTGAGCACGGCCACGTTGCCTCGCTCGGCCAGCCGTCCAATTCAGTCTAGCCTCAACGATCGTGCATGCTCAGCGCTTCAATGTTGATTGCTTCGATGCCCTCCTTGCGCGTCCGTCCAAGATTGAGTAGCAGCTTTGTTGCGAGCAGCCTGGTGGGTCGCAGGACTAGGCATGAAAACATATCGGATAGTTTCCGACCGATCCGAATGAAAATTGATTCGAATTTTCTTGGATCGGATTTTTCTTCCATAATTCTCGGATCGGAAACGAATATTGATTTTTTTTTATTGGAAACGAATACAGATACGGTAGCCTTCTTATCCGTCGAATACAGATACGAATACGAATTATCCGGATAACATGAAGGCCGGATATCCGAATTCGGCCCAAAAGAGAAAATGATATTTTAATTGATTTTTAAATACCAGAAAATGTAACAAATCAAATAGCCTTTTAGAAAATAGCAAATAAAGTACAAAAATTCTAGAAAAATCACAGAAATTCCTTGAATTATTTTAAAATTAATAAAATTAATTCCAATTTAAAGTTGGTTTTTATTTTTGCACATAAATTATTTTTAATTTATAGAAAATAGGAAAAACATTTTTAAAATCTAGACATTTCAAAAAAATAATTAAAAATTCCTTTTCACTTTAAATCAATAAAATCCCAAAAAATTGATAAATTTTATTTTTGACATAAAAAACTCAGAAATTAAGTAATTGACTTTATTTTAGTATTTTCTTTTTAACAAGAAAACTTTTTTAAATCTTAGAAAATACAATAAAATAATAACTTTATTAATTTTAATTTTAGTAACATACTTTGGGATATTACAGTTATTTGCGTATATATTAACCATCTAGCTTGATAGATTGTAAGAAAGAGATGATGATTGCACTGTGAATTGCAAATCCGTTATAATCTACTGTAAGCTAACTTGAAGTCACCGGCCAAGCCGATCGGTGGATGCATGAACAGTAAATACGAAGAAGAAAAAAATAATGATGGCCCATACGGCTTGGAACTGTTATCGGTCGCGCACGGGCTCCCCTACTGTTGCCGGCATGTAGCCGGATGCCGCCGCTGCCACCCCTGAACGAGTGCACCACCCCACACGGCACCACCTCTGGCCCAAAGCCGCTCTGCGCTTCAAGCGCCGGAGCTATCGCACAACCATGGTAATGACAGAAGCAAAGGGAAAAACAGAAGGAAGGGGGAGGCTCAGGCCGCCCCACGTGAAGCCTCCGCCCGGCCGCCTCCCTACACAGCGCTGCCTCCGGCCCGAAGCTACCCGGTGACGCACAAGAACAACACCTCCGGCCGGCCGCCACCACCACTCCGCTGCCACCACCGCGCCGCTACAGAGCCGATCGCCGGCGCCTGGCGCGCCACATGGCCGCTCGTGCGCCAGCATGAAGTCGCCACGAGTCAGAGTCGCCTGCATAGTCACCTCGCCGCCGCCGGCGCCGCCGACATGGCTGCGGATGAGCCACCACACGGGTCTCCTCTGTAGTCGCTAAAACACGCACAGTTGGTCTCCCAAAGCGCCGCCACACCCATCGTCGCCTGAGTCGCCGTCTGTGCCGCCTCGCCTCTAGGTTGCCGCCGCCGCCGCCTCGCCGGTCGCCTTGAAGCGCCGCCGCCACCCGACACCACCCCAAGCACTCTGTCTTGAAACACCGCTTGAGTTGCGCGCCGCCCACGCTCGGGGCCACCGCCTTTTAGATGTATAGGGGGTAGGGAAACCCTACCCCCTGCTATTAAAATAGTATAGTTTCATATGAAGGAAGTCGTTCTAATACTCTTTTCCACTTTCTTCACGCTTTCTAATGAGTAGTTATTTCTTACCATACTCTTCTCCAGTCTCTACGTGGAAACCGTTAGCGCGAATATCCTTGAGAGTTCTAGTCGCTTTTGTGTCTTTGCAAGGCTTCTTTAATGGCCAAAGTTGTGTCCATCGGAGTATAATTATGGCCCTTCTGGTCCGTATATACAAGTATTTATGCTCGCTATTGTCGCAAGACTACCAGCATTCTTACTAATCGACTGAAAATTTTCATTTCTCTCAAGGTGGTATTCATTGTGCCGCTATCCACTAAACACACTTCCTCCATAAGGCGCCACACGCGTTCTGATACTTCAAATACTATAACATAACTTGCTATTATAAATACGGAAAAAAATAAGCCTTGTAGGACTTATTATAAGAATTTAATGCTTTTCTCTCCTAGAGCTTACAACCATTATTCAAAGTTCCATCACAATCACAAACTGCAAGTGACTGTAAAAAGATCTAAGTGCAATGCGTGCACTAGATCGAGTCACCGAAGTATATAGAAATTTCTATCTGAATTTGCTCCATGGAGATTTTCTCCTCTTGGACAACTACGACTGTGGTCGCTGCGATGTCCAAAGGAGGGGTAATGGGGCTGCTATTGGGCTGTCCTTATACATGAGTGCAATTAATGGGTGTGGATCCTTTGTGCCTGCAATGGTGAGGTGTGCCTTATGCTATCCTTTACCCTTCTTCTTAGACTGGAAAGCATCAATAACGTGCTACGACCCGCGACCTTACCCTTCTTGCCCCTCTCCTTCGTGTGAGGCTTCCTCACCTTGTAGCTGCTAGCGTTGGCTTCATGACCAACATTGCTACTAGACGACTGTGAGATGTAGTTCTTCGCTAGAATATCATCTTGAGCTTTTCGCAACTTGCATGATGTCGATCAATTCGGCATACTACTTGTAGCCGTGTTGATGATAGTTGCATGCGGATTGTACCGCATTTGGGTGGAAGATGAAGAGAGTCTTCTCAATCTTCTTCTCATTTGTAATTACCTTACCACAGAGTTGAAAACTTATACAAATTCTATAAAAATTCTGGCCATACTGTGCCAGCTCTTCGAACTCCCGGTTCGTGATGCCAATCATCTACATATTTCATGCAAAGAGTTCACAAGATTACTGCTGGTAGGTTGCATAAGAATAGTTGTAAAATTCTCATAATGTTCTTCAAACACCAAGTTCGTGATTCCGTATTTTTCTATACATTTTTTCATGATTTACTGCTATTTTCAGTGATTAAAAGCATTATAAACAATCATAGATAATCAAAATAGTAAATACAATAAATAAATTACATAGAAATAATATAATAAAGTTAAACATGCTTCAAAAGTTTAAAATTATTCAAAAATTGAATTCTTGAGGCTCTTTTCTGTTGGAATATAAATTTTTGGCGAATTCTACAATTTCGAGGGGCTAAACCACTAATTTTCTATTGGAGAAAAAATTTGTACAATTTTTAGAATTTCCGAGGGCCTTTTTGAAAATTTTGGGATTTCTTTTCTTTCCCCTTTTTTTCTTTTCTTTTCTGGCTGGGCCGACCAAGCGATTTCCACAGCCCATTTGGCCTTTTCGGGCCTGATCTGGCCCACTCGACCAATTCAAGGAGATGCGGGGGTGGTAGGTTTCCTACCTGTTCACCCAAGTGGCGGCGCATGTGGTGCGCAGTAAGGCGATCGGCGGTGCGGATGGGCGGTGGGAGTTGTAGGCCGTCGGGGCAGCAATGATAGCGCGTCTTGGCCATCGGAGGGCGGCGCCGCAGCGCCGGCGGTGAGTAGCCGATGAACGCGCCGGCGGTGAGTAAGCCGGCAGAACGGCCAAGACGCGGCATCGGCGGCGACGCGTGGCAGCGGTGTGGCGCGGCATTCATGCCGGTGGTGAGTGCGCATGGTGGCGCAACCATACGAGGCGACGTGGTAGCGTCAGAGGTCGGCGCGGCCGCCATGGCATGGCGATGCGTGTTGCTTGCGTGGTTGGCTATGCAACGCAATGGTCATTCAAGGCCGCGTGGCGCAGACGACGAGGCGCATCTTCGAGATGGCTAGCAGCGCAACAACGGTGCGCCTGTGTGGAACTAGCGGCGCGGCCATGCGGGCTGGCGGCGCAGGAGGCGTGACCATTTGCAGGCAGCTTGGCGGCGCTGCAAGCCAAACTAGGCGCGGCTCCATGCCAAGTGCATGTCGGCGATGGTTTCTTCCGTGCGACGCCGGCGTCACCCTTCCGCCCTTTTTTCTTTTTCTCTTTGCGCGGCGCATGGCAGCCATTGCTTCGGTGGTGCGGTCAGAGCGCTTGGTGGTTCGTGGCCGGGCCGACGACTCGGTGGGTGACGCGACCGGCCGAGTTGGTGCTCGGTGGCGTGGCCACGTGCAAGTGACGCGGCGGTGCGTGCAATCACTGGCGGTCACGTACGGGTGATGCCATGCGGGGCTGCGGGCTGCGCCGTGCCCAGAGTTTTTGTTACTGTTACTATTCATTCGAGCACCACTATTCATCTGAGTACCACTGTTCACGCTATTATCGTTCGTGCAATTACCGATCGGCTTGGTCGGCGACTTCAAGTAAGCTCACGATAGATTAAAGCGTATTTGCAATCCATGGTGCAATCATTATCTACTCTTTTATGTAATCCACCGATCGGCATTGTGTCGGCTACTTTAAGTTGACTCGCGGTAGATTAGAGCGGATTTACATTGTAGAAAAACTAATCTAGAAGGCCAAATTTGCAGAATTAAAATCGATCTAGAAAATACGATTCGATCTACGAGTGTTGTGCTTCGACGGTTACCTTTTCGATCCGAGGAGAGTCAATCGTGCTAATAGCGTATTGAGAAACAGTCGCTGGCGAGTTTAGTCCGAACGATCATCTTATAGACAAACATAGAATCAGATCAAACAATACAATACAAGAACAGAAGAACATAATAGTAGATTGAACACAAAGATATAGATGACTTCTTGCTTTTTTTACTACTCTTTATGTGATTAGCCTTTTTTACAATAACCGGTATCTCTATTTATATACTACAGATCCTACTAACGTTTTAAATAAAACGTCTACACATAAATCCACTGCTGAGCCAAACTTATAGTTTGCCAACACAACGTCTCAAAAGGAAAAGAAGCCGGCACCGCACACCGTTGTTCGAGGGACAGGATGTGAGAAAAGCAGGAAAAAAAAGGTTAAGAAAAGGCAAGTGAAGTGTAGAAGATCCGACAAGGCAGCAACAACTACTCCCCTCCTCGTGTTCTTCCTCCCTCCTTCCGCCGTGGTCCGTAGCATCCACCTTCATCCCTACCCCAACCCCAGGGCCCTACCAGTCTACCATCTCCTCCCACTACTCAATCAGCCTTCGAAGCCACTCCTACTCTTCGCGCTCCTCACCCACCGCCACCACCACCGCCTCCTCCTCCACCCCAGGAACTCACCGCAGCGCCGCCGGGGATAGGTATATATCTAATCCTCTTCAATTCTTGCATCCGAATGGTAGTTGATATGAGAAATGACTTTTTTCCTCTTGCGCCCCCACTCCTAGACTCGTGCCCGTCGCCTCTTTTGACCGTTTGCTTCCCATGGTCGCTGTCGCCCAATCTGTGCTTCTTGGACCCTCCTCGCCATATATGATCGCTTTCAGCTGGTTTTTTTGGGTTTGCCCGGCACACTGATTCGACCTAGGCGGCGGCGGTTTTGGGGGAGCGGGAGGAGAAGAGTGCTTTTGGGTAGTTTCTTGGTCGGGTTGGATTTCTTGGGTGAATTGTTTCTTGGATCTTCCCTTTTTGCGATTTAAATGTTAAGACTGCAACTTAATCTGGTCTTGCGAGATGATTATTGTAATAGTATCATCTCGTTGTCGTATTGGGTGGTTTGTTCATCCATTTTGCTGACCCCTCCCTTTGTGTATTTCAGGTTGGAGTGGCTCGATTTGGCATGAGAACTTGCCTAATCCGGAGCTTTCCCATGTACAATGGGAGCGTGCTGCAGAGTGCAAATGGAATTATGGTTTGATATGCTGTAGTAGATCCTGGCACGAGGAGAAAGGAAGAAGGGTTTAATCCTTTGTTCCGGGGAGGTTTTTAAGCTTGAAGCTTGTGGGTGCTGATTCCGGTGGCGTCAGCTCTATTGGGTGATAGTATGATGAAGCAAATATTTGGGCGGCGGAAGCCCGCCAAATCAGCACATAAGGAGTTGAATGGTGGGACAAGCCCTTTGGTGTCGAACCAGCTGTCTAGTTCGGGAGTCGCCGATAGGGCCACCTCCAACTTGAGTAGCCATCCGCCAATTATCTCGAGTACTGGACTCAGCTACGGGAGTGGAATCCATGCAGGGAGCCCAAATTCGAGGACAAATGGTAGTTTGTTCTCTTCTAGCTTTCAACCGTTGCCGAGCTTTAAGGACGTGCCAAATACGGAGAAACAGAACCTGTTGATCAAAAAGTTGAACTTGTGCCACACTTTGTTTGACTTTACTGATTCGACAAAGAACATAAAGGAGAAGGAAATAAAGAGGCAAACGTTGTTGGAGCTTGTCGACTATGTTGCATCTGCCAGTGGGAAGTTCCTGAAATAGTTATGGAGCAGATCACAAAAATGGTTTCAGCAAACTTGTTCAGGACACTAACTTCTCCACCCAGGAGAAAAAGATGCTTGAAGCTTTTGATTTAGAAGAGGAGGAAGCATTGATGGACCCTGCATGGTCACATTTGCAGATTGTGTATGAGTTGCTCTTGAGATTTATTCAGTCTCCAGAAACAGATGCGAAATTGACTAAGAGATATATCGATCATTCCTTTATTATAAGACTGCTGGACCTCTTTGACTCTGAAGACCCTAGGGAGAGGGAGTACCTAAAGATGATACTTCACCGTATCTATGGAAAGTTCATGGTGTATCGACCATTTATTAGGAAAGCTATCAATAACATATTCTACCAGTTCATCTATGAAACCGAAAAGCACAATGGCATAGCGGAGCTCTTGGAGATTTTAGGAAGTATCATCAACGGATTTGCTTTGCCACTCAAGGAAGAGCATAAACTGTTCCTTATTAGGACCTTAATTCCACTTCACAAGCCAAGATGCATTTCGATGTACCATCAACAGTTGTCTTACTGCATTACACAGTTTGTCGAAAAAGATTGCAAGCTTGCAGATACTGTTATTAGGGGCCTTATAAAATATTGGCCTATCACAAACAGCACAAAGGAGGTGATGTTTTTGGGGGAATTGGAAGAGATGCTAGAAGCAACACAACCTGGCGAGTTTCAAAAATGTATGGTTCCTCTTTTCCGCCAGATTGCACGCTGCCTGAACAGTTCTCACTTTCAGGTAATATTAGTAGCCTTTCCCTTGATGAATGTTCCATCTATACACTTTTATTTTCTGCTTTTAATTTGCTTATGCTGTTACTTCCTCATCATCTCTGAAATAGTCATCACGATTTGCTAGGTGTGCTTCTATTCCTGGAATGATAACATGCTTTTTCTGTTCATCTGTAGAGATACAGTTTTGTAAAGGCATAGCATTACAGCTTACTTTCCAATTCGGATGCTAATACATTTGGCAAAACCATAGTGTTTATATATCCATGAAAACTTGTTTCAGCAGTGTCTTCCATTTCTTTCTATAGATCTGTTTCTTTAGGACTGACAGACTATTGTTTCCCCATTTTCTCCCTTTCTTTAAACTACTGGTTTGATGCTAGTAACCCCACGGATTGGTATTGCAGATGACAAGCTAAAGGTTATTTCTCTGATCATTTGTAAGAATGATATAACTATGTTCTGACTAAATTTTGAAAAACAATTCAACTGTGCCTGCTATGGATTGCCAATTGCCTTCTGATAAGAATATTTCTTAGCATTGGTTTTGTGTTATGTCATGTGGGGCCTACTTACAGCAGACGCAAGAAGGAGATGGCACAGGCAGCAGGGAGTCCTGCCTAGGGCCGGCGCAAGGAAGGATTAGATATGCCTTCCTAATCCTAGTTTTCTTATTTCCGGACTTTCTTTAAAATAGAGTTAGTTTCCAATTGCTCTCCTTAAGAGATAGAGTTAGTATCCACTGTTAGCCCTGAAAATCTATTTAAGAGACCCCCAACTGAAAATCCAATCTCTCTCTCTCTTCTATGCGCGTCTCCTGCCCTAGCCGCGCGGCAGCCGTAGCAACGGCTCCTCCACCGCACCGTTGGGGTCCAGGACCGCGTCCAACGACTTCTCACAACTATCCTATTCGCTCTCTCCGTTCGTGACAACTTGGTATCAGAGACATTTGCTGCTTCGCCAACCATGTCAGAAGGGGATAGTTCGGATGCGGTTAACAAGAAGCTTGATGCCATGTTGCAGCAAATGGAGCTCGATCGACTCAAGCTCTACAACAAGATCAACATGTTGGCCGGCTCCATCTCCATCCGCGACATCGACAACCAACAACGCGCCCATCATCTTGCCATCACACGCCTGGAGCAAGGCTACTGACCGTTGGCCCCCGACTTTAACAGCGACTCCATCATCAACGTCGGTCTGCGGGTGACAGAGGGCATGCTCCCTACTCCTTGTCGGGCTACGCATGGGCTTTAGGCACCCGAGGGAGGGGCGCAACATGGCGCCGACGTGGAGGTGCCCCCGGCGCATCGTCCAATGGGGGAATGGCGCGCCACCGACCGTGGCGGTGCCCTTTGCTTCTAAAATTAACTGAACTTTCCGACGTTAAGCGATTCACGAAGATCCATTACCTGGTTGGCTCAATCGGCGTGAGCAATTTTTCGGGACGACCACCATGGAGGAAAACAAGGTTTGGCTAGCAACCTTTCACGTGATGGGTTCGACCTTGCTTTGGTACCATCGCATGGAGCACGACATGGGCATGCCTTCATGGCGCCACTTCATTGAGATGATCAACACCTGCTTCGGGCTACCTTTACGTGGTAATCCGTTGGGCGAGCTTATTGCACTGCACAATAAGGGCACGCTTTGGGACATTTTTTAACCAATTTCTCGCTCTCCTGCTTCGTACCGATCCGTTAACGGAGCGCCAACAGATCCAATTGTTCACAGCCAGTCTTAGGCAGCCTCTTCAGACCGATGTCGAGTTGCAAGCACCCCAATTCTTAGTCCGCGATGAGTTTGGCTCACGCATACAAGCGCCGCACGCAAGTCGCGGCCCCGACTGTTCCTCCATGGCACAATTAGCGTTTGGCTTGATCGAGTAGCGGGTCATCTTTGCTCGGACCCCCTCGGCTCGGGCACCACTTCGGCTGTGTCGACGAGCGGGTACGCTCAGGTCGGGCCATTGGAGGAGAACACCCACGCCCGGACCTCATCCACGGCAGGCGTACCAACAGATCCAATTGTTCACTGACACCAGCAGAGATGGAACGTCACCGCGCAGGGACTCTGCTACCAGTGCGACGAGTACTTTGTGGGCCACCGTTGTAAGCGACCCTTCGTCATCGAGATTCATCCGGATTTCGATGACAATGGTGACCAGGACACTATCACGGCCAATAGTGTGGATCCCGAGATTTCATTAGCCGCCCTCACCGGCATACAGCCCCTCTCGGGCCAAACCGTGTGCTTGTTGGTGGTGGTTGGCACTGCAACCTTGGTTGCCCTCCTCGGCTTGGGCTCAACGCATAATATCATCGCTGACCATGTGGTGCAAGCCGCCGGTGAAGTCGGGTATCAGTGTGACGGTGGCCAATGGAGAGTTGGAGACCGTGTCGCCAGCCTAGGCCTCAGTCGTGTTATGCCCATTCTCATCGGAAAGAAAGCGTCACCTTGGATTGCTATGCCATGCCATTGGACGGATTTGTCGTGGTCTTAGGGGTTTAGTGGCTCAGTACTCTTGGACCGATCACTTGCGTGATCTAGCATGGCCTTCCAATGGAGCCTCGGTCGGCCAGATTCCTTGCGTGTACCAGCACCAGCTTGATGGATGATCTACTTGAGGAATTCAGCAGCCTCTTTGCCGAACCGCATAGACTATCGCCTATCAGGGACCACTATCATTGCATCCATCTGAAGCGTGGCACTAATGCCGTTGCTATCCGACAGTACCTCTTCGAACAATTGCGGAAGGACGAACTCGAAACACAATGTGCCGAGATGCTTCAGCAACGGACTATTCGCCATAGTACTTCGGTCTTTTCTTCTCCCGTATTACTCGTGAAAAAGGTAGATGATTCTTGGCACTTTTTGTGTCGACTACCGTACTCTCAATGACCGCACAATCAAGGATAAATTTCGATTTGGTTGTCGAGAATTCTTGGATGAACTCCGTGGCGCCAATTTTTTTACTAAGCTTGATTTGCGCTTTGGCTATCATCAAGTCCTGATGCACTCGACCGATGTGGAGAAGACGACGTTCCGCACTCACCAAGGGCTTTTTGAGTTCCTCGTTATGCCGTTCGGCCTCACCATCGCGCTAGCCACGTTTCAGGCCCTGATGAATTCCATCCTTCATACATTCCTTCGGGGTTTTGTATTGGTCTTCTTCGATGACATCCTCATCTACAGGACATCTTGGTCTGAGCACCTCCATCATGTCTGTGCAGTCCTCCAAATGCTCCAGTATCATCGCTTCTTCCTGAAACGCTCCAAGTGTTTTTTTGGGGAGGAGATAGTTGCCTACTTGGGCCATGTCGTATCCGCCGCTGGCGTTGCCGTTGACCAAGCGAAAATCAGTGCAGTCACTTCCTGGCCAGTTCCAAAGCCCGTACGGGCGGTTTGAGGATTCGGGCCTCGCCGCTATTACCGCAAATTTATTCAGGATTTTGGTTCCCTCAGCGCCTCTCACACAATTGGTCAAACGTGAAGCCTTTCACTGGACCGACACATCCCAAGCCACCTTTGAGCAACTCCAGATGCCTCTCACTTAGGCTCCGGTATTGTAGTTGCCGAATTTCTCTGTAGAATTTATTGTCGAGTGTGATGCGTCAGGCCATGGCTTTGGTGCGGTCCTTCACCAAGGCACGGGCACCATTGCATTCTTTAGCTGGCAGGTTGCCCCTCGCCAGGTTAACTTGGCTGCCTACGAACACAAGCTCATCGGTCTCATTCAGGCAATTCGCCATTGGAGACTGTACTTATGGGGGCTGCAAGTTTTTGGTACACACTAACCATTATAGTTTAAAGTTCCTACTTGATCAATGACTGCCTACAATTCAACAGCATCAATGGATTAGCAAGCTCTTGGGATATGATTTTGGTGTGGAATATAAACTAGGTCGCACCAATGTGGTCGCCGACGCATTATCCCGACGTGACACTGAGATCCACATGGTGACTATGGCACTTTCATCTCCACAGTTTGCTATCTTCGATGAACTACGCCCAAAATTGGCCCAGGATCCAGCCATGATGCAACTTTGTATGTCCATCATGGTGGCACGTAGCGAGGGTCGTGGGCACTCGTCCATGGATTGGTCACATTCAACTGGTGTTTCTCAGTGAGATTGTTCGGCTACATGGGGTGCCTACTTCCATTGTTAGTGATCGTGATGGGTGTTAAGCTTTTGGATTCACTAGCACTTTTTGGATTGAACTGTTTTGCTTGACTGGTGTTAAGCTTAGCCTCAGTACCGCTTTTCGTTCTCAATCGGATGGTCAGTCCGAAGTGGTTAACAAGATCATTGTTATGTACCTTTGTTGAATCACAGGTGATCGCCCCAAATAGTGGCTTCGATGGTTGCCTTGGGTGGAATACTGCTACAACACCTCCATCCAAACATCACTTCATACTTCTCCATTCAAAGTGGTGTATGGCAGGGAACCACCGTCATTGCGCGCCTATGAGACGGGTAGCACGCTTCTTCCTGTCGTGGAGTAGCTAGTACGTGACCATGATGAATTCTTGTTGGAGGTCCATGACCCGATTAATCTAGGCACAACTTTAGAAGCGTTAGTATGATAAAGGACATCATGACCTGGAGTTGGCTGAAGGTCAATGGGTTTGCTCTGTCTTCATCGTCAAGCGACATCATTGTCTCCACCCAATCTTGGAAAATTGGGACCTCGCTATTTTGGACCATACAAAGTGCTTCAAAATGTTGGCTTGGTAGCTTATTGTTTGGAGTTGCCGCCCTGCGCTAAGATTCATGACGTCTTCCACGTTAGCCTGTTGAAGCCATTTGTGGGTACACCTCCAGCCAGCCCTCCAGCATTGTTGACTTTGTTGCATGGACGGGTGTGTCCATTGCCGGCTAGAGTCCTCGAGTCACGTCTGGCTCTCGGTCAGCTACAAATTTTGGTTCAGTGGGAAGGCGCTTCAGCAGCCAATGCATATTGGGAAGATTTGGACAAATTTCAGCAACTATTTCCTCTTTTCCAGCTCGAGAATGGGAGAGATGTCATGTGGGGCTTGACTTACGGTTGGTGCAAGAAGGAGATGGCGCAAGCAGCAGGGAGTCCTACCTAGGGCCGGCGCACGGAAGGTTTAGATATGCCTTCCTAATCCTAGTTTTCTTATTTCAGGACTTTCTTTAAAATAGAGTTAGTTTCCAATTGCTCTCCTTAGGAGATAGAGTTAGTTTCAATTACTCACCTTAAAACGTAGGGAGGGGGGGGGGGTCGTCTCGCCTCGCTTGACCGCCTTAATAGCCATGTTTAGAACATTGGCATGTTCATGAGCATATGAATTACATGTGTCAGGTCGTTAACCTCACCTAATTCTACACGTGTTAATGGACCGTATCCTTGCTTATTAAGCAGCACATCTTTCAGGGATCTTCCACCCCCGGCAGAACATACTCAGTTGAGCGACTGAAGTCTGAAGATCAACCTATTAACCCCGACAGTGTTATTCATTTGCAGTGTTTTGCCGTGTAAAATTCCTTTTTAGATTTAGATAGGCCGTTGCAAGCATTATGCCCATGATAAAACCATGGGCTCATGATCCCAATCATTAGACCATGAAGGAAATGGAAAATGGAATCTGATGATTTGCTGATCGCTACTAATAGCAGTATTGGCACATGTTTGGTTTGCTTCATATTGATTTGATGTGTTTAAATTCTTCGTGGATTGATAGTTGCTCGCTGTTACGTATGTTTTCACCTTGTCAATTCAAAAGTTACCATTTCCTGTGTAGAGCTTGCCGCTTTCATGGATGAGCTAAACTGGTTGCTAGCTTAATGTTGCATGAATCTGCATCTAATTACTTCTCGAGATCTGGGACAGTGACTCTGTCCAGTTAGTTGTACACGACAAGTTATTATCTAATTGTTTAGTAAAACTAGTTATCACCACATTGTAAAATCATAAGTCATAACTCATATTGGTTTTCCCTGTCAACTTTGTTGAAAACCTTGCTTGAGCATGCTGCAAGATTTAAAAGCTTCATTTAACTCATTACTTTTATCTTAGCCCGATATTTATATAATTTATAGCTGACTTTTCTGTTTATTTTATCGTGGTAATTGCACAAATTTATGGTAGTAACTGTGCTTATTCTCCTTTTAGGTTGCTGAGAGAGCATTGTTTTTGTGGAACAACGACCACATCGAGAATTTAATCAAACAAAATAGTAAGGTGATATTGCCTCTCATCTTCCCTGCCCTGGAGAAAAATGTAAATGGGCACTGGAATCAAGCTGTGCAAAGCCTCAGTATCAATGTCCGAAAGTTATTCTCTGATCGTGACCCTGCACTATTTACCGAATGTTTGCGGAAATACGGGGAAGACGAATCTAAAGAGGAGGAGCTTAAATTGAAGCAGGAATCCACATGGAAACGCCTAGAAGAGATTGCAATAGCAAAAGCCAAAAGTGGTGAGGCTGTCCTCGTCTCCCAAACCGTATCTCGTCAATCATCAGCTGTGTAGCGACTCACTTGTTAGGTCCTTCCGAGAGTCATCAGACATTGTAACTTTACAAGGAGGTTTACTGGTCTTTTTGTTAGGTCGATATTCGAGTATTGGTAGATAACATGTGGTTTATTATATTTGAATCCTTTATGTTGTTTGGTCCTTGGTGAGAGAGTCATAAGACATTGTACATACAAGGTATATATGACTATGAGGGTGTGCAGATTAAGGAAAGATCTCAGAAGGCGTTTGTAATACCACGGTTATCTATTGGAGTAATTAAAAGTAGTAGAAAAGGGATTGGAACTCAGATTATATAGTTTTTGTCTATAGCACGTTAAGGTCTTGTTTGGCTAGTGGGGAAATCCATCCATGGGAGAAACAATCCAAGGGGGATTATGTTGATCCCAATCCCCTTTCATCTTGGATCTAATCTCTTGATTTATTTGGACAAATGGTTGGATCGGTAGGGATTGCATATATTAAAAAAATCTGAAAGCAAAAAAAGAATATAGAAAATTCCAAAAACAACATTAAAAAATTGGAACAATTCAGGAAAATAATCAAAACCAAACCAAAAAAATCGAAAAAAATCAGAAATTTTTCACAAACTGTCCAGAAAATTCGAAAAGAATAAAAGTGCAGAAATTCATAAAAAAATTCAGAATAAAAGGTCTAGAAATTTTTTAAAACACAGATTACAAAATTCAATCTCTAAAAAATTGGATAACAAGTGATGCTATTGCAAAAACATCTGATATCAGGCTTGGATCAAGCGTGACATAAGCATATGAACGACACATACGCAAATCAACTACAAGAGTCCACTTGACATTTCACATTAATGTACGCAAGTCATCACGTTAATTTGACTAATATCTATACAAATCGCTGAAAATGGATAACAAATTCTTACAATTCCACTTCACAGTTAGTCAATTTCCACATGGACCACTCATCCCACACAACCTTTTTTCTAGGGATACAGCAGCAGACCACAAGCTTTTCTCTCCAACTCCTGATCATGGTGATGACAAATGTAGCACCAGCCCAACACATTTATGCAAACACAAGCAACCAATGAAGTTTCAGTAAAAGACGGCTAGCACCCTTACTCAAATTGTTTGTTAATATACTGATGTATGAGAAACCCAATTCATTAAATCATCTGCTAAATAATCATCACCCCTCTTAGACACATTTCTACTTACATACTTCCTTATAACCCTACATGCAATTCATTAAATCATCTGCTAAATAATCATCACCCCTCTTAGACACATTTCTACTTACATACTTCCTTATAACCCTACATGCAATTTATCTGTATGTTCAAGGATATTGTTTCAATCCCAACTTAGCCTAAGATTTTTGTCTTTTAAACACCCAAATAACCACTGTACAACAGAGACAAAGCATGCATGACACAAGCAATAGGTAGAGCAAAAACACTACATCAGCTCATAAGTAGAAGTTTTAGCACAAACTAACAGCACTACCAAAGTTTTCAACAATAATAACATGAGCATGATATTTAAGGAGTCAACAGTTTTTTACTTACCAATGGAAACATATTACCAGGCACAAGCTCTGTTGACCTCAAATTTACATATCCTGTTAATAGATGAAAAATGATAATAAGCATTTTAGAAGTAAGAAAACATGATGTGAAGCAAGATAAAAGTGAAGTTCAAGTCAAAATCACAAAATACCATGACGTTTTGACTCAATGTACCCTTTCTATTTGTAATATCCCTAATATTTAAAGAGGAGAAATATTTTGTGGATGAGAATTGTTTTAGAGAGTGACTTTAACCAAAAGTTCAAGGGGGTTTTTCACAGTTTTTAGATAACCTTGCCTGTGGGCTGAAAGCCCACAGCACCTTGGCCCATGTGGGCAGCCGACCTTGTGGGGTGGGTGGGGGGGGGCGGCCAAAACCCTAAGACACCCCCTCCCTTGTGCCTCCCATCCCCAAACCCCTTTGGGCGCCACCTCCCCTCCCTGGGCGCCCCTCCCCTCATCTCCCCTTCCCTGGTGGAACCTCCCTCCTCCCTATGCTTCTCTTTGCTGCCGGCCAAGAGGAAGAAAGGAGGACTTCCTTTGGTGTTGCTGGCCAAGTAGAGAAGGAAGAGAAAGTGGCAGAAGAAAGGGGGAAAAGGGGATTTCTCACGGGGAGTTTAGCGTGATCTAGCGTGGTAATCTAGAGTAATTTTTGTTTCCCCAATAGCTAGTTTAATTCTTTTTCTATGTGATTTGTTGTTGAATATCAAATCGGTTCCCTGCTGTGAATAGATCGGTAATCTGCAACTCTGTTTGATCTGTAGATTTGAAATAGTTCAGAGCAAAATCAGGGTTTTGTACCTCCTAGAGATAGGTATATTATTGCAATAGCTCTCTAGAAAGTCATGGATCATATTATTTGGATGAATACATAATTAGTTATGTTTTTTACGAACCGAGTGTCTGTTCAGTTCCTGGGTTTCGGACAGTAAACATAGTTTTACAAATTAAAATTTGAAAATGCATGCATTTGGACATTTGGTCTCCATGATCTAGATATTTAACTTTATAATGAATCCATAGATCCTAAGATCATTTTTTTTGGACAAGTATAACGGGAGTTATGAATTTTTGTATCATACGATGCAGTTATGTCCTTCAGTTGGGGACAGCCGGGAAAATTGTTATGTTAGCAAATTTTGTTACACAATAGAAATATTAGATTAAGTTTATTTTGCAAGCTAATTCTTTGGGGATTCCAGAATGTCTTAGATCACTATTTATTTGAGGTACCAATTAAAAGTTATGGAATTTCTAAGTCGATAATATTGAAGATAATAGAACTGCCTTCGGAGATAAAAACAAGGGTTTAGATGAAATAATATGAAATTTCAATCACCTAAGAATTTGTGGGTTTATGTTTGTAGATTCTAAAACGGCTGAGTTCATGTTTTTTGGAGCTATAAATTAAAAGTTATGGCTTTTCTAAGATGACTGTATGTTTTGGACACATGGCTTTTCTAAGATGACTGTATGTTTTGGACAGATGGCTTTTCTAAGATGACTGTTTGTTTTGGACATATTGGTAATTAGGGACGAATGATATTGTTTCAGGTTGTGAATAGGAGCGGACAAGTTTATTTAGTTTTATTGCTATGTGGTGTGTCTTTGGATGCTATCTTAGTATGTTTTACCAATACCAGGTGGTAGTGAGAAACCGGGGTTAGAGTCATCTGCCCGTCGTTACCCATCGCACGGTTGAGGCTAGTACAACTAGTGTATTGTCGGTGTATTAGAACCGATCTTACGTAAAGATTGTTTGATTCAGGGGGTCTCCTAAAGATGAAATCACGTAGAGAGATTGACACGAGATTTTTATACAGGTTCAGTCCTTCTCCGGGGAGAATAACAACCCTACTCCTGTGTGTGTATGGTATTGACTGTATTCTCAACAATCAAGCTCGAAACTAAGTCTATTACAAAGAACAGTACTTGTGTTTCTCCTTGACTCGCTCTGTTTCGCCCTCCCTTTGTCCTTCTGATTGATGTCTTTATATAGTCGTGAAGGAGTAGCCGTTTTGTCCTGCGGAAGAGGCGCCTAATTAAGCCAGTAATGGGCGCATGATGGCAATAATTACCGACGTAGTGGCTCCTTCACGCCGTTGGGCATTTATCTTTCAGAGGTAATGGGGTATTTAAGCACTATTACTATGCAGAATAATAGTGCATGTGGACCGTCTGGATTCCTTAATCAATTGGACCCACTCGCTTGTAGGTCTTATTGATTATAAGGTGGTCGTGGTTGACTTAGTCGTAGCAGGACTTACGACTGGGTACAAGTCATAGCAGAACTTACGACTGGGCGATAGTCGTAGAAGGACTTACGACTGGGTGATGGTCGTAGAAGGACTTACGACTGGGTGATGGTCGTAGAAGGACTTACGACCAGGTAGTGGTCGTAGAAGGACTTACGACCATGATATAGTCGTAGTAAGACTTGCGACTATGGGGGTGATTGTAGAAGATCTTACAATCACTTGGTAGGCCTCTCCCTTATAAACATAAGGGGTACTTCTAGGGACTACGTGACATCATATTTACCCATAATAAGAATTATAGATAAAAGATAAAATGAAGATTATCAGATCCTCGTCATGTATAGCATAAGAGGAAGTAAAATTCACAAAAATTATCATTATTTTAATTGTATGAATTTTATTCATGATCACCTTGCTGGAAGATATTTGTTCATGTTCGATTAAGGATATTATGATCATTTGCATCAAAGCATACATCCTTGAGTCTTGGACTACGTGGTAGTCAAGAATGATTATTTTGAGGTCCCCGTCATGTATTGAACGGGCATAAGGTCCCCACACTAGTGGAGTGTGGGCTTGAGGTACTTGTGCTAGAAGGCACATGCTTGAGTATGCATCGACGGATGCACTACTCTGCATTACCGGTAATTGCAAAGAAGGAAGAAAGTTGCATTCTTGTCATTTGCATCACATGAAAGTAGAAGAGATTCATTTATGAATTCCTTGCTGATGTTTATGTGAGGATTTTGTTATATTCATTACCTGTTTATGATGCTTTGTCTATTACACTATTGTATTTTGCTGAGTCATGGACCCATACTTATTGTTGATGTTTTCTTTAGGTACTTCCCGAGGAAACAACATGCATGGGAAGGGGTAGATCTTTGATGCACATTACTCAAGATTACTTATGATAAATAAAAATAACTCATATGATTAATTTAAAGTGATATGGTTACTATTTCTGTTATAAGATTGTACTCATCCTTCATGATAATTGATTTACTTGCAATCATAATAGCCAAGTTTTCTCGTGGATGTTACTGTTTAGATCTTGATTTATCAAACCCATTCATGATAGAATATTTCAAGTGACTTGTTTAGTCTTACATACAAGTAAAATTCTGAAGAATCTTAATGAACCAATTATAGCTGGTAAGGAACTCTTCTCATTATGTTCAAACACTCATTTGGATCGGTTACTTGATGAGTAAGAGCAAGATTTATGTCTAGAATCTTGTTATTCAATATGTGATACACTTTAGTTTGGCTATGTGTAGTTTGTGCTGGTTCTATTGATTATTACTAGCTTATTCGGTGTTGTAAAGCTTGCTGAATTTTGATAGTGAATAGAAGTAAAGTGGATCAATAAGGTAGTTTAGTAGCATCCTAGGCTCAATGCTGGGCTAGGGTGTTATACTATTCCTGTACGGAGCAACCTTATTTCCACTTATAGTAATAGGAATATGGGTACCATCAATAGCACCAATACAATTCTGCAAGGCAAAGAATATATCCATGAGTTTTTTATTTTTTGTGAAGTAAATATTAATTTATATATGAATGTCAAATTATGCACATTAAAGTAGGGGAAGAAGCGAGGATCTGATCTAATCTTCCAATGAGTTTGATCAACATTAGAAAGCTTGACAAATTTATAGGTGGGAGTAGGTGTCACATCCCCAAATTAATTAATGATAATTAGTATGCATCTCATCCGCATGCATCATGTTTTGAAATATTTGCATAAAGTATTGCAACTAGAAAATCTCAAATAATTGGTAAACATACACTTCAAATTGAACTCCCAAAAGAAATCAATAATAAAAATATATGAAAATCTCCTAAAAATAATTTATTCAAATAATATATTAATTATAATGAATTAATATATTTTTTGCCAAATTTTTGGAACTGAATTCAAACTACAGAAAATTCAAACACAATTAATGACCTACACTAAGCTTGAATTTAAATTATACAAATTAGAACATGAACAGTGAGGTTTCAAACTTTATATGAATACTAGGTCACCCCAGAAACCTCTCTGTTTTATTTTAGATTTCTAGGATTTTTTTGCTATATTTTGAAGCTCGGTCAAACTTGAACCAATAAAATTCAAAATGAGTCAAACATGTACTGTTCATTTGGCCTCGAGCTTACTGTTCGTCAGGTCCGACCCGCACAGTACTCTGACTGAGCCACTTGACTTGGCCCAACCAACTCGCCCCACCGCGTCGCTTCGAGCCACTGACAGGTGGGCCCCACCGGTCAGCTCGTCCTCCTTCCTCGCTAGCGCGCGCAGAAGAGCTGCCCCACACGGCCGCCGAGCTCTGCTCGCGCACAGTCGATGACGTGACCGCACCAGCCCTCCCGACCACTCCTGGAGCCTCTTCAGGTGACGCCGCCTCCACTCCGTCATCTCCCCGAGGATAAACCCCCCTCCCTCGCCTCCATTCCTCTCATCTTTCCTCTCGGGTCTGAGCAAAGAGAAGCCCGCTTGCGTCCATTGCTCTAGTAAGCTTTCAGCCATGGCATCCCCTCTTCTCTACCTCCGGTGCTGGTTCCATTTTGACTAGTGCCAGCTCTTACCTTACCTTGTGGCTCCCGGAACGCTTGCGTGTCCTCCTCGGCTTCAGTTCACATCCAGAGTATACACCGCCGTCACCTCAGCGCGTTGAAGTGCTTATTGGTGAGCTTGTCCTCGCCTTCGCATGTCATCTTGTGCCTTTGAGCATGATTAAGCTTTGCCCCAACTAATTTGGACAATGCACTTTAGGGGTTGTCGGAATTGAGAAGATCACTTTTGCCGACCGCCGACATTGTACTTCATCTCCAGCTCCGGCTGGTAAGGCATTTCCCAATTGCTCCCGTCCACACCATCTCCACACCCCATTTAAGCATATCCAACAACTACTTGCTCTTCTCCATCCTCAAAGCGACGTCTCCACGTGAACCGCAACTGCCACCGTGGACCTCGCCGTCAATCCATCAGCTCCGAGCTTCTCCACTTCTCTCCAGTTCTCAGGTAGTCTCCTGGTAGTCCCTAGTAGCTCGGGCACCTGCTGGATTGGACAATGCAGAGCTTTATAACGTTATGCCTGTGTGCCGTGTTCACACCGCTGCTTGTCTCCGACGCACCACCGCTACCGGCCGCCGTTGAGGTCGAGAGCACCACCCATAGGTGTGCAATGTTATTGTGCAGCCATCCCTACCCTTGGCCTATGCCGCCGTGGCTGGAATCACCAGCGAGCGCATCTTAGTATTGTCGGATTACCGACAATACTGTAGCAACGTCATTAGGACGTAAATCCGGATCATTAAATGCTAATGATTGCTTACGAAAATAAATAATGCCTTAAGTAAGTAATGAGTCTATGACGTGTGGGCCCAGTGAACAGAAATCAAGCCTAAATAACGGTTTGAGTGAGAGACTGACATGTGTGTCCCACGGGCTTAAGTGCATAGCCATGGACCGGTGGACAGGCCTGTGGACTCGCGGTTTATGCACCATGCTGTGGACTGTCTCTATGACAGGCGGGCCCCACCTGTCAGCGCAAATTAAAATAAAAAATGCATTGTTCATAGGACCCCACTGGTCAGTGACTGCGGCTAGGTAAGCCTCGGTAAGAAAAGTCTTAATGCATTTATAAAATCCAAAAATGAATTATTTACACACTAAAAATTCTATTACACACAGTTGAAGTATATTTTCCACGTTTCCTCGTCAGTTTTAGCTTTTGGGTGAACTGGTTGGTGTAAACTCAATAAGCCCAAGCTTAACACGCTCTTTATTTTTGTTCTACTGGGATTCAGGAACCATCTTTGTTACGTGGAAAGTTAAATAAAAACAAATAAGTGACTATTATATATCTACATGTAACATATGCACTTTACGTGTAAATCCACGTGTTATATGATGGATTTATTGAAGTTTATACACTTTTTGTAACTGAAAGTTGTGTGTGCCATAACATTACCAAAGTAATTAAAAAATATTTGTTATGGAATTATGCTATGTATATGCAATTGGAAAGCACCGCTGTCTTTTCTAGCAAATTATCACATAATGCATATAGGGGAGAGAAAATTTCATAATAAATCACACTAGGACTCAAATTCTAAACTAGGAATGCTCAAAGCACCGTAGGGCTCAACAATTGTGAACGGAAATAAACTAGAGAATAAAAGCTGAAATCATTGTTGGCTTGGAATTTTGTTCTGACACAACTATTGTAGTACTATAATATCCTGATTTTTTAAGCCTAGGAAAATGAATAAGGAAAAGAAAAGAAAGAAAATGAGGAGAGGTTGCAGGGCCAAGGCCCAAACTGAGTCCAAGGTGGACTCGACAAGGGGGCCTTTGCAGCTGTATAAAAGGGGAAAAGAGGGGGGCAGCCAGCCAGCAGCATGCCCTAGCCCTAGCCCCGGCCGTCAGCCTACCTTTGCCGCCTACCTAAGTTGCCTCCTTGCCACATGCTGACGCAAGTCAGCCCTAGCCGTGTGCTACCTACACACCGTTGCCGGCCACAAGACTACCACAGTGCTGATTGCAGAGGAGGAGCAAGGGAGAAGGAGAAGATGAATATATGGTTTCATGATCCAATCTCCTTCGTCATTTGTTTTCGAGGCACAATGATATGGAAATCCTTGTTATGTTGTTAGATCAATAGAGGGAATTGTTGTTTTGGTTATGCCCTATTCTGGTTAATTATGCTGTTGAACCTTGCGAGAGTTTTGCGGTATCTACATCCTATTTCATAGCTTTGTCATGTTAGAAAAGTTGTAGGTTATCGTTTAGACTTTCCATAGAGTACAACATCACTGGATTTGGTTAAGTGGTTAAACATTATGGCTTCTAGAGTGTTGTTATCCATAATTCCAGGATCGTTGGTAGCACTCGTGTGGTTTACTTTATTCCATACCATGAAAGGTTGAATTAAATTATGGTCATAACTATGATTAGTTAGGTAATTTTTCATATATTTTAGAAGTGATAAGATTTGCTACTTTTATGTGGTGGAAAATAGATATAAAATTGTTAACTCTACTATTTAGCAATGTTTCAGATTGACCTTCGAGGTTAAAAACGATGGTTTAGCAACTTAATCAGATAATTTACATAACTAGGAAAGTATAGAAATTTTTGTGTAGATTCCATAAAACATGTGGTTCTCTATGTTTGGAGTTCATAATTATAAGTTATGGTTATTTGATCACTAGGACAACAGGTGGGTTGTCTAGTGAACAGGGGTTAAGTATGTTGAATTTGCGCGTAGGAGCGATCTTGATTTGTTTCATGTTCTTGTATTGTTATTGTATATTTTTTAGGTGATTATTGGATTTTTCCTGGGAGTGTTGTTTCGAGTTTGGTGCCACCTTTGCATCATTCTGATTTCCATGGCTAAAAGGCAAGTGCATGGTAGAGAGGTAGACATCAGTTTGTTTGCCACTTGTCTTTACAATTAATTTGTCATGATATATTTATATTTTATTCATACCTATTACAATGTCATGGTGATGATATGATAATGATAATGGTATTACCATGATGACGACATGATAATGATGATAATGTGTCATGTTAATGGATAATAGAACAATTGCATTCTTGCATCATGTGCACAATCATGTCATGAAAGAGAAAGACTCACCTCGGGTAAACATGTAAGACCTACTTTCGTAGGACTCCACGGGAGTAGAGAGATCCCCAATCCCTGCAGGACAAGCTAACGATAAGGTGAACACCGATGGGTTTGTGAGAGCCTCGGGAGATTTAACTTGTAATGCTTAACCCTCCAATTGGTCCTAGCATCACAAGAGAAATATCCCGCTCTAGGTGTATTATGTACCTCTCAGAAGCGGTACACATACACCTTCACAAACATCAATATTAAGACCTACACAAGTTATTATAATACCAGAATCTTCATATTTTACAACAATATAAACATACAATATCCAATTTTCATACATAGGGCCGACCAGCCAAATAACATGATAAAATCTCAAGTATGCAGCAGAAAACAGTAAATAAACTGAAATAAAACCATGAATTAACCATCATTAGTGTCTCAATGGCTTGCCATAACCTGCAGGGCAACCGACTGGGTTCAACCCATAGCAAAACGATGTTTCCTGCGTATCTTTCCTTACCCGATTCGATCTCAACACTTGCTGTATAGATTAATAAATAAAAGCAAAAAGTGAGTACACGAATGTACTCTGCAAGATTTTACCAAGCCTATACATAGCCACATACAAGCTTTACTTAATGGAGAAGGCTATAGGGTTCACTTTCAGTACAAAGTAATATTTCAATTTGAATACAATGTAGTTGATTTGAATCGCAAGTGAGCAAACATTTTTAATACTTCAAATAACAACGAGTAAATAACATTAAACAGCAATTAAACATCAACAAGTGGCTTCCCCTGCAGCACACAAACATAGCATGAGAAACCACTCTCAATACCACCCAATCAAGTTTTAAGTTTAAAATTTCAAAATGTTGAGTCTAACTCTTACACAACCTAACCAAGCATGTCATAACGAAGGACGTGGCTATTCGAATAGATTTAACCCTGTCGGGGTGTACAACTTTACCCACATGCTAGACTGCTCCTTCGCCAAGCTATATAGCACACATCCTTAGGTATACCGGCAGAGCTAAGTACTACGAGACATTTTCCAGTGAGATGTATAAGCTAAGAGCGGTCCATATGGGTGAAACCCTCTGTGAACCACCCTTGTGTGTGTAGACGGGGCTCCTAGAGGGGACCCATATGTTGTGTTGGACCCACCGGTAAAGCCTAGGTTAACTACTCCTCAAGGTAAAGCCTTAGTCAACTACTGATGCCCCTCGGGCGAGAGAATCTAACTGGATCCCACCCCACATATTCCCAACCACAACAGAACATTTTTCTCCCTAACACTACCACCTGCGACTCTGAGTTAACACACACCAAAGTACTAAGTCAAGAGAGGTTCTTGATGTGGCACCATGTAGCATTGTTACTTTGAGTAGTGTTGTTTCGTGCAATATAAAAGAGAAACAATGTGTGGCCGAGAGGGAGGAAGGTGAGGTCGGCCATGGAAAGCAAACCCTAGTTCATCAACCCCATGAGGAGAGGAGCATGAAGTCCGAGCCGCATGGAAGCAAGTAAGCGCATGGGCATGTGATCCAAGAAGAAAGCCAGCCACATGGGAGCCGTCTGGGAGCATGGAGTCGTGCGGGTGCAAGAGGGAAGCATTGCTAGCTTGAGAAGGAAACGTGTAATCTCACTTCCTCCATCTGGCGTGTGAAGCCAGGACACCATATTTAAAGCTGTGAGGAGTTGAGAAAACGAATGAATCATGCGCCACAAGTGAGGAAGGTCAAGCCAAGAAGGAATACAGAAGGGGAGCAGAGCCAAGAGGAAAGCCAAGTGCCAAAGGGGGTAACCGTGCCTTATAAGGACGACCAAGCTCATGGTTTCTATGTTGGTTCATTTTGGATAGGAATAAGGCTTTTAAACTGGAATTAATTCATGAATTAGTTTATATCTCTAAGATTGTTTACATTTAAAGCGAGTCACAATTGTAATAGGATAGTTTAAATCTATTTTCAACAATTAGAGTAGTTTAAATTTCTAATTAAAGTAGAAGTTTGCAATAGGAGTTAGAATCGGATATTGTCCATGAGAACTATTCATCCGACTCAGAATACTGTTCACATGTACTCTTCCGAATCGGTTACTGTTCATATACAACTCTTGTGCTTGCATGGGAGGCTATATAAATCACCCATGGCTACACTTTAGAGGGTAGACAAGTTATGATATGAGTTAAGAAATAGATACCATAGAATCACCATGGTCTTGGTGGCCATTGATGGCATGTGTTCATGAGATTTTTAGTTAGGAATTGCTCTTGGTGTGTTGTATTTTACTTGCTAGAACTTTGGTTCTACTACCCTTTGTTCACGTGTTGTGGTGTCCGTGGGAGAAGGTTTATCAAGGAGGTCTTGTTGTTCTTGTGTTGCGTAAGGGCTAGGGTTGTGAGGAAGCTATCATCAAGGTGTATCGTGAAAGATCAGGGCCAAACAACGCGATCCCGCTAGCTTGCTAATTGGATCCACATCAGGTGGTATCAGAGCACCCGTTGCTGAAATTTTTTGTTGATCGCGGATGGGATGATGGTTGAATACATGAAGACATATTATTCTCTACGCTTCGATCTGAACTCATGTGAGAGAAATCCATTGTGATAGATTTGGTCATCTCAATTCTATGCACGATGTCAAGTGGGAGCTACTACAAGTGCTGCGATGGTGGATAAGTTTGCTGCCATGAACTTGGCAAATCAAGCCTTCGTCGACCAATTGAAGCTCCAATTGATGCCGCACCCGAAACCGTATAAGGTTCGATGGCAAGATCAATACATTGTGATCAAACATCACATCGAGGTACGATTCACGTTGTGTGGACTTGCTGATTTGGTGGTGTTTGACGTGCTCCCTACACATATGCACGTGTGCTCATTGCTGCTTGGAAAGCCATGGACCGACCGGAGGAAGTGGAAAAAGGATTATTCTGATCCTTACGCTAGTTCTTCGGGAAGGTTGTATACATTTGTTTAGTGAGGACGACATCATTATATCGAGTCATACACTCCTGAGCAGCACTTGAATGATCGTCAATAGAGAGATCGTGCACAAGCGACTATTGAGAAGAAGAAAATTGATGCTACTTCTAAAAGTGGTTCAGCCACAGCAAAAGAAGAGGTGAAGCTACCGGGTGAGGGTACTGAAATTTTTTCTACCCCCGACCAAATGAAGGAGGACAATGCACTATCTAGTGGGCTAAACATCCAAGCCAAGAATGTGCAAGGCGACTATGTCGACATGGTGGCAAAACGGCAACGTTGGAGCCTATTCAAAACTCAATGCGAAGTCAATGGCAAGGTGTGCATGCTGATTATCGATGGTGGAAGTTTCACCAACATGATTAGCGAAGATTTGGTGTACGTATTGGGGTTGTCCACATGGAGGCATTATGAACCTCATTTTTGTGGGTTGGTTGAACAAGGCCAGAAAGTTGAAAATAACACATAAGCTGTGTGAGCTGTTTTCAGTTGGCGAGTATGTTGATCAAGTGGAGTGCGATGTTTTGCCATTGGAAGTGTGTGGCTTGCTGTTGGGAAGGCTGTGGCAGTACGATCGTGATGTCACACATTCCGAGAGAATCAACACTTCCACTTTCAAGCATGACGGCAATCTTCATGTGCTAAAACCAATGGTGGACAGTGCAATCAAATCTAAAATCAAGCTTACTGTTGAGGAGAAAAAGGCTTCGAAGATTACCCCGAAACCGAGGACGGTTTCGCTTGAAGCGGGAGGGGATGATGTGGTAGGAGGGGATGATGTGGTACCATGTAGCATTGTTACTTTGAGTAGTGTTTCAATATTGCAAACTGAGGTTACTTCACTAAGTAGTGTTGTTTTGTGCAATATAAAAGATAAGCAATGTGTGGACGAGAGGGAGGGAGGTGAGGCCGGCCATGGAAAGCAAACCCTAGTTCATCAACCCCATGAGGAGAGGAGCATGAAGTCCGAGCCGCATGGAAGCAAGCAAGCTCATGGGAGCCGTGTGGGAGCATGGAACTGTGCAGGTGTAAGAGGGAAGCAATGCTGGCTTGAGAAGGAATCCCATGATCTCACTTCCTCCGTCTGGCGTGTGAAGACAGGACATCATATTCCAAGCTGTGAGGAGTTGAAAAAATGAATCAGTCATGTGCCACAAGGGAGTAAGGTCAAGCCAAGAAGGAATCCAAAAGGGGAGAGTGCCAAGAAGAAAGCCAAGTGCTAAAGGAGGTAACTGTGCCTTATAAGGATGACCAAGCTCATGGTTTCTATGTTGGTTCAGTTTGATAGGAATAAGGCTTTTAAACTGGAATCAATCCATGAGTTAGTTTCTATCTCTAAGATTCTTTACATGTAAAGCGAGTCGCAATTGTAATAGGATAGTTTAAATCTATTTTTAGCAATTAGAGTAGTTTAAATTTTCAATTAAAGTAGGAGTTTGCAATAGGATTTAAAATAGGATATTGTTCACGAGAACTATTCATCTGACTCAGAATATTGTTCACGTGTACCGTTTTGAATCGGTTACGGTTCATATGCAGCTCTTGTGCTTGCGTGGGAGGCTATATAAACCACTTATGGCCGCACCTTAGAGGGTAGACAAGTTATAATATGAGTTAAGAAATAGATACCAGAAAATCACCATGGTTTTGGTGGCTATTGATGGCATGTTTTCTTGAGATTTCCAGTTAGGAATTGCTCTTGGTGTGTTGAATCCAATTGAGGTGTTGTATTTTCCTCGTTGGAACTTCGGTTCTACTACCCTTTGTTCACATGCTGTGGTGTGCGTGGGAGAAGGTTTATCAAGGAGGCCTTGTTGTTTTTGTGTTGTTGACTCGGGCACAAATCACACACCCAACAAACACACAATCTAACCATATGCCCAAGTTTAAATCTTTTTATTTGCACTTTTAGTTTTCAAATTATAACAACATAAGGTGCTAGACATAACATAGTAAAAAATGATTCATGTGATCAATGTAATCGACAAAGTCGACAACCGCCCAATCTACCAGAAGCTAAGCATTGATAAGCATCAAATTGAATAAGCATAAATAAACCATATAACATCCACCGAGCACTAATCATCAGCGGGAATATTAACTTATGCTAGTGACAGGGAATGAACAATTTTTGAGAATTCATGCAATAGGATTAGCTACATCTAATCACAAAATAACTTGACAATTAGAACATGCATACATACATTTGCAAACAAGATAATAGTTTGGAATATAATAGGATCAAATGCATCAAATTGGAGTTGATTTGATATGGTTTATGACCAAGCTTACTCTAGGTATACCTTTAACTAGAATACGTATTAAGAGCTATTTCTAGTTGAGTTCTATTTTAACATAGATATTGGTGACATTGGAGATTTTACTTGATTTTCAACTTGACGCATTATCTTAGGAATTCTTATTCTAAGTGTGTACTGATAAGAGTTCATATCTAATTGCTTTACAACTTTTATTAAACATCTCACTGACCTATTGATATCACCAAGATCAAGACATAAAGCTACTAACATATGGGTTCTGCATTTCAATTCTTGCCTCCCATTTAGCTTTTGTAAGATTAAGTGTAATAGCCAACTAATTTCAACCTAACTTCCTAATTGCATTTGAAAAGCCAAAAGCTCATTACCTAATTAAAGTATTCTCAGTTTATCGTCTCTATTAAACATTGCATAAAAATGATTTTGCTGTTTTGAGGTGTTGTTAACTAAATCTTCTCACTTAATTCAATCATTCATTTGTTAATTACATTAAAACATGCAACAGTAAAAAAATGTCATGCTTATGATGAGAATGCAACATGGACCACTAATTATATAAACATGGTAACACAATTTAACACTAAAGACTTTTACCGCAGCACTAGGCGTGTGAAACATCACTGGACGTTATCTTCTCAGCACTCGTTCGCGTCCACCATAATCGTCATCGTTCGACATTTTGCTTGGCTTCTTGTCTGTGATGAACCACAAAGGTCCTGTTCTGACCCGATCTTTTGGTGAGAAGGTAAGTTCGGTAGTAGTCGCTCAACTCTCACGATCCTAGCTACGAACTCGCAAGGCTCGAAACCACGCAATCGCTGAACTGCTTGATAAGTCGTTATCAACCGTGCACGAATACCCGGATGACCTGATCACTAAGATCAATTCCTGCATACACTGAAGAAGCATGCAAGAACAAGTTAAATAGGCAATCTGAAATTGTGAATAGAAATTGAAATTGTATTGATAAGTGGGGTTCCGAAGAACAATGTCCTGTTAATCTCGCTGAACAAGAGGACAAAGTATAAAGTAGCAAAGCTAAACTTCAATCAACAAAACCCGCCAAACCCTAAGGGTGGCGGCCACTATGTAAAGGAGAAAGAGAGGGCGGCGCGCAGTGCATGCTTATGCAGGCAGATTACCACATGAACAGTGCCAAACCCTAGGTGACCAGCCCGAATTACAAGGCCCATGGCCTATTAGCATAGGTGGCGTAGAACCAAGTTCCTTTACTCAAATATTGCTAAGTGTTGGCCTAAACAACTTGATATCTAGTATTCAAGCTAGATTCTACTAAGCCTAAGTATATACATATTCATTCGTCGTATGATCATCTCCATGCTTGGTGCTGCCATCATCTCCATTTAGCTTGCCACCCGAACCTTGATTCCTAAGTAAAATAATATCACGTGTTTTAGGCAACATCATAGAGTTTATAGAATATGGATGCACTCTGAGAAATAAAGTCACCTGATAATTTAGTTGGCGAGCACATGCTCTAGTAATTGGTCTTTGCACATCAGAAGCAGTAGGAATGGTTGTATCCGCGGAAGGGATGTTCTCATCAGTCCGCGTCCGCGTCCGCGTCCACCGTAGTCGTCATCTAATCCGCATCCCGCTCAGCTCCTCCCTCCGCGCCCACGTCCGCATCCGCATGCACCGCGCCATCCTCCATCACTGCTCTCCCTTGACGTCGTGTCCGTGAGCCGTTACCGACTCACGCCGCGCCAACTGGGGCTGCCGTGAAGCATTCATGATACATGCATGCGCCAGTGTGGTGATTAGGAAGAGAGATGTGGGGATGAACTTGAGTCACGGAGAGAAGAAAAAGAAGTGTCAAGGTTCTGTTGTTGGGAGAAGAAGATGGCAATGTGGAGGGGTTGGTTTGACTATGTGCAAAAATTGGGGACATGCAGTGGGTGATTTCTTTGGTTTTCTGCTTGGATTGTGAGGACTGAGGAGAGAAGATGGTTTGCTTGAGCTCATGAAGAGAAAAAGAATGGCTGGCAGTGTTCTTTGGTTGTTGGGGGAAGGAGATGGCGGGAGAGAAAGGGCAGAGAGGAGTGGGTTCGACTGGGAGTAAAACATGTTGTAAATGTAGACAACATTTTAATTCCAGATTTTATTATGAGGCAAAGATCACAAATAACTAGTGATGCATAAATTGATACTAACAGCAGGCTACACATTGCACTTCTAAACATACTCAATATCATGATTAAAATAGAATATATTGGTCGTACACACAACTTACAGTATAGGTCGACGAAGAGCGAAGCGAAGGCGGACTCGATGCGGTCACGGATCGTGAGCGTCGCGGTGTATCAAACGGTCGCGAAGATACGCTACTGTAACACCCTGACTATTCGGAAGCCAAGATGCCACCTAAGGATACAACATACGAACAATTTACGGAATAAGATTCAATATGCATCTATCCAAATATCAATAACAGGATAACGAGGTGAAAGCAGCCAATACATCAGTGGCGAATAATCAAGAAACTAATCATGGAACGACATGACATGAAGTTTAAACATTACTTAATACAGTCCATCTCTCATCAAGGAATATCAAAGTTGAAACCATTAATGAAATTATCAAGTAATGTTCTGTGTGCAACATGTTGGTCTACTCCCTTCCCAAAATCATCAACATCAGGGTGGATCACCTAAATAACATTGAAAGCAAGGGTGAGTCGAAACTCAGCAAGTACCATATTAGAATAATCAATCAAATAGTGGACAAATCAATTCAATTGAATTATGAACAAATCTTGCATCACATACATGATTGAATAGAACGAATACATGAATGAATGGAATGAAAGAATGCACTGAAGGAATGGACTAATCACAGCTTATACCGGTATAGCGAATGTAACACCCGTCGGTGTTCACTTAAAGTTACTGTATGAAGAACGTTTCATACGGGTGTCCAACGTGGCCCACATTGGAATGGTGGATCACACGTACCCATTCTGGAATTGATAGGTTTTCAAATGCCCATCTTTGGAATTGATGGGTCTTTCAAATGCCCATACTGGAATTGATGGGTCTTTCAAAATTCCACTCCCGTGGAAGGAAATTAAAGCATGTATGAATGGAATGAAGCAAGTAATATGAATGTCATCATCTTTTCTCAATTATCAATTTGAAACATATGAACATCATGAACAAGTGCAAGAACATACACGTATACATCACATTATCATGCAATCAATTGAAAACACCACAAGTTAATATGCAGTACTTGTCTGTACTGGAATATGAATGTTGAGTAACTTCGTGGATTGAAAACATGAATCATATAAACATTAGCATGAACACAAACACATCATTCATCAATGTAAAGGATTCAATGTACTTGCCTTTCGCGTTGCGACGCTCTAGCAAGCAATGAAGGTGTCCCCACACGCGATGCCTCACCGCCTACACAAGTGTTCCCGAAATAAGAACAACGTGGAAATACATTGCTACCGGTGTTCTACAATATCTTCTAACTACCCAATATACCGCACAGACCCGACTTGAAAACAAACTATTCAGCCAGATTTCAGCCCTTCTGATCAGCGGTACGATAAAAATCGTAATTAAATATCCGTAACTCATAATTAATTGAAACTAGTACTCAAATAATCTTAACGCACCAGGCTACAAAACTCTAGTTGGTGGAATCCTTTGATTCGGCCAAAACAGTGGCCTAAACAACAGTTGAAAACACTAACAGATATCTGCCCAGATTTCCGAACAGTGGTAAAGAAAATGATGTAACCTTTATTCTACTGATCCAATGGAGGTGATCTTTATCAACCTGGAAAGATAATTTAAAGGGCTACAATAACCTATTTGGGTGGCTGTTCTGAATCTGACTGTAACTAGATCAAAACCGAGGAGCAACCGACAGTATCTAAAATCTCTGACAGACAGAGTAGTGTGCGGTTAAAAATTCATATCTCCTAAATCACAGAGCGGAATCTCGTGATCTCGGTGCCAAACGAAAGCTAAGGAAACCAGGAACATAACTCTAGGAGACAAAAACCCGAGATTCGGCCTCTAAGTAATTCATAATGGTCCGACAAGAAAATCTGCCAAAACACGTCAGCTGTCCTGGACAGTCGCGGTAAAACTACCATATCTCCTAAACCCAAACTCCAAATTAGATGATCTCGGTGCCTAAAGAAAGCTAAGATCAAGGTCTACAACGTTATAAGAGGTGGGAAGATCAGAAAACGTACGGAACTTATCCAAATCTGACGAACAAATCTGGCGCACGACAGGGAGGAGGGTGGCGGCCGGTTGGAGAGGGGGAGGAGGGGGTGGTGGCTTGGGGAGGGAGTGGGGAGAGAGAGGGGAGAGGCTAGGGTTTGGGGGAGGAAAAACCCCTCCTTGGCTAGCCCCTCTCATGGGCCCCTCCTGGGCTGCGGCTCAGGCCCAGGTTGTCGGAAGATCGCTGAAAACCCCCCGCCGATTCAGGAAATTTCAGTTCTTGTTTGCCTTTTCCCTCCCCAGATGCTTTTCTAATTACCCGATCCGAATTCGGGGTATTACATTCTACCCCCCTTAACAGGATTCGACCTCGAATCTGCACGCCAATCTAATCGTAAGGAAACTACGACTGGAATGAAATAGCGATATTCCAAGCTGGAATTGCTCAGATACCCGCTTAACACTCGAGCACACCAGACGATGCGTAGTTCGCATAAGTACCCGAGACGGTCAACGCGATAAGCCAACGTTCCCATTTCTACAACTTTCAAAAACGAAGAGAATCCAACTAGAAATAGAGAGTCCTCATCGCATCCACGCAATGCTAACTCTCCACCAAAAGGTTAGATTCCAAATTTGACAATCATCTCGAAAACAAATCAATTTTCCAAATAAGCAGTTTACAAATGAACACCACGACAACCAAAGGAGAAATCACTCGAACGCCCAAACCAAATACTTGCGGTTTGTCTGAATTTGGAAAGAATCAACACGCCAACACAGTGCCAACTCAAATTGCGGAAAACACAAGTCAACGACACAAAACTCAAACGAGAATAAAAAAACGCCTCATTATCCCACGAATCATCCTTTGCCACAGTTCCTCGCTTCTAGTAATAAAATTTCTCTCGAACCTTGAAATTCGAATTCATTGCCTACCACATGAGCTTAAACCTCTTAGTTAAACATCCTCAAATTATGCTCAAATTGAAATACATCATACATACCATTGTGGAGAGGCTATATTGAATCCACCGAATACTCTAAATAACTCGTTCTACTAACCAAAATTGATTTGATAGAAGGCGTTCAAAGCAACACAGAATAGGTCCCACACAATGACATTACCTCCAATTTCCAAGAACAACAACTCAGAATTCTTAACACGCACGTTCATATACTTCATCAGAAGGGTTCTATCAATTATCATTCCACTGCTCAGGAAACTCTATTATTCCACTCTCTCTACACACAATCATTGAGTGACCAAAGGTCTAGCATGAAAATGCAAAGGCCAGATTTAATCTCCAAGACTTCTACTACAAATTGCAATTACAACAGATAGGTAAATCAATGGATTGAATCTACAACATTCTCACAATTCTAACATACTCACTTATTGACATCCTCAAAAATTACCCACATAATCTCGCAATCTTATCCAATTGCGTTACTCTATAAAATTAATCAAGGTCTCCATACCTTCGATAATCCTCAACCTTTTAACATGAACTGAAGTTCTGGAATTTCTCTATACTATAGGTTCTACTCAATCGTAACACTATTCAGACTTACTTCGAAGCCAAACATTCTATGTGAATTATTTTCCCTCCAAGAGGTACAGATCAAAACCAATTCATTTTCTACTACTCCTCCAATAGTTTGGTAGCAAAATCTCACCATTACCAAACAGTTGCCAATTTATACTTTGCAAAACTTGGTAACATAAAATTGTTGATTCCTTTCCAAAAGAAAGCGGCGAAAAAGGACGAATTTCGTCACACAGAAAAAAAATTACTCCTCAGAGCGAGCACGAAACCAAAGAAATAATGTGGTAACGAGGATCTTGGAAAAACAAAAGTTGAATTCACGGTTGAGGGCACACATTCCTCAAAAGAAAATAGCAAGTAACAGCCGATAAGAAAAATGACATTCCGATTGAAACTCGACATCTCTTGAGTGGAAAGAGCAGAAAATTTAGGCATGATTCGATCAACCACAGGTTACAAAACTTGATTCAAATTATCAAATGCTTCTACTGCACTCTTTTCTTTAACACAACAACTGGTCCTTGAACTAACAACACTTGCCACAACGAACAAGGTAAGTTCTTTAGTCCAATCCATAGAACTATTTAAGAACCAATAAAATTCTTCGACACGCCAAATTTGCTCGGAACAGTTCATCTACTCATGAAACATGAGATCCAAATTATCTCAGCAACAAAACTCGAAACATTTTCAGTTACAGGATTTCACGGAAAGCAAACAGATTAATTTCCTCTTGAAGAAATCAACGAAAGTTTTCTTTGATTGCAACCTTACGTTGCGAACTCAAACCAAAGAGCATTTAAGACCAAATCGTACGAAACTCTTAAGAAGCAATAGGACTTTCCCATACACCATTTTATTTAAAATAATTTTTGCTACTAGAATATTCTTGGGCTCCAAACGATCACAGAAACGAAACTTGAAGTATTCTCATTTAAGCGATTTCACCAGTGGCGGTCAATTTACTTCAAGTATTAACATCAATCTCAAAACTACAATTAGAAAACTGTAGGACCGGAAAGGCGACTAGGGGGGGGGGTGAATAGGCGCTTTCACAACTTTCTCGCCTAAATCAAATTCAACACGAACTTTACTCCTTTAGCTATGAAAGCTAAGAAGATCGATAAGCACACAGTGAAGCCTTGTCTTTGAATTCGACAAACCCGACAACCACCACGACACAAAGTGGAGACTTAATCTCAAAGGGTTGATCAGAGCACAGGCGGTCCGACCGGCTACCAAGGGCGATCGACCGACGTTCAACCCAATGATCGACCAAAAGCTGTCTGGCGGTCGGACCGGTGGATGGTTCGACCAGGCGATGCAATGTCGAATATACTGGCGGTCGGACCGCCGTTGAAAGACCGGTCGGACCGGTAGAGTCCAGTACTGAAAAATCCTACCCAAATCCAAAACGAAATTTGATCCAACTTTTGATTCGACCAATGAAACTTGACCAAATTTCGAGCACACCTCCCTAATGATATTGGAGACCTATTTCTAGCGGCGATCCTTGGATCCACCTCGCGAAACAATCTCTCAAGGATTAAACAAAGAAGTGCACAAACCCTAGAAATATGAAAATCTTTGATTCAAGACTTGCTTGTGGGAATTGATGGTCTAGATGATTCTAGGAGTATTCCCACACATCAAAGCAAGACAAAATGGGTCAAGAGACCAAGCATAAACCCTTGAATCAAGGAAGCACAAAATTCATTCAAATGAGAGAAGAACACAAAAGGGGAGACAAATGATCTCACAAGCAAGCATCACAAGATTGATTGATCTCACAAGATGCTTACAAAGCCACTCCAACAAGGAGGACAAGAGCTCACCCAAGGAGCATACAATCTCTCCCTCTCTTCCTCTCCAAACCCTAACCCTAGAAAAGGCAAAGGGGAAAACAAATGAAAGCTTCAAGGGGGTTTTACATCTCCCCTTCTATTTATAGGAGAGGACTAGGGTTACACTTTTGGGACCCATTCACACATGGGACCCACACACAACATCTGTTGAAGCAATCGCCTACTTCACCACGTGTAGGTTGATCAGCGGTTCTCATCGCGTCGCCAAGCCTCTCTTGTCCGAATCACATCGGAACCTCCCAGAGACTTGCACCGATATCCGCACCGCCTGATCCAACCAGCTGTACCGAACCACCCGTTCGATCCATCTTGCCCATCCTGCACCATGCTTGAGTCACACGACCTCACCCGGTATCCATGATCGTTCTGGACCTCGGCTCTCCAAGCGTAGTCCCGATCCACTCACCGTTGACGTCGTTGACCTGCAAGCCACCTGCACGGCAATAGACAAACAAACCGTTTCCGGGAACAAGTTCTTCACAACTTGACCCACGTTAGTTCCACAATGCAATATACATCAATAAAGCATTGATAACTAAACATTAAACACAATCAACATGCATCAATGCGAACTTGGCAAACCTCCAAGTCACTGCCGGTTTGACCGCATTTACAGGGCGGTCCGACCGATATCGAGCGATCGGACCGCTCCCACAAGCGGTCGGACCGGTCAAAAGACAACCAAAATTCCAAGTTGAAAATCCGAAACCTTCTGGAATTTTCAACTCAATAGAACTTTTGACTGGGAGCTCCAAAAATGATGAAACCACATCCAGGAGACTCCCCTCACCTGCCTTCACAACCTATTTTTGGATTAGCTCCAAAATCCAATTTTAGGTCAGACCGGTCCGACCGGCCACCACTGCCGGTCCGACCGTCCCATCGGGCGATCGACCGCCCCACATAACGTCGCCGACCGCTGTGGTGCGATAAAGATGAAGCAAACCCCGAAAACGCGAGATTTTGCAAACCAACAAAGCCATTGCCAATTGACTCATCATCCTGAGATCGTGCACATATCCTCACGATATCCACAATCTCCCCCTTGATGAACACATTGGCAATTTCCAAGAAAATGTGGTTTTTCGAAATGAAAAGTAAAAATCGCCGTTTTCGCATAAAGGCACAACTCGATCCAAAAGCAAGAAAAAGCTTAGGAACCGACCAAGCTGGCTTCAGAATAGAATAGGCAAGTGAGATATGGAAATGAACGCACAAAAGGATTCAAATTCCAGAAGATGGCCAAAAATCTCACTAAGGTCCATATGAAAGGCAATATGTTCTATTTGACCTTTGATCATTGTGAGTCTTCTTGAATTGCAATTCAAATCAGAAAAAGGCAATAAAACCCAGAGACTCAACTCACTATGATCACAAATTTTCAAAAGGTTCACAAATTTTTTTTTGTATGTGTGTTCTTTTATGTTTGAAACCTTCTGTAAACCAAAAGCTCCAAAACAGCATTTTCTTCAATCCTTCTCCCCCTTTGACAATGAATTCATCAAGATGCATGAGAGAAGAACGAGCATGAAGAAATGACTTTATTTGAAATTTATCAAAAGGAGCCATGACCATTATCTATGAAAACAGTACAAGTATTATACCAAGCCATATAAGGAGTATACGCTATATTCAATCATGGCAAAACATGTACTGCAAAGCTAAGACCAAAATAGCAGCAATCTGAGATTAAAAGAATTAAAATCATGAAAGGTTGCTCAATATCATAGTTCCACTAAAAGCAACCAAAAATGAGTCAAGCCATGTCTATAAGTAAAAAGAGACTCAACACAAGAACTGAGGCATTTTGAGCAATAAGAGTATTCTTTTGAAGCAAAACTCAAGCACTTAGCATTTTGAGCATTTCCTAAAAGGATTTTTCCTCTGTGCTAGATCTCAAGCCTTGCCACGACCATCTCAAGCGATAAGCTTAAAAGAGTGGTCTAGGTCATCCAAAACTCCCCCTGAGTTCATGCCTAGTGCAATGGCAAGCCGTCTCATGAGAAAGGATTGGTGAGATCAGTTTTTTCTCACAGAAAATCTCATTTTTCATTTGCTTGACTTAATAAGATAAAAAGCTCATTTTTCATCTCAAAATAAGTTCAAGACTCAATTCAACCTATAAGACATGGCAAGAATCATAAGAGGATCACTAGAGCAAAACTAGTCACAAGATCCAACAAGACATGATTCGATTCAATTTGCTCACAGATATAAAGCTAGCAAGGCAAAAGCTAAGCTAAACAAGAAGAGCCATAAAAGAAGTCTAGCAGACTATCACTTGATATGACAAGGTATAGAGTATGAAATCAAGTCATACAAGGATAATAATCAAAGCTCCACTAATTTTATTATACAATGCAAGACAAATGAATTGAAACATGCATTATGATACAATGAATGCAAAAAGAGCAAATTCCCTCAAAACATCCAAGCCTCAGTATTGGGATTTGAGATAAAAGTTCTAGGAGTCCAGTACTGAGATGGATGAGGCCTGGGAATAGCAAAAGAAGCAGCAGAAAAATGATTAGGCACAAAATCATAAGAATGCCCATGAGCACCACCTGGACCTCTCCAAAACGATCTACCAAAAGACCGATACTCCCCCTGTCTAGGTGCTACCCGTGGTCTATCCTCACGATATCCAAGACCAAACTGCTGCCTGGACCCACCAAAAGAGTCAACAGAGTTCTCTACAAACCTAGGCCTATAAATGGTACGCTGAATAGGCTGCCCGGCTCTAGAGACTACAGCTGAAGAAGAGACTCCTCTAATGGATCTCAAATTGCTCACTCTCTCTTTCCTCTCAATTTTTGCTCTCCGGAAGCAAAACTCAACCGTGTGGCCCTCTTTCTTGCAGAAGGTGCAATGGTACTTGACCTTTTGAGGGGTCCGTACTGGTGAGACAGAAGCACCTTTCTCGCTAGAAAGAGATTGAGCAGAACCTGCAGATTTAAGAACAACCTTTGAAGTCATAGGAGGTTCTTGCTCAACCAAACCACTTTTCACAATTCTAGCAATCTTTGGTGTGAGATTCTTGGAAAGCTCTAGGGACTTAAAGCCTAGGCCACTGTTTTTCACACTCACCTTGGATTGGTCTAGAATCAAGTTGAGTTTCTTTTTCCCACTAGAAAACCTCTCAAGAGTCATTTTGAGGTAATCGTTCTCTTTTGCCAAAACTCCACAATTTGAGCACTTTTTAGAATCGATTGCCTCAACATGTTTGCTCTTAAGAAGGTCCACTTCCACTTTAAGAGCCTCACAAGACATACAATAGGACTCTCCAATCCTATTCAACTGCTCCTTGAATTTGACTCTAAAAGACTCTTGTATCTTACCAATAGCAGTTTCAATTTCAGCATGCAACATACAAGAGGAAGAATCAATAACTTTCTTTGAAGCAGTAAGAGACATGGATCTTTCAATTTTAGCTTTCTCTTCAAGAGTCTTGTTTAAAGCTTCAATCTCAATTGTAAGCTTAGGGCAATTTTCACAAGAGGCAATTCTAGAATAAGCAACCATTTCAGTCATCTCTTGCATTTTAATTCGATTATTCTTACAATGAGAACAAGTGTGACTAGCATCAAATTTTTTCAATTCTTTTAAAGAGCTATCCAGTTTTAATTCTAGCAAAGCACAGTTTGAGCAAGTTAACGGAATAGCATCTAAAGCAGTCACATCAAGCGGAATGGCATTCATGCAAACATAACTAGACTTGAGAGATTCTAGTTCAGAAAAAGCATTTTTCAATTGTTCTTCAACAGAGGAGTGAGCATTTGTAACATCCCAATTTTCAGAGCTTTCAAAATCCTTTGATTAGTTAGTAGGAAGAAAATTCACCATCTGGATTTATTTGAATTTAATTTAAAAGCTTAATATTGGACTTTGTGTAACAAATAATATAATATGAATATTTCCAACATGGACAATAGTCAAAACTATTTTATTTGGATTCTATGAGCTTGGTTGTATTTTCTAGAATTTTCTGGAATTTTTCCAAGTTCATTTGCTATTTTCCATTGCTTATTTGGATTTCTGGTATTTTCTTAAAAAGAAAAGCTATTTTAAATCTCCAAATAGTAGTTGGGCCGAATTCCTTCGGCCCAGTCCTGTTCATCTAGTCCCGATCCTTCGTGGCCGTCCGATCAGATTTGGACGCTTGGATCTCCGCGCGCGCGTCTCTCTCCCTCCACGCGCTCCGTTAAATCTCAGCCGTTGGATCGCGAGTGGACGACCAGATCTCCGTCTACGCGCGCGCCTCGCCCTGTCCCTGACGCGTGGGCCCGCCGAGGTCGTCGTCTCCGACCTGATCTTCTTCGTCTCCGCGTTAACGCCGCGTCCGCCATTTTCGCGTCTCCGAGCTCCGTCCGACAATCTCGCAAACGGCCCCGATTCTTCGCACGGACGACGCCTTCCAGAAGCCCTCACCTCCCCGGACTCTTTCAAACACGTTTGAGTTCAAATCCGCCGCCTCTATCCCGTTTTCTTCGCGCGTTCGTTTCGGACTCCGTTGAACCCCGCCGCCATCTCGCCACCCCAGTCCACCCCAGGGCCTATAAATAGGTCCGAGGATCGCCAACACCTCGTTTACGGATCCGCCACCCACTCACCCCAAGAGCCCTAGAGCGCGCGGTTTAAGAAGTGGGTTTCGGTCACGAAACCCTAAAAACTCAATTGCGCCGCCGGTGGCGCCGCCTCCGTGGAGCCGTCGCCAAGTCCGCCGTCCCAGACCTACCTCCGGCTACCACCCACGCCGCTGGACCTCACCGAGTAGCCATCCGACAAAACCCGAGCGTCTCGCCGCCGAGCTCGCCACGGCCACCTCCGTCGTCCTCTTGGGCCTAGACCAGTACAAAAAGGTTCGCAAGAGAGAGCTTCCGCTGGTGCCACCCACTCGCCGGCGATCACCGCAGGCGTGTCGGTCGGTCGAGCCGCCGCCGCAGCCTGTTGTCGTCACGACGTGGACGCCCGATCACCACCACCTCACCTCTCGCGCGTACGTGTCGGTGCGTGGCGCCGCGTCGATGCCGCAGCGCACGCGGCGCGCCGGCTTCGGCTCGACGGATCCACAGGCTCGGTGGACTGGTCCACCGTGGTCAGTGTCACGGCGTGTGGGCCCCACACGTCCGGATTTCTTGTTATTTATCTTTTCCGGTTTTCCCAGGGCTGACGTCATGCTGATGTCATGTTTGCGCAATAATCCGATTTTTCTGTTGGGAAATAATTCGGAATTCCAATAAATCCTATTTTTAGGGTTTTCTTTTGTTTCAAACTTTGGAACCTCATAACTTTTGCATCCTAACTCCAAATCCATCCATTCAAATTTCTAAATTTGTATAAAATCAAGATCTATCTATTGGAGATTTTTAATTATTTTATTGGAGTTAATTGCTTCTGTTATTTATTTATTCTTGTTGTTTGCTTATTCTGAGTAGACTTGACGATATACGGAGGGTTTGAGGAAGAAGGAGCTTTCAAGACCAAGACCAGACTGAACCTATTCCAAGGCAAGCTATACCCTTGACCATCTTGATTCCCAGTTTGCTAAAAGTATTTTAATTTAAATTACTGCATCTTAATTCAAGTATTTACATAAATGTTTTGGGTGTAGTAGTTAATTCCATATTGTTATGCCTTCCTTGTATAATTGTTATGCCTTGATCCTTTGTCACCCTAGTTGATATTTAGTTGGTAATATTGTAGCACCAACGTGGGTTGGTTAGTGCGATTAGATTGCTTAGCCATGCCACGAATCTCCATGTCATGTGAGGCTATGATTATTTAAACGACTAAGTGAATATGCAACTGTGGTAAAATCTGTGTGTACTGTGTCTTTGTTATGGCATGTGTTGCACTTAATCAACCGGTGGAAAAAGGATTTAGGCGAGGCATGTGGTGGATCTTGTGTGAAATGGTGGGTGTGTGAACTGTGTGCATGGGAGCTAATCTGTGTGGCATAGTTAGCAAATGGTAGTCTTGCCTTGGTCAATTAAGGACCTCACCATGTGTGCCATTGAACTGAGCCTATCTGCATAACCACATGTACATTTTGAGACAGGCCTAGCATAGTACGATCGGATCCAAATGCTTTGTTATGGTTAGTGCTAGCTACACTAATTATATCTTGTGGGTAAAGTGTACAACTCTGCAGTATAATATAATCTATTCGAATAGCGCGTCATGGTCATGGGCATGCTCGGGGATTTCACACTAGGGTAGTTTTTCATAAAGCTGTGTGGGGAGGAGGCGTGTGATATAAATCATCCGCTATGTGAATAATCGGTTAAGCTGTGTGCGTCTTTGTGAAATCAATTATCAAATTATTGTTATCTAATTGTTTTACTTGTTATCAATGTATATTTATTATTCAATTGCAAACATTGCATTTATGCAAAAGAACCACGAATGCCTTTCCCTTGTAAAAAGCCAGCATGTATATATATATTGCATCTATGTGGTGTGGCTTATAGTACGGTGTGTACTCACGCTTGTTTTGACGAATCAAGCAGAAGAGGAGGAGTCTTCACCAGCTTTCGAGGAGGAGTTTATCGAAGGTGCCTAATCGCGAGGTCTTGACCCCAGTCGGTTGCCTGTGGTGAATCGATGGGATGCCGCTGCCGTTTATGTTTCCGCTGCTTTATTTCTCTGTTAGCCCTGCGTGGCTTAAATAAATGTAAACTCGACCGTAAGGTCAAACCATTATTTATTTATCGTTTATGCTATTATTCGCTTGTGTGGATCGATATCCACCTTTGTTAACACTGTGTGCACTAGCGTGATCCTGGACTAGTGCACGAAACACAGAGGATTCCGAATCGAAATTTTGGGATCCGACAGCATTATTCAAGCTTGACAATTCATTAAGCAAGCTAGAGCATGAATCACAGAAATCATCAGGATTAATGGATTTGAGCCTAACCACTTCTAGGCTCAAATTATCAATCATAGTATCCTGTTTCTTAATCAATTTAGCTTGCTTATGCAATTTTTGTTCGGCAAGCACCAAAACCCTTTTCATGTCAGGAAGCGAAAGGCATACCTCATCGGGATCACTACAAGGATCCTCGCTGTTGGAGGAGTAACTGTCGTGGCTGTTCTTAGCCATAAAGCACATGCCTGTGAAATCACGTGCCTTCTTCTTGCCACGGGAGTCACTCTTGTCGTCCTCCGTCTCCGAGTCCACATCTTCCATGCTCACATCCTCTAGAGCTTCAAGGACTCGGCTGACAAACTTGCGATAGTTTGTCTTCTTGGACTTAGCATCCCTCGCTTGAGAATGCCTTTGTGACTCCTTATCCTCCTTGCCCTTCAGCTTGGGGCATCTAGAACGAATGTGGTTGGGCTCACCACACTCGAAACAAGTGACAGGTCCACCTCTCCTCCTACTCCTCACATTGTTGTAGGCTCTCGTGAATTTTGTGGATAGGAGGGCTAAGTCATCTTCAGGTAGTCTCTCAAGTTGCTCATCGCTCAAAGAATGCAAAGCAGACAAAGAAAATCCAGATGAGCTAACATTAAAGGAATCAGCATATCTACCCTCAGATTTGTCAACCACTAAAGCCATCGGCTCTGTTGTGGGGAGACGCGAGATAAAATCAATCGATGCGTCTTCAACCTAGAGTAAAGCTTATCCATGGTAAGCTCGCTCATGATGATGTTGTCATTGATGGCGATGATCTTCATCCCCGGACCTTCACATCTAAAGCACCCAAAAGTCAAGTGCATTTTCAGACTCAGTAAAAATAAGATCAACAGCGCGGAGATCATGAAGAATTTTAGAAAATCTCCCCCACAGCTCATCTAAAGATTCACCAGGTCTTTGCTCGATCTTGGAGTATGCTTTCTTAAGTCGGTTCGTCTCACTTCCTTGATCGCGATGGACCCTCGTGATAATCACAAAGAGTCCGCCAGATCTCATGAGCAGACGACAAATGAGCGACACGCTCGAACTCCGATCGACTAAGGCCTTGAATCAAAAATTCGAGCCCCTCCGTTGTTCTCCACATCCGAGTGATCAAATTATCATCGGCTGGCACGACATAAGGGTGTTTCACCTTAAGCCAAATTGCGTGCCCTTGAGCCTCGATGTAGGCCTGCATTCGGGCCTTCCAATATGCAAAATCAACTCCATCAAAAACATGTGGCCTGATTGAATATCGCTCAGTCGCCATGGCTCCAAAGACCGGTTAAGATCTATGAGAAGAGCTAACCGGCTCTGATACCACTTGTAGGACCGGAAAGGCGACTAGGGGGGGCGGTGAATAGGCGCTTTCACAACTTTCTCGCCTAAATCAAATTCAACACGAACTTTACTCCTTTAGCTATGAAAGCTAAGAAGATCAGTAAGCACACAGCGGAAGCCTTGTGCTGAATTCGACAAACCCCGACAACCACACGACACAAAAGTGGAGACTTAATCTCAAAGGGTTGATCGGGCACAGCGGTCCGACCGGCTACCAAGGGCGGTCGACCGACGTTCAACCAATGTCCGACCAAGAATCGTATCGCGGTCGGACCGGTGGACAACGATTCGACCCAGCGAGACAATGATGCGAATATACGGCGGTCGGACCGCCGTTGAAAGACCGGTCGGACCGTAGAGTCGATCTTGAAAAATCCTACCCAAATCCAAAACGAAATTTGATCCAACTTTTGATTCGACCAATGAAACTTGACCAAATTTCGAGCACACCTCCCTAATGATATTGGAGACCTATTTCTAGCGACGATCCTTCAGATCCACCTCGCAGAAACAATCTCTCAAGGATTAAACAAAGAAGTGCACAAACCCTAGAAATATGAAAATCTTTGATTCAAGACTTGCTTGTGGGAATTGATGGTCTAGATGATTCTAGGAGTATTCCCACACATCAAAGCAAGACAAAATGGGTCAAGAGACCAAGCATAAACCCTTGAATCAAGGAAGCACAAAATTCATTCAAATGAGAGAAGAACACAAAAGGGGAGACAAATGATCTCACAAGCAAGCATCACAAGATTGATTGATCTCACAAGATGCTTACAAAGCCACTCCAACAAGGAGAACAAGAGCTCACCCAAGGAGCATACAATCTCTCCCTCTCTTCCTCTCCAAACCCTAACCCTAGAAAAGGCAAAGGGGAAAACAAATGAAAGCTTCAAGGGGGTTTTACATCTCCCCTCTTCTATTTATAGGAGAGGACTAGGGTTACACTTTTGGGACCCATTCACACATGGGACCCACACACAACATCTGTTGAAGCAATCGCCTACTTCACCACGTGTAGGTTGATCGGTGGTTCTCATCGCGTCGCCAAGCCTCTCTTGTCCGAATCACGCCGGAACCTCCCGCAGTCTTGCACCGATATCCGCACCGCTGATCCAACCATTGTATCAACCACCCGCTCGATCCATCTTGCCCATCTCGCACCATGCTTGAGTCACACGACCTCACCCGGTATCCATGATCGTTCTGGACCTCGGCTCTCCAAGCGTAGTCCCGATCCACTCACCGTTGACGTCGTTGACCTGCAAGCCACCGCACGCAATAGACAAACAAACCGTTTCCGGGAACAAGTTCTTCACAACTTGACCCACGTTAGTTCCACAATGCAATATACATCAATAAAGCATTGATAACTAAACATTAAACACAATCAACATGCATCAATGCGAAATTGGTAAACCTCCAAGTCATCGCTGGTCCGATCCGCCTTACAGGGCGGTCCGACCGATATCAACGATCGAGCGCTCCCACAATCGCGGACGGACGGTCAAAAGACTTAGCAAAATTCCACTTGAAAATCCAAACCTTCGGAATTTTCAACTCAATAGAACTTTTGACTGGGAGCTCCAAAAATGATGAAACCACATCCAGGAGACTCCCCTCACCTGCCTTCACAACCTATTTTTGGATTAGCTCCAAAATCCAATTTTAGGTCAGACCGGTCCGACCGACCACCACCGCCGGTCCGACCGTCCCACTGGCGGTCTGACCGCCCCACAACGCCGGTCAGACCGCCTGTGGTCTGACATCATGAAGCAAACCCCGAAAACGCGAGATTTTGCAAACCAACAAAGCCATTGCCAATTGACTCATCATCCTGAGATCGTGCACATATCCTCACGATATCCACAAAAACACCTAGAAAGACTCATGCGAAAAGAGTGGGTCGAGTCTTTCTCAAAAGAAGAGGCACATGAAAATGATTTTCGCCAACTAGAAAAATCATTTACCACTCGCACTGAATACAGGACCAAGGGGAAAACCAATTAGGCGAAGAGTTCCGAAAACATATCTGAAGTCCACAGTTGAGGCACGAGGAGAAAATCAAACTTCAAATGAGAAGAAGGTACTGGCTTTGAAAGTTAGAAATTTCAATGCGGTAAAGGCATAAGGTTTCATCAATATTAGCATGCCAAGAAAATAGGTAGATCTAGTACTTATGTAAGATCAGCAAGTAGATGTTTACGAGGAGAACACTCCAACTACTCGAAAAGGAATGAGTTGAGTCAAAAATTTATTCAATGAACTTTGTGAAAGGTAATTCATATTCTCCAAAATACCAAACGGATAACCAGGTTACCTTTACCAGCAAGAAAGATAGGACTATCATAAAAGAGAATGATATTGTCATTAATAACGTTTACAAATAGTAAAGAGAGCTCAGCAGTCAGGAAGACAAAAAAATTGTTTTGAGAAACAAATAGGGACCAATAGAAACCCCTAGCCCATAATTTTTGTTTGAGTACAACCTCCGACTTAATCACAACACAACACCACCAACGGGTTTTAACACTTTTCTTCAGAAAAGAGACGCATTAAACTTCAACAAGCGGAATGATCTAAAAGAAATACATGGAGCCAATGCTTTCTTGTGTCAACGAACTTGCAACAGAAAACTCTCGTTATTCAAACTATCAAACGAGTAAATGAGTCATTTTTTTTCAATATGAAAGACGGAACAACCATAGAGATAGCAATATTGCCAATTGTCGAAGATCACTAGTGGTAAAAGCAACTCAACAATAAAAAAACAATAGTGTTTTCAGGGAACCATTAAAGACCCAATGAAAGTCATCTACCATGCATCATGAACCCAAGAGAAATTTATCAACCACCACCGGACAGGAGCTTGTCAAATTCAGAATTCAAAGAAGAGAACGACTTTCTAAAGTAATCCACAAGAAAAATGCAAGGCCAATGCACACTTAATAAAAAACTTTGCAAAAGAAATCTTCCAACGCCCGAAATTCCAAGCAAACAAATAAGTTAAATTTTCCAACAGGGGTAAAGCATAACTTCCGTGAAAAGATAAATCTTGCAATTTAACTATGCTCATGCGGAGCAGTAATATCACAATAGTTGAAAGTACAATAACTGTTTCAAAGAACGATTAGAAACCTACTGGAGCTTGCCCTCCTCATTATAACCCTCCTTTCAAAAGAAATTCACGAATTACAAGAAACTACAACCAGGAAACCAGATACAAATTTGAGAAAGACAACAATCTTCAACAATGAGCTCAGGCTCAACACAGAACTATGGAACAGGGGTAAGAACTTCTCTACTCTCATACCACGAACAGTGGTGTAGCCTGGCAAAACCCAGGACAACAACCACAAACTCAACTGCTCAACGTCCGCTACCGATACGCATAGCTAATCAATCAATTATGAATATATAGGATCATCTCGTGACAATCATAGAATAATTCATAGATATAGGATACCACATCATGTCACAGATTAACAACATGAGAGATAGTACAGAAACAATTCTACACAGTACTACATAATGAACCAAATCACTAGAAATGCGAAAGCAATGGATTTTCGAAACCCCACCTACTGTGTACAGTGTGTCATTTTAATACTTTTCTACTAACCACGGACCTAAAGCCCGCTCTGATACCAACTGTAACACCCTGGCTATTCGGAAGCCAAGATGCCACCTAAGGATACAACATACGAACAATTTACGGAATAAGATTCAATATGCATCTATCCAAATATCAATAACAGGATAACGAGGTGAAAGCGACCAATACATCGATGGCGAATAATCAAGAAACTAATCATGGAGCGACATGACATGAAGTTTAAACATTACTTATCTGATCCATCTCTTATCAAGGAATATCAAAGTTGAAACCATTAATGAAATTATCAAGTAATGTTACGTAGCAGCGTGTTGGTCTACTCCTTCCCAAAATCATCAACATCGGGGTGGATCACCTAAATAACATTGAAAGCAAGGGTGAGTCGAAACTCGGCAAGTACCATATTAGAATAATCAATCAAATAGTGGACAAATCAATTCAATTGAATTATGAACAAATCTTGCATCACATACATGATTGAATGGAATGAATACATGAATGAATGGAATGAAAGAATGCTTGAAGGAATGGACTAATCACACTTATACGGTATAGCGAGTGTAACACCGTCGGTGTTCACTTAAAGTTACCGTATGAAGAACGTTTCATCACGGTGTCCAACGTGGCCCACATTGGAATGGTGAATCACACGTACCCATTCGGAATTGATGGGTTTTCAAATGCCCATTTGGAATTGATGGGTCTTTCAAATGCCCATCTTTGGAATTGATGGGTCTTTCAAAATTCCACTCCCGTGGAAGGAAATTAAAGCATGTATGAATGGAATGAAGCAAGTAATATGAATATCATCATTTTTTCTCAATTATCAATTTGAAACATATAAACATCATGAACAAGTGCAAGAACATACACGTATACATCACATTATCATGCAATCAATTGAAAACACCACAAGTTAATATGCGTACTTATGCATCTTTGGAATATGAATGTTGAGTAACTTCGTGGATTGAAAACATGAATCATATAAACATTAGCATGAACACAAACACATCATTCATCAATATAAAGGATTCAATGTACTTGCCTTTCGCGTTGCGACGCTCTAGCAAGCAATGAAGGTGTCCCCACACGCGATGCCTCACCGCCTACACAAGTGTTCCCGAAATAAGAACAACGTGGAAATACATTGCTACCGGTGTTCTACAATATCTTCTAACTACCCAATATACCGCACAGACCCGACTTGAAAACAAACTATTCAGCCAGATTTCAGCCCTTCTGATCAGCGGTACGAGAAAAATCGTAATTAAATATCCATAACTCATAATTAATTGAAACCAGTGCTCAAATAATATTAACGCACCAGGCTACAAAACTCTTGTTGGTGGAATCCTTTGATTCGGCCAAAACAGTGGTCTAAACAACAGTTGAAAACACTAACAGATATCTGCCCAGATTTCCGAACAGTGGTAAAGAAAATGATGTAACTTTTATTATACTGATCCAATGGAGGTGATCTTTATCAACCTGGAAAGATAATTTAAAGCGCTACAATAACCTATTTGGGTGGCAGTTCTGAATCTGACTGTAACTAGATCAAAACCGAGGAGCAACCGACAGTCTCTAAAATCTCTGACAGACAGAGTAGTGTGCGGTTAAAAATTCATATCTCCTAAACCACAGAGCGGAATCTCGTGATCTCGGTGCCAAACGAAAGCTAAGGAAACCAGGAACATAACTAGAGGAGACGAAAACCCGAGATTCGGCCTCTAAGTAATTCGTAATGGTCCGACAAGAAAATCTGCCAAAACACGTTAGCTGTCCTGGACAGTCGCGGTAAAACTACTATATCTCCTAAACCCTAACTCCAAATTAGATGATCTCGGTGCCTAAAGAAAGCTAAGATCAAGGGATACAACTTCCTAAGAGGTGGGAAGATCAGAAAACGTACGGAACTTACCCAAATCTGACGAATAAATCTGGCGCACGACAGGGAGGATTTTTGCGGCCGGTTGGAGAGGGGGAGGAGGGGGTGGCGGCTTGGGGAGGGGAGTGGGGAGAGAGAGGGGAGAGGCTAGGGTTTGGGTTGGAGGAAAAACCCCCCTTGGCTAGCCCCTCTCATGGGCCCCTCCTGGGCTGCGGCCCAGGCCCAGGTTGTCGGAAGATAGCTGAAAACCCCCCGCCGATTCAGGAAATTTCATTTCTTGTTTGCCTTTTCCCTCCCCAGATGCTTTTGTAATTACCCGATCCGAATCCGGGGTATTACAGCTACCCAGAAACCTTATTACCGCCGCGTACAGATGAACTCTATAACAATGGTTCGAAGATACCGCTCACCCTCCTTCCTAGTGCACGCCGAGAAGAAGGGACGACTTGGTTCAAACAGCACAACCTTCCAGCACAAGAGAACAGACAGTAAGAAGAAGAAGAAGAATTGGAATGGAAAAAATGATCTCTTTTGGTATAAACCTCTCGAAAACCTTTTAAGGGTCGAGTCAATTACTCTCTAGTAACTGCTCAATAAATCACACATTAGAAACCAATTAATGGTAATTTAAAAGTATTTATTATATCCTGATTACACGTTGGTCTTCAGTTTTGACCACGTTCTCCAAGGGAGGTCCAAGAGGATCTCCCGAAGAGGTCCAAGAGAAATCTCCAAGGGAGGTCCACGAGGATCTCTCGAAGAGGTCCAATGGGACCGTAGTGTTCCGAGCACACCCTCTTACAGTGATCCAAGAGAGGTCTGAAAGATCTCCTGAAGAGGTTCAAAGAGACCATAGTGTTCCGACCACACTCTCTTGGAGTCATACAAGGGAGGTCCGAAAGATCTCTTGGAGGTCCAAGAGGATCTCCACACTCTAGGGGAGGTTCAAGAGGATCTCTCGGAGGTACAATAGAAATCTCCAAGGGAGGTCCAAGAGGATCTCCCAAAGAGGTATAAGAGGAGGTCTAAGGAAAACTTTCAGTGGTCATATGTGACACTTGTTTCGAGAGAGAGAAATGCACGGTCAGCAAATGAAAGGTGGACTTGGTTCATGACACATTCACGGTCGTGCGTCGCAAGTCACAAGTCACACGATTGCCACGTAAATAAACGCGCACGCATGCATATGTGTGACTTTAGCTATAATACTCCTCATGTCACCCCATGATATGTATCACATGTATCAAGGGGTAGCAAGGACTCCACCTTATAAATTGCTCTCCCACCACTTGGCTAGGCAGTATGGGACTAAACCATACGTGCTTTGAAATTTAGGAATGAATGAGCTTTTACCAACAAGGGCCTAATTCTAACAAAACAAATGGGAAATGGCAGTGGGTTAGGAGGGCTCTCGGCTAGGAATAAAGCAATGGGGATGACAGTGAGTGGTAATGGTGTTAAATAAAGAATGAGGATGGTGGTTGTGTAGCTCTGTTGGTGACAGGAAAATGGCAGTGGGTAGGGGTTGATTCGGTTGGGGAGTTGAAGGGGAAGAAAAGAAATGGCAGTGGAGAATTTGACTGCTTGTTTAAAATAACAAATTAATTCTAAAAATTGTAAAGTTTTGTAGGTGAATTTCTTAGGTGTTCCAGAATCTAGGAAAATATTTCTAAGCACTGTTCACATGAGTTATTTGTATTTCAAATTTGAACATTCAAAGTAAATAGGGACCAAATAACCTCCAAGCATTCCAAATAAATCCAAACAAACATATCAGGGGAAATAGAATCCAACTAAAATATTCCCAGCCATGGGTCCTCTATATTTTCAAAATAAAAATTAGATTGTATTTTTGAGCTAGAGAAGATATATTTTCATGTTCGAATTGGTGAATTATTTTGAAATTACCTCAAGCATTCTAGGAGCCTTTGAGGTTCTACTGCTTTTAAGTCGAATTCTAAAATAAACATTCACATACTGGAAACCTTTTTAGTTTTGTCACACATTCAATTTGAGTTTTTGAATTGGAGGAGTATTGGATTTCTAGGTTCAATTTCTAGCCTTCAAAAATCAAAGGGTTTTCAACATATGGGGTACACTCCACTCTAATCTAAGTTTTAAGATCTTGGCAAAAAATTTATTTTGTTTTACAAAATTCATTTCTAGGATTTGGAAAAATGTTTTTAACTTATTTGCTTTGCAACAAAAAGTTTTAAAAAGTCCAAAATTTCACAAATGCACATTTGATGCTTAACTAATCCAACTTAGGGATTTTTTTGGCTGTTACAGGGTTTCATTTATGCTATATTAGTATAAGCTATGAGATGAAAAATGAGAATGTAGAGTAGAGATGTATTGCATTAATGGAAAGAAGATGATGTTACTTGACCACATGAATAATGATGATATTATTCTTCATGATTAATAAGTTGTATGTTTATTGTTCTATTATGTATTTGCTAAGTCTTGAACTCACTCTTGTTTTGTTGTTGCTTTTAGGTGATCAATGAATGCAACATGCATGGGATGGGAGTAGCACATACACATCACATGCTATCAAGCACCATGTTATCACTATTTAGTTGTAATACCCCGAAGGTGATTCAGCTTATTAGAAAAAGTTTCGGAAGAGGGAGCTAATCGAAAAACCAGAATCATCTTTTCACCGGGGGGTTTTCTGTGATTTCACGGCAACTGGGCTGGGCCACGGCCCAGAGGGGCCCATGTGGTGGCTGGCCATAAGAGGGGGTTCCACCCCCAAACCCTAAACTCCACATTTCTCTCCCCCTCCCCCCCTTTGGAGCCGCCGCCCCCCTTCCCCCTTGCTGTGCACCGCCTTGTACATCGATTTTGGGTAAGATGCATTCGTTTTCTGTCCTGTCCATCTCTTAGAAAGTTGTAGGTATTGTTCTTAGCTTTCCATAGCCACCGAGATCACGTGATTCCGCCTTACGGTTTAGGAGATATGATTTGTTTAGTGCGCGCTGTTCTGTCTGTCTGACGAGAAAGATCTGTCGGCTTGATCCTAGGTTTTGATTTAGTTAGAGGCATTTCCAGAACCTCCACCCAAATAAGTTATTGTATCCCTTTAAATTATCTTTCAAAGCTGATAAATATCATCTCCATTGGATCGGTATAATGAAAGTTATGATATTTTCTTTACCACTGTTCTGAATTTTGGGCAGATAATTGTTAGTGTTTTCATCTATTATTTAGACTACTGTAGAGGCCGAATCTGGGGTTTTGTCCTTCTAGAGTTTTATTCCTGGGAACGTTAGATTTCTTTTGGCACCGCAATCAGGAAAATCCGATCTGTAGTTTGGGAGATATGAATTTTTGATTACGAACTGTCCAGTCTGTCTGAAAACTGAGGTCAGTAGGTTTGTCCCTCGGTTTTGTTCAAATTAGGGGCCGAATCAGAACCTTCACCCAACTAAGTTATTTTAGCCCTTAAAATTATCTTTCCAAGTTGATAAGAATCATTCTCATTGGATCAATAGGTTGAAAGTTACGCCATTTTCTTTATCTCTGATCTGTATTCTGGACAGACGTAGATGGGTTGTGTTTAGCTGTTAATTAGCCCCTGTTTTGGCCGAATCAGGGGATTCCGCCAACTAATGTTTTGTAGCCTGATCTGTTAAGATTTAGTGAGCATTGGTTTCAGGTCTTTTGGAGTTACAGATAATTAATGGTGATTTTTCTAGTATCGCTGCCAGTTTAGCGGTAATCGGGCTGTTGGGTAAACTTGGTAAAAATTGATCCCGTTGTTTGGGTGGGAGAGATAGAGGGGATGGAAGGGCTCTTGTAGCAATGTTATACCTTGTTATTCTTATTTCGATTATACATTTGTGTAGGCGGTGAGGCGGTGAGTGGAGGGGCATCTTCGTGTCCTCCTATTACGTCACATCGCGGAAGGCAAGTACCCTATCTTTGTTTGGTGATGTTTCCAATTGTTTGCTTGATGTTGGGATAAATTGTGAATGCCTTTTTCTATCCATCCTGATATTTATTTCATTTCAAGAAGATGATTCTTGTGATTAAAGAATTAGCATTCATTTCAGTTGTTGCATTCCATTACATGCAACTAACTTGTGTGGCATCCTTGATATATTATGTTGTGTGGGAATGCATAATCATACTTGTTTACACATATTGTTGAATGCCATGTGTCTTTTCCACTAATGTGTGTTATTCATTCATACCATGAGAAATCATCATATTCATTCATAAAATTCATTATGACCACGGGAGTGGATTCTTTTGGTAAGTCCCATCAATTCCAGTATGGGCATTTGAAAGACCCATCAATTCCAGCATGGGCATTTGAAAACCCACCATTCCAATGTGGGTAGTGTTGACCACCATTCCAATGTGGCAACTTGGACACCCGTATGAAACGTTCTTCATACGGTGATTGGGTCCCCGTACTTTGTGAAGTACGGGCTTAAGTGAACACCGACGGGTGTATCACTCGCTATACCGGTATAAGCTGTGATTAGTCCATTCCTTCAATGCATTCTTTCATTCCATCCATTCATGTATTCATTCCATTCAATCATATATGTGTTCCAAGATTTGTTCGTAATTCAACTGGATTGTGTTGTCCACTCTATGTTTGATTATTCTTGTATGTACTTGCTGAGTCTTCGACTCACCCTTGCTTTGTATGTTTTAATTAGGTAATTGAGGAGAAGACAAGGTGATTTGGTGGGGTAGTTGACTGCTGCACTTCACTTTTATCCAATCGAATAATTATTATTACCTTTCAGTCAAGCCAACTTGTTAAATAAATTTCCAGATTTGTAATAATCCAACTTTGGTATTGCTTAACTGTTCGTGGTATTATATCTGTTTATCCATTCTTTTCCATGAATCTGGTGATCGTTTATGGTCATTCTTTAGAAATTATTGTTGATTGAATCTGTATAATCCAGCTTTAATGCTATTCTTAGTAGTTTGATAGTTTTGCGTGACATCTTGGCTTCCGAATAGCCGTGGTGTTACGCTTGGTATCGAGCGGGCTTTAGGTCCGTGGTTCATTCAAACATATTAAATTGACACACTGTGCACATTAGGAGGGGTTGGGTAAATTGTTGCTTCCGCATTTCAATTGTGGTGACTCGAGTATTGAGTCGTTGTTAAATTGTGTTGTGCTATGATGTGTTAAACCATGATATGATGTGATAACCTCTATCTATGAAATTATTCTATGATCGTCATGAGATGATCCGATATAAATATATATATTCATAATTGATTGCATTAGTTATGCGTTTCGCTAGCGGGCGTTGATCATTTGAGTTCGTGGTTGATGTCCTCGGTTTTGCCAGGCTACACCACTGTTTGTAGTTTGATACTAGAGAACTTCTTACCTCTGTTCCATAAGCTCTGTATTGAGCATGAGCTCATTGATGAACTTGTTGCCTTTCTCGAACTGATATCCGGTTTCTGGTTGTGGTTCTGGCATTCGTGAATTCTTTTGAAATTGGGGTTTTAATGAAGAAGGCAAGCTCCAGCAGTTCTCTGATTCGTTCTTTGAAAAAAAATATTGCCCTTTCGACTATTGTGATATTTCGCTCCACGTGAGCATAGTTCAAATGCAAGATTCCTCTTTTCACAAAAGACTTGTTTTACCCCTGTTGGGGAAATTTAACTCATTCGTTCGTTTGGAATCTCGGTATTGGAAGACTTCTTTTGCAAGTTCTTTATCAAGTGTGTATTGATCTTGCATATTTCTCTTGGGCTGCTTTAGTACATCGTTCTCTTCCTTGATTTTCGAATTTGACAAATTCTTGTCCGGTGGCGATTGATGAATTTCTCTTGGGTTCATGATGTTGGTAGACGAGTTTAAATAGGCCTTTAATGGTACTCCGAAAACATTATTATTTTTTGATTGTCGAATTGTTTTTACTACGAATGATCTTTGTAAATTGGCAACATTGATATTTTCATAGTTGTTCTTTCTTTCTCATTGGAAAAGAGCGACTCATTTACTCGTTTGATGGTTTACCTAATGATAATTCTTGTTGCAAGATCGTTAACACGAGAAAGCATTGGCTCAATGTATTCCTTTTGGAACCCTTTGCTTGTTCAAATTTGATGCATCTCTTTTCTGAAGAAAAGCGTTAAAACCCTTTTGGAGTGCTTGGTTATGCTTAAGTCGGGGGTTGCACCCAAACAAAGATTGTGGGCTACGGGTTTCTATTAGACCCTATTTGTTTTTCAAAATAGTTTCTTGCCTTTCTGGCTGCTGAGCTCTCATTGCTGTTTGTGAACGTTATTCTTGACAAGATCGTTCTCTTTATGTTAGCCCTATCTCTCTTGTTGATAAGGGTAGCTCGGTTATCCGTTTGACAGTTCGGAGAATGAAAATTTCCTTTCACAAAGTTCATTGAAGAAAATTTCGACTATGTTCATTTCTTTGGAATATTTGGAGTGTTGGAGTTTAGCACCTCCCTTTGAAAAGAAAAGTGTCGAAATCCCCTTTCTCTAGAATTTTGAAGTGCTGGGTGTGACGTTTGTTCAACTTTGTGGTTTTCGTACCAGAATTATTTTTCTAGAATAAGTTGTTATTACAATTCCATTTGATGCTGAAAAATTTTTATGACCCGATTTGTCATGTTCCCTTTAGAAGGTTTATTGACACGATCAGTAATGTGAGAGTAAGGTTGATTCTTTTATAGAGAAAGAAGTTTGACCACCTTTCTTAATGTTTCTAAAATGATTCAATTTCGAGTTTTGTGTTCATGACCTATTGGAGGTCCCAGTTATTTATGATAAATGAAGTTTGCCACGTAAAACGATTTGTTGCAGAGTTATAATGGTTCTTCAGTGATGCGAGCGTTTTGATCTTGAATGCTCGTTGTTCTTATCTGTAAAGATCCGACATTCTCTTCTTGTGAAGCTCATGTTTTCAATTGTGGACTCCACCTAGGTTCAATGAGTTCATTGCCTAAATTTTCTGCCTTTTCACTCAAAAGATTTCGAGTTTCAAGCGTAATGCCGTTTTCTTATCGGTTGTTATTTGCTATTATCTTCTGAGGAATGTGTTCCCTCAACCACGAACTTAGTTTTCGTTTTCCAAGATCACCTTTAGCAGAATATTTCTTTTGGTTTCTTGGCCGCCGTGGTGAGCAACGCTTTCCTGTATGAATGAACTTGTTTTTGTTCGCCTCTTCCTTTTGAGAAAGGATCACAGTTTTGTGTTGCGAAGTGTTTGCAAGGTGAAAGTTTGGCAACTGTTTGGTGGTGGATGAGTAATCGTAGCGATGATATTTTGCTACCAAGTTATCGGAGGAGTAGTAGAATGTGAAATGGTTTTAATCTGTATCCCTTGGAGGGAAATTGATTCACCTGAGATGTTTGACTTCGAAGTAAGTCTGAAAAGTGTTACGGCTGATTAACACCTGGTATAGTGAAATTCTAGAACTTCAATTTAGGATTGAAAGGTTGGTGATTATCGGAGGTATGGAAACCTTGATTGAATTTATAGAGTAACGCAATTGGATAGCATTGCGAGATGGTGTGGGTGATTTCTGATGATGTCAATGAGTGAGTATGTTAGAATGGTGGTAATGTTAGAGATTTAATTCGATGATTTCACTATCAGTTATAAGAGCAATCTGTTGTAGAGGTTTTGGAAGTTAAATCTGGGCCTTGCATTTGTTTATGGTAGGACCCTTTTGAAGCAGTACATTAGCATGCGTACTGACGATTCTGAGTTGTTCTTGAAAATTTGAGGTAATGTGATTGTGTGGTATCTATCCTGTGGCGCTTTGGGTGTCTTTAATCAAATTAAGGTTGAATAGTAGAACGAGATGTCTAGAGCAATCAAAAAAAAATTCAATGGAGTCTCTCCACCATGGTGTGGATGATGTATTTCAGTTTGAGCATAATTTGATAATGTTCAATTAAGAGGTTTAATCTCTTGAGGTATGCGATGAATTCGAATTCCAATATTGGAGAGAAGTTTTACTCCTCGAAGAGAGAAGCGGAAGAAATGATGTTTCCTCGGAAAATGATGCGTTTCCTTGCTTCTCGTTTGGGTTTTGTGCTGTTGATAAGTGTTTTCTGCACTTTGAGTTGGGGCCGTGTTGGCATGACTGAATCTTTCCAGTTCAGTCGGAGTAAAAGAAATATTTGATTTGAGTATTCAAGCAAATTTCTCTTTTGGTTTTCGTGGTGTTCTTTCGCAAATTGATTCATTGGAAGTGGAATTGCTTTACTGATGAATAGTCACATTTGGGATTTAACCTTTTTGGTGAAGAGTTAACATTGCGTGGTTGCGATGAGAACTCTCTATTTTTCAGTTGGATTCTCTTCATTTCCGGCAGTAGAAGAAATTAGGAAGCTGGCTTATCGCTTTGACCGTCACGGGTACATACGCGAAGTACGTAACGTAAGGTGTGTGCTGGTGCTGAGAGAGCAGCAGGACCATTCAAAGTTTGAGATTAAGTTAAACACGTTGACCATCGAGTAAGGTCTTACCTTCGATCCTCTTCTGATGAGTGTACCTAGAAAGTTCAAGTTGATTGTTAGGTCAGACGTCGCTTCACATCTTTGCTTTGTGGTTTCTCTATTCCGAGAGAGAGGCTACTTGGGAGATAGAGTCTCGCATGCGCGAGCAGTATCCAGACCCGTTTGTTTCTGGTACATGTTAAATCTGTTGAATTCAACTCCTTAGAAATTCGTTCTGGTATTAGTTGCCGGTTAGAATTCGAGGTCAAATTCCATTAAGGGGGGTAGAATGTAATACCCCGAAGGTGATTCGGCTTATTAGAAAAAGTTTCGGAAGAGGGAGCTAATCGAAAAACCAGAATCATCTTTTCACCGGGGGGTTTTCTGTGATTTCACGGCAACCTGGGCCTGGGCCACGGCCCAGGAGGGGCCCATGTGGTGGCTGGCCATAAGAGGGGTTCCCAACCCCCAAACCCTAAACTCCACATTTCTCTCCCCCTCCCCCCCTTTGGAGCTGCCGCCCCCCTTCCCCCTTGCTGTGCACCTCCTTGTACATCGATTTTGGGTAAGATTCATTCGTTTTCTGTCCTGTCCATCTCTTAGAAAGTTGTAGTTATTGTTCTTAGCTTTCAATAGCCACCGAGATCACATGATTCCGCCTTACGGTTTAGGAGATATGATTTTTTTAGTGCGCGCTGTTCTGTCTGTCTGAAGAGAAAGATCTGTCGGCTTGATCCTAGGTTTTGATTTAGTTAGAGGCATTTCCAGAACCTCCACCCAAATAAGTTATTGTATCCCTTTAAATTATCTTTCAAAGCTGATAAAGATCATCTCCATTGGATCGGTATAATGAAAGTTATGATATTTTCTTTACCACTGTTCTGAATTTTGGGCAGATAATTGTTAGTGTTTTCATCTATTATTTAGACTACTGTAGAGGCCGAATCTGGGGTTTTGTCCTTCTAGAGTTTTATTCCTGGGAACGTTAGATTTCTTTTGGCACCGCGATCAGGAAAATCCGATCTGTAGTTTGGGAGATATGAATTTTTGATTACGAACTGTCCAGTCTGTCTGAAAACTGAGGTCAGTAGGTTTGTCCCTCGGTTTTGTTCAAATTAAGGGCCGAATCAGAACCTTCACCCAACTAAGTTATTTTAGCCCTTAAAATTATCTTTCCAAGTTTATAAGAATCATTCTCATTGGATCAATAGGTTGAAAGTTACACCATTTTCTTTATCTCGATCCGTATTCGGACATGCGTAGATGGGTTGTGTTTAGCTGTTAATTAGCCCCTGTTTTGGCCGAATCAGGGGATTCCGCCAACTAATATTTTGTAGCCTGATCTGTTAAGATTCAGTGAGCATTGGTTTCAGGTCTTTTGGAGTTACAGATAATTAATGGTGATTTTTCTAGTATCGCTGCCAGTTTAGCGGTGAATCGGGTCATTGGGTAAACTTGGTAAAATTGATCCCGTTGTTTGGGTGGGAGAGATAGAGGGGATGGAAGGGCTCTTGTAGCAATGTTATACCTTGTTATTCTTATTTCGATTATACATTTGTGTAGACGGTGAGGCGGTGAGTGGAGGGGCATCTTCGTGTCCTCCTATTACGTCACATCGCGGAAGGCAAGTACCCTATCTTTGTTTGGTGATGTTTCCAATTGTTTGCTTGATGTTGGGATAAATTGTGAATGCCTTTTCTATCCATCCTGATATTTATTTCATTTCAAGAAGATGATTCTTGTGATTAAAGAATTAGCATTCATTTCAGCTTGTTGCATTCCATTACATGCAACTAACTGTGTGGCATCCTTGATATATTATGTTGTGTGGGAATGCATACTCATACTTGTTTACACATGTTGTTGAATTCCATGTGTCTTTTCCACTAATGTGTGTTATTCATTCATACCATGAGAAATCATCATATTCATTCATAAAATTCATTATGACCACGGAGTGGATTCTTTTAGTAAGTCCCATCAATTCCAAGATGGGCATTTGAAAGACCCATCAATTCCAAAGATGGGCATTTGAAAACCCACCATTCCAATGTGGGTAGTGTTGACCACCATTCCAATGTGGCAACTTGGACACCCGTATGAAACGTTCTTCATACGGTGATTGGGTCCCGTGCTGCGATGGCACGGGCTTAAGTGAACACCGACGGGTGTATCACTCGCTATACCGGTATAAGCTGTGATTAGTCCATTCCTTCAATGCATTCTTTCATTCCATCCATTCATGTATTCATTCCATTCAATCATATATGTGTTCCAAGATTTGTTCGTAATTCAACTGGATTGTGTTGTCCACTCTATGTTTGATTATTCTTGTATGTACTTGCTGAGTCTTCGACTCACCCTTGCTTTGTATGTTTTAATTAGGTAATTGAGGAGAAGACAAGGTGATTTGGTGGGGTAGTTCGGCACACTGCACTTCACTTTTATCCAATCAGAATAATTATTATTACCTTTCAGTCAAGCCAACTTGTTAAATAAATTTCCAGATTTGTAATAATCCAACTTTGGTATTGCTTGACTGTTCGTGGTATTATATCTGTTTATCCATTCTTTTCCATGAATCTGGTGATCGTTTATGGTCATTCTTTAGAAATTATTGTTGATTGAATCTGTATAATCCAGCTTTAATGCTATTCTTAGTAGTTTGATAGTTTTGCGTGACATCTTGGCTTCCGAATAGCCAGGGTGTTACATTAGTTGCTACATCTAAACGTAGAGACTTGGTGCTTTCATCTAGAGTTGATTAGTAAAGATGGATTTCATTATCTTAATGGTTGGAACTTAAGTGATTTAATTATGGCTTAGTTATTAGTATTGTTGCTAATTAATATTCCCGGACGCTTGGATCCAGACGCTCTTTAGCGCGAGGTCCCAAGTTGTGTGAACATTCATACTTTATGCTCTTATCATGTTATGCCTGTTGAAAGGTAACCCGTTGTGACTTAATTTTATTCTATGCAAAGGTTGCTAGAATTATAAGTAAATATGATTTAAATTGAGAGCGAAAAATGTATAGGTGACATTCTAAACTCTGTGTCGAGCTAGGGTTTACAAGCAGTCCCAAGGCACTATTACAATTCAAATTACTTTAGCACCCAAAAAAGCAATCCAAATCTAAAACCTTTCTATGTGTGGAGATTCTGTCCATAACAGGTGCTATACTTTTTTGGTGCAAAGTATTTATAATGGATGGTAAGGTATTCATCACTCTTGTGTTGGCTTTGTATTTCCTACTAGCTAGATATTCAATTTGGAACCAAGTCTTGAAAATAATTGACGTGGGCATGATCCCATGAGGAGCTAAAGAAACAAAGGTGAAGATGAATAGATGATTCCAAAAATTGCAAGGGGAATACCCTCAAGAAGAGGAAACAAACAACATAACAGTTGATGAAATGCTCATTTATTTGTTTGGCTAGTAGTTATTAGCATAAAGCCCATTTAGTTGTTCGGCTAGTAGTTGAGATGATTTTTTTGAGGCACATACTTTTCGGGTCTGTGTTGAGTTCATTCCGTCTACGTGCCTTTGTTTTGACTTGTAGTTTTTTAAGGGGCCTTTTACCTGCAGTTCATTGAACTTATTCTTTTTTACCATTTTCCTACGAATTCCATAATCTTATATAGAAAGAAATAATGAATTTATTGGGAGAAAGGAAGATATATCATATTAAATGCATACGACAAGCAGTTAGCAAAAAACTTGGAAACTTATACATCATAAAGCTATTGACCATAAGGTTGGGCATATCTTGCGGTTGACAGAAGTTTTCCTTTCCTACATCAAGTTGATCCAATGTTTAGGAAAATGGACATGACGCAACATCCAGTGTCTTTTAGCAATCAAATTGGGAGGTAAGTGGACACAACAGTTATCTGGATCTAGCTCTAGATGCTGATTTTTGATGTAATGGCAATAAACAATTCACATTGTCCAAATAAATGCGTAGAGTTAATATCATATCTCATAGAGATTTTCTAAGATGGTGCAATTCATTCATATTAATTGTGCATCCTCAAACCTCTTCCTATATAAAGGACACCATTTCCTAAATTTCTCAAAACAAGCTTCAAACTCAACCTTGGGTAAGGTGTAGGAGATGGATTATCCCAATGGCTTTCCTGTACATGCCAATGAACCTTCAGGGCAGCAGCAGAATTTCCCTACTTTTGCTTCCCCAACAAATCAGGTTTTACAAAATGCTATGAATGGGCAACAGCTGATAAACCCATCACCTTTGTCAATCTCACTTGAACAACACAGGCTACAGCTGGACCATGTTCTACAAATCCATGTAGGTATTTCTGTGCATTGTTTTGGTTCTGGATATTATATTGATGTTTTCCAACTCATGTTGTTTATTTCATTTCTTGCTCAAAAATTAGAACGAGAAAATACGAGTATCTTTACAGCAACAAATATCTTCACAAAATGCAACTCTGCTGAACCTTGTGGAATCTCTAACAAGTGATGCATTGAAGCAAAAGACTGAAGAGATAGTTCGTTTACGGATAAGACTGAACGAGATGCAAGAGTATGTAAGAACAATGGTAGAGAGTAGAGATGAGTGGAGGCGCATTGCTGAGGAGGCCAATCAGTTGCTCAATTTTCTACTGTCTACAATGGACTATACAACTTCACAAGGTTCATCCAATGAACTAGATACTGAAATTTCTAGTCAAGCAATGAACATAGAGAGAACTGCAGTAGAGCAAACACAACCCAGTCTGATTTGTAAGCTATGCGATTCTCATAGTGCATGTATGCTTATCTTGCCATGTGAACACCTCTGTGCATGCAAGTCATGTGGAATCCATCTTACTACATGTCCTATCTGCAACTCTGCAAAAGCTCACTTGATTGAGGCTCGATTTGGTTGAGAATATACTGGGAACAAAATAAGGAAACAATAAGAATAAATCAATGAGATGTGTGGTCCTTATAAGAGCATATATGTCTCCTTTTTCATAAAATGGTGTTGTAGCCTTGCATGACTGCATCATGCTTTTATTTTACTTTATGTTGTTCTTGTAGCTTGGATCGTACTTATGTCTGTAATATTCTATATTGATGTAATTCGCTTTAATGTATGCAACTTATCATAATATTAGCATACTATTTGTCATGGTTATATTTAATGCTATTTTTATTCAAATTACTCTTCCACCACTTTTCAATGCATCCAAACGAAGTTACCTGCTTCATGGTATTATATACCAAACATATCATCTAGTGAATTATATGTTTTTATTGTTACTCTAAATGGCATATTTCTTTTATTCAACACTATTATGTACTTTGAAAAAATAATTTCAAATATGAAATGGAACAAGGGGTGGCAGTAGAATTTGAAACATGGTAAATAGGAAAAATAATGAGAGAGAAAAAAATTAATTTATTCTTTTAAAGGACCTCCCATTTGAATAAGGCCATCCGTAGTGGGTAAAGGTACCTGGTACACAGAGCTGGCATGCACTTTCTAGTATCGGTACCAAGCCAAAACACACACTGGACACCAAGGTTCCAAGCAACATTCTCTTATCACCGGTTCTAATTGAGGTATCGGTTCCAAGGAGAAAAATATTAGTGGCCCCACCCCTACCTATCAATGAATTGGGGGAGGGAGAAAGAGTGTGGGATGGGAGAGAGAAGTGATATTTTATTTACTAGTGGGTCCCACCGTGGAGAGAGAAGGGGTACTAAGCACCAGAGGGAAAAGGCAAACTTAGCGCCTAGGTGATGTCGCATTTCTTAGCGTTTGTAGAGATACCCCGCACTGTGGATGCCCTAAGAACCCAATGATAAGGATGGGTTCCAGATCCATATGATGCACAAACAAAACAAAGGGTAAGGAGAGGGCAACACTTTTATTGATGTGAATACTAGAGTTAGGACCCATGGGAGACAGAAGAGAAAGCATAATGGGCTTGGGACACAAATTGGCCTTGTTATTCATGACAGGTGGGCCCGTGTGGAAAGATAGAGAAGAGTGGGACATGGCCAAAGGGGTGCCTATGTGTGAGTTGGGCCATAAACCGTGCGAATATCAACATATGTTTTGATGTTATTCTAGTGCTATTGATTTGGAACTAAAGAATGTGAATTGATAGTGAAATCCATGATCCATGTATTATTTAAAAAATACTCTCTCGATTAGAAATATATGACGTTTTAGAAAGCGTGCAAACTTCCTTAACTTGGACCACTAATACACACACACACACACATATTAGTCATGTGAAAATTGTATAATTAGATATTACTCATGAAAAATATTTTCATGATATAATATTTTCATATTATTTTATGAACATATCATATAAAAGTAATAGTCAAAGTTGCATATTGGATACCGTATCGATGTCCAAAACGTCATATTCTTGAAAAGAGGGAGTAGATGTTTCTTAACTTTAAAATTTTCTTTCTTGTTAAATCGAGTGAAAATATTGCTTTGTAAGATAAAACACGTACTTTTTAATTTATCAATATTTCCTATCACCACTTGTGGGAATAGCATTTGTGATCAGTATTCCTACATATACTACTGTCTAGGTCACACGTTACAATCCTACATCTAGATCCATATTGAACTATTGATAGTTTTGTCAGTATATCCTAATGTGCTAGGACCGCATCGAGAATGTGAGCAACATTTATTCTTCTTGTCTATCTAAAATTTTGTTGGCCACCTTTTAATTTAGAGAAAATTGCATTGTAAGTCCCTAAACATGCGAGGTTGTGTCACTTATCTCACTAAACTTGTATTTTACTTTCTCAGCCCCCTGAACTTACGAGGTTGTGCCACTTAGATCCCTAAACTTGTATTTTCCTTCTCAACACGCTGAACTTGCAAGGTTATGCTATTTAGCTCCCTGAACTTGTGTTGAAGTAAAGTTCACCAGATGTGATGTCAGTGACTTCATCCCCTCCGATTCTTATGGACTCATCGTCGCCCCGTTCTGGCCATGTTTATCGTCCCCGTCACCTCACACTGACAAAAATGGATTATTTGGGCCCGGGAACGCACCGTGATCGCGTATTCGCCGAAACTGCACCGTCTCAGCTTGTTACCACCTGTAATATCCCAGAAACGGATCGGTAATTAGAGATTCAGTCGGAGGAGAAAAATGCAAAGAAAGGAATAGAAATTCTGAGAAAAATAGGGGGTTTTTGCATTTTTACGACAACCTGGGCCGCAGGGCGCGGCCCAGGCGGCCCAAGAGGGGGAGGCCGGCCCAAGGGGGGCCGGCCAAGGGGAGGGGGGAGGCGCCCCCAACCCTAGCCGCCTCCCCACTCCCTCCTCTTCCCCCCTAGAGCCGCCACCCCCATTCTCCTCCTCCCCGGTGTTTCTTGCTGCTCCTTGACGGCGTCTTGCTGCTGCGGAGATCCCCGGTGTCGCCCCGAAGCTCTCCCCCGAAGCTGTCTCCTTCCAACGGCGCCGCCGACCGTTCGCCGGCGATTTTGTGGCCGGTCTTGGAGAGGGAAGGGAGGAGAAGGGAGGGAGGTCCTTGGGAGGTGGATCCACATCTTCCTGTGGATCTTCAAGGGTAACGAATGTTTTTAGTGGTAGTTTGATTCGGTTTTATTGCTTAATGGTGGATTAGATCTAAATCGGTTTCTGTTCTGGAGATTCCAGAACGCATCCATCTCCTTGCGCGGCCAGTTTCGACTCTTTAGAGGCCGAATCTCGGGTTGACGTCTCCTAGAGATATGTTCCTGGTTTCGTTAGCTTTCTTTTGGCATTGAGATCACGAGATTCCACCCAGTGGTTTAGGAGTTATGAATTTTTAACCGAACACTGCTCTGTCTGTCAGAAATTTTGGAGACTGTTGGTTGCTCTTCAGTTTTGTTCTAGATAGAGACAGATTCAGAACTCCCACCCAAATAGGTTATTGTAACCCTTTAAATTATATTTCCAAGTTGATAAATATCACCTCCATTGGATCAGTATAATAAAAGTTACACTATTTTCTTTACCACTGTTCTGTAATCTGGACAGATTTCTATCAGTGTTTTCAGTGACTGTTTAGTCCTCTGTTTTGGCCGAATCAGAGAACCCCGCCAACTAGAGTTTCATAGTGTCGTGCCTTAAGATTTATTGGGCACTGGTTTTGGGTCATTTCGAATTCCAGATAATTAAATATGCTTTTTCTCGTACCGCTGATCAGAAGGGTTGAAATCTGGCTGTATAGTTTATTTTCAATTCGGGTCTGTGTGGTATATTGGGTAGTCAGGAGATATTGTAGAACACCGGTAGCAATGTATTTCCACGTTGTTCTTATTTCTGGAACACTTGTGTAGGCGGTGAGGCATCGCGTGTGGGGACACCTGTAACATCCAAAATATGGATTTGTGTTTCAAATGTAAGAAAATACGAAGAAATTAAAACTTTTCTTGCATCTTGAAGCCATTGATCATTTCTGTAATTCTTAATTAAGGAATTATGGAAATCACAATCAGAATCCTCAATTGACCACCATCAAAAACCTCCTTATCATAGATCTTGTGCCAAACCCTAGATATTTCTCCTGAGTTCTAGGGAGGTTTGGCAACACCTCTGAATTATCTCATGATTTTTAGAAATTATTTGATAATTTTTGGAGGTGAGTCAAAGCTTGGTCAAACCATAGCTCTCACCTTCTGAAATTTCTGGAGGAAATTTCGGTGCATGAAAATCTCTGAAAGTTTTATGAGAGGTTCTTCCTGCTGTCAGCAATCTCCAGTTAAAATTTCATAAGTTTTGGAGTTTGCTTGTTACCTCAAATAATTCCTCAAAAATAAGATGTTTAGGATTCAAATCCTAACTGGTCTGCACTGTTCCGTAGGTTCGAATCGGGCTCGGGCTCGAGCCACTTGACTCGATCCAGTCTACTAACTGTGCCAACTCGGTCGTTCGGGCACTAGGGTCGTGAGCCGTTGGATCGGTATCGAACGGTCTTCGACCAGCCGAACGATGGAGTCGTTGTAAACCACCCGATCTAACTCAGCCGTTGGATCGGCATCGAACGTCTTCGACCACCGAACGCCGTGATCGTTTCAATCCGCTCGATCTAGCCCAAAGTGCTCGATTTCAATCCGACGACCAACGAAGTCGTCTCCTTCCTCTGTCTGTGCAGGCGTGTGCGGAGCCATGGCGTCGCAGAGGAGAAAAGCCGCAGGCGTCTGTCCACTCCACGGCCGCCTTTAAGCGGCTAGCTCTGCGGCGCATTAAATGCCCGTCGCGCGCCATCCTCGAGGGCCATGATTCGACTGTTCCCATCGCTCTCAAGTGCTCTCATGGCAGTGTTGACCCGACCGGAAAACCCGGCCGTTGCTCTCTGCCATCGCTCTATTTAAACTCCTTTGCTTCACCCTTAGTTTCCTTTAGCATTTCCGCAACTCCAGCTATGTAACATCCCTATTTTCAGAGCTTGAAAATCTTTTAAATAATGGTAGCAAGAAAATTCATCATTTGGATTTAATTGAATATTAAATTAAAAAGCTTAATATGGACTTTAAGGACAAACTGATTTAATGTGCTTAATCCCAACATCAACAATTGTCAAAACTATTTTATTTAGATTCTATATGCTTGGATATATTTTATAGAATTTTCTGGAATTTTTCCAAAGTCATTTGCTATTTTCTAATTGCTATTTGCATTTTCTGGATTTATTTAAAAGAAAACCTATTTTAAATCCTTGAACGATCGGGCAAGCCCAAAGACTATTCCAGCCCGCTCAATCCCAGCCGTTGGATCAACATCGCCCGGCTGCCGCTCGCCCGCGTTTTCGCTCGCCTTGCCCCGTTGGATTGTCGCCGCGTGGCTTCGCCGCTGATCTCGCTCGTTCGCTCGCCGCGCTTCGCTCTGCGCGTTGGATCGCCATCGCACGCCGCTCGCCGCGCCTCGCTGCCATTGCCGGTGGGACCGCGACCGAAGTCGTCGCTCTCCGCGCCGCTTTCTTCTTCCGCGCGCGCGCCGCCTTCGCCATTGTTGGAGCTCAAGCCGCGTCCGACAAATGCGTATTCGTTGCTGATTCTTCGTGCCGACCCCACCAAATCATGTCTCCGGTTATTCCTTATCCGTTCCAAACCAAATCAAACCTTGAATCGGTTTCAATCTCCGAAAATCTTTGAATTCAAAAACCGGCCGTTTGGACCCGATTTGGGGTTTCAAATCTCGGCGTCTCCGAGCCTATAAATACTCCCCTAGCACCGCCGACCTCCGCAACCCTAATCCGCCACTCCCATCGCCCGATCGCTCTAGCGCCGCGCATTCCAAGTTTTAGGGTTTTCGCCGAACTTCTTCTCCGGTGGATTGCGCCGCCGTCGTCGCCGCTTGCTCCACCGACTGCACCATTGTGATCAGCAAGTCACAGGCTACCTTGTGCGCACCTTCTCGTCGCCGGAGCATCGCCGGAGCGCCCGTCCGACAAAACCCGAGCTCTCTCGCCGCTTCTTCCTCGCCGCGGCCATCTCCGTCAACCCTGTGTGCTCAAACCGGTGCCATGTGTGCGCATTAACCTCCTCTACACGTTGGTACCACTCACCGCCGGCGAAGAGCCGCTGTCCCGGTGACCATCGGGTCCCGAGCGCCACCGCCGCCGTTGTCGCCCGGCTCGCCGCCGTCGGCCGATCTTTGGTGTGGCGGCGTGCGTGGCGCCAGTCGCGCCAAGACCTGCAGCGTCGTGGCTTGATCCATCCGCGCGAGATCTCCCTCTTGCCGTGCACTCGGCCCGCGTGAACCCGAGACCGATAAATGGGTCCCACATGTCGAATTCTTTTAATTATAATTTTTTTCCGAAATTCTCTACCGACGCAAGCATTGCGCAATAATCCGATTTTCCTTTATAAAATAATTCGGGAAATTCGAGAAAATCCAAATTAGGGTTTAATTGATTTTCCAATCTTCCAAAGCCCATATCTTTTGCATCCAAGTCCAATTGAGCCCATTCAAATTTGTAAATTTATATAAAATTCAGATCTATTTAATGGTGAATTTTATTTGATTTTTGGAGTTTGTTTTGCCTCTGTTATTTATTTGTTTTATTTCTTTTGTCTCGTTTGCGAGTAGACATCGATACTTCGGGGAATTTTGCAGAAGAAGGAGCACCTCAAGACCAAGACCAATATCTAGATCTATTCCAAGGCAAGTTATACCTTTGATCATTTTGAACCCAGTTTTCAAAATACTTTGTTTCAATGTATTGCATTCTATTTCAAGTATTTATTTAAATGCTTTTGGGTGTAGTTATTAATCCAAATTGTTATGCCACCTTGTCTATTGTATACCATGATCTTTTGTCACCCTAGGTTGGTTAATAATTAGTTGGTATTATCGTAGCACCAACGTGGGTTGGTTAGATACGATTAGACTGCTTAGCCATGCCACGAGTCATCATTCCATGTGAGAGTTGCAATTATAAACTTGACTAAGTGATTATGGAACGTGTGATGAATCTGTGTGTCTTTGTGTGCTATTACTCGTTGATGGCATGTGTTGCACTTAATCAGTGGTGGGAAAAGATTTAGACCGAGGCAAGTGGTGGATTACGTGTGAATGGTGGAGTGTGTGCTTATTAAACTTTGTGATTTGGGTTAAAGCTGGAAGTCTTGCCTTGGTCAATTAAGGACTTAACTTTGTGCGCCATTGAACTGGGCCTTCACTGCACGACCACATGCCTAGTATGGCCGGGCCCGACTTAGTAAGTTATGGAGTCTTGACATTGACAACTCAGTTGTATTTAAGCTATGTGATGGGTGGAGGTGTGATATGTCACATCGCGAGACAGTTCATCGCATCCCCGTCCAATGGTGTGTGTCGCCCAAGGGTGTGTGTACAAATTGACGGCGATAAAGCACACCAGAGTGTCATTGTTTGAGATGAAGTCTCTGAAAGGTTTTGTTGTGATCAACTCGATCCGGTTGGTTTCATCGTGTGGGTAAAGTGTACAACCTCTGCAGAGTGTTTAAACCAATCTATTCGAATAGCCGCGTCCCTGTTATGGACATGCTCGGAATTTCACACGAGGGGTAGATTTTCATAAAACAATTGGGAAGGGTCACGGTGTGTGAGATAACTTGTTCATTGTGTGAAAGAACTTGATTAGACTGTGTCCTTTGTGAAATCAATTGTTAACTTATTATTGTCTATTTGTTTTGAATTATGCTTTCAATCTATTATTTGTATTCAATTGCAAATGTTGCATTTTCGCAAAATAACCACGAAGCCATTTCTTTGGAATAAGCCATCATGTATAAATGCATTACGTGGTATGACTTATGAGTACGGTGTGTACTCACTCTTGCTAAACAAATCAACGAAGTGGAGGAGTCGCACCGCTTTTGAAGAAGAGTTCTCGAAGGTTGAACGTTAGGGTCTTGATCCGATCGGTTGCTGTGGTAAATTGATGGGAGCCACCGGAGTTTATTTCGTTTCATTGCAGTTTATTTCTTTATTGTCGACCTTGCATGGCTTAATAAATGTAACATTCGACCATAAGGTCCCAACAGATTATTTGTTATTTAAATGTACTCGTTTATTCTTATATTCGTTGTATGGATGTGATATTTCATCAATGTTGACTTTGTGTGCACTAGCGTGATCTGGACTAGTGCGAGAATACCTGAGGGTCCAGATTTGCATATTTGGGTCCCGACAGAGGTGGTATCGAGCCATACCGATCGTAGGTCTTGACCCTAGTTAGATTGGCCGTTCTTAGTGAGTCCAAACTATTTTCTAAAGCAAAATTAACTTGCAAGATTAATTGAACTCTTTAACTCATCTCATGTCTCTCTTGACTCAACTATTGCTTTTGAAATTCTCTCTCTCCCATTGTTTTAAAGTTGTTTTCATATCCTTGTCCATCTTGACGGATGCCTCGTCTTGAGTTATGGAGAGCGCAAGGAGGACTTGCCACGAACTTTGGAAGTTGCTACAAGTACTTGGAGGGTTCGATCGTCCATTGTACCGTGGCGTTGCTTGGATTGTGAACGGCCGAGATCGTGGAGTGATCTGCCATTTGACCGTCTACGCCAGGCAAGACACTAAGGCAAGCAAACCACTGAACATCTCAGCTCGAAGGAGTATTTGGATTGAAGCAATCCAGGAGTCTTCACGCCTTGCCATCCTGAGGATCTGCAACATCTACCCTCGAGAGCTTCGTGACAAAGTTTTCCGTTATCATCCCCGCACTTCCGACGTGGATCTTGTCGCACATTTTCCGTCTCACGGAGGAGAAGACAACGCCACCGTCGTGCATCTCGCCGATTGGCGCACGCTCAGAGGAATCGTTGGAGTTAGCCGCTCTGAGTGGAGTGTACCTATGAGACTCTTCGAGAGTCAAGAAAGGATCGCCATATTAGAAGAAACTCTTTATGGACGACACGAAGAAGACATCAAGAGGAAGACCCGAAGAAGGCGATGGACCGTTTGAACAAGAAGAGCCAGCAGAGGCAAAGAGAACCAAAGAAGACTGCACTGTGGACACTGCTCCTATTGCACCATCCGGGACATCAGATCGGCTTGCGAGGATGCGGCTCACTTTCGAGTCTACAAGAGCGGGAGCACCGTCAAGGTCATGAGGCTATTTGATTGAGTAGTCATTCGCGTTGTTTGAGCTTAGCCGCTTTATGTCTTGAGTCGCCCTTTAGGCGGTAGTTTTGTGTGCTTAAGTTCGTCCTTATTTTTGTGTGCAAGTATGAGTGCAAAGGCCCTTAGGCATTTGTTGCAAGCCATACTATTATCTTAATCAATATAAGAGTTTCATTGAGCTTTCTTAAAATATGTTGTTGGGTTTTACCTACCCCGCTTAGTTCTACAACTTATCTCGTGCTTGCTACCTTATCTAACCCTTGAGATTCACCGGATGGTTCAGACTCGTCAAGTCTGCGCAAGTGGTTACGATACTCGATGTCGGAAGGGACGGAGCAAATCCCGGAGAAGCGTTCCACCACAAGCACCGCCGATTGATCTGCGAATTTTGGAGCATTCATGATACCAAACCCGGTGATGTACACCATGATGAATCGATGCAAGCTATGAATAATCGTAACAACAACAATCAAGATCACAATGGAGCCCCAGCTTGCTCATGGTCACAATGGATCATCCAAGTTGGCGGAGTTTATGAGGACCCGTCCACCAACCTTTTCTGGACATGTCTCACCAGTAGAAGCTGATGATTGGCTTCGTGTTATTGAGAGAAAATTGCTGATCACTCAATGCAGCGATCATGAAAAAGTTCTCTACGCCTCTCACCAGATGGAAGGCATTGCTGCCGAATGGTGGGAAAACTTTTGTGCAGCGCATGGAACGCCGCAAGATATTACTTGGGAAGAGTTCACGCTTTTCGCCCGAGATCATGTACCGTAGGAATCATGGATCTAAAGAAGGATGAATTCCGTGCTCTCAAGCAGGGAGGAATGTCAGTGATCGACTACCTCAACAAATTCTCTCAACTTGCTCGATATGCTGCAGAAGATGTCGCCACTGACAAGGCTCGTCAGAGTCGTTTTCTGAAAGGATTGAACACTGGACTTCAAGTCAACTTGATCGCCCACACCTTTCCTGATTTTCAAGAGTTAATCAACAAGGCTTTGATTCTAGAGGATAAGCGCAAGGAATTGGAAGATCATCGTAAGAGCGAATGGCTCAAGAAGGAAGTCACCAACCCCACCGAGGGCAAGAATGATTCCACCGCAGCTTTAGCCGCGTTTTCCACCACGCACTCGCGCACCACCGCACCAACTTCAAGACTCGCCCGATTGCTCGTAACTTTCGCAACCCCGCACTACCAACCCCAATCCAAGAAGCAACCCACGTAATACAACGAGTTTGCTTTACCTGCCGTCGCCGGGGCATTTCGCCAACCGATGTCGCGCAAATGGGACTATCACTCGAAGACGCTTCAACCTTGGGAACACACCGGCCAAGACACGGTACAAGGCAACCATCAAGGAACTTCTCAAGCTACCGGTCAATCCGGAGGAGCACCGCCATCGGTGGTCGAGGTCGTGTCAACCACGCCACTCTGGAAGGAGCTCAAGAAGCACCGACGTTGTCTTGGGTAAGTTCCTAGTAAATTCAAGACTGCATCGCCTGTTTGATTTCGAGCTTAGCATTCGCTTGTTTACGGAATTTTTGCAACTAAGAACAAATTGGAAGTTATACATCTTAAGCATACTCTGTTAGTCCAATACCGAGCAGAGCTAAGTTCTAAAGTTGGATGTTTAGGAGCTAGGCTACTCATAGTCGGAGTTGAGTTTCTAGCCAACCTAATAGTTCTAGACACTCGGACCATAGATGTCATCCTTGGTATGGATTGGTTATCCAAACATAAGCGATGCTAGATTGTGGTCAAGAGCCGTGACAATTGAGGATACCACAGAAAGAAAGTAGAATTTCTAGCCACCTCAAGACGTGATGGACATTTGGTAGTCAACGACCAAGTTTCTTTGGAAGACGTACCTGTAGTCAGAGATTACCCAGATGTATTTCCAGAAGAATTACCAGGAATGCCACCGGACCGTGACATTGAATTTGTCATCGATCTAGTGCCAGGAACAGCACCAATTTCCAAGAGACCCTATCGGATGCGGTCGATGAACTTGTGGAAATGAAGAAGCGATAGAAGAACTCTTGGAGAAAGGTTTTGTAAGACCTAGTTCGCCGCCATGGGGAGCACTGCTTTGTTCGTCAAGAAGAAAGATGGAAGTATGAGAATGTGTATCGATTATCGTTCTCTCAACGAAGTCACCATCAAGAACAAGTACCCATTGCCCAGAATAGATGATTTGTTCGACCAGATGAAAGGAGCCGGAGTATTCTCCAAGATCGATCTACGATCAGGTTACCATCAGTTAAAGATTTGTCCTAAGGATGTACCAAAGACCGCTTTCTCAACCCGGTATGGACATTATGAATTTTTAGTCATGTCTTTTGGATTGACTAATGCCCCTGCCTATTTCATGAACATGATGAACAAAGTATTCATGGAATATTTGGATAAGTTCGTGGTAGTGTTTATTGATGATATTTTGGTATACTCAAAGTCAGAAGAAGAACATACAGAACATTTGAGATTAATCCTAGAGAAGCTCAGAGGACATCAGTTGTATGCCAAGTTCAGCAAGTGTGACTTTTGGAAGAAGAAAGTTGATTTTCTCGGTCATGTGATGACAGCCGAAGGAGTAGCAGTTGACCCCGGAAAGGTTAAAGCTGTAATGAATTGGGAGCAGCCCAAGACGGTTACTCAAATTCGTAGTTTCTTGGGAATGGCAGGATACTATCGTCGTTTCATTGAAGGGTTCTCAACGATTGCTAAACCTCTTACGCAATTGTTGAAGAAAGAGAAGAAGTTTATTTGGACTGACTTGTGAAGAAAGTTTTCAAGAGTTAAAGAAGCGTTTGACTTGATTTCAAATGCTAGTTTTGCGGATATTAGTAAGGATTTTGATATCTCTTGTGATGCTTCGCGTCAAGGATTAGGATGTGTCCTTATGCAAGAAGGAAGAGCTGCCGCTATGCGCCAAGGCAATTAAGGCCTCATGAAGAGAACTATCCTACCCATGATTTGGAGCTAGCTACCGTAGTGCATGCCTTGAAGATTTGGCGTCATTATCTCATCAGTGTCATTTGTGAAGTCTACACAGATCATAAGAGCACAAGTACATTTTCACTCGACCGATTTGAACATGAGGCAGAGAAGATGGTTGGAATTAATAAAGGATTATAATCTTGGAATCCATTACCATCCTGGTAAGGCCAATGTAGTTCTTGGATGCACCGAGTCGTAAGAGCTACTTGCAATGCTCGAAGTAAAAGAGTTGTGTTCGTAACTTCGTGAGGAATTCCGAAGCTACTGACTAGAAGTTGTTAGGAAGGATTTGTGGCCAATTAGAAGTGCAATCTACTCTAGAGAAGCAGATTCGTGAAGCGCAACCCAAGGATTCTCGAGTTTCTTGATCTCAAGAAGAAGATGTCGGAAGGAAAATTTAAAGACTTCACCATAGATGATCGGGATATCTTGTGGATCAATGGACGATCATGTACCGGATATGGATGGATTAAGACGGTGATTCGAAGGAAGCCCATGACTCAAAGTATTCAATTCACCACCGAAGCACTAAGATGTATCGGGATGTTAAGAATAAGTTTTGGTGGCCAAACTTAAAGCGAGACGTCGCGAGTTCGTTGCCTTATGCGCGACGGTGTCGAAAGTAAAGGCCGAACATCGAGACCAGCAGATTGCTACAACCGTGAAGATACCGAATGGAAGTGGGAAGAGATCGGTATGGATTTTATTACCGGATTACCCAAGACTCAATCAGTTATGATTCGATTTGGGTAATAGTGGATCGCTTGACTAAGGTTGCCCATTTCTTGCCGGTCAAAACCACTTACTCAGAGACCGCTTGGCGGAATTGTATATGTCAAAATCGTCGACCGCACGGTGTGCCTAAGAAGATAGTGTCGATCGAGGATCTCAATTCACCTCTCGCTTCGCGAGTCTACATGAAGCCCAGGAACTCATCGAATTTGATCGCTTATCATCCCAGCATGATGGACAGACTGAAAGAGTCAACCAGATATTAGAAGATATGTTGAGAGCCTGTGCCTTAGCTAATGCTACCAGTTGGGATAAAAGTTTGCCGTATGCAGAATTCTCGTACAACAACGATTATCAAGCGGTTTGCAAATGTCACCATTTGAAGCTCATGCGGTCGTACTGCGAACTCCGTTGAATTGGTCAGAGACAGCTGAACGTGTAGTATTCGGGCCAGATATTATTCAGGAAGCCGAAGAACAAGTTGCGATGATCAGAGAAAGACTAAAGATAGCCCAGTCCAGGCAAAAGAGTTATGCCGATAATCGTCGTCGTGACCTCAGCTTTGAACCAGAGGATTTTGTGTATCTGCGAGTTACTCCGCTCAGAGGTGTTAAGAGATTCCACACCAAAGGGAAGCTTGCTCCAAGGTATGTGGGTCCATTCAAGGTTTTGGAACGCCGTGGAGAAGTTGCGTACCAGTTGGAGTTACTGCAGTCGTTAGCAGGAGTGCATGATGTCTTTCATGTCTCTCAGCTGAAGAAGTGTCTTCGTGTGCCAGAAGAGCAGACCCCGTTGGAGTCAATTGAACTGAAGGAAGATCTCACGTACAAAGAACAGCCTGTCAGGATTTTGGATGTCGCAGAGCGCCGCACCAGAAGCAAGACCGTTCGTTTCTGCAAAGTCCATTGGAGTAACCACTCAGAAGGAGAAGCAACGTGGGAACGTGAAGAAGAGTTAAAAGCCGAGTTCCCTAGCCTTTTCTCTAGCTAGCCGGAATCTCGGGGACGAGATTCGTTTAAGGGGGGAGGTTTGTAACATCCCTATTTTCTGAGCTTGAAAATCTTTTAAATAATGGTAGCAAGAAAATTCATCATTTGGATTTAATTGAATATTAAATTAAAAAGCTTAATATGGACTTTAAGGACAAACTGATTTAATGTGCTTAATCCCAACATCAACAATTGTCAAAACTATTTTATTTAGATTCTATATGCTTGGATATATTTTATAGAATTTTCTGGAATTTTTCCAAAGTCATTTGCTATTTTCTAATTGCTATTTGCATTTTCTGGATTTATTTAAAAGAAAAACCTATTTTAAATCCTTGAATAACGATCGGGTCAAGCCCAAGACTATTCCAGCCCGCCAATCCCGTACCGTTGGATCAACATCGCCGGCCGCCGCCGCTCGCGTTCCGCGCCTTGCCCGTTGGATTGTCGCGCGTGGCCGCCTGCTGATCTCGCTCGTTCGCTTCGCCGCTTCGCTCTGCGCCGTTGGATCGCCATCGCGACGCTCGCTCTCGCCGCACCTCGCTTGCCGCCGCCGAGTGGGACCGCGGCCGAAGTCGTTGTCTCGCGCCGCTTTCTTCTTCTCGCGCGCCGCTTCGCGCCATTCTTTGGAGCTCAAGCGCGTCCGACAAATGCGTATTCGTTGCTGTCGATTCTTCGTGCCGACCCCACCAAATCATGTCTCCGGTTATTCCTTATCCGTTCCAAACCAAATCAAACCTCGAATCGGTTTCAATCTCCGAAAATCTTTGAATTCAAAAACCTACTGCGTTTGGACCCGATTTGGGGTTTCAAATCTCGGCGTCTCGAGCCTATAAATACTCCCCTAGCACCGCTGGACCTCCGCAACCCTAATCCGCCACTCCCATCGCCCGATCGCTCTAGCGCCGCCGCATTCCAAGTTTTAGGGTTTTCGGCGAACTTCTTCTCCGGTGGATTCTTGCGCCGTCGTCGCCGCCCTTGCTCCACCGATCGCACCATTGTGATCGCAAGTCACGAGCTACCTTGTGCGCACCTTCTCGTCGCCGAGCATCGCCGAGCGCCGTCCGACAAAACCCGAGCTCTCTCGCCGCTTCTTCCTCGCCACGGCCATCTCCGCAACCTGTGTGCTCAAACCGGTGCCCATGTGTGCGCATTAACCTCCTCTACATCGTTGGTACCACTCACCGCCGGCGAAGAGCCGCCGTTCGCCGGTGACCATCGGGTCCGAGCGCCACCGCCCGCCGTTGTCGCCCACTGGCGCCGGCTGTCGGCCGGTCTTTGGTGTGGCGGCCGCGTGGCGCCAGATCAGCGCCAAGACACGCGCGTGCGTCTTGGCCCATCGCGCCAGATCTCCCTCTGTTCGGCACTCGGCCCGCGTGAACGAGACCCATGGGTCCCACATGTCGAATTCTTTTAATTATAATTCTTTTTCCGAAATTCTACCGACGCAAGCATTGCGCAATAATCCGATTTTCCTTTATAAAAATAATTCGGAAATTCGAGAAAATCCAAATTAGGGTTTAATTGATTTTCCAATCTTCCAAAGCCCATATCTTTTGCATCCAAGTCCAATTGAGCCCATTCTAATTTGTAAATTTATATAAAATTCAGATCTATTTAATGGTGAATTTTATTTGATTTTTGGAGTTTGTTTTGCCTCTGTTATTTATTTGTTTTATTTCTTTTGTCTCGTTTTGTAGTAGACGTCGATACTTGGGAATTTTGCGTAAGAAGGAGCACCTCAAGACCAAGACCAATATCTAGATCTATTCCAAGGCAAGTTATACCTTTGATCATTTTGAACCCAGTTTTCAAAATACTTTGTTTCAATGTATTGCATTCTATTTCAAGTATTTATTTAAATGCTTTTGGGTGTAGTTATTAATCCAAATTGTTATGCCACCTTGTCTATTGTATACCATGATCTTTTGTCACCCTAGGTTGGTTAATAATTAGTTGGTATTATCGTAGCACCAACGTGGGTTGGTTAGATACGATTAGGCCTTAGCCATGCCACGAGTCATCATTCCATGTGAGAGTTGCAATTATAAACTTGACTAAGTGATTATGGAACCGTGTGATGAATCTGTGTGTCTGTGTGTGCTATTACTCGTTGATGGCATGTGTTGCACTTAATCAACAGGTGGGAAAAGATTTAGACCGAGGCAAGTGGTGGATTCGTGTGAATGGTGGAGTGTGCTTATTAAACTTTGTGATTTGGGTTAAAATCGAAGTCTTGCCTTGGTCAATTAAGGACTTAACTTTGTGCGCCATTGAACTGGGCCTCACTGCATGCGACCACATGCCTAGTATGGGTGGGCCGACTTAGTAAGTTATGGAGTCTTGACATTGACAACTCTCAGTTGTATTTAAGCTATGTGATGGGTGGAGGTGTGATATGTCACATCGCGGACGGTTCATTGCATCCCCGTCCAATGGTGTGTGTCGTTCAAGGGTGTGTGTACAAATTGGATGGTAGTAAAGCACACCAGAGTGTCATTGTTTGAGATGAAGTCTCGAAAGGTTTTGTTGTGATCAACTCGATCCGGTTGGTTTCATCGTGTGGGTAAAGTGTACAACCTCTGCAGAGTGTTTAAACCAATCTATTCGAATAGCGCGTCCTCGGTTATGGACATGCTCGGAATTTCACACGAGGGGTAGATTTTCATAAAACAATTGGGAAGGGTCAGCTGTGTGAGATAACTTGTTCAGTTGTGTGAAAGAACTTGATTAGACTGTGTGTCCTTTGTGAAATCAATTGTTAACTTATTATTGTCTATTTGTTTTGAATTATGCTTTCAATCTATTATTTGTATTCAATTGCAAATGTTGCATTTACGCAAAATAACCACGAAGCCATTTCTTTGGAATAAGCCATCATGTATAAATGCATTCTGTGGTATGACTTGCGAGTACGGTGTGTACTCACTCTTGCTAAACAAATCAACAGAAGTGGAGGAGTCGTCGCCTGCTTTTGAAGAAGAGTTCTACGAAGGTTGAACGTTAGGGTCTTGATCCCAGTCGGTTGCCTGTGGTAAATTGATGGGAGCCACGGAGTTTATTTCGCTTCATTGCAGTTTATTTCTTTATTGTCACCTTGCATGGCTTAATAAATGTAACACTAGACCATAAGGTCCCAACATTTATTTGTTATTTAAATGTACTCGTTTATTCTTATATTCGTTGTATGGATGTGATATTCCATCAATGTTGACACTGTGTGCACTAGCGTGATCCTGGACTAGTGCAGAATACACAGAGGGTCCAGATTTGCATATTTGGGTCCCGACAAGCTAGCACTCATCATCTTGCTTGAGCTGCAGTTCCTCGTAATCCCCTCGACCGCCATCGTTGAGTGTGGAGTTTCGGTGAAGGCGGTGCAGCAGGGGTTTCTTCTTCAAGTCTTGGCCCCCTCTGCTTCCCCTTTACTCTCTGGAGCTTAACCTTCGCTCGGTTTGGTTCTCTCTTTGCTCAGTCATTTGTGGCCTAGTGAGGACCTTACCATTGCTGATTCGGTCTCTCGTCGCCGGAGCCACTCCGTGGGTCCCTGGTCGTTCTTCAGCTCAGGTAATTTCACCTTACCCTCTAGGAGCTTAGGTGTTTTCGTTGTTCTTTTGGTATTGTCCGTTCGGAGAGTTCTCCCAAGCCATACCTACTCGGCCGCACTCTGTGGTCGTACCACCGTAGCGTGACCATACTCCGATCAAGATCGTCACGGCCGAACCGTTAAACTTTTAGACACTCATCCCTGCCCTTGGCTGGCGCCGCTGTGGTCGGAGAAGCCGCCGAGCCACTGGCAAAGCGTGCGGGAGGCGCTGCCTCGTGGTCGGAATTCCGACCAATCACTGTAGTTTGGTCGTTTCGACCAGGTGCAGTATTACGATGGGTAAATATGTCGTCTTGTAGTCCCCAGAAGTACCCCTTATATTTACAAGGGAGAGGCCTACCAAGTGATTGTAAATTCTCCTACAATCACCCCTATAGTTGTAAGTCTTGCTACGACTATGGCGTGGTCATAAGTCCTTCTACGACTATTACCTAGTCGTAAGTTCTGTCGCGGCCTGTACCTAGTCGTAAGTCTTACTACGACTATGTCCAAGTCATAAGTTCTTCTACGACTAGTACCTAGTCGTAAGTCTGTCTACGACTAGTACCCAGTCGTACGTCCTTCTACGACCACTATCTGGTCGTAAATCCTTCCACGACTATTGTTCAGTCGTAGGTTCTACTACGACCACTACCTGGTCGTGAGACCTTCTTTTTAGTCGTATCTTGAGCATTAAGAACCCAAATCAATTGGTTATTGTTGCTAATTTCTTTATAAATTATTCTCTTGCTACTGTAAAGTTTTCAGAAATTTTGGAGAAGGTTTGCTGTTGAGTCTTTGTGTTTTATTCGTTCTTATTGGTTGCTTTTCGCCTTCTCGTTAGGATCCGAAGAGCACATTGACAACATATTTGATCCTCTGCAACATCTTGACCCACAGCAAGCAGGCAAGCAGTTTGATCATATTAATCCCATTACTTTCAAGTCTAATACTTTGTTTACAAATCATATGTATGTATGCTTTTGTGTCAAAGTAATTTTTCCGATTAGAGGTAGTTATTCCTATTGCATTGTTGCCCTCAAATTGTTATCCCCTGCCTCAAACATAAGTTATTAACATCGCTGGTGGATTAGAGCCGGGTGATTTAATTATGCTCTTTTATGGTCGTTTCGGTGTCATGCTTAGAAATGCTTAGATGTCAGTAGTATTGGGTAGTCATCGACTTAGTCGATGATGTTGATCACACAAATCTTATTACTACTCCATTATTTCCAGCACCCTGTGCTTTGTTACTTTGTAAAGTCAAAAACTGAAAATAAAACTGTTTTCGACTTAGGCACAATGGTATGTTGGTGTGATCTGTTGGTGTGAATGGAATGGTGCCTAGGTCATCAAGGACCGAGTTACTTGTGTCACTAAGCCAAGCGCTTATGCGTGCTAACCACGCGAGAGGGATATGGGACCTCTCTTGACTAAGTACTTTGGCGTGTGTTATCTCCGAGTCGCAGGAGGGGGGTTGTGGGTGTTGTGTGAAACATGATATGTGTTCTTGTGTTCCTGTGTTGGGTGTGCGGTGGTGGAGATTCCGGGTAGGCTCTCCACCTCGAGGAGTGTCGTAGTTGTCCAAGGCTTTACCCGGGAAGGGTAGCTGACCGAGGCTTTACGATGACTCCGACACAACGTATGGGTTTCTATCCATACGGGCGGCTCGAAAGTAATACACAATATTAGAAATGTCTCGTAGGACTTAGCCGTGCTGGCATACCTTCTGAAGTGTGCTTAATAGCTTGGCAAAAAGGCGGTCTGGCGTGTGGGTACATTGGTACACCCCTGCAGGGATAAAACTATTCGAATAGCCTCGTCCTAGGTTATGGACATGCTTGGTAAGGTCGTGCAAGAACTAGACTACAACCTTTTAAATTAAAATTTGACATGGGTGGCATGAATGGGTAATTCATGCTATTGTTGTGGTGACTAATGGGTTAGTCACTTCCAGGCTGTTGTTGTCATCTATCTACTGTTATATTGTTGTCATTTTCGATTATTTGAACATTAAAAACTGATTTGTTAACTTGCTTTTAAATGTACTATCTTATTGCAAATGAAATCTTGCTTTATGCTAAAGGTAAAACATGGAGCCTCCACTCAAAAAGCTTGCATATAGATATGTACAGGTCTGTTATCCTACACGTAAGTCTTGCGAGTACATTCAAAGTACTCACCCGGCTTTGCTGTGCTCTTTGTGTAACACCCCAGCCCAACACTGAGCCTGGAATGCCACCAAACTACTCTTATCATCTATTATACATCAACACACTATGAAATTTCAGCAAGCATAACAACATTAAAACCCGTCCACGGGTAGCATTAACACAAGCATAACACTATGACAATCATAAATAAATTAGACCTAGGAGCATAGCAAAATAATAAACCAAGATTAACATAAACCAAGCATCTATGGTTATTCAATACCATCATGTCCAAGATATAAATATTCAGGTTATTCTAAAAGTTTCTCATGTCCAACGAATCAAATAATTGGGTGAAGTGCATGATTCCAAGTGCGCTAGCCCTTCCCGAGTAAAACGTCATCACTGGTCACCTAAAAACAACAATAGAGCAAGAATGAGTCCAAGACTCAGCAAATACATAATAAAGCCATAAACAATAGTTTATTAACCACAATCAAAGTTATCATCATCATCCATTTAGTTAATGTCATTGTCATTCTCAAACAACCAAGCCATATTCTATATAGGTAAAGTTGCACAATTTAACAATTTACTTAGATATGCGAATGCACTAACATGCTCATGCTCATATGCATCTCATCAGCTGATACCGGTATAGCGGAGTGTTCACCGTCGATGACACACTCATCCTTCACTCCCGTGAAGTCCCCACCAAAGTAGGATTTTATCTAGAGCTCTCCTGACTAGTCATGTATCTTTCTCACCGACCTCACCGAATAGTTACATGACTTTCTCACCGACTGCTCATGCAACCTGTCATGATGAATATAAATGATCGACATCTTTATTTATTCATCAACATAGTCCGTCTCATTAACTCAATATCTCCTCCTCATTTTCTCAATATCATAATCTCATTCACTCAAGGTCATCAATATCATGTATAAGAATAAACTGAACGAAAGCATAATAAATAGCATGATAAGTAACAACAATGATCATGGTGAACAACCCATTGTTCACCACTCTACCATGTACTTGCCTTCGCTTGTGTGGCGAGTTAGGAGGCAACGACGAATTTCTCCACTCCGCCCCACCGCCTACACAAATATTCATTGAAATAAGAATAACAAGACAGGACGTGACTACAAGCGTTTTACCATAACCCTCTATCTAATCAACAAAACCAAAAACTCAAAATGACGAATTAACTAATCACCAATATCGCCCTTACGACAGCAGACGAGAAAAATCATAATTAAATATTTGTAACTCCGAATGACTTGAAACCAGTACTCAAATACTCTAAATGCATAACACTACGAAACTCTAGTTGACTGGATCTTTTGATTCGGCCAAAACAGTGGCCTAAACAACAGATGAAAACACAAACAGATAACTGTCTAGATTACAGAACAGTAGCAAAGAAAATGATGTAACTTTCAATATACTGATCCAATTGAGGTGATCTTTATCAACTCGGAAAGATAATTTCAAGGGATACAAAAACCTAGTTGGGTGGAAGTTCTGAATCGGACTCTAACTAGATCAACACCGAGGGGCAAACCAGCAGTTCCAAATTCTCAGGCAGACAGGACAGTGCGCGATTAAAAATTCATATCTGCTAAACCGTAAGGCGGAATCTAGTGATCTCGGTGCCAAAAGAAAGATAAAGACATAATTAACAAAACTCTAGAAGACGAAAATAACAGATTCGGCCTCTAAGTAAATCATAATGGCCCGACAATAAAATATGCAAATCACGTCAGCTCTCCTGGACAGTCGCGATAAAACTACCATATCTCCTAAACCGTAACTCCAAATCAGATGATCTCGGTGCCAAAAGAAAGCTAAGACAAAGTGCTACAACTTTCTAAGAGGTGAGAAGATCAGAAAACGTACAGAACTTACCCAAACCTGACGATCAACAGTGGCGTAGGGAAGAGGTCGGGAGAGGCGGCGGCCACTAGGGGGAATAGGGCGAGGAGGGTAGGGGTTTTAGGGTTTTGGGGAGTGGGATCCCCCCTCATGGCCGGCCCCCTCTTGGGCCCCTCCTGGGCTGCAGCCCAGGGCCCAGGTTGTCGAAATAATGTGAAAAACCCCTTCTTGTTTCAGAATTTGTACTCCTTTCTTTGCCCTTTCTTCTCCCGGCTGATAGTCTAATTACCCGATTCGATTCCGAGGTATTACATTCTACCCCCCTTAAACAGAATTCGACCCCGAATTCTTTGTGTCGTTCTACTCGAAGGACATTTACAATTAGCACGCGGGATTCCAGCTCCCAAGTCGCTTTTTCGCTCGGTCTGATGCATCCACCGCACATTTACTAACTAACGATTATGTTGTATTATTCATCCCGCTCTTTTGAGCCACTCCACAGCGGGACTCGATAGCACGGTCGACTCGTGGTTCGACGACTCTAAAGAAACCTCACGCTCGGATGCCTCAAGTACTCCCTCGACACGGGTTGCACAAAACATTGTATACCCCGGGCCAGACTCGAGACGGTTCTAGCGATTCTCCTCCTTCCAAAATCACTGCGCCTTCCAAAAGCGAACCTTTGTACCTTAGGCCACTCTTCTCTTGGTACCAAATAACACAACCAATACAAAACACACGGAACTCTTGTTCCACGCCTCAATCAGTTCTTTCACCTTAACAAGGAGCACAACCGTAAACCAGAACGTAAAATGAACTCGTTTTTAAACAACTATTTTGCAAGCAGATCCCAACTTAAAATAAAAGATTCTCATCGTAACCATGCATTAACAACTCCCTACCAATGAATCAAATCCAAAGTTGAAGATTTATCTCAAGAACCTTTTCCATTTCCCAATGTAGACAATTTGCAAATAAACACCAAGTAAGCCAAGCGAAAATCACTCGAATGCTCAAATCAATCTCTTCCTTTATTCTTTATGAATCGGAAAGAGCCACACATACCCGCATAAAGCCAAATCAAATTTGCAAATGACACCCGTCATGACACGTTGCTCGAACAAGAATTAAGAGAGCATTCTATTACCCAAGAAAACACTCTGCTCCCTCAATCCTTATTTTAGGAATAAACATTCATTTAGATTCTGGTATTCCCAATTAACACGCAGCTCCTTTCTCTTATCCAACAGCCTCAAAGCGTTGCTCAACCCGAAAGCAACAACCACACTCATGTAGAGAGACTCTACTAATCCACAAATACATGCTCTAGCCAACTCCTCTACCAAATGAATCACTTTGATAAATAATTTCCAACGTACCTCAATATAGATTGCACCCACGAGCACATCTTCTCAATCCTTTAAGAATAATCAACTTAAAATTCGCAGCACACACACCCTCATTTACTACACCCAAAGGATGCTATCAATGACCCAAAGGATGCTATCAATGATCATCGTGCTATTTAAAATCCACTTTGTTCCACTATTTCTACACAATCTCATTAGCCTCCAAGGTCCTAGCATAGAACACCAAGTCAAAATTTTCAATCTCCATGTCTCGTGTAAATGTATTTCGATGCAACTGATATGAAAACTCTCAAGTCCGATGACTAAGATTCTCACCATCTAAACATATTCATTCATTAACAACCACCTGGAAAACTTATTCTCAACCAAATTATCTTTAGAGAGATTCTAACTCCTAGAGGGTTACTCACTGAAGCCAAGTCGTACCTGGTAATAATTCAGCAATCCCTACTCTCCCATCAATTGACATTACAATCAGATTTCTTCGCTAATCCTGCTCTCATTAACTTATACCTTCATATATATTTTTTTCCTATACAATCTGGCACATTACTCAATTCATCTGTAATAGACTAACCAAGATTTTCATGCTTTCAACAATTCTAATGTTCCACTCAACATGAACAAATAATCTTTGACCGCAAACACTATAGGTTCTATTAGTTACAAATATTGCCATCGGTTTGGCCCCAAAGACCAAACTTTCTATTTAAGGTAAACCCTCTCCAAGGACTAGTCCAAGAAATTAACTTATCACTCAATGCATCTCAAACAAATTGACACGCAGAGTCTCACCCAAAATCATCTCCTTGACCACCACTATCAAGTTGCCATTATACATCCTAAAAGATATTGCAACACGAATCAGTTAATCTTTTCTCAAAAGAAGCTATAGGTAGAAACACGTCTCAGCACGTAAAAACATTTACCACTCGCAGTAGACACAAAACCAATGGAGAGAGTCAAATAGCCAAGATCTCGGAAAATAGAGGACGAGACCACAATTGAGCTCACAAATTCCACTAGAAGCGAATTTTCAACCCTCAACAAACAAGAATAAAACATTGCCATTGAAACTCAAGAAACTCTTAAGCGACAACAACCAAAATGTTAAACACACTTTATTAAGTTTGCCAGCTGCAAAACTTAACTCCAAATACCTCTACCACACTCTTTTCCTTAACAACGAAAATAATTTTCTTTGTGTACCACATCACTTGCCACCTCTAACAAGAAGTGCCTTAAAACCAGAGCACACTAATCACTTAAGAACCCCGTAGAACATTCTCACACCTCGATTAATCTAATTTTTTTGCTCAACATGGTTTCAGCTACTACAAGAATCATGATTTACCAAAAGTTCATGAATACAAAACTCTTAAACTTATCATTTATCCGATATTACACAAGGCGGTCAAATTACTTTCTTTACGAAAGAATCATCACCTCTCGCAAGTCACAATCCATTGCGCACAATCTCACTAACATTTAGAATAACACACTCTTTAACATGATTCCTTATCGTCAACTCTTCCATTGTAAAGCTCCAAAAGTTCACGAATTGGTATATACCACTTTATCATCTCAACATCAAATTGAGGGTATACTAAAATCATGCAACCTCACTACAACAACTACTTTAATTTTAGAGGAATCTACTACACAATTTAATAGGTTATACCAAAACCCTTTCATCGAGGCATACTATTATCCGACAATTTCATCATCATGCAAACACCTCTCTCCTATTCAATCATATCATAAACCCTTCTAAAAGAAACACAATAAACTATTTCATAATATTTCTGTTATTTCAATAATATTCTAACGGTCAACTTGTCCTAGAGATTATCGATACACAAACCACACTATCAAAGCAAACCTCTTTTAACAAGGCCATGCGTAGCAGCCAACCTCATAAAACACACATGAATAAATTACTTTTAAATTTCAACCCTTTACCTCTTAACAATGCTCACACTAATCTAGTACACACTAATTCCAATCTGGAGGTTATCATAAACCATTGATGGTTATCCAATCATGGACGAATCTATGGTTCTTTCTCTATTTGTATTCCCTCGGGCATACACAAGATCATCAAGTAACCAATCAAAGAAAGTTCCATATCATTATCTCTCGAGACAACGATCGAACAAATCCTTATGTCTCTCATTCTACATCGTTAGATTAGCCTATCGAGACCAAATAATCCAACAAGTTTAGCAAACTACACAATTCTAATAATCAAACATTTCATCAATGTTCCACACTTTTAATAACTCTATTGATTCCAACAAAGTATAGTCACCCTCATATTCACGACTCATCAAGAACTACTAGAGGACAATATCGACTTACCCGATTTCACTTCGTGGTACTCGTTAAAATTGATTATGCACCATGATCGCAAACCAGTGATAACCCATATCATACCCATTAATTTCTTTGATAGTACCTCTCACTTAACCATGAGAATACATCGCTAAAAGGATTTAACATTTTCTTTCATAAAGAGAACCATTCAACTTCAACGCTCGAGAATACCCAAAGAGTTACATTGAGTCAAACCTTCCACATACTAAAAGACTCGCAAAAGAAAACCTTCATTATCCAAATCATCAAGCGAAATACATGGGTCATGTTTACCAATAAGAAAGACAAAACTCCAATTCAAAGGTCAACCTTGACAGTTAACCAAGCTCACCAGTAGCAAGAATAACTCAACAATTGGGAAAACAATAATTGCTTTAAGAGACAAGTTAAGCCAATGGAAACACATTAATCTTTCTCGAAGCAACCATCAACCACAATGAACTTCTCAAGGACCAAATAGAACTTTTCAACACGTCGCTTTGTACCCACTAATCCATGAGAATTCATCAACCAACAATGGCTAATCAGAATATCCCAATGGAAACTCAAGAAAACAACAAGCTTCCCAAGGAGACCCATCCTCAACTTTCATAACAAAGTTTCTCAGAGTAAACACTTCCCTTTTCCCCTACCACCAATGGCAGTACAACCTGACCATACCTATGGCCATAACCACAATCTCTACCTCTCAGCATCTACTATCATCACATATAACAATCACGTAACCAAATCATAAGCATTCATAATCAATTCATATCAGCAATAATCAATGCTACATAACGGAAACGTAAATGCAATGCTTTGCCCATTCCCATCCTACTGTGCACCAGTGTGTCAAGTTTTAAGTTAATTAACCATTAACATATTTTTTTGTACAAATCAAGTTACCTAAGTTGCTAAGCTATTCACCACGGACCTAAAGCCGTGCTCTGATACCAACTGTAACACCCCAGCCCAACACTGAGCCTGGAATGCCACCAAACTACTCTTATCATCTATTATACATCAACACACTATGAAATTTCAGCAAGCATAACAACATTAAAACCCGTCCACGGGTCGCATTAACACAAGCATAACACTATGACAATCATAAATAAATTAGACCTAGGAGCATAGCAAAATAATAAACCAAGATTAACATAAACCAAGCATCTATGGTTATTCAATACCATCATGTCCTAGATATAAATATTCAGGTTATTCTAAAAGTTTCTCATGTCCAATGAATCAAATAATTGGGTGAAGTGCATGATTCCAAGTGTGCTAGCCCTTCCCGAGTAAAACGTCATCACTGGTCACCTAAAAACAACAATAGAGCAAGAATGAGTCCAAGACTCAGCAAATACATAATAAAGCCATAAACAATAGTTTATTAACCATAATCAAAGTTATCATCATCATCCATTTAGTTAATGCCATTGTCATTCTCAAATAACCAAGCCATATTCCATATAGGTAAAGTTGCACAATTTAACAATTTACTTAGATATGCGAATGCACTAACATGCTCATGCTCATATGCATCTCATCGGTGATACTGGGGTATAGCGGAGTGTTCACCGTCAATGACACACTCTATCCTTCACTCCCGTGAAGTCCCCACCAAAGTAGGATTTTATCTAGAGCTCTCCGGACTAGTCATGTATCTTTCTCACCGACCTCACCGGAATAGTTACATGACTTTCTCACCGACCTGGCTCATGCAACCCCTGTCATGATGAATATAAATGATGCGACATCTTTATTTATTCATCAACATAGTCCGTCTCATTAACTCAATATCTCCTCCTCATTTTCTCAATATCATAATCTCATTCACTCAAGGTCATCAATATCATGTATAAGAATAAACTGAACGAAAGCATAATAAATAGCATGATAAGTAAAAACAATGATCATGGTGAACAACCCATTGTTCACCACTCTACCATGTACTTGCCTTCCGCGCTGTGACGAGTTAGGAGGCAACGACGGAATTTCTCCACTCCCTGCCCCACCGCCTACACAAATATTCATTCGAAATAATAATAACAAGACAGGACGTGACTACAAGCGTTTTACCATAACCCTCTATCTAATCAACAAAACCAAAAACTCAAAATGACGAATTAACTAATCAGCCAATATCAGCCCTTCTGAACAGCAGTACGAGAAAAATCATAATTAAATATCTGTAACTCCGAATGACTTGAAACCAGTACTCAAATACTCTTAACGCATAACACTACGAAACTCTAGTTGACTGGATCTTTTGATTCGGCCAAAACAGTGGCCTAAACAACAGATGAAAACACAAACAGATAACTGTCCAGATTACAGAACAGTAGCAAAGAAAATGATGTAACTTTCAATATACTGATCCAATTGAGGTGATCTTTATCAACTCGGAAAGATAATTTCATGGGCTACAAAAACCTAGTTGGGTGGAAGTTCTGAATCGGACTCTAACTAGATCAAAACCGAGGGGCAAACCAGCAGTTCCAAATTCTCAGGCAGACAGGACAGTGCGCGATTAAAAATTCATATCTGCTAAACCGTAAGGCGGAATCTAGTGATCTTGGTGCCAAAAGAAAGATAAAGACATAAGGAACAAAACTCTAGAAGACGAAAATAACATATTCGGCCTCTAAGTAAATCATAATGGCCCGACAATAAAATATGCAAATCACGTTAGCTCTCCTGGACAGTCGCGGTAAAACTATCATATCTCCTAAACCGTAACTCCAAATCAGATGATCTTGGTTCCAAAAGAAAGCTAAGACAAAGGGCTACAACTTTCTAAGAGGTGAGAAGATCAGAAAACGTACAGAACGTACCCAAAACGGACGATCAACAGTAGCACAGGGAAGAGGTCGGGAGAGGCGGCGGCCACTAGGGGGAATAGGGGGAGGAGGGTAGGGGTTTTAGGGTTTTGGGGAGTGGGATCCCCCCTCATGGCCGGCCCCCTCTTGGGCCCCTCCTGGGCTGCAGCCCAGGGCCCAGGTTGTCGAAATAATATGAAAAACCCCTTCTTATTTCAGAATTTGTACTCCTTTCTTTGCCCTTTCTTCTCCCGGCTGATAGTCTAATTACCCGATTCGATTCCGAGGTATTACACTTTGTTGCAGGAGAGGAAGGTGAGCCCCAAGGGCCTCACTTTTGTGAAATGTCCTGTGGATTCGACGACTAGCTTGGCGGTCCGGTCGGTTGCCTTGTGGGTTAAAGGCACACTGGTCGGGTCTTTGGTTTATGGCCATCTTATGGCACTTTTGCTTCCGCTGTTCTATTTCTTTCTGTATATGTCATTTGGCCGGTCGGCCCCTCGTTTGTAATAACTATCCTTTAATTATGTTATTTTCTGGATTGTTGTTTTTGCTTCGGTTCTATGTGAATGAATGGAATTGATGCATGAACTTTGTAAAGGGGTGTGTATACTGCATTTCTGGGAAGTATACATGTCTCGAGTCTCGGCTTATCTGATTTGTGATGCTAGGGCCGAATGGATGGCTAAGCATTACAAGCCCGATAAACCGGGGTCTCACAACACCTTCATTGCTTGCTAGCGCGTCGCAACGCGAAAGGCAAGTACACTGAATCCTTTACATTGATGAATGATGTGTTTGTGTTCATGCTAATGTTTCTATGATTCTTGTTTTCAATCAACGAAGTTACTCAACATTCATATTCCAAAGATGCATAAGCATCGCATATTAACTTGTGGTGTTTTCAATTGAATGCATGATAATGTGATGTGTACGTGTATGTTCTTGCACTTGTTCATGATGTTGATATGTTTCAAACTGATAATTGAGAAAAGATGATGACATTCATATTACTTGCTTCATTCCATTCATACATGCTTTAATTTCCGTCCACGGAGTGGAAATTTGAAAGACCCATCAATTCCAAAGATGGGCATTTGAAAGACCCATCAATTCCAAAGATGGGCATTTGAAAACCCATCAATTCGAGAATGGGTACGTGTGATCCACCATTCCAATGTGGGCCACGTTGGACACCGTATGAAACGTTATTCATACGGTAACTTTAAGTGAACACCGACGGTGTTACACTCGCTATACCGTGTAAGTCGTGATTAGTCCATTCCTTGATTGCATTCTTTCATTCCATCCATTCATGTATTCATTCCATTCAATCATGTATGTGATGCAAGATTTGTTCATAATTCAATTGAATTGATTTGTCCACTATTTGATTGATTATTCTAATATGGTACTTGCCGAGTTTCGACTCACCCTTGCTTTCAATGTTATTTAGGTGATCCACCACGATGTTGATGATTTTGGGAAGGAGTAGACCAACACGTTGCACTCGTAACATTACTTGATAATTTCATTAATGGTTTCAACTTTGATATTCCTTGATGAGAGATGGGTGTATTAAGTAATGTTTAAACTTCATGTCATGTCGCTCCATGATTAGTTTCTTGATTATTCGCCATCGATGTATTGGTCGCTTTCACCTCGTTATCCTCGTTATTGATATTTGGATAGATGCATATTGAATCTTATTAGTAAATTGTTCATATGTTGTATCCTTAGGTGGCATCTTGGCTTCGAATAGCCGTGGTGTTACAGCTTAGTATCGAGCGGGCTTTAGGTCCGTGGTTAGTAGAAAAGTATTAAAATGACACACATTGTACATGATGGGTGGGGTTTGGGAAATCCATTGCTTCCGCATTTCTAGTGATTTGGTTCATTATGTAGCACTGTGTAGAATTGTTTCTGTACTATCTCTCATGTTGTTAATCTGTGACATGATGTGGTATCCTATATCTATGAATTATTCTATGATTGTCATGAGATGATCCTATATATTCATAATTGATTGCATTAGTTATGTGTATCGGTAGCGGACGTTGAGCAGTTGAGTTCGTGGTTGTTGTCTTGGGTTTTGCCAGGCTACACCACTGTTCGTGGTATGAGAGTAGAGAAGTTCTTACCCATGTTCCATAGTTCTGTGTTGAGCCTGAGCTCATTGTTGAAGTTGTTGTCTTTCTCAAATTTGTATCTGGTTTTCTGGTTGTAGTTTCTTGTAGTTCGTGAATTTCTTTTGAAAGGAGGGTTATAATGAGGAGGGCAAGCTCCAGTAGGTTTCTGATCGTTCTTTGAAATAGTTATTGTACTTTCGACTATTGTGATATTACTGCTCCGCGTGAGCATAGTTAAATTGCAAGATTTATCTTTTCACGGATGTTATGCTTTACCCCTGTTGGAAAATTTAACTTATTTGTTCGCTTGGAATTTCGGGCGTTGGAAGATTTCTTTTGCCAAGTTCTTTATTAAGTGTGCATTGGCCTTGCATATTTCTTGTGGATTACTTTAGAAAGTCGTTCACTTCCTTGAATTCTGAATTTGACAAATTCTTGTCCGGTGGTGGTGGATGAATTTCTTTTGGGTTCATGGTTCCTGGTAGTTGATGAGTTTCAATGAGTCTTTAATGGTATTCTGAAACCATTATTGTTTTTCGACCGTTAAATTGTTTTTACTACTGGTGATCTTCGTCAATTAGTAATATTAAAATTTCCATGATTGTTCCTTCTTTCTCCTTATAAAAGAGCGACTCATTTACTCGTTTGATAGTTGTATAATGAGAGTTTTCTGTTGCAAGTCTGTTAACCTGAGAAAGCTTTGGCTCTACGTATTTCTATTGGATCATTCTGTTTGTTGAAGTATAATGCATCTCTTTTCTGAAGAATAGTGTTAAAACCCATTTGTGGTGATGTGTTGTGATTAAGTTGGAGGTTGTACTCAAACAAAGTTGTGGGCTACGGGTTTCTATTGGTCCCTATTTGTTTTTCAAAATAATCTCTTGTCTTTTGACTGCTGAACTCTCTTTACAACTTGTAAACGTTGTTATTGGTAAGATCATATATTTTGTATATGATGGTCCTATCTCTCCTGTTGATTAAGGTGACCTGGTTCATCGTTTAGTACTTTGGAGAATGGGAATCATCTTTTACAAAGTTCATTGAAGAATGTTTTGACTCTGCTCGTTTCTTTTGGAGTAGTTGGAGTGTTGGAGTTTAGAATCTCTCTTTGAAAAAAAAAGTGTCGATACCTTTCTATAAGGTTTTGTGGTGTTGTGTGAGAGGTTTGTTTAAGCTTTGTGTATTTCACACCACGTTTCTTTTCTAGAATAAGTTGTTATTACACTCTCATTTAATGCTGGAGATTTCTAAGACACACTTTGTCGTGTTTTGTGGATAACATGGGGATATGCTCCAGATCTTAAGATGATGTGACAATTGGCAATGGTGTTTACGGTTTATCGTTTCACGAGTTTTCGACAAAGCTTCAGGCATTCTGGACAGGGGCGGTCCGACCGGTCCCAAATCGGTCGACCGCCATGTGCGTGGTCCGACCATTGTGACCTCTTGATGGTCAAAACGCAGTGGGCCAAAAATAGGTGTTGTAGGCAAGTGAGGGGATCCCAATGCACTTGGTCTCATGATTTTTGGAGTCTCCAGTAAGAAGTTCTATTCAATTTAAGTTTCCAGAAGGTTTCGGAATTTCAGGGCATGAATTTCGGCTAAGTCTCAGGCGGTCCGACCGCTCACGGAGCGGTCCGACCGGCGGAGGCGGTCCGACCGGCTCACATGGAGCGGTCCGACCGGTTTCTACTTGAACGTCCGCCAACTTCGTGGCGATATTGTTTTGTTAGGTCAAAGTCATTGGTATCGTGGCATATGGTTTGCATGATGCATGTTTTGACTAACATGGGTCAAGTTGTGAAGAACTTGTTCCCGAATTCGTGTTTGCTTGTCTATGGTTGTGCAGGTTGCTTGGTGGTCAACGACGGTCAACGGCGAGGAGGATCGGGACTAGACTTGGAGAGTTGAGGTCCAGAACGATCGACGATGCCGGGTGAGGTCAACGACTCAAGCGTGACACGAAATAGACAAGGGTGACCTATTGGCAAATCCATGGCGCATGGTGAAGCGGTTTAGGTCAAAAGGTTAAAGACGGCGCTATGGCGCATGTGTGTGACCCGTTTGTTAGTGGGCCTTAACGGGAGCCCAATTGAGTCAAACCCTAGAGAGTTCTAGGCCTCCACTATAAATAGGAGGAGGTGGTGGCTGCACCCCTCCCTCTCGCTGTTTTTTACCTCTTTGTTATCTTCAAAACCCTAATTGGCTTAGGGGGAGTTGAGGTGGAGGCTAGGGCTTTTCATGGTTTGAGGTGAATTTCGTGATCTTGGATTGACCACTGATCCATGATGGTGTGGGTGTAATCCAGCAATGATCACGTTCTTAATCTATGCAAGGTTTGCTTGAGATAAGTCTCTTTTCGTTCTTGCTTTCCATTTCGTGATTTTAGGACTTTCTTTGATCCGCGAGTTTGTGATTGATTCCTTTACGTGAATTAGCTTGCTGTGATTTGTGTGAATCTATCTAGCATTATCTTGATCATCAATCTCTCACGAACAAGCATTAGGATCAAGTTTTCGTTCTTGCCCGGTTTTAGACCTTCTGTTATTCAATTAACAACTGTTCAGGATCTATCCAAGAATTATCATAATATTCGATTGGAATAGGTCTTCAATAGCATAGAGAAGGTGTGTGCAAAGTTTCGTGAAGTTTGGAGTTGAGAATCAAAAGTTTGTCCTAATTGCATCTTCGTCATCGGTGATTTCTTTGTTTGGATCGGTTCGAGCTCGCCGGTCGATCGCCGTCATCACCGGTCCGACCGATTTTGGAGCGGTCCGACCGCCAGTACAACAGCGGTCCGACCGCCCGGCAATCGGTCCAACCGGTTGGGTCCAGAGGTCAGACCGCTAGTGCATTGTGATTCTTTAATCTTAGTTGTTTTCATTATTTTGCTTAGGGGATTTAATTGGATTCAATACTAGTCTTCCGCTGTACTGGTATATTGATCTTCATAGCTTCCTAATAGCTATTGGAGTGAAATTATGTTGAATTCATTATTTGGGAAAAAGTGAGCATGCTCCTATTCACCCCCCTCTAGTCGCCTTTTCGGTCCAACAAGTGGTATCAGAGCCCGGTTAGTTCACTCTTGATCTTAACCGGTCACTGAACTTTAGGCGATGGATAAGTTTTCTACTAAACCGCATATCTTCGATGGGTACGACTATGCCTATTGGAAGAATCGTATGCGAGTCTTTCTTGAGAGCGAGAGACAAGCTATTTGGGATGTTGTTCGAGCCCCGCTTGTTATTCCTGAAATTGCAACACCTGCTTCAGCTATTCTTGTGGCAAACAACAACAAAGCTAAAAATCTTTTATATGGTGCGCTTGGTAGACAAGAATATGATCGCATTTGCAATCTTACCACTGCGCATGAAATTTGGAACACTCTCGAAACATATCATGAGGGTTCGTCCCAAATCAAAAATGTTGCCAAACAGTTTACAAGCGTGAATACAATAAATTCGAGATGCGTCCTGGAGAGAGCATCGATGACATTTTCAGTCGCTTTAATAAAGTAATTAATCAAATGAAAGCTGTTGATATTGAATATTCTCAATCTGAAAATGCCACCCATCTCTTGGTTGTAATCAACACCAAGGAGTGGGAAATGAAGGCTACTGCTATAGAGGAAAATGTTGATCTTTCAAGTCTTACTTTAGAATTGCTTTATAGTAAACTCAAGACTCATGAAATTAAAAGAGTTGATCATCCTAAGAAAGACAACATGGCATTGATAGCTGATCCTCTCAAAAGGTCTTCTGATGGTACTCTTGAATCTTTTTCTGATCTTTCATTTACTTGTTTATCTGCGATTCATGAGGAGGAACTTGAAAGTATTCTGAGACGAGTTAGCTCTTCTAGCTAAAAATTCACACAGGCCTATAATAATGTGAGAAACAAAAGAGAGGTGGTCGGTGACATGCTATGAATGTGGTGAGCTAAACCATATCCGCAAATTGCCCCAAGTTGAAAGGTAAGAGCAATCATAAGGAAGGAAAGTCACTTGGAAGAAGCCTCCTTTCAACAAATCAAGGTATGAGGCTAATAAGCTTGTGAAGGCCGCTCACCGGGTCCTTGCCGCTTTGAGGATCAATCCTTGAGCGATGTGGATTCGGGAGTGAGGAGGACAAGGAGGAGGAGATCGCTCAAGGCAAAAAGAAAGGGAAGGCCAAAGACTTCACGGCATGTGCTTCATGGTCGACAACGACATTGATGATGATGAGGTATCTTTTTCTTATGATGAGCTTTCGCTAAATATGATTCTATAGTTGAGCAATTGCTTAGTCAAGATGAAGCGCTAGAATTTGTCATGACAAAAATAAGAAATTAGAGTCAAAGATTAACAAACCGAAAGTAGAGCTTAAAAATGCTAAGACTCTTGAACTCGATGAATGTTTATCTTGTCATGCTATGCATTCAGAAATTACCAAGTTACAATCTGCTCATAATATTTCTGTACAACAACTTGAGAATGCTAGATCTGAACTAAATGAAATTAAAAGTGCTCCTTGTGAAAAATGTTTAGAATCTAGTAAATTGATTGCTTTTGATGTTTTTGATTCTAGCCCTTGCACTTCATGTTTCGAAAAAGAACGTGAAATCAAAGATATCTTAGAAGCTGCTAGAGTCAAATATGCTAAGCTTAAGGATAATATTGAAAATACTACTTGTGCTTCTTGTTCTGCTCTTAAGCTTGAAATTGCTTTATATAAGGAGAAATCTATGGATAAAACTTGTGATGCTTGTGTTAACTTGAAAAAAGAAAATGCTTACCTTCATGATACATTAGAGAAATTTTCTAAAGGTAAGAAACAATTAAACATGATTCTTGACAAGTCTAAAACTCCTTATAAGAAGCAAGGTTTAGGATTCAATTCTTTTCAAGACAATTCAAACCCAAAAGTCATTCAAGTCTTGGAAAAAGGTTTAATTGAATTCAAAACCCAACCTGCAAAAACATCTTTTAAATCTGCAGGTTTTGCCCAACCTTGTATTAATTCAAATGGTGCTTCTTCTAGTGGTACCAAGTACCATTGCACTTATTACAAGAAAGGTGGGCATTTGATTGAATTCTGTTGACGTAGGTTGAAAAATGATAATAAAAATCTTGATAGAATTTCATTCAGGCAACCTAGAAGTTTTATGAGACATGGTAACACTGAAAAGAATAAACCTGGATTAGGATTTTTCTCACATGCAAATCATTATGTTTCTAAATATCCTAGTTCTAATATTCTTCAGGCTGGCGGTCTGACCACTGGTGGTCACCGGTCTGACCGATTTGGTCGCCGATCGACCCAAGACAACGCCGGTCGAACGATCACCGACGCTTTAATTCCCATGTTAATTTAAACATTGCTCATGACAGAATTCTAGATAAAATCAAGGATAGTACTTCTGGTTTGTATACTCCTTTGAGAGACCATGTGAGAGGTCCTCCATTGTGAGTGATGAGTATTTGACAACTTGTTGAATAGGTTGAGAGTTGTGTCTCTCGGTTTTGTACTATTTCTGTGCTGAAACAGGGTAATCGGAACTACCGCTGTGTTGGAAATAGGAACTTCCGATTAATCTGGGAATTGAGTTCGGTTGAAGTAATCGGAACTTCCGCACCTGGGGTCGCGGTTTGTCCGATAATACTGACGTGAGTGTTCCTCTGAGACGAAAATCGGAATTGAAAATCTGGGAGTGCGGACGTTCCGATAATCGGAAGTTCCGCAATGGTAAGCGCGGACGTTCCGATAATCCTGACAAGTGCGGACGTTCCGGAAATCGGAACTTCCCCATGGTAAAGTGCGGAACTTCCGATTGTGTCCAGAACTGTGCAGAGAAGGATAGTTTGTGATTTTGAGTTTGTATGAGTTTGAGTCTTGTACAAATGTTGATGCTATGATATTGTGCAATGCTATGTGATGTGTTTTTGTCTGTGTTGACTGCATGACATCGAGACGAAGTCGTGGCGAGACACAAGGTGATCGGACTAGACGCAGGCGGCGTTAAGGTCAGAACGGTCGGGATGTGTCGAAGACGGCGTGAATCTTGAGGTGGTTGCGAGTCAAGGACAGCAAGGTGTACGGGAGGCTTCCAGAAGGTGTGCAAGGGGCGAAATGGTCTTTTCGCAAAGCGGCACAAGTGGAGGCGGTTCCGTTCGGGTGTAGCGGGCTTAATGGGTTGGAGGCCCATTAGCCAAAGGCTATAAATAGAGGTGAACCCCTGGTGTTAGGGTTAGACTTTTGAGAGAGAAAATTAGGGTTAGCTTTAGCAAAAGAGTTTGTTTTGCTTTTTGAGAGTTTGTTGAGATGGAGAGGATGAACTGAAAACCTTTGTAATCATTCCTCTGTGTTTCCTCTGTAATCTCTTGATTTCTATCAATGAAACTCTGAGGTTTTGATTACTTGTTTATGCATCTCTTTATTCCCTTTCTGTTCATGTTTAATATCTAGTGTTTTGGTGTATCTTTTGATTCGTCTTATGAAATAGCATGAAACTTGATATCTAGAGTTGTTTTGATATTGCTAATATATCCTCAAAGTTTCATGAGCTAAGAATCTGAGAATCTTGTCTATTGTGGTTTTTGGTCTTTCTTGTCCCTTCTTCAAGAAATCCGTTTTTGCTTTGATTAATGAATCTTTGTTTGCGATTCTTCTCCATGAGGTCAAGATCTTTGTTTAGGATGATGTCTGTGAAACTTGACCGAGAAGAGCATTCAAGATTTAGTATTTTGGATTTTGGGAAAAACCCGAAAGACTGTTCTTGATGCGGACAATCGAACTTCCGATTGTCCACGGTGAACTCATTGGCGGAACTTCCGCGATCGAACCGGAACTACCGCGAGGCGGAACTATCACGGGTAGAATCGAGCTTCCGATTTACGGCGTAACGATCAAGTTTGTTTTCGTTCTCTGATTTTGCTTCACTCTTCTTGAGATATCGAGAGGGTTTTGCAGGTTTGTTTTAAATACAGTAAAGGGGAGTTATTAATTTTTAAGGCACCATTAACCCCCACTCTGTTGCCATTTTGGTCCTTCAATTCAGACGTGTGTCTCAGTACTGGATTCCTAAATCTTGTTTATCTAACCCCAGTATTGAGACACATCGTTCTTCTGTTCCTTGATTTTCAGGATTACCACGGAAAGGGAAAGAACACGTGGTTCGTTGACTCCGGGTGTTCACGCCACATGACCGGAAACTCAAGATGGTTCACCTCTTTCACGCGGGCAACAGGTGATGACTTCATCACCTTTGGAGATGATACACAAGGGCGAATTGAAGGAACGGGATCAATTAGGGTGAACAACAAATTCATCCTAAAGGATGTCGCTCTTGTGGACAAGCTTAGGTATAATCTCCTTTCTGTATCTCAGCTTCTTGATGATGGCTATGAGACTATTTTTAAGAAAAATGCTTGTCGTGTGCTTGATTCTACTGGTGAGCTTGTGTTTTGAATATCTAGAGTTGGTAGAATTTTTGGAGCTGATTTTTCGAATCTCTTCTTTGGATCTCTTAAATGTTTGCTTACATCTTCTTCGATTTACGGATTTGGCATCGACGTTTGGGGCACATTGGTTTTGATCACCGACACGAGTTAGCAACCTTGATCTCATGAGAGGTTTGCCCAAACTCAAAGTATCAAAGATGTTGATAGCGCGCTACAGTAGGCATGGCAAACAAGTTGCCGCTCACACCCTTCACGTGACTATGGTTATGACCGACAGACCAGGACAGTTGCTTCATATGGATACTGTTGGTCCTGCTAGAGTCCGATCAGTCGGTGGAAAATGGTATATTCTTGTCATAGTCGATGATCTTTCAAGATATTCTTGGGTGTTCTTTCTTGCTTCAAAAGATGAAGCTTTTGGTTATTTTTATGACCTTGTTCTTCGTTTGGCTTCGAGCTTCTCGGTGCTTTGAGAGCGATCCGCAGATGATAATGGTACGGAGTTCAAAAATGCTTCTTTTGCTTCTTTTTGTCTTGGCGTGGCATTGAGCATCGCTTCTCCTCTCCACACGTCCCTCAACAAAATGGCGTGGTGGAAAGGAAGAATAGGACCTTAGTCGAAATGGCTAGGACGATGCTAGATGAGTATAGCACACCGAGGAGATTTTGGGCCGAAGCTATTGCTACAGCTTGCCATATTGCAAATCGTGTCTTTTTGACACCATCTTTAGGCAAGACTCTTTATGAGCTTCGTTTTGGTAGAAAACCCTCTGTTTCGCATTTTCGAGTTTTTGGATCAAAATGTTTTATTCTTAAGACAGGCAACTTAGATAAATTTGAATCAAGAACTTTTGATGGGTTATTTCTGGGTCATCCTGTTCATTCGAGGGGCTTTCGAGTTTTTAATACTGAGACTAACCTTATTCAGGAGACTTGTAATGTCACTTTTGATGAGACTAGCCCTGGAGCTAGATCAATTGTTACAGATGATTCACAGGTGACAGAGAGTATTTTTGTGGAGGAAGATGAGGACGAAGCTGATATCATTCCCTCATCTGCTGCTGCTGAGGCGCCCATATTGATACAAGAACACCTTTACGTCTACTTCACCTTGATTGAGGCTCCTGCTGCATCATCATCATCAGTAGTACCTGCGGAGGTCGAACAAACGATATCTCACCCGGGCGCTCCACTTCGCATTCAGAGACAGCATCCTCCGGATCAGATAATAGGTAATCTACATGAGCGAGTCACTCGCTCCAGGTATAATGATCCAAATCTCTACTCTCATTCGGCTTTTGTTGCTTCTTTTGAACCCCGCGATATATCACATGCCTTATCTGATTCTAGCTGGGTAAATGCCATGCATGAGGAGTTAGAGAATTTTGAAAGAAACAAAGTTTGGAACCTAGTAGAACCTCCTAGTGGTCATAATATTATAGGAACCCGTTGGGTGTTCAAGAATAAACAAGGTGAGGATGGTTCTGTGGTTAGAAACAAGGCCAGATTGGTAGCTCAGGGTTTCAGCCAAGTTGAGGGGTTAGATTTTGATAAGACATTTGCTCCTGTTGCTATACTAAAAGCCATTTGCATTTTGCTCGCATTTGCTGCATCAAAAGGTTTTAAATTATATCAGATGGATGTTAAAAGTGCTTTTTTAAATGGTTTCATAGAGGAGGAAGTGTATGTTAAGCAACCCCCTGGTTTTGAGGATCCTAAGTATCCAAATCGTGTCTTCAAGCTATCTAAAGCATTGTATGGTCTTAAACAAGCCCCTAGAGCCTGGTATGATAGACTTAAGACCTTCTTGCTTAAAAATAATTTTGAGATGGGTAAAGTGGATAAAACTCTATTCATTCTTAGGCGTGACAATGACTTCCTGCTTACTCAAATTTATGTGGATGATATTATTTTTGGTAGTTCTTCTAATGCTCTTGTTTCCAGTTTTTATGAGACTATGTCCAGGGAATTTGAGATGAGTATGATGGGAGAGCTTAATTACTTTTTGGGACTTCAAATCAAGCAATGCAAGGAAGGAACTTTCATCCATCAGACAAAGTACACTAAAGATCTACTCAAACACTTCAACATGGGTATTTGCAAGCCAATTTCCACTCCCATGGCAACCTCATTGTTTTGGATCCGGATGAGGAAGGAGAAGTCGTGGATCAACGCGAGTACCGCATGACATGATCGACTCATACGTATTTGTGGCCTCGAGACCGGACATTCACTTCACGGTATGCCTTTGTGCAAGATTTCAGGCGTCTCCGAGAACTTCCCATCGCCAAGCCGTTAAGCGCATATTCAGGTATTTACACTCTACCCTCTTATATGGCATTTGGTATTCCTGCTCTTCAGCTTTGTCCATTAGGGGTTTTTCAGATTCTGATTTTGCGGGCTGTCGGTTAGATAGGAAGAGTACCTCAGGCACCTGTCACTTCCTAGGCACTTCTCTTGTATCTTGGTCTTCTAGAAGCGGTCTTACATTGCACAATCCATCACAAGCGAGTATGTAGCTCTTGCTAGTTGTTTGAGCTGATTTTGTGGATAGCGCCCACTCGAAAGATTATGGGTTAAATTTTGCTAGTGTTCCTCTTTTTTGTGATAACACTTCTGCTATTAATATTGCTAAAAACCCAGTGCAACATTCTAGGACTAAGCACATAGACATTCGCTTTCACTTCCTTAAAGATCATGTCGAAAAAGGGGATATTGTGATGCACTTCATGGAGTCCGAAGCTTAATTGGCAGATATTCTCACCAAGCCTTTAGATCAAACCAGGTTTGCCACCTTGAGAAGTGAGTTAGGGGTAATTTATCCCTATGGGTTGGTTTGAGGGGGAGTTTGATCTTTTCTGATCTTTCCTTGTTCTTTTGATCTTTTATTGTTCTTTTTCTGAACTTAGTGATCTTTTTGAACTTTTTAGGTTTTTAGGATTTTTAATTGCATCTCATTGTATCATATTGCATTCATATGAAAAATACAACAAGTGGTATGAAAAAATCCAAAGAGATGCATTGTAATATAAGTTTTTCTGCTTATCTTTTAGAATTGATGAAGCTTTGCCTATTACCCTTTGGAGCTTTAGTATTTCAATTCTTGCTCAATGTCATGTCTAGTTCTTTGACTTGCTAGAATTATCATACTTTTACATGTGTAGCTAAGTCTTTGCTATATGAGCTAGAACCTTAAAACAACTCGAACTAAGAAATTGCAATTTGTGGATGTTTTAGCGAGTTGCGCAATTAGTGCTCCTCTTGTGACATTGGCCCTGTCAGAATTGCTTTGTTAGCTCTTTGATCTAAAATTGACCATTACTTGAGCTTTTGTGTTCTTGAGATTCTAAAAATGCTCATGTGAAAAATGAAAATCAAGATTGTCTTATGCTTAAATTGTGCCAAACTATTCTTACGAGACTGCTTGTCAAATGACATGAACTTGGAGATAGTTTGATGAACCAGACGATCTCATGGGGACTGCTTGTCAGAAATGACATGAACCTCAAGATTTGTCGCCCTGGTAGAAGCTTAGAAAGAGTTTGTGGATGGCTCCTAGTCTAGGATCTTCTTTACTAAGATATACCTTTAATCAACTTCTGGTCGAAGCTTAGGATGAGTTTGTGGATGGCTCCTAGTCCAGGATCTTGTCACTAAGTTAGATCATTAGTCAACTTCAATATTCAATGCATACGAGAAAAATGTTGACAAATTGGTTTTTACAAAATATTGAGCAAAATGATTCAATACAGGACCTGATTGACTCTTAATATGGTCTTTGTTAGATTTTTTATCTCACTTTGACATTTTGACATGGCCAATTTCATTTTAGGATCCATGTTGATGAACTTGCTGAATTTGAAGCGTTGCTTAAATTGATTAAATCTACTGCTTTACTTTTGAGCCTTTGTGCTTAGCTTTGATATACATGTCTTACCATGATCTTGCTAGCGCTGTCAAGCTTGATATGCTGTTTGTGCAATATTAGAAATACTGGCTAGCTCTTTTGGGTAATCTCCAAAGCTTCGTGTAATCAAAAATTGAAAAATACAAAAATGACGCCACTCCATTGCACTTCATGCATACTCCGTTTTTGCTTCTTCCTTTATTCTCTATTTGTTATCTCTGGATGAGAGGAAGGCGTGATTCCTTGATGAATCCATTGTCAAAGGGGGAGAAGATGTGTTAATGAGAAGATATTTCATTGTTGGGGGAGAAGATTATTCAAAGGGAGAAAGTTAAAATTTTGGAAGTTTCTGAAATTTAAGGATCATAGTGAGGGGGAGTTCTTGAGTTGCATTCTTATTGTCTTATTGAATATTCTGAACTTGAATTGCATTCTTTTATCCTCACAATGATCATAGGTCAATTGAACAATTGTTCTTTCATATGGACCTCATGTGAGAATTTTGATCGTTTTCTGGAAATCAAAGTTTCTATACTTTCTTTTGCCTTATCTCACATGCCTATACTATTCTGATGCCAGCTTGGTCATGTACATTGCTTTTTCTTGCTTATGGACCAAGTTGTGCCTTTGTGCGAAAACTGCGAGTAAACTCGTTTTCAAACCTCTTACTTACATTTTTTGGATAATTGCCAATGTGTTCATCAAGGGGGAGATTGTGGATATCATGGGGATATGCTCCAGATCTTAGGATGATGTGACAATTGGCAATGGTGTTTACGGTTTGTCGTTTCACGAGTTTTCGACAAAGCTTCAGGCATTCTGGACAGGGGCGGTCCGACCGGCCATAGCAGGGCGGTCCGACCGGTCCCAAATCGGTCGGACCGGCCATGTGCGGCGGTCGGACCGACTGTGACCTAAAAGTGGTCAAAACGAGCTGGGCCAAAAATAGGTGTTGTAGCAAGTGTGGGGATGCCAATGCACTTGGTCTCATGATTTTTGGAGTCTCCAGTAAGAAGTTCTATTCAATTTAAGTTTCCAGAAGGTTTGAATTTGGGGCATGAATTTGGCTAAGTCCTGAGGCGGTCCGACCGCTCACGAGGGAGCGGTCCGACCGAAGAGGCGGTCCGACCGGCTCACATGGAGCGGTCCGACCGGTTTCTACTTGAACGTCCGCCAACTTCGTGGCGATATTGTTTTGTTAGGTCAAAGTCATTGGTATCGTGGCATATGGTTTGCATGATGCATGTTTTGACTAACATGGGTAAAGTTGTGAAGAACTTGTTCCCGAATTCGTGTTTGCTTGTCTATGGTTGTGCAGGTTGCTTGGTGGTCAACGACGGTCAACGGCGAGGAGGATCGGGACTAGACTTGGAGAGTTGAGGTCCAGAACGATCGACGATGCCGGGTGAGGTCAACGACTCAAGCGTGACACAAGATGGACAAGGGTGACCTATTGGCAAATCCATGGCGCATGGTGAAGCGGTTTAGTTCAAAAGGTTAAGGACGGCGCTTTGTGAAGCGTGCGTGTGTGACCCGTTTGTTAGTGGGCCTTAACGGGAGCCCAATTGAGTCAAACCCTAGAGAGTTCTAGGCCTCCACTATAAATAGGAGGAGGTGGTGGCTGCACCCCTCCCTCTCGCTGTTTTTTACCTCTTTGTTATCTTCAAAACCCTAATTGGCTTAGGGGGAGTTGAGGTGGAGGCTAGGGCTTTTCATGGTTTGAAGTGAATTTCGTGATCTTGGATTGACCACTAATCCATGATGGTGTGGGTGTAATCCAGCAACGATCACGTTCTTAATCTATGCAAGGTTTGCTTGAGATAAGTCTCTTTTCGTTCTTGCTTTCAATTTCGTGATTTTAAGGCTTTCTTTGATCCGCGAGTTTGTGATTGATTCCTTTACGTGAATTAGCTTGCTGTGATTTGTGTGAATCTATCTAGCATCATCTTGATCATCAATCTCTCACGAACAAGCATTAGGATCAAGTTTTCGTTCTTTCCCGGTTTTAGACCTTCTGTTATTCAATTGACAACTGTTCAGGATCTATCTAAGAATTATCATAATATTCAATTGGAATAGGTCTTCAATAGCATAGAGAAGGTGTGTGCAAAGTTTCGTGAAGTTTGGAGTTGAGAATCAAAAGTTTGTCCTAATTGCATCTTCGTCATCGGGCTGATTTTACTGTTTCAGATCGGTTCTGGAGCCTGCCGGTCAGACCGCCCGTCATCACCGGTCCGACCGATTTTGGAGTGGTCCGACCGCCAGTACAACAGCGGTCCGAGCGCCCGGCAATCGGTCCAACCGGTTGGGTCCAGAGGTCAGACCGCCAGTGCATTGTGATTCTTTAATCTTAGTTGTTTTCATTATTTTGCTTAGGGGATTTAATTGGATTCAATACTAGTCTTCCGCTGTACTGGTATATTGATCTTCATAGCTTCCTAATAGCTATTGGAGTGAAATTGTGTTGAATTCATTATTTGGGAAAAAGTGAGTGTGCTCCTATTCACCCCCCTCTCTAGTCGCCTTTTCGGTCCAACATGTTTCCTTTAGAAGGTTTATTGATATGATAGTAATGTAAATTGATTGTTACCAGGAACGTATGTTATTGCTCTTAATGAAATGTTCAGTAATATTCAGTAATGTTGATTCTTTTATAGAGAAAGAAGTTTGACCACCTTTCTTGTTGTTTCTAAAATGATCCAATTTCAAGTTTTGTGTTCATGACCTTTTGTGGGTTTAAGTTTATTTTGGTAAACGAAGTCTGCCGCGTAAAACGATTTGTTGCAAAGTTATAATAGTTCTTGATGATCTGGCGCTTTGATATTGAATGCTCGTTGTTCTTATCTGCTAAGGTCAGACATTCTCTTCTTTTGAGGCTTATGCTTTCAACTGTGGACTCCCCTTATGTTCAATGAGTTCATTGCTTAATTGGTTTTCTCCTTGGTCCGGTGTTTGTGGCGAGTGGTAAATTATTTTCTAGTTGGTGAAAATCGTTTTCATGTACCTCTTCTTTTGAGAAATATTCAACCCATTCTTTTCGCATGAGTCTTTCGAGGTGTTTTCTAATTGACGTTGTGAGATTGATGTTGAAACTTGTAGTAAAATAATCACCTCTGTGATACCGCCTAAATGAGAATACTTCAAGTCTAGTTTCTGTGACCTTTTGGAGTTCATGAATATTCTGGTAACTGAAATTGTTTTAAGTAAAATAGTGCATGGAGATATCCTATTGCTTCTTAAGAGTTTCATGTGATTTAGTCCTAAAGGCTCCTTGGTTTGAGTTCGCAAAGTGAGGTTGCAATCAAAGAAAAAAAATCGTCGATCTCTTCGAGATGAAGCTAACCCATTTGCTTTCCGTGAAATCCTGTAAAGAGAAATGTTTCGAGATTTGTGGCTGAGATCATTTGGATCCCGTGTTTTCTCAAGTAGATGATTTGTTCCGAGCAAATTTGTCTTGTCGAAAGATTTTATTGGTTCTTAATTAGATCTTGTGGTTTGGACTAACGACCTTAGCTTGACCGTTGTGGCAAAGCGTTTCTAGTCAAAGGATTAATTTTAGTGTTAACGGAACGAGTGTAGTAGGGGAATTTGAGAATTTGAGTCAAGTTTTGTAACTTGTGGTTATTTGAGTCGTTCCTAACCTTGTTGCTCTTCCCGCTCAAGAGATGTCGAGTTTCAATCATAGTATCTTTCTTTCATATCGGCTGTTATTTGCTAATCTCTCTTAGGGATGTGTTCCCTCAACTGTGAACTCAATTTCCGTTTTCTAAAGTCACCTTTTATCAGAATATTCCTTATGGTTTCTTGCTTGCCGAGATGAGCAGCGTTTTTCTGTGTGATTAAACTTGTCTTTGTTCGCCTCTTCCTTTTGAGAAAGGATCGCAGTTTTGTGTTGCGAAGTGTTTATAACGTGTAAGTTTGGCAACTGGTTGGTGTGGATGATGTACATCAGTTTGAACATAATTTGAGAAGGTTTAACTAAGAGATTTAAGCTCTGGTGATATGCGATGAGTTCGAATTTCAAGGTTCAAGAGAAGTTTTATTCCTAAAGAGGAACTAAGAAGAATGATGTTTTCTTGGTTAGTGAAGCGTTTTCTTTAGTCACGCTTGATCTTTGTGTTGTTGATTGATGACTTCCACAGTTTTGGGTTGGCGCTGTTTTGGCATGAGTGATTCTTTCCAGTTCCGACGGAGTCAAAGAAATATTTGATTTGGGCATTCGCGTGAATTTCTCCTTTCGCTTTCGTGTTGTTCTTTTGCAAATATCTTAATTGGAAGTGGAAATTGCTTTCATGATGAATTGTCAAATTTAGAATTTAAACTTTTGGTGGAGGGTTAGTATTTTGTGGACGCGATGAGGACTCTCTATTTCCAGTTGGATTATCTTCGTTTCAGAAGGTTGCAGAAATTGGGAAGTTAGCATATCGCATTGACCGTCTCGGATCCATATGCGAAGCACGTAACGTCTGTTGCGTTCTGGGGCTAAGTGAACAGCTGAGCCATTCAAAGTTTGAGATTTAGTTAAAGATGTTGACCAACGTGTAAGGTCTTACCTTCGATCCTCTTCTAATAAGTGAACCCAGAAAGTTCAGGCTGAGCATTAGGTCAGTCGTCGTTTTACATTTTTGTGTTGTGGTTTCCCTAGTCCGAGAGAGAGGCCACTTCAGGGCTAGAGTCTCGCATGTGCGAGTAGTAGTTAGACTTGTTCGTTTCTGATATGTGCTAATTCGTTTATTGCAATTCCGTGATATTTTTAATCGTGTATTCATTTTGTCGGTAGAATTCGGGGTCGAATTCTGTTAAGGGGGGTAGAATGTAATATCCCGGAAACGGATCAGTAATTAGAGATTCAGTCGGAGGAGAAAAATGCAAAGAAAGGAATAGAAATTATGATAAAAATAGGGGGTTTTCGCATTTTTACGACAACCTGGGCCGCAGGCCGCGGCCCAGGCGGCCCAAGAGGGGGAGGTCGGCCCAAGGGGGGCCGGCCAAGGGGAGGGGGAGGCGCCCCCAACCCTAGCCGCCTCCCCACTCCCTCCTCTTCCCCCCTAGAGCCGCCACCCCCATTCCCCTCCTCCCCGGTGTTTCTTGCTGCTCCTTGACGGCGTCTTGCTGCTGCGGAGATCCCCGGTGTCGCCCCCAAGCTCTCCCCCGAAGCCGTCTCCTTCCAACGGCGCCGCCGACCGTTCGCCGGCGATTTTGTGGGCGGTCTTGGAGAGGGAAGGGAGGAGAAGGGAGGGAGGTCCTTGGGAGGTGGATCCACATCTTCCTGCGGATCTTCAAGGGTAACGAATGTTTTTAGTGGTAGTTTGATAAGGTTTTATTGCTTAATGGTGGATTAGATCTAAATCGGTTTCTGTTCTGGAGATTCCAGAACGCATCCATCTCCTTGCGCGGCCAGTTTCAACCCTTTAGAGGCCGAATCTCGGATTGACGTCTCCTAGAGATATGTTCCTGGTTTCGTTAGCTTTCTTTTGGCACTGAGATCATGAGATTCCACCCAGTGGTTTAGTAGTTATGAATTTTTAACCGAACACTGCTCTGTCTGTCAGAAATTTTGGAGACTGTTGGTTGCTCTTCAGTTTTGTTCTAGATAGAGACGGATTCAGAACTCCCACCCAAATAGGTTATTGTAGCCCTTTAAATTATCTTTCCAAGTTGATAAATATCACCTGCATTGGATCCGTATAATAACAGTTACGCTATTTTCTTTACCACTATTCTGTAATCTGGACAGATTTCTGTCAGTGTTTTCAGTGACTGTTTAGTCCTCTGTTTTGGCCGAATCAGAGAACCCCGCCAACTAGAGTTTCGTAGTGTCGTGCGTTAAGATTCATTGGGCACTGGTTTTGGGTCATTTCGAATTCCAGATAATTAAATATGCTTTTTCTCGTACCGCTAATCAGAAGGGCTGAAATCTGGCTGTATAGTTTATTTTCAATTCGGGTCTGTGCGGTATATTGGGTAGTCAGGAGATATTGTAGAACACCGGTAGCAATGTATTTCCACGTTGTTCTTATTTCAGGAACACTTGTGTAGGCGGTGAGGCATCGCGTGTGGGGACACCTTCATTGCTTGCTAGCGCGTCGCAACGCGAAAGACACGTACATTGAATCCTTTACATTGATGAATGATGTGTTTGTGTTCATGTTAATGTTTCTATGATTCATATTTTCAATCAACGAAGTTACTCAACATTCATATTCCAGTACAGACAAGTACTGCATATTAACTTGTGGTGTTTTCAATTGAATGCATGATAATGTGATGTATACGTGTATGTTCTTGCACTTGTTCATGATGTTGATATGTTTCAAACTGATAATTGAGAAAAGATGATGACATTCATATTACTTGCTTCATTCCATTCATACATGCTTTAATTTCCGTCCACGGGAGTGGAAATTTGAAAGACCCATCAATTCCAGTATGGGCATTTGAAAGACCCATCAATTCCAGTATGGGCATTTGAAAACCCATCAATTCCAGAATAGGTACGTGTGATCCACCATTCCAATGTGGGCCACGTTAGACACCCGTATGAAACGTTCTTCATACGGTAACTTTAAGTGAACACCGACGGGTGTTACACTCGCTATACCGGTGTAAGCTGTGATTAGTCCATTCCTTCAGTGTATAAAGACCTTGAAGACGATACTTCATAAAGTTGAGATCTTCAAAACTAGCTTTTGTTTTTGAGCTCCAACTTATCTTTTGGACTGAGGCTAGATTGCCCGGACTTCTTTCTACCAAGAAGCTAACGCTGGACCCAAGAGAAATGGGGTATCAGCTCATGACCAGTTACCAGTCTAATACACAAATGAATTTGTACAGAAGAAAAAATTATAAGTAGGTTATGAGAAAGTTATAAGCCCCTATTAATTAATGTAGTTCTCTACAATATAGCAAAATTGTTAAATTATTGACGAATACTAGAGAACAAGTTCTATGTTTTAGTCTTAAAAAAACTGGTAGAAGACGCAATAAGAGCGGGCATTTGTTAGGGGGAACTATATTCCACAATCTTTTTATTCCCAGTGCAAAAGGTTTTAGTATTGCATTTCACCAAGCAAGGGGCTCAATTTAGAGGAGATGGACAACATGTAAAAAAACCTCTTATTTGCAGAAGATATATTTGTGCTTTTAGAAGCAACTTTTGAGTGTATAAAGACCTTGAAGACGATACTTCATAAATATGATGATAGCTCCAGCCAAAAGTCAAATGCTAGAAATCTTCTTTCTTTTTAATTCAGTAGCAAGTGTATTGATGTATATAGGGAAAACTGATAAGGGTATCATTGGCATCCACAATGAGCCTCTAAATGAGCACTTCGAACCATGCCATGAAGATACAAGCTTTTAAGTACATCCTAGAAAGTGTTGTTATTCGGGTGCATTAAGTGGGATAGGGAGGTACTTAAGCAACAAATCTTTCACATGACTCGTAGTTATTAACATGAAGCCCATTCAGTTGTTATTAACATGAAGCTCATTCAGTTGTTAGGTCAGCCGTTGAGATGATTTGATTTCTGTTGAGACACAATCATAAGAAAAATTGTTCTGGTAAGTGCTGAGTTTATTCCTTCCACATGCCTTTATTTTGACCTGTAGTTTTTTAAGGGGCTTTTGACCCGCAGTTCATTGAACTGATTTTTTTGTCATTTCCTAACAACTCCATCATCTTATACAAACATAAAGAAATAATTTATCTGATGAAAGGGAGATATGTCATATTAAATGCATAAGACAAGTAGTTACCACAAAAAAAACTTTGAAACATATATGTCATAAAGCTATCGACCACAAGTTTGACCTATCTTGCATTGGACGGAAGTTGGAAGTTTTCTTTGCTTCATCAAGTTGATCCAATGGAAGGAAGTAATAGGTTAGGAAAACAGATATGATGAGAGATCGTCCATTCTCTTGTAGCAATCAAACTGGTAGGTAAGTGGATGTAAAATATAGTTATCTACATCAAGCTTTAGATGCCCGTTGTTGGCGTAATGATGACAAACAATTCACGTTGTCCAAATAAATGTGTAGAGTTGATATCATATCTCGTAGATACTTTATAAGATGGTGCAATACATTTGTATTTATTGTGCATCCTCAAACTCACCCTTCGGTAAGGTGTCGGTGATGAACAATCCCAATGCCTTTCTTGTTTATGCCAATAAACATTTAGGGCATCAGCATAATTTTCCTTCTTTTGCTTCCCCAGCCAATCAGGTTTTACGTATGCAACACCGCGACCCAACAAAGAGCCTATAAGGTCACCACTACACTTTTCACTAAAATGTAAACAACTATTACTTAAAATTCCAATGGTTCTTTCCCTAATAAAAACTCTACACAAATTATTCTACAATAATTGTATCAAGATATCATAATCAAGAATAAACATTTGCACAGACTTGGGACCTCGTGCCTGAGAACTCTTGGGACCACGCACCCGAGAACGTCTGGACCATGTGCCTCGGAGCATTGCATAACAACTAAGCTATTAAATAAAACATTACCATAAAAGTAACTCTAACTCATCATTGACCATATGCTCTTGTACCAACCATGTTCCACACAACTACCACGAAGCATCAAAAGTGTCACTGACTAAGATCCAAATAGACGAGTTATTTAAATATGATGTAAATGAGGTAACTAAGGTGATAATTTAATGATTGCTTGCACGTCATGTCACACTGCGCTACTCCCATCCCATGCATGTCGTTGTCAACGATCACCAGAAAACAACAATAAAGCAATGGTGAGTCTAAAACTCAGCAAGTACATATTAACATAGTAAACACCACATAACATAAATTTTTCATTTGCATTTTCATCATGTCTTTCTTCTATCATTGTAATGCTTGTCTAGACTACATGCTCATAACGCACGTCTTATAGATCATACTGGTATAGCTCAGTGGACATCTGTCAATGTATCACCCTCTCAATCCCTCCATCCCTTGGAGGTGCCTACTTAAATGGGTCTTTCATTTCCATTGAAGTTGGTCATCTCTTTTATGACATGAATATGCATATAATGAAATGCATGGATTCCAACATTAATTATCATACTCCATCATCATCATTTAACCATCATCATTTAATCATCATCATCATCATGTAATCATCATAGTAAACATAAAATAGGAAAGTGAATTTCTCATATGTGAAATATTTCAATTCCATATTTTATATTGATGCAAAGATCACAAATAACTAGAGATTCATAAAGCAATCCTAACAGTAGGCAACTCATTGTACTTCTAAACATACGTAATAATAGGATTATAACAGAGTAGTTTGGTCGCACATCCAATTTACAGTTGGTTTTGATGAAGAACAGAAAGAAACACAGACTCGATGCAGTACAGAATGTTGATGAAGCAATGAAGTCAGCGGTCGCACAGATGCACTACCCAGAAACCTTATTGATATCCCGTGCGGGTACTCTCTGCAGCAATCGTTCGGAGATATCCGCACACCCTCCTTCCCGGTGCACGCCGAGGAGAAGAGGTGGCTAAGTTTAACAGCACATCACCCCAGCAGAGTAGAACAGAGAGGAAGAGGAAGAATGGGAGAAATTCTCAATTGTTTTTCAGGTTTGGACGTCTCCGTATCCTTTTAAGGTCGAAACAATTACTCTATAGTAACTACCTAATTAAGCCCATATTAAACCACTAGTAATTTCTAATTCAAAACCAATGAATGGTAATTAAGCAATGTTTATCAGCTCCTGACTACACCCTGGTCTACGGCTTCAACTAGTGTATTCAGATCACACTAGTCTTCCGACCACTATAATTCGACCAGTGAATAGAGAGAGAGAGAGAAAGAAATGCATGGTTAGCTAAAGAAATGTAACACTCTGGCTATTCGGAAGCCAAGATGCTACCTAAAGATTCATCATACAATTCATTTGCCGAACTATTAATCAATTTGCACCAAAATTAAATAGTCAAGACAAAATAACGAAGAGTAATTAACCGTTCAACCACATAATGTAACCAAGGAATTAAACATGGAAGATCTGTTGTAAACTTGAGGTGATACTTATTACAGTTCATCTCTTTAACCAAATAACTTAGTAAAACATCTTAATGAATAAGTGAATTATTGAGATGTGTGAAACGTGCTTGGACTACGCCCTCCCGCTAGCAACAATATCATCATGGATCACCTAAAAAAATAAACACAGGAAAAAGTCGAAACTCAGCAAGCACAACATCAAACTCACAAAGTACAAAGGAACAGAGCAATAATCAAGACAGTAGAACATATCTCCCATGAATTTGTGAAAAGGCATCGTATGAATGCATACATGGAATGAAAAATAGACCTCTCAACTGCGTATACCGGTATAACGAGTGATACACCCGTCGGTGTTCACTTAAGCCTGTACTTAACAAAGTACGGGGACCCAATCACCGTATGAAGAACATTTCATACGGGTGTCCGAAGTTGCCACATTGGAATGGTGGTCAACATTGCCCACATTGGAATGGCGGATCTCATATGCCCATATTGGAACTGATGAGACTTTTAAGTTTCCACTCCCGTGGACGGCAGGAATCAAATGCATGGACAAAATGAAAGTCATGCAACGAAATCTTATCACATCATAATGAAGACTAATACAAGCATACAAATATGAATAACCAACTGTAACACCCTGGCTATTCGGAAGCCAAAATATCACGCAAACCTATCAAACTACTCAGCATAGCATTAAAACTAGATTATCTAGATTCAATCAACATAAATTCCTAAGGAAAGACAATGAACGATCACTAGAATCATGGTAAAGAATGGATAAACGGTCATAATACCACGAACAGTCAAATGATACTAACATAGGATTATTACAATCTGGAACTTATTTCAACAATTTGACTTGACTGAATGGCAAGAATAATTGTTCTGATTGGATAAAAGTGAAGTGTAGTGTGCCGAACTACCCCACCAAATCATCTTGTCGTCCTCCTCAATTACCTAATTAAAACATACAAAGCAAGGGTGAGTCGAAGACTCAGCAAGTACTAAACAAGAATAATCAAGCATGGAGTGGACAACACAATTCAGTTGAATTACGAACAACTATTGGAACACATACATGTACGTATGGAATGAATACATGAATGGATGAAATGTAAGAATGCACTGAAGGTATGGACTTATCGACTGCATATACCGGTATAGCGAGTGATACACCCGTCGGTGTTCACTTAAGCCCGTACTTCACAAAGTACGGGACCCAATCACCGTATGAAGAACGTTTCATACGGTGTCCAAGTTGCCACATTGGAATGGTGGTCAACACTACCCACATTGGAATGGTGGGTTTTCAAATGCCCATTTGGAATTGATGGGTCTTTCAAATGCCCATCTTGGAATTGATGGGACTTACCAAAAGAATCCACTTAGTGGTCATAATGAATTTTATGAATGAACATGATGATTTCTCATGGTATGAATGAATAACACACATTAGTGGAAAAGACACATGACATTCAACAACATGTGTAAACAAGTATAAGTATGTATTCACACTCAACATAATGTACCAATAAGGCCACACTAGTCACTTGCGGTATATCAACACCATGAACAAAGCACAAGAATATTCATGTAAACAACATATCATTATGCATTCCTTTGAATTCAACACCGATTAACATACTGAAGACTTGCCTTTAGCGTTGTGACTCGTTAGTAGGCAACGGAGGTGTTCCCACACATGATGCCTCGCCTACACAAACATGTTCCCAAAATAAGAACAACGATATAACACTGCTACGGTGTTCTACAATAACCCCGACTATCAATATACCGCATAGACCCAAAATGAAAATAAACTATTGACCGATTTCAGCCCTTACGAGCAGCGATGCGAGAAAATTCACCATTAATTATCTCTAACTCTAAAAGACCTGAAACCAGTTCTGACTGAATCTTAACAGATCAGGCTACAAAATATTATTTGGCGGAATCCCGATTCGGCCAAAACAGAGGGATAATTATCAGCTAAACACAACCCATCTACGTCTGTCTGAATCTGGATCGAGAGATAAAGAAAACGGCGTAACTTTCAACCTATTGATCCAATGAGAATGATTATTTCAGCTTGGAAAGATAATTTTAAGGGCTAAAATAACTTAGTTAGGTGAAGGTTCTGATTCGGCCCCTAATTTGAACAAAACCGAGGGACAAACCTACTGACCTCAGTTTTCGGACAGACCGGACAGTTCGTAATCAAAAATTCATATCTCCCGAACTACAGATCGGATTTTCCTGATCTCAGTGCCAAAAGAAAGCTAACGTTCCCAGGAATAAAACTCTAGAAGGGAAAAACCCCAGTTTCGGCCTCTACAGTAGTCTAAACAATAGATGAAAACACTAACATTTATCTGCCCAGAATTAAGAATAGTGGTAAAGAAAATATCATAACTTTCATTATACAGATCCAATGGAGATGATCTTTATCAACTTTGAAAGATAATTTAAAGGGCTATAATAACTTATTTGGGTGAAGGTTCTGTAAATTCCTATAACTAAATCAAAACCTAGGATCAAGCCGATAGATCCTTCTCGTCAGACAGACAAAATAGCGCACACTAAAAAAAATCATATCTCCTAAACCGTAAGGCGGAATCACGTGATCTCAGTGGCTATGGAAAGCTAAGAACAATACCTACGACTTTCTAAGAGATGGACAGGACAGAAAACGAACGTATCTTACCCAAAATCGATGTACAAGGCGGTGCACAGCAAGGTGGCAGGGGGGGCGGCGGCTCCAAAGGGGGGAGGGGGAGAGAAATGTGGAGTTTAGGGTTTGGGGGGTGGGAACCCCCCCTTTATGGCCGCCACCACATGGGCCCCTCTGGGCCGTGGCGAGCCCCCAGTTGTCGAGTTTATAGAAAACCCCTTTTATTTTTCAGGAATTTCTACTCCTTTAATTGTCTTTTCTTTCCCCGGCTTCCATTCAAATTACTCGATTCGATTCTTTACTCTTTTCGTTTCCGGGGTATTACATTCTACCCCCCTTAGGGCTTGTTTGGATACATTATGATCCGACTCAATCTCTTCGGATTGACTTGGAATTTGAACTAAAATCCCTTCCAATCCGAAGGGATTGGTTCTAATCCCTCCCTATCCAAACAAACCCTTAATAGGATTCGACCTCGAATCTACAGGCCAATCCACTCGAACAAAAACTACGCCTGAAAATTATCAAGGATAAACACGTACCAGAAACGAACATGTCTGGATACTGCTCGCGCATGCGAGACTCTATCTCTCAAGTGGCCTTTCTCTCGGAATAGAGAAACCACAAAGCAAAGATGTGAAGCGACGTCTGACCTAACAATCAACTTGAAAATTCTAGGTACACTCATCAGAAGAGGATCGAAGGTAAGACCTCACTCGATGGTCAACGTTTTTAACTTAATCTCAAACTTTGAATAGTCCTGCTGCTCACTCAGCACCAGCACGCACCTTACGTTGCGTACTTCGCGTATGTACCCGTGACGGTCAAAGCGATAAGCCAGCTTCCTAATTTCTTCTACTGCCGGAAATGAAGAGAATCCAACTGCAAAAAAAAAAAGAAAAGAAATAGAGAGTTCTCATCGCAACAACGCAATGTTAACTCTTCACCAAAAAAGTTAAATCCCAAATGTGATAATTCATCAGTAAAGCAATTCCACTTCCAATGAATCAATTTGCGAAAGAACACCACGGAAACCAAAAGATAAATTTGCTTGGATACTCAAATCAAATATTTCTTTTACTCATCGAATCGGAAAGATTCACCATGCCAACACGACCCCAACTCAAAGTCTGAAAACACTTATCAACAAAGACAAAACCCAAACGAGAAGCAAGGAAACACATCATTTTCCGAAGAAACATCCTTTCTTCCGCTTCTCTCTTCGAGGAGTAAAACTTCTCTCCAATATTGGAATTCGAATTCGTCGCATACCTCAAGAGATTAAACCTCTTAATTGAACATTATCAAATTATGCTCAAACTGAAATACATCATCCACACCATCTCGCAATGCTATCCAATTGCGTTACTCTAAAAAATTCAATGAAGGTTTACATACCTCCGATAATCACCAACCTTTTAAATCTCGAATTGAAGTTCTAGAATTTCACTATACAGTGTTAATCGGTAGTAACACTTTTCGGACTTACTTCAAGTCAAACATCTCGGTGAATCAATTTCCCTCCAAGGGATACAGATCAAAACCATTTCACATTCTACTACTCCTCCGCTTAACTTGGTAGCAAAATATCATTGCTACGATTACTCATCCACCACCAAGCAGTTGCCAAACTTTCACCTTGCAAACACTTCGCAACACAAAGCGTGATCCTTTCTCAAAAGGAAGAGGCGAACAAAAACAAGTTCATTCATACAGAGCGTTGCTCACCACGGCCAAGAAACCAAAAGAAATATTTCGCTAAAGGTGATCTTGGAAAACGAAAACTAAGTTCGCAGATTGAGGCACACATCCTCAAGAGAGAATAGCAAATAACATCCGATCTGAAAGAAAGACATTGCGATTGAAACTCGACATCTCTTGAGCGGAAAGAGCAAGAGGTTTAGGAACGATTCAAATAATCACAAGTTACAAAACTTGACTCAAATTATCAAATACTCTACTGCACTCTTTCCTTTAACACAACAATTAGTTCTTGAACTAATAACACCTTGCCACATGAACAAAGTAAGTTCTTCAGTTCAACCCACGGAACTACTTAAGAACAAATAAAATTTTTCAACACGCCAAATTTGTTCGAAACAGTTCATCTACTCATGAAACATGTAATCCAAATGGCCTCAGCCACAAAACAAGCATTTTCCTTTACAGGACTTCACGAAAAGCAAACGGATTCTCAACGAAAGCAACGAAAATTTCTTTTGATTGCAACCTCACTTTGCGAACTCAAACCAAGGGGCCTTTAGGACTAAATCACACGAAACTCTTAAGAAGCAATAGGATATCTCCATGCACCATTTTACTTAAAATAATTTAAGTTACCAGAATATTCACGAACTCTAAAAGGTCACGGAAACTAAACTTGAAGTATTCTCATTTAGGCGGTATCACAGAGGTGATTATTTTTACTACAAGTTTCAACATCAATCTCACAACGTCAATTAGAAAACACCTCGAAAGACTCATGCGAAAAAAATAGGTCGAATATTTCTCAAAAGAAGAGGCACATGAAAACGATTTTCACCAACTAGAAAATCATTTACCACTCGCCACAAACACCGGACCAAGGAGAAAACCAATTAAGCAATGAACTCATTGAACATAAGGGAGTCCACGATTGAAAGCATAAGCCTCAAAAGAAGAGAATGTCTGACCTTAGCAGATAAGAACAACGAGCATTCAATATCAAAGCGCTCGCATCACTGAAGAACTATTATAACTTTACAACAAATTGTTTTACGCGGCAGACTTCGTTTACCAAAATAAACTTGAACCCCCAAAAGGTCATGAACACAAAACATGAAATTGGATCATTTTAGAAACAACAAGAAAGGTGGTCAAACTTCTTTCTCTATAACAGAATCAACCTTACTCTCACATTACTGATCGTGTCAATAAACCTTCTAAAGGGAACATGACAAATCGGGTCATAAAAATTTTCAGCATCAAATGGAATTGTAATAACAACTTATTCTAGAAAAAGAATTCTGGTACGAAAACCACAAAGTTGAACAAACGTCACACCCAGCACTACAAAACTCTAGAGAAAGGGGATGTAATACTCCGGAATAGAATTCGGTTAATAGAATGAAGCCGGAGGGGTAAAAGACAATTGCAAATTCGGAATTTCCAGTTCAGCGGGGGGGGGTTTCTGTTTTTCTTCGCCAACCTGGGCCGCGGGCCGCCACCCAGGAGGCCCAAGAGGGGGAGGCCGGCCCAAGGGGGGCCGGCCAAGGGAAGGGGGGAGGCGCCCCCAACCCTAGCCGCCTCCCCCACTCCCTCCTCTCCCTCCCCCCTTGAGCCGCCACCTCCCCATCCCATGGCCGGCTCCTTGCTGCTCCCTGGAGTCCTCGCTGCTGTGGTGTTGTCTCCGGTGATCCCCGGTGCTTCTCCCCAAGATCCCCTCCGACATCTCCTTTCCCCGCCGTCGTCACCGGCCATCCTTCGCTTCCTTGTGGCCGGCCCTTTGGAGAGGGAGGAGAGGAGAAGGGAGGGAGGCCTTAGGGAACCAGATCATCGTCGTTCTACAGGTCTTCAAGGGTAACAAAAGTCCCGATTCGTTGTTTGATTCCATTAGAGTTGAGAATCCGATTGGATTTGTAGTTTCGTTTTGATTCTGTCAATAGATTGATTCTGTCCAGTACGTTGTACCTCAGTTTTGGGCATCGTAGAGGCCGAATTGGACATCTGTATCTTCTGGAGAATTGTTCCTGGTTTCATTAGCTTTCTTTTGGCACCTGGATCACGAATTTTCACCCAGTAGTTTAAAAGTTATGACTGTTTTACCACGTACTGCTCTGTCTGTCAGAAATTCTAGGTATAGTCGGTTGCACCTAGGTTTTGATCTAGTTAGAGTCAGAACCAGGTCGGCCACCCAACTAGGTTTATGAAGATAATTTCACCATGTTTCCAGGCTGATACAGATTACTTTATTTGGATCAGTGGTTTAAAAGTTAGAGCCTTTTCTTTAGGGCTGTTCTGAATTCTGGGCAGACTGCAGTTATAGTTTTTCATTGGATGTTTAGACCTCTGTTTTTGCCGAATTAGAGTTTACCATCAACTAGAGTTTCGTAGCCAGTTATGTTAAGAGAAGTCGAGCGCTGGTTTCAGGTCTTTTGGACTTACGGTTATTTATTGGTGAATTTTCTAGTAAAACTGCCAGATTAGGGATATTTGGAATGTTTGGGTAAATTGATCAAATTGAACCTTTTGTTTGGTTGGTTTGGCTAGAGATTGTAGGAGGACACGTGTAGCAATGCCTTACTCGTTTGTTCTCATTTCGATTATTATATATTATAGGCGGTGAAGCGGTGAGTGGAGGGGTATCTCAATTACCTCCCAACCCGTCGCAGCGCGGCAGGCAAGTAACTTGTATACTATGATTGATGCATTATGTGATGTGTGAATGAATGATTATAATTGTTCGTATTTGTATATGAATACCATGTGTACCTTTTCATTTATGAGTACTATTCAATCTTGCCATGGAATCACATCATGACATGCATAAATTATCTTTGTAAGACCCATCAATTCCAGTATGGGCACTTGAAAATCTCATCAATTCCAGAATGGGTACGTGAGTCCACCATTCCAATGTGGGCCACGTTGGACGGCCGTATGAAACGTTCTTCATACGGTTACTTTAAGTGAACACCGACGGTGTTTCACTCGCTATACTGAGTATATCTTTGCAATATGTCCAATTCCTTCAATGCATCATTCCATTTCATCCATTCATAAAGTTGTTTCCAATTAATATTCAAGTTATGATTGTGATATTTTGTTCATAGTATGTTTGATTGTCACATACAAGTACTTGCTGAGTCTTTGGCTCATTCTTGCTTTGTTGTTTTATTTAGGTAAATGACAAGGAAGAACGATCTCGTGGAGGGTAGTTCAACACGATGCACTCACTACCAGAATCCAAACATTTTGAGAACTTTTCTTTGTCGTTATTTATGTCTTGTGTTGAATTGTAATAAGCCATTTTGGTCATAACTACCGTATCTCTCTGAATTGTTTATTTCCATTCCATTGATTAAACCTGATGATAAATTCTTGTTTCTGTATATCCTTATTACTTGCTTCACCTTGTCATGCGTTTTGATGTTATTCTTCTAAAGAGTAGTGGTTGTAGGTGACATCTTGACTTCCTTATAGTCGTGGTGTTACGGTTGGTATCGAGCGGGCTTTAGGTCCGTGGTAATTAAGTTATTAAAATGACACATCGTGTACGATGAGGTGGGGTTTGGGAAATCCATTGTTTCGCATTTCTAGTGATGTTGTTCATTATGTTGTATGGTATAGAATTGCTACATACTATCTTTCTTGTTATTAATCTATGACGTGATGCGATATCCTATATATCTATGAATTATTCTATGATTGTCATGAGATGATCCTATATATTCATAATTGATTGCATTAGTTATGCGTATCGTAGCGGACATCGAGCGATTGAGTTCGTGGTTGTCGTCACAGGTTTTGCCGAGGCTACACCCTTTATTTGTGTTGTAATAGTAGAGAAGTTCTTACCCTGTCCCATAGTTACGTGTTGAGCCCGAGCTCATTGATGAAGTTGTTGTCCTTCTCAAGTTTGTATCGGTTTTTCGGTTGTAGTTTCGATAGTTCGTGAATTTCTTTTGAATGGAGGTTATAATGAAGTGGGCAATCTCTAGTAGATTTACGAGCGTTCTTTGAAACAATTATTGTTCTTTCTACTATTGTGATATTTCGCTCCACGTGAGCGTAGTTAAATTGCAAGATTTACCTTTTCACGAAGTTCTTTTTACCTGTTGGAAAATTCAACCCGTGTGTTCGCTTGGGGTTTCGGGCATTGGCAGATTTCTTTTGCAAGTTCTTTATCAAGTGCACAATGATCTTGCATATTTCTTTTTGGGATGCTTTAGACAGTGGTTCTCTTCCTTGATTTCTGATTTTGACAAATTCTTGTCCGGTGGTAGTTGATGAATTTCTCTTAGGTTCATGATTCATGGTAGTTGATGAGATCCAATAGGTCTTTAATGGTTCTCTGAAAATATTATTGTTTTTCAGTTGTTGAATTTCTTTTATTTTAAATGATCTTCGACAGTTGGCAATATTGATATTTCCATATTTGTTCCTTCCTTCTCATTGGAAAATAGCGACTCGTTTACTCGTTTGATAGTTTGTATAATGAGAGTTTTCTATTGCAAGTTCGTTAACACGAGGAAGCATTGGCTCCATGTATTTCTTTTGGATCATTCCGCGTCTTGAAGTTTAACGCATCTCTTTTCTGAGGATTAGTGTTAAAACCCTTTTTGGGGTGCCTTGTGGTGATTAAGTCGGAGATGGTAATCAAACAAATTGGTTGGCTACGGGTTCCTATTGGTCCCTAGATGTTTCTCAAAACAATTCTTGTCTTTCTGATTACTGAGCTCTCTTTGCTACTTGTACACGATATTATTGACAAGATCATTCTTTTTGTAAGGGTCCTATCTCACTTGTTGATTAAGGAGACACAGTTAACCGCTTGGTATTTTGGGAGCGGAATTAGCTTTTACAAAGTTTATCGAAGAAAGTCTTGACTCTACTCGTTTCTTTTGGAGTAGTTGGAATGTTGGAGTTTAGAACCTCTCTTGAAAAGAAAAAAAAAGTGTCGAAACCCTTTTCTAATGTTATGGTGGAGTTGTGTGAGAGGTTTGTTTCAGCTTTGTGGTTTTCGTACTAAGTTTCCTTTCTAGAATAAGTTGTTATTACAATTCCATTTGATGCTGAAAAATTTCTATAACACGATTTGCCATGTTCCTTTAGAAGGTTTATTGACATGATCAGTAATGTGATGGCAATGTTGATTCCTTTATAAAGAAAGAAGGTTGTCCGCCTTTCGTAATATTTCTAAAATGATCAAAATTCCAGTTTTGTGTTCATGCTCTTTTGGGGAATTCAAGTTCTTTGTGGTAAACATAGTTTGTCGAGTAAAGCGATATGTTGAAAAATTATAATAGTTCTTCCATGATGCGGGTGTTATGATCTTGAATACCCGTTTGTTCCTGACGGTTAAGGTCGAATATTCTATTTTTGTGAGGCCTATGTTTTCAACTGTGGACTTCCCATATGTTTTCTGAGTTCGTTGCCTAATTGTTGTTCCCCTGAGTTCTGTGTTCCTTGCGAGTGGTAAGTGATTTTTCAGTTGGTGAAGATCGTTTCTATTTGCCTCTTCTTTCGAGAAGGAATCAACCCATTCATTCCACGTGGGTCTTCCGAAATGTTTTCTAAGTGTTGTTATGGGCTTGATATTAATACCTGTAGTAAATTGATCGCCTTTGGTGACATCGTTCAAATAAGAATATTTCAAGTTTAGCTTTCACGGTACCTTGGAGCTCGTGAATCAACCGTAGCGAAATTATTTTGGGTAACTTGAGGAATTGGATTAACCTATTGTTTCTTAAAGATTTCGTGTGATTTAGTCAGAAAGGCTCCTTGGTTTGAGTTCGCAAAGTGAGGTTGCAATAAAAGAATATTTTCGTTGATCTCTTGAGCGAAGTTAATCCGTTTGCTTTCCGTGAAATCTGTAAAGGGAAATGTTTGAGTTTTGTGGTGAGAACATTTGGATCTCGTGTTTCCCAAGTAGATGAACTATTTGAGCAGTTGGCTGTTGAAGGATATTATCGATTCTAAATTAAATCTTGTGGTTATTTGAAGCGTCCTAAATTTGTTGCTCTTTCCGCTCAAGAGATGGCGAATTTCAAGCGTAATATCTTTCTTTCGTGTCATTTGTTATTTGCTATTCTCTTTTGAGGATGTGTGCCTCAATTATGAACTCGATTTTCGTTTTCCAAGATCACCTTTATCGAATATTTCTTTTGGTTTCTTTCGCCGTGATGAGCAACGTCTTTCTGTGTGAATAAACTTATCTTTGTTCGCCTCTTCCTTTTGAGAAAGGATCACAGTTTTGGGTTGCAAAGTGTTTGCAAGGGGTAAGTTTGGCAATTGTTTGGTGGTGGATGAGTAATCGTAGCGATGATATTTTGCTACCAAGTTATCGGAGGAGTAGTAGAATGTGAAATGGTTTTGATCTGTATCCCTTGGAGGAAATTGATTCACGAAATGTTTGACTTCAAGTAAGTCCGAATAGTGTTCTGGTGAATAACACAGGTATAGTGAAATTCTAGAACTTCAATTCAGGATTGAAAAGTTAGTGATTATCGGAAGTATGGAAACCTTCATTGAATTTTTAGAGTAACGCAATTGGATAGCATTGCGAGATGGTGTGGGTGATTTCTGATGATGTCATTGAGCGAGTATGTTAGAATGGTGGTACTATTGGAGATTTAATTCGATGATTTCACTATCAGTTATAAGAGCAATCTGTTGTAGAGGTTTTGGAAGTTAAATCTGGGCTTTGCATTCGTTTATGCTAGACTTTGGTCACGTACTGATTGTGTGTATAGAGGGTGGAATAAATGAGTTTCCCGAGCATGTTTATGCTAGGACCCTTTTGAAGCAGTACATTTGCATGTGTACTGACGATTCTGAGTTGTTCTTGAAAATTTGAGGTAATGTGATTATGTGGGACCTATTCTCAGGTGCTTTGAGCGCCGTCGATCAAATCGATTTTGGGTTAGTAGAAAGAGTTACCTGGAGTATTCGGTGGATTAAATAGAGCCTCTCCACAATGGTGTGGATGATGTACTTCAATTTGAACATAATTTGAGGATGAACAGCTAAGGGGTTTAAGCTCATGTGGTGTGCGATGAATTCAAATTTCAAGGATTCGAGAGAAATTTTATTCCTATAAGAGAGAAACTATGGAAAGGTATGTTCCTCGGATAATGAAGTGTTTTCTTGATTCTCGTTTGAGTTTGGTGTTGTTGACCAGGTGTTTTACGCAATTTGAGTTGAAATGTGTTGGCATGTAGATTCTTTCCAATTCAGACAAACTGCAAATGTTTGGTTTGGGCGTTCCAATAATTTCTCTTTTGGTTGTAGTGGTGTTCATTTGTAAACTGCCTATTTAGAAAATGGATTTGTTTCGAGATGAATTGTCAAATTTGGAATTTAATATTTTGGTGGAGAGTTAACATTGAGTGGACGCGATGAGGACTCGCTATTTTCAATTGGATTCTTTTCGTTTCCGAAATTTGCAGAAATTAGAAAGTTGGTATTTCGTTTTGACCGTCTCAGGTACTCGCGAGAAATGCATAGCGTCGGGTGTGTTCAGTCTTTGAGTGGGCATTGAACCATTCAAGGCTCGAGTTATAGTTTAAGACGTTGACCATCGAGTATGGTCTTACCTTCGATCCTCTTCTGATGAGGGTACCTAGAAAGTTCAGGTTGAGTGTTAGGTCAGGCGTCGTTTTGGGTCTTTGGGTTGTGGTTTTCTCTAGTCCGAAAGAGAGGCCGCTTGAGAGCTAGAATCCCTCGTGCGCGATAAGTATCCAGACCTGTTCGTTTTTGGTACGTGTTTTTCGTTAATAAATTCCAGTCGCAGTTTTATTTTGAATAGATCTGTGTAGATTCGATGTCGAATCCTGTTAAGGGGGGTAGAATGTAATACTCTGGAATAGAATTCGGTTAATAGAATGAAGCTGGAGGGGTTAAAGACAATTGCAAATTCGAATTTCGATTCGTGGGGTTTTCTGTTTTCTTCGCCAACTTTGGGCGCGGGCCGCCACCCAGAGGCCCAAGAGGGGGCCGGCCCAAGGGGCCGGCCAAGGAAGGGGCGCCCCAACCCTAGCCGCCTCCCCCACTCCCTCCTCTCCCTCCCCCCTTGAGCCGCCACCTCCCCATCCCATGGCCGGCTCCTTGCTGCTCCCTGGAGTCCTCGCTGCTGTGGTGTTGTCTCCGGTGATCCCCGGTGCTTCTCCCCAAGATCCCCTCCGACATCTCCTTTCCCCGCCGTCGTCACCGGCCATCCTTCGCTTCCTTGTGGCCGGCCCTTTGGAGAGGGAGGAGAGGAGAAGGGAGGGAGGCCTTAGGGAACCAGATCATCGTCGTTCTACAGGTCTTCAAGGGTAACGAAATACCCGATTCGTTGTTTGATTCCATTAGAGTTGAGAATCCGATTGGATTTGTAGTTTCGTTTTGATTCTGTCAATAGATTGATTCTGTCCAGTACGTTGTACCTCAGTTTTGGGCGTCGTAGAGGCCGAATTGGACATCTGTATCTTCTGGAGAATTGTTCCTGGTTTCATTAGCTTTCTTTTGGCACCTGGATCACGAATTTTAACCCAGTAGTTTAAAAGTTATGACTGTTTTACCACGTACTGCTCTGTCTGTCAGAAATTCTAGGTATAGTCGGTTGCACCTAGGTTTTGATCTAGTTAGAGTCAGAACCAGGTCGGCCACCCAACTAGGTTTATGAAGATAATTTCACCATGTTTCCAGGCTGATACAGATCACTTTATTTGGATCAGTGGTTTAAAAGTTAGAGCCTTTTCTTTAGGGCTGTTCTGAATTCTGGGCAGACTGCAGTTATAGTTTTTCATTGGATGTTTAGACCTCTGTTTTTGCCGAATTAGAGTTTACCATCAACTAGAGTTTCGTAGCCAGTTATGTTAAGAGAAGTCGAGCGCTGGTTTCAGGTCTTTTGGACTTACGGTTATTTATTGGTGAATTTTCTAGTAAAACTGCCAGATTAGGGATATTTAGAATGTTTGGGTAAATTGATCAAATTGAACCTTTTGTTTGGTTGGTTTGGCTAGAGATTGTAGGAGGACACGTGTAGCAATGCCTTACTCGTTTGTCCTCATTTCGATTATTATATATTGTAGGTGGTGAAGCGGTGAGTGGAGGGGTATCTCAATTACCTCCCAACCCGTCGCAGCGCGGCAGGCAAGTAACTTGTATACTATGATTGATGCATTATGTGATGTGTGAATGAATGATTATAATTGTTCGTATTTGTATATGAATACCATGTGTACCTTTTCATTTATGAGTACTATTCAATCTTGCCATGGAATCACATCATGACATGCATAAATTATCTTTGTAAGACCCATCAATTCCGGTATGGGCACTTGAAAATCCCATCAATTCCAGAATGGGTACGTGAGTCCACCATTCCAATGTGGGCCACGTTGGACGGCCGTATGAAACGTTCTTCATACGGTTACTTTAAGTGAACACCGACGGGTGTTTCACTCGCTATACCGGTATATGCTACAATATGTCCAATTCCTTCAATGCATCATTCCATTTCATCCATTCATAAAGTTGTTTCCAATTAATGTTCAAGTTATGATTGTGATATTTTGTTCATAGTATGTTTAGTTGTCACATACAAGTACTTGCTGAGTCTTTAGCTCATTCTTGCTTTGTTGTTTTATTTAGGTAAATGACAAGGAAGAACGATCTCGTGGAGGGTAGTTCAACACGATGCACTCACTACCATAATCCAAACATTTTGAGAACTTTTACTGTCGTTATTTATGTCTTGTGTTGAATTGTAATAAGCCATTTTGGTCATAACTACCGTATCTCTCTGAATTGTTTATTTCCATTCCATTGATTAAACCTGATGATAAATTCTTGTTTCTGTATATCCTTATTACTTGCTTCACCTTGTCATGCGTTCTGATGTTATTCTTCTAAAGAGTAGTGGTTGTAGGTGACATCTTGACTTCCTTATAGTCAGGGTGTTACAGGGGATTTCGAGACTTTTCTTTTCAAAGGGATGTTCTAAACTCCAACACTCCAAATATTCCAAAGAAATGAACATAGTCGAAATTTTCTTCAATGAACTTTGTGAAAGGAAATTTTCATTCTCCGAACTGTCAAACGGATAACCGAGCTACCCTTATCAACAAGAGAGATAGGGCTAACATAAAGAGAACGATCTTGTCAGGAATAACGTTCACAAACAGCAATGAGAGCTCCGCAGCCAGAAAGGCAAGAAACTATTTTGAAAAACAAATAGGGTCTAATAGAAACCCGTAGCCCACAATCTTTGTTTGGGTGCAACCCCCGACTTAAGCATAACCAAGCACTCCAAAAGGGTTTTAATGCTTTTCTTCAGAAAAAAGATGCATCAAATTTCAACAAGCAGAGGGTTCCAAAAGGAATACATTGAGCCAATGCTTTCTCGTGTTAACGATCTTGCAACAAGAATTCTCATTAGGCAAACCATCAAACGAGTAAATGAGTCGCTCTTTTCCAATGAGAAAGAAAGAATAACTATGAAAATATCAATGTTGCCAATTTACAAAGATCATTCGTAGTAAAAACAATTCGACAATCGAAAAACAATAATGTTTTCAGAGTACCATTAAAGGCCTATTTAAACTCGTCTACCAACATCAGAACCCAAGAGAAATTCATCAATCACCACCGGACAAGAATTTGTCAAATTCGAAAATCAAGGAAGAGAACGACGTACTAAAGCAGCCCAAGAGAAATATGCAAGATCAATACACACTTGATAAAGAACTTGCAAAAGAAATATTCCAATACCGAGATTCCAAACGAACGAATGAGTTAAATTTCCCCAACAGGGGTAAAACAAGTCTTTTGTGAAAAGAGGAATCTTGCATTTGAACTATGCTCACGTGGAGCAGAAATATCACAATAGTCGAAAGGGCAATATTTGTTTCAAAGAACGAATCGAGAAGCTGCTGGAGCTTGCCTTCTTCATTAAAACCCCAATTTCAAAAAATTCACGAACCGCGGGAACCACAACCAGAAACCGGATATCGGTTCGAGAAAGGCAACAAGTTCATCAATGAGCTCATGCTCAATCTGAGCTTATGGAGCAGAGGTAAGAAGTTCTCTAATATCATACTACAAGCGGTGGTGTAGCTTTGGCAAAACCGGGACATCAACCACGAACTCAAGCGATCAACGCCCGCTAGTGAAACGCATAACCAATGCAATCAATTATGAATATATATATTTATATCGGATCATCTTATGACGATCATAGAATAATTTCTTAGATAGAGGTTATCACATCATACCATGGATTAACACATCATAGCACAACACAATTTAACAACGACTCAATACTCGAGTCACCACAATTGAAATGCGGAAGCAACAGTTTACCCAACCCCTCCTAATGTGCACAGTGTGTCAATTTAATATGTTTGAATGAACCACGGACTTAAAGCCCGCTCTGATACCAACTGTAACACCCAGGCTATTCGGAAGCCAAAATGTCACGCAAACCTATCAAACTACTAAGCATAGCATTAAAACTAGATTATCCAGATTCAATCAACATAAATTCCTAAGGAAAGACAATGAGCGATCACTAGAATCATGGTAAAGAATGGATAAGCGGTCATAATACCACGAGCAGTCAAGCGATACTAACATAGGATTATTACAATCGGAACTTATTTCAACAAATTGACTTGGTGAATGGCAAGAATAATTGTTCGATTGGATAAAAGTGAAGTGTAGTGTCTTGAACTACCCCACCAAATCATCTTGTCGTCCTCCTCAATTACCTAATTAAAACATACAAAGCAAGGGTGAGTCAAGACTAAAGCAAGTACTAAACAAGAATAATCAAGCATGGAGTGGACAACACAATTCGGTTGAATTACGAACAACTATTGGAACACATACATATGCGTATGGAATGAATACATGAATGGATGAAATGTAAGAATGCATTGAAGGTATGGACTTATCATTGCATATACGGTATAGCGAATGATACACCGTCGGTGTTCACTTAAGCCCGTACTTCACAAAGTACGGGGACCCAATCACCGTATGAAGAACGTTTCATCACGGTGTCCAAGTTGCCACATTGGAATGGTGGTCAACACTACCCACATTGGAATGGTGGGTTTTCAAATGCCCATCTTTGGAATTGATGGGTCTTTCAAATGCCCATCTTTGGAATTGATGGGACTTACCAAAAGAATCCACTTAGTGGTCATAATGAATTTTATGAATGAACATGATGATTTCTCATGGTATGAATGAATAACACACATTAGTGGAAAAGACACATGGCATTCAACAACATGTGTAAACAAGTATAAGTATGTATTCACACTCAACATAATGTACCAATAAGGCCACACTAGTCACTTACCGTATATCAAAACCATGAACAAAGCACAAGAACATTCATGTAAACAACATATCATTATGCATTCCTTTGAATTCAACACCAGTTAACATACAGTACTTGCCTTTCGCGTTGTGACTCGTTAGTAGGTAACGGAGGTGTTCCCACACATGATGCCTCGTCGCCTACACAAGCATGTTCCCAAAATAAGAATAACGATATAACACTGCTACCGGTGTTCTACAATAACCCCTGACTATCCAATATACCGCATAGACCCAAAATGAAAATAAACTATTCAGCCAGATTTCAGCCCTTCTGAGCAGCGGTACGAGAAAATTCACCATTAATTAACTGTAACTCTAAAAGACCTCAAACTAGTGCTCACTGAATCTTAACAGATCAGGCTACAAAATATTATTTGGCGGAATCCCCTGATTCGGCCAAAACAGAGGGCTAATTATCAGCTAAACACAACCCATCTACGTCTGTCCAGAATACAGATCAGAGATAAAGAAAACGGCGTAACTGTCAACCTATTGATCCAATGAGAATGATTCTTATCAGCTTGGAAAGATAATTTTAAGGGCTAAGATAACTTAGTTGGGTGAAGGTTCTGATTCGGCACCTAATTTGAACAAAACCGAGGGACAAACCTACTGACCTCACTTTTCAGACAGACCGGACAGTTCGTAATCAAAAATTCATATCTCCCGAACTACAGATCAGATTTTCCTGATCTTGGTGCCAAAAGAAAGCTAACGTTCCCAGGAATAAAACTCTGGAAGGGAAAACCCCCAAATTCGGCCTCTACAGTAGTCTAAACAATAGATGAAAACACTAACATTTATCTGCCCAGAATTCAGAACAGTGGTAAAGAAAATATCATAACTTTCATTATACAGATCCAATGGAGATGATCTTTATCAACTTTGAAAGATAATTTAAAGGGATACAATAACTTATTTGGGTGGAGGTTCTGGAAATGCCTCTAATTAAATCAAAACCTAGGATCAAGCCGACAGATCCTTCTCGTCAGATAGACAGAACAGCGCGCACTAAAAAAATCATATCTCCTAAACCGTAAGGCAGAATCACGTGATCTCGGTGGCTATGGAAAGCTAAGAACAATACCTACAACTTTCTAAGAGATGGACAGGACAGAAAACAAACGTATCTTACCCAAAATCGACGTAAAAGGCGGTGCACAGCAAGGGGGCAAGGGGGCGGCGGCTCCAAAGTGGGGAGGGGGAGAGAAATGTGGAGTTTAGGGTTTGGAGGGTGGGAACCCCCATTTATGGCCGGCCACCACATGGGCCCCTCCTGGGCCGTGGCCTAGGCCCAGGTTGTCGAGAGTTTATGGAAAACCCCTTTTGTTTTTCAGGAATTTCTACTCCTTTAATTGTCTTTTCTTTCCCCGGCTTCCATTCAAATTACTCGATTCGATTCTTTACTCTTTTCGTTTCTGGGGTATTACACCAATCTAGCAACTTATCCACACATTTTCATCAACCTTCACTATGATAAGATTAGGTACTTGCATGTAATGGAATATGGATGTTGCTTAACACTTTCGATTGAAAACATGGATATTGGAAATATTAGAAAGAACACAACCACAAATCATTCATCAAGGTGAAGGATTACAATGTACTTGCCTTCCGTGATGCGACGTACTAGGAAGCAACGAAGGTGTCCTTCCACCCACCGCCTCACCGCCTACACAAGCATTCACACGGGATAAGGATAACAAGGTATAACGTATCTACATGTGCTCTACCATACCCTCTAACCATCCCACACAACCATGGGTAGAGCACATGTAGATACGTCATACCTTGTTATCCTTATCCCGTGTAAATGCTTGTGTAGGCGGTGAGGCGGTGGGTGGAAGGACACCTTCGTTGCTTCCTAGTACGTCGCATCACGGAAGGCAAGTACATTGTAATCCTTCACGTTGATGAATGATTTGTGATTGTGTTCTTTCTAATGTTTCCAATATCCATGTTTTCAATCGAAAGTGTTAAGCAACATCCATATTCCATTACATGCAAGTACCTTATCTTATCATAGTGAAGGTTGATGAAAATGTGTGGATGAGTTGCTAGATTGGTTATTCATGTTTGTATGCTTGTATTATTCTTCATTATGATGTGATAAGATTTCGTTGCATGACTTTCATTTTGTCCATGCATTTGATTCTTGCCGTCCACGGGAGAGGAAACTTAAAAGTCCCATCAGTTCCAATATGGGCATATGAGACCTGCCATTCCAATGTGGGCAACGTTGACCACCATTCCAATGTGGCAACTTCGGACACCCGTATGAAACGTTCTTCATACGGTGATTGGGTCCCGTACTTTGTTAAATGCGGGCTTAAGTGAACACCGACGGTGTATCACTCGTTATCTTGGTATCTGTGATTGAGAGGTCCATTTTCATTCCATGTATGCATTAATCGATGCCTTTTCACAAATTCGTGGGAGATATGTTCTACTGTTTTGATTATTGCTCTGTTCCTTTGTACTTTGTGAGTTTGATATTGTGCTTCTTGAGTTTGACTCACCCTTGTTTTCTGTGTTTATTTTTTAGGTGATCCATGATGATATTGTTGCTAGCGGGAGGCGTAGTCAAGCACGTTTCACACATCTCAATAATTAACTTATTCATTAAGATGTTTTACTAAGTTATTTGGTTAAAGAGATGAAGCGTAATAAGTATCACCTCAAGTTTACAAGATCTTCCATGTTTAATTCCTTGGTTACATTACGTGGTTGAGCGGTTAATTACTCTTCGTTACTTTGTCTTGACTATTTAATTTTGGTGCAAATTGATTAATAGTTCCGCAAATGAATTGTATGATGAATCTTTAGGTAGCATCTTGGCTTCCGAATAGCCAGAGTGTTACAGTTGGTATCAGAGCATCAACCTTGTTGCTGCAGCGCGTGCGGGGCGAAGGCGCGGGCATATGGCTCATGGCACATGTGGGCCGGAGTGGACACATGGCATGGCATATGTGCGTCTTGGGCCGCACGGACGTGTACCGAGGGGTGGTTCTGGGCATTTTGTCGCGTATGCGGTATGCTGCCGAGGGCGTCAGCCCTTAAGGGGGGTGAGTGTAATACCCTGGCCTGCTCATAGTGTGGCCCATGTGGCCCATGAGGAGTTGTGTGGTGGGATTAGTCCCACATTGCTTGTCTCAATTGAGTTGTAGTAGTATATAATGCCTGTTGAATCCAAACGTAGCACCTCCGGGTTAACCCTTTTACACGAAGCGAGGACGAAAGTGTAAGTGAGGTGCTATGTGTAGGCGGGTCCGCCCCACGGTGGGCTGGGCATTGAGCCGATTTTGGGTCAGGGTGTTACAAGAAAGTGGATTCGGTTCACGATGTGACTGCACCACGACATGTTCACGCGAATAAGCACGTACGTGTGTACGTGCATGTGTGTGACTTTAGCTATTATCCTCCTCATGTCACCCTATGCCATATCTCACATGTTTCAAGGAGTGGTAAGGACTTCACCTTATAAATTATTCTCCCACAACTTGACTAGGCAAAATGGGGCTAAACCATGAATGCTTTTAAATTTAAGGAATAAATGGGCCCTAACATCCATGGGCCCAATTCTAACAATTGCTCTTCAGAATTTTGAAAGTTGGTCGATGCAATCCATACTATATTTATATTTTTTGTATGTTATAAATCATTAGGTCCTGCTTGGCTAGGCTCGAGGCTTCTCAACACAAGCTAGAGCAGCTAGGCCCGATCTTCAGCTCTAGGGCAGAACACAATAATAGAAAGAACAATAGCTAACGTGAAATTTACCAATCATCAAGTTGGTTCTCCAACTTTGAAGCGACAACCATATTATCAACTACTCATGTAAGGACTTCTACAAAATTACACTTATTTGTCATCAAATAGATGATAACTAGGTTGCCCTTTAATGCTTCCACAACCATAAAGTTGAGATCTTCAAAATGAATAGGACAAAAGGTACAATAAAAAACATTGGTTTGCAGGAGCGACCTGCCAAGATTATCGTAGCTTTTGTTTTCGAGCTCCAACTTAGCTTTTGGACTGAGGCTAGATTGCTCCCACTTCTTTCTACCAAGAAGCTAAAGCTGGACCTGTAACACCCTGGCTATTCGGAAGCCAAGATGTCACCTAAAAGAACTAATAAATTCCAAGTATGTACAACAAGTCGGGTCAAATAGGCTTAAATAACCAAATTCTATAAGGATCAACGACAAACGATAACAGTTTCATGAGAGGGAATAGAAACATTCGTAATAAAATGTACGATGAGCGAAACCAAAATTGGATTATTACAATTTGGAAATTTAACAAATAGTTGACATGAATGAAAGATAACAATATTATTTCTTATTTGATAAAGGTGATGTGCATCGTGCTAGACTACCCCTCAAAAGAACTTGCCTTCCTCCTCATTTAACAAAATAAAACACACAAAGCAAGGATAAGCCAAAGACTCAGCAAGTACTTTAACATACAACAGAAACATTAAGCGAACAAAACAAATCACAATCTGCTTGTGAAAAACATCTCTAAACTCATATGTATATGAATGCAATGGGATAATGCAATGAAGAAATGGACTGCTCACAACTTATACCGGTATAGTGAGTGACACACCCGTCGGTGTCCACTTAAGCCCGTACTTAACAAAGTACGGGGACCTCAAATAACGTATGAAGAACGTTTCATACGGATGTCCAACATTGCCCATATTGGAATGGTGGGTCTTTCGTGCCCATTCTGGAATTGATGGGGCTTACAAATTTCCACTCCCGTGGTTCAATTGAATCGACACATGAACATAATGCATTTTCATGAAATGAATGTCTATCACACATCAATAGAGAGTAACACATGGTATTCAAACAAACTCATGAAAACAAGTCTAGTAGTACAATCACAAGCAATAACGTCATTGAGTAATAACGGACAGGGTACTTACCTTCCGTGCTGTGATGTGTTAGGAGGCAACAACGGTGTTCCTCCACTCACTGCCCCACCGCCTACACAAATAATTAATCAAAATAAGACTAACAAGACATGACGTGCTACAAGCGTTTTACCAAAACCCTCTAACTAACCAAACATAAACAATGGCTCAAAATGACGTCCTAACTAATCAGCCCAATTTTAGCCCTTCTGATCAGCAGTACGAGAAAAATCATAATTAAATATCTGTGACTCATAATGACTTGAAACCAGTGCTCAAATACTCTTAACGCACCAGGCTACGAAATACTAGTTGGTGGGCTTCTTTGATTCGGCCAAACCAGTGGCCTAAACAATAGTTGAAAGCAACTGACAGACATCTGTCCAGATTGCATAACAGTAGCAAATAAAATGATGTAACTTTCAATCTACTGATTCAATTGAGGTGATATTTATCAACATGGCAATATAATTTAAAGGGCTACAATAACCTATTTGGGTGGAGGTTCTGAATCTGACTCTAACTAGATCAAAACCAAGGAACAAACCGACAGTCCCCAGATCCAAGACAGACAGTGCAGCGCACGGTAAAAATTCATATCTCCCTAACCGTAAGGCGGAATCTCGTGATCTTAGTGCCAAAACAAAACTGACGACCTGAGGAACAAAACTCTAGAAGACAAAAACCCGAGATTCTGCTCCTAATATACCGAAACAGGGCGTGCAAGACGACTGAACAGATTGGATCTATTCTGGAAACTGGCAGACAGCAAAACGGTTTATCACTAATCGATCAATCTACCTCCAAAAAACAACAAACAACGGGTGAGACTCCTCGTTACCCTTGTATACCTGAAGAACGCCGGTGATCCACTCCCCGAAGATCTCCCTCCCTCTCCAATGGCCAGCCACGAGGAGGGCGACGAACGGCCGGGTGTGGCGGGAGGATCGGCCGGGAGCGCCGGGATCGCGGAGGCCAGCACCAAGGGGAAGGGGAGGCGCCAAGGGACAGGGGAGGTGCTGGAATGGGGAGGAGGGTTGGCGGCTCTAGGGGGGAGAGGAGGGAGTGGGGGGAGGCGGCTAGGGTTGGGGCGCCTCCCCCCTTGGCCGCCCCTTGGGCGGTCTCCCCTCTTGGGCCGCTGGGCATGTCCATGCCCAGGTTGCCGAATTTTTACGAAAATCCCCTCATTCCACAAGAATTTACATTTCTTTAATTGCCTATTCGTCCCCGGTTTCTTTTAAAATCTCCCGATTCGATTCCGGGGTATTACAGGACCCAAGAGAAATGGGGCATCAGCTTATGACTAGTTACCATTCTAATACAAAAATGAATTTGTACACAAGAAAATTTTATAAGTAAGTTATGAGAAGCTTTATGTCCCTATAAATTAATGTAGTTCACTACTATATAGCAAAATTATTGAATTATTGACAAATACTGGAGAACCAGTTCTATGTTTTAGTCCAAAAAAAACTGGTTGAAGACCCAACAAGAGCGGGCATTTGTTAGGGGACACTATATTCCACAATCTTCTTATTCCCAGTGCAAAAGGTTTTAGTATTGCATTTCACCAAGCAAGGGGCTCAATTCAGAGGAGATGGACAACATGTAAAAAAACCACTTATTTGCGGAAGATATATTTGTGTTTTTAGAAGCAACTTTTGAGTGTATGAAGACCTTGAAGACGATACTTCGTAAATATGATGATAGCTCCAGCCAAAAGTCAATTGCCAAAAATCTTCTTTCTTTTTAATTCAGTAGCGGGTACTACTACAAAAAGGTTAATATTTGATGCCTCATCACAGACAGTTGACCAAAATCATCTGTATTACATGCAATCATAGACAGTTTTGGTTTAGAGACTGTTTGTGTTACTAGCTGCGCTAAAAGCCGTCTGTGAAGATGTAATATCAAAGACGGTTTATGTTCAGAACCGTCTGTGATACTTCATATACGGTTTTCAACATGAACCGTTTGTGGCTTGCTGTCCTCATCACAGACGGTTTGTATAAAAAATCATATGTGATAATCTCATTTATTGCAGACCCGACCCTCACAGATCTGTCTTAAATTCCAGCTCTGTTCTCACTACTGCTACTGGAGGTGGGGCTTTGAGGCGATTTGGTGAAAGGAGACCACGGATTTGGGAAGAGAGTGATTGTAGATCTAGCTTGGTAATTTGTTCTTCACTATCGATTGTTAGTAATTTATTTCTTGCATTATATTCTAGATCTAGCTTGGTAAAGAGAGAATTGAAGATGGTTCAGATCTAGCTTTTTGTGTTGTTTTGCAAGTGTTGGCTTCTTGCCATCTGAAGTTGGGTGGGCTGTCAATAATGTGTTTGTGATGAACAACCTAACCCTAAGGTGCATGGCCGAAGTTTGAATTTTATTGGTGTTGTGTGTTGTTGCCATTGATTACACACATATTACTGCACTCCTATTGTAATGCATTGTTGTTTTTTCAGTTCATTATAGAAATACATATTTCAAATGACATATCAAAAGTTGCATCTATAATATACTAATTAATTAATTCAATATTTAACACTAAATTGTTATATACGTCAAGTGGATGGACCGAAGCTGGATGTACGCTGGCAACCGTGTGAGTGAAGAGTACGTTAATGGAGTGTCTGCTTTTACAAGAGCTACCAAGGAGGATATGTTGAATCAGGGAGTGGAATACTTGTACTGTACATGCATTGACTGCGAGAATCTGAAAATATTTAAGAACCGAGCGCAGATCGAAGCACACTTGATTCGAATGAGTTTCAAAAAGGGATATACACGTTGGACCAGTCACGGTGAAGAGCAGATTATACAGGAATATAGTAATGACGATATCGCTGACGAACTCAATGATATGCCACCGAATGATGTCGATTGTGGTTCCGATTCGGATAGGATGCACGATGACAATCTGGATCAGATGCTTCGCAATGTAGAAGGGAACTGTGACGAGAGGGAGTATGTTAAATTTCGGGGTTGGATGGAGAACTCGGAGAAATCTTTGTTCCCAGACTGCAAGCCGGAATACACAAGGTTGTCATATGTGCTTAAACTGCAGAAATTGAAGGCAAGCAACGGTTGGTCCGACAAGAGTTTCACAGCGATGTGAGGTCTCTTAGCGGATATACTTCTGATGGGAAAAGAGTTGCCCAAAACCACCTACAAAGCCAAGAAGATTCTTTGTACATTAGGAATGAAAGTAAAAAATAATACATTCATCTATAATGAGCCTCTGAATGAGCACTTTGAACCAAGCCAGGAGGATACAAGCTTTTAAGCACATCCTAGAAAGGTCATGCACGAAGGTGCAAGGATGCAACCATTGGGGAAGAACACTGAAAGTGTTGTTATTTAGGTGCATTCAGTGGGATAGGGAGGTACTTAAGCAATAAATCTTTCACATGACTTGTAGTTATTAACATGAAGCCCATTTAGTTGTTAGACTAGTTGTTACTAACATGAAGCCCATTCAGTTGTTAGGCTTGTTGTTGAGATGATTTGATTTATTTTGAGACAAAATCATAAGAAAAACTGTTTTCGTGAGTGATGAATTTATTCCTGTAGGACCGTAAAGGCGACTAGGGGGGGTGAATAGGCGCTTTCTCAACTTTCTCGCCTTAATCAAATTCAACACGAACTTTACTCCTTTAGCTATGAAAGCTAAGAAGATCAGTAAGCGCACAGTGGAAGCCTTGCGCTGAATTCGATAACCCCGCTCAACCACACGACACACAAGTGGAGAAATGAACTCACTGGTCGATCGGCGGTCGGGCCGACGGGACACAGTGGTCGACCGACGTTCAACGAGCAGTCGAACCGGCTACTAACTGGCGGTCGGACCGGTGGATATCGGCTTGACCCGCAGATCTTGGCGATGCGAAACACGGCGGTCGGACCGCCGTTACAAAACCAGTCGGGACGGTCCATCGATCTTGAAAAATTAAGCCCAAATCCAAAACGAAATTTGATCCAACTTTTGATTCAACCAATGAAACTTGACCAAATTTCGAGCACACCTCCCTAATGATATTAGAGACCTATTTCTAGCGACGATCCTTCAGATCCACTTCGCAGAATCAATCTCTCAAGGAATTACCAAAGAAGTGCACAAACCCTAGAATTATGAAAAACCTTGATTCAAGACTTGCTTGCAGGGATTGATGGTCTAGATGATTCTAGGAGTATTCCTGTAACACCCCAGCCCAACACTGAGCCTAGAATGCCACCACACTACTCCCTAAACTAATAATTATCGACACACTATAAAATTACAGCAAGAAAACAACAATAAACATATCCATGGATCACAAAAGAACATGCATAATTATGGATCAAACGATAATAAATAAGCAAGGGGAATATAACCAGGTAAATAGTCCAAAATAGCATCAACCAATGAATCCAAATTATTAAAACAAATAGTCTAGTCCAAAACGTTGTCCTAAACTTTATTCAACCTCTAACATGTCCAAGGGTAATCCAATTTTGAATGAAAAGATTCTTATGGCAAATGATCATGTGTTGTCCATGTGCTCTACTCGCTCTCAGTTACGGCGCCCTCGAAGATCACCTAAAGACAACAAAAGAGCAAGGGTGAGTCCACGACTCAGCAAACACATCCATAAACAACGAACAATAATAAATCAACAGCATTCAATAACTTCATTATCATCACAGGTACTACTATTAATATTCTCATGCAGTTATCTTCTCTTTGATTCACATCCATTAATCTCATGTATCAATGCAATTCTAATCTACATGTCCACATGCACTTCTTTCGCGTATACCGGTATAGCATGAGTGAATGCTCGCGACAACATTCACTCTCAAGCCCGTTCCTCCATAAGGATCGGGGACCTCCTCCACTCCCGTGGAGTTGTGATCATTCATGATGACCAGCTCATATGCAAAGATGCTTATGAATGCAAACATGCATAATTCCATAATACTCATCATATCAAATTTTTCATCATGTCCTTTAGCAATATAAATCCATACCATTCCTTTGCTTGCAATTAAATAAAATAAAAGCACAACAATAATGGTAATGGAAGATAAAGAAAACAGTGATCAATCATTGATCGATGTCTACCATGCACTTGCCTTTACTAGTTGCGGCCGCACGATTTGGCTAGAAGATGGCAACAAGCACGACGCTCTCCTATATTAAATACACAAACTTCAATACAAGCTACAGCAACAAGAATAGCAATCAATATACTTCGCTCCTACCCGTCCCCAAATATACCACGCTACTCCGGTACCGAAAAGTTACCTATTGCTGACTTAGTACTAAAACGAACGTAACTTTTGACTCGAAAGTCCGATCACGACAAACCACCCTGTTCTGGATTCTTCCTAAAATTCTCCACATTTTCTTAGATTACGAAGACTTCTAATTAAATCATCTAACCCTCCGTTTTTAGCCCAGAAAACCGATCTGTCCGCTTCGGAACAGCAGGTCTTACTAAATTCATAACTTTTGTTTTATCCAACCCAAAATTCGAGTTTTTAGATTCTACAGAACCATTGGACAATTATATACAACTTTCATGTAGATCAAAAACTCTAATTAGTCTATTTGCTATTTTTAATCTACAGTCTACCAAAACAGCGCCGAAAGACGACATCCACAAGGACAGCAGTCTTCCGAAAATCATTACTCGAATTCTACTTGTCCGATTGACATGATTAAATATGCTATAGAAAGATATCGAAATTATCTACAATTAACTAGTAGATGATATTTCCAAAATTCGCTATTAAGGTATCCGAATAAATCGTTCAACAGAACAGCAGGCTAAACCAATCTACTGTTCGATTTCTTCCCGATTAAAAACATGCTAATAATTTCCCTTACAAACATGTTAGCTCTTCTCTCTCCATTAATACCCCAGAGAAACATGTATGAATGAAACATGCAGCACCAACTAGGTCTGTCTCAGTGTTACTAGTTAATCATGTATACTTGTATACGTAATACTGTGCATGATTAGCTAATCACCGAAGCTAGCCACGTGAACACACCTAATTAATTACTAAAGCCCTCATGCATGCGTGAAAAGAAAGCAGCACCAACTAAGTCTAGCGACAGCATTAAAGAATAGACTGCAGCAAACCTCCCAAAACGTATTCTCCACACGACGGCAAATCAGCCGACGACTTCACGCGCCCTGTGGCGTCTCGGGCTGAAGCGAGCGGACGGTTTCAGGCGACGGCAGGCTTCACAGCAATCTCGCACAGCCGAGTCCCCGGGCGAGCGACACGGCGCCGTCCACGCGGCGAGCGAACAAGCGGCGGGCAGGGCTTCGCTCGGGCGGGCGCAAGCGACAACAATCGCTCGGGCGGCGGCGTCCCCACGCGAAGGCTCGGCGGCGCAGCGACAACAATCGCTTCGGCAGCGGCGTCCGCAGCGAAGGAGGCGGCTGCAGCGACGTTCGGCCGTGGCGCATCGGCGCTTATGCAAAAAGCGGCCGCAGCTCGGAAGAAAAAAAAAAGACGGCGCAGTGGGTGTGTGCGGCGGCTGGGAGGAGAGAGAAAAAAAGAAAATATAGCTAGGGTTTCTAGAATTCCCACAATCTATTTATATAGCTCTTAAAAACTCTGAAATTCTATTTTTATGTACTATTTTATTTAATTACACACAGGCCCTTAAGAGGTTAATATTTATTTATTTAATTATTTCAGAATATTACAATTCCCACACAACAAAGCAAGACAAAAGGGGTCAAGAGACCAAGCTTAATCACTTGAATCAAGGAAGCACCAAATTCATCCAAAAGAGAGAAGAACACAAAACGAGACAAATGATCTCTCAAGCAAGCATCACAAGATTGATTGATCTCACAAGATGCTTACAAAGCCACTCCCTTAAAGAGGACAAGAGCTCACCAAGGAGCAACCACAATCTCTCCCTCTCTTCCTCTCCAAACCCTAACCCTAGAAAGAGCTAAGCAAAAACCAAATGAATGCTTCCAAAGGGTTTTACATCTCCCCCTTTCTATTTATACTAGAGGCCTAGGGTTTCACTTTTGGGACCCACTCACACATGGGACCCACACACACATAACTATTGAAGCAATCGCCTGCTTCACCACGTGTAGGTTGATCAGCGGTTCCCATCACGTCGCCAAGCCTCTCTTGTCCGAATCCCATCGAACCTCCCGAGAGACTCGCACCGACTTCCGCACCGTCGATCCAACGGTATGCCGAACTACCGTTCGATCCATCTTGCCCATTCTGCACCATGCTTGAGTCACACGACCTCACCCGGTATCCATGATCGTTACGGACCTCGGCTCTCCAAGCGTAATCGATCCACCTCTTTGTTGGCGTCGTTGACTGCAAGCCACCGCATGCGACAATAGACAAACAAATCGTTTCCGGGAACAAGTTCTTCACAACTTGACCCACGTTAGTTCCGCAATGCAATATGCAACAATAAAGCATTGAACTCCATACATGAAACACATTCAAATCAACTCAATGCCAACTTGGCTAACCTCCAAGTCATCGGCGGTCTGACCGCCCCACAAGGCCGGTCCGACCGATTTCAGGCCGGTCAGACCGATCCCACAATGGCGGTCGGACCACCCGAAAAGACTTAGCCAAATTTTCAGCGTGAAAATCCGAAACCTTCTGGAAATTTCAACTGAATAGAACTTTTGACTGGGAGCTCCAAAAATGATGTGACCACATCCAGGAGACTCCCCTCACTTGCCTACACAACCTATTTTTGGCTCAGCTCCAAAAACCACTTTTCAATTTACCGGTCGGACCGGCCACCATGGCCGGTCGGACCTCTCCACGGGAGGTCAGACCGCCCGGGACAACCGGTCAGACCTCCTGTGGTCTGACCGCCTTGGAGCAAACCCGAAAATGCGAGATTTTGCAAACCAACAACGCCATTGCCAATTGACTCATCATCCTGAGATCGTGCACATATCCTCACGATATCCACAATCTCCCCCTTGATGAACACATTCGCAATTTCCAAGAAAATGTAGTTTTTCGAAATGAAAAGTAAAAACTTCGCCGTTTTCGCATAAAGGCACAACTTGGTCCATAAGCAAGAAAAAACCTAGGAACAGACCAAGATGGCTTCAGAATAGTATAAGCAAGTGAGATAAGGCAATGAAAGCACCAAAGGATTCAATTTCCAGAAAGTAGTCAAAAATCTCACTTAGGTCCAAATGAAAGACAATTGTTCTATTTGACCTTTGATCATTGTGAGTCTTTTTCAATTGCAAATGAAATCAGGAAAAAGCAATAGAACCAAGAGACTTAACTCACTATGGTCACAAATTTTCAAAAGGTTCAATTTTTTTATTTTATGAAGTTCTTTTATATTAAACCTTAAGTATGAAACCAAAAGCTCCAAACAACATTTTCTTCACAATCTTTCTCCCCCTTTGACAATGAATTCATCAAGATGCATGAGAAAAGAAAGATCATGAAGGAATGACTTTATTTTTGAACTTTAGTAAAAAGGAGCTATAACCATTATACATGTAGACAGAACAAGTATTATACCAAGCCATAAAAAGAGTAGACGCTATATTCAATCATGGCAAAACATGTACTGCAAAGCTAAAACCAAAATAGCAGTTATCTGAGATTAACAGAATTAATATCATGAAAAGTTGCTCAATATCATAGTTTCACTAACAGCAACCAAAAATGAGTCAAGCCATGTCTATAAGTAAAAAGAGATTCAAAACAAGAACTGAGGTATTTTGAGCATTAAGAGTATACTTTTGAAGCAAAACTCAATCACTTAGCATTTTGAGCATTTTCTTAAAATGATTTTTTTTTCACTGTGCTAGATCTCAAGCCTTGCCGCGACCATCTCAAACGATAAGCTTAAAAGAATGATCTAGGTCATCCAAAACTCCCCCTGAGTTCATGCCTAGTGCAATGGCAAGCTGTCTCATGAGAAAGGATTGGTGAGATCAGGTTTTTCGCACAGAAAATCTCATTTTTCATTTGCTTGACTTAAGAAGTTAAAAAGCTCATTTTTCATCTCAAAACAAGTTCAAGACTCAATTCAACCTATAAGACATGGCAAGAATCATAAGAGGATCACTAGAGCAAAACTAGTCACAAGATCCAACAAGACATGATTTGATTCAATTTGCTCACAGATATAAAGCTAGGAAGGCAAAAGCTAGGCTAAACAAGAAGAGCCATAAAAGAAGTCTAGCAGACTATCACTTGATATGACAAGGTATTGAATATGAAATCAAGTCATACAAGGATAGTGATCAAAGCTCCACAACATTTATTATACAATGCAAGACAATTGAATTGAAACATGCATTATGATACAATGAATGCAAGAAGAGCAACTTCCCCCTCAAAACAGCCCAATAGGACTAATAACCCCTAACTCTCCCCGCAAAGTAGCAAAACGAGAAGAATCAAGAGTTTTAGTGAAAATGTTAGCAAGCTGTTGCTCAGACTCTACAAAGTGAAGCACAACATCACCTTTCTCAACATGGTCTCTAAGAAAATGAAATCGAATATCAATGTGTTTAGTCCTGGAATGTTGCATTGGGTTTTGGCAATATTAATTGCGAAGTGTTGTCACGAGAAAGAGGAACACTTCTCAAAGATAACCCATAGTCCCGGCGTGGATAAAATCCAGAGAACACGAGAGCGACCATTGGCGGCGGCTACATACTCGGCCTCGGTGTGGGTATCAGGCAACCAAGACATTTTCTAGAAGACCAAGAAACAAGAGATGTGCCGAAGAAATGATAAGTGCCAGAAGTACTCTTCCTATCCACTCTACACTCGGCAAAATCAGTATCAGAAAATGCTCGAATTGAAAGAGCAGAAGAAGAAGAATACGAGTCAAAGTCAAGAGTATCTTGAAGATACGAAGATCGACGTCATCGCTTGATGACGATGAAGCACGAGGAAGCTCGAAAGCGAGCGCCTGGACATCGGCAAATTGTATGTCGGCCTCGTATTTGTGAGATAGAGGAGGGAGCCAATCATACTGCGGAATTCCTTTTGGTCCACGGACTCTCCATCCTCATCAGGGTCCAGCACGGTGGTTGTAGCAATGGGAGTAGACATTGGCCTACTGCTTCCCATATTGAAGCGCCGAAGAAGGTCCTTTGTATACTTACTCTGGTGAACGAAGGTACCTTCTTTCAGTTGCTTGATTTGTAATCCAAGGAAGAATGTCAACTCTCCCATCATGCTCATCTCGAACTCACTGCTCATAGAATCTGAAAATCTGGACACCAAAGCATGAGAAGAACCACTGAATATAATATCATCCACATAAATCTGAACCAGCAAAAAATCACTGCCATGCCTGAGAGTGAACAAGGTTTTATCGACCATTCCCATTTTGAAATCATTTTCAAGCAAGAAACTCTTAAGCCTGTCATACCAAGCTCTAGGAGCTTATTTCAATCCATACAGGGCTTTAGAGAGTTTAAAAACATGGTTTGGGAATTTTTTTATTTTCAAAACCAGGAGGTTGCTTGACAAAGACCTCTTCTTCTATGAAACCATTCAAGAAAGCACTTTTAACATCCATTTGAAAAAGCTTGAAACCCTTGGATGTTGCAAATGCTAAAAGAATGCGAATGGCTTCCAATCTAGCTACTGGAGCAAAGGTCTCTTCAAAGTCTAAGCCCTCTACCTGGGAATAACCTTGAGCTACGAGTCTAGCCTTATTGCAAACAACCAACCCATCCTCACTTTGTTTATTTTTGAAAATCCATTTTGTTCCAATAACATGAGAATCAGAAGGCCGCTCAACTAAAGTTCAGACTTTGTTTGTTTCAAAATTCTCAAGCTCTTCATGCATGGCATTGACCCAAGAGGAATCAGATAAAGCATGGGTGATATCTCGGGGTTCAAAGGAAGCGATAAAAGCAGAATGTGCATGAGAATCAGGAGAAATAAACCTAGAGCGAGTGACTCGCTCTTGAAGATCCCCAATCATCCTTTCGGTGGATGTTGTCATTTGAATCTGAAGAGGTGCTCTGGTGCGAAATGGCCTCTACCCCCTGAGTTGTGGAGGTAGGAACAGAGCCACTCAGATCGTCAGTGGGGATAGGAGGAGGCTGCTCAGCTGAAACTGAAGTAGTAGTAGCAGGCTCTCCACACCTCTCAGATGTAGCTGGAGGAGGGTTCGGTTCCTCATCCTCAGAGTCATCATCGACGAAGATGCTTCCTTGAATTTTAGGAACCTGTGTACCTGAAGCATCGGGTCTAGTACCAGGACTAGCCTCATCAAAAGTGACTTCGCAAGTCTCAACAATTTTGTTAGTGTCAACATTAAAAACACGATAGCCACGAGAATGAGCAGGATATCCAAGAAATATGTCATCAAAACATCTAGACTCAAATTTATCAAGGTTGCCATGTTTAAGAATGAAGCACTTGCAACCAAAAATCTTGAAATGAGAGACTTTGGGAGAATGACCAAATCTAAGCTCATAAGAGGTCTTCCCAACCACAGATCTCAAGAAAACCCTATTGGAGATATAACAAGCAGTAGAGATCGCCTCAGTCCAAAATCTCCTAGGAGTAGAATGCTCATCTAACATGGTCCGAGCCATCTCTACAAGGGTTCTGTTCTTCCTTTCTACAACACCATTCTGCTGGGGAACTCTAGGAGAAAAAAACTGATGCTCAATTCCCCTATCAGTGCAGAAGGTAGAAAAGAAGAATTTTTGAATTACATCCCATTGTCACTCCTAATGGCTCTCAAAGCTCCAGGATATCAACAACAATTCTAAGGACCAAATCTCTAAAGAATCCAAATGCTTCGTCCTTAGAAGCGAGAAAATAAACCCATAAATACCGGAGTAATCATCCACAACCACCAAGCACATACCATTTCCCACCGGTGGTGAACTCTAGAAGGACCAAGCTGTATCTAAGTGAAGAAGGCATCACAGTCCATCAGTCATTACCAAAGTAAGAGGTGGGTGGGAAGCGGACACCATCTTACCATGTCTCAGGTGAGCACACAAGATCTCTAATGACCTTGACCTAGGCAAACCTCTAATCAAGTCCTTGCAAGTGACTCTAGACAAATGATCAAAACCTATATGCCCAAGTCTACGATGCCACAAAACAAGGTCATGAGAATCGAGGCTACAAGACACCTAGGATCTGAAGCAGAAGAAATCTTGAAATTTGCACTGAAGATCTTCTCAAAGCGGAGATCTCAAAACAAACTCACCCAGGAATCTAGAACTCTACACTCACCACTTTTAAACCTCACTTCTAGACCCTCATCAAGCGGTGAGAAGCAGATAGAAGATTATACCTCGACTTACTTACCAAGCGGCGTCTTTAAGCATGAACTTGTCGTTGGCGCGCACGGTGCCCTTTGCGATCACGGTCCGGTAGAAGCATCCCCAAATGTAATCAATTCGTTCTTGGGATGCACGTGTGAGGAGGAGAACCATCTAGAATCTCGGTCATATGTCGAGAACACCCGGGGTCAACAAGCCATATGTCCTCCTTCCTCGCACGACGGACCTAAAAAGCACAATTAGAAAACATCCGTGCCTCGAACTGGGGTTAGTGATAAATGATCTAGGAATCCAGTACTGAGAAGCACGATGTCTGGGAGCAAAGAGAGAAAGCAGCAGAAACATGATCAGGAATAAAATCATAAGGATGCACATGAGAACCACCTAGACCTTTCCGAAATGATCTACCAAAAGATCGATACTCCCCCTGTCTAGGTGCTACCCGCGGTCTCTCCTCACGATGTCCTAATCCAACATGCTGCCTAGACCCACCAAAAGAGTCTACAAAGTTCTTTACAAATCTAGGCCTATAGGTTGTATGATAAATGGGCTGCCTAGCTCTAGAGACGATAGCTGGAGAAGGGACTCCTCTAATGGATCTCAAAGCGCTCATCCTCTCTTTTCTCTCAAGTTTTGCTCTCCGGAAGCAGAACTCAACAGTATGGCCTTCTTTCATGCAGAAAGTGCAATGGTACTGGACCTTTTGAGGGGTCTGTACTGAAGGAGTAAAAGCACCTTTCTTGCCAGAAAGAGTTTGAGCAAAACCAGCGGATTTGAAAACAACCCTGGATGACTCAGGAGGTTCTAGCTCAAACAGACCATTCTTCACAACTCTAGCAATCCTAGGTGGGTTTTTCTTGGAATGCTCTAGGGGATTGAAACCTAGACCACTATTTTTCACGCTCACCTTGGATTGATCTAGAATCATGTTGAGTTTCTTTTTCCCACTCGAAAACTTCTCAAGAGTCACCTTGAGGTAATCATTCTCTTTAATTAGACCCTCACATCTAGTGCACTTGCTAGACTTGATTACCTCATTACGTTTACTCTTAAGAAGGGCCACTTCCACCTTGAAGGCCTCACAAGACACACAATAGGATTCCTTAATCCTATTCAACTGCTCCTTAAATTTGACTCTAAATGCCTCTTGAATCTGACTAATCATAGTTTCAACTTCAGCATTCAAAACACAAGAGTTAGAATCAATGACTTTTTTTTAAGCAGTAAAAGACATGGATCTTTCAATTTTAGCCTTTTCTTCAAGAGTCTTGTTTAAGGTTTCAATCTCAATTGTAAGCTTGGGACAATTTTCACAAGATGCAGCTCTAGAATAAATCACCATTTCTGTCATCTCTTGCATCTTAATCCTATTATTCTTACAATGAGAGCATGTGTGACTAGCATCAAATTTTTGCAATTCTTTTAAAGCGCTATCCAGTTTTAATTCTAGCAAGGCACAATTTGAACAAGTCAAAGGAATAGCTTCCATGGGAGTCACATCAAGTGAAATAGCATCTAAGCAACCAGAACTAGACTTGAGAGTTTCTAGTTCATCGAGAGCATCTTTTAGTTGATTAGCAACAGAGGAATGAGCAGATTTCAAGCTTGTCAATTCTTTAAGCAAGCTAGTGCAGGATTCACAAATATCATCAGGATTAATAGATTTAAGCCTAACAACTTTTAGGTTCAAATTATCAATCATAATATCCTGCTTCTTAATCATTTTAACTTGCTTATGCAATTTCTGTTCAGCAAGCACCAAGGCCCTTTTCATGTCAGCAATTGAAGGGCATACCTCATCAGGATCACTAAAAGGATCCTCATCGTTGGAGGAGTCGTTGTCGTGGCTGTTCTTTGCCATGAAACACATGCCGGTGAAGTCAGGAGCCTTCTTCTTGCCACGGGAGTCGCTCTCGTCGTCCTCCGTTTCCGAGTCCACATCGCTCATGTTTACATTTTCTAGAGCGGCAAGGACCCGGCTGATAAACTTCCGATAGTTTGTCTTCTTGGGTCTTGCATCCCTCTCCTGGGGATGTCTTCGTGTCTCCTTCTCCTCCTTGCCCTTTAGCTTGGGGCATCTGGAACGAATGTGGTTTGGCTCACCACATTCGAAGCACGTGATAGGTCCACTTCTCCTCCTATTCCTCACCTTGTTGTACGCTCTTGTGAATTTGGTGGATAGGAGGGCTAAGTCATCCTCGGGCATTTTCTCAAGTTGCTCATCGCTTAAAGAATGTAAAGCAGATAATGAAAAATCAGATGAGCTACAATCAAGAGACTCAGAAGAACAACCCTTGGATTTGTCAACCACTAATGCCATCGACTCTGTCTTTGGGAGACGTGAGATAAAATCAATCTCATGTGTCTTCAACCTCGAGTAAAACTTATCCATGGTAAGCTCACTCATGACAGTGTTGTCATTGATGGAAGTGATCTTCATTCCCCAGACCTTCACATCAAGAGCACCCAAAAGCTGGCGTGCATTTTCAGACTCAGAAAAAACTAAGTCAACAGCGCGGAGATCATGAAGAATCTTAGAAAATCTTCCCACGCTCATCCAAAGATTCACGGGCCTTTGCTCGATCTTAGAGTATACTTTCTTGGTGATTACATCTCACTTCCTTGATCGCGATGGACCCTTCGTGATAGTCACAAAGAGTCGCAGATCTCATGAAGCAGATCGCAAGTGAGCAACACGCTCAAACTCGGATCGACTAAGGCCTTGGATCAAATAATTTCGAGCCTTCTTTGTTGGCCTCCACATCCGGAGTGATCATATCGTCATCGGTGGCACGACATAAGGGTTTTTACCTTAAGCCAAATAGCGTGCCCTTGAGCCTCGATATATGCTTGCATACGAGCCTTCCAGTATGCAAAGTCAACTCCATCAAAAATATGTTGCTTGGTTGAGTACTTGTCAGTCGCCATGGCTCCAAAGACCGGTTAAGATCTATGAGAAGAGCTAACTGCTCGATACCACTTGTAGGACCGTAAAGGCGACTAGGGGGGTGAATAGGCGCTTTCTCAACTTTCTCGCCTTAATCAAATTCAACACGAACTTTACTCCTTTAGCTATGAAAGCTAAGAAGATCGATAAGTTACGCCGGAAGCCTCTTGTTGAATTCGATAACCCGCTCAACCACACGACACACAAGTGGAGAAATGAACTCACCTGCAATTACGGGTAGATGCTGGCGGTCGACCGGCGAGACACAAAGTGATCGACCGACGTTCAACGAGCGGTCGGACCGGCTACTAACTGGCGGTCGGACCGGTGGATATCGGTTTGACCCGGCAGTACTGAGCGGTCTGAAACACGGGCGGTCGGACCACCGTTACAAAACCGGTCAGACCGGTCCAGTCCAGTACTGAAAAATCAAGCCCAAATCCAAAACGAAATTTGATCCAACTTTTGATTCAACCAATGAAACTTGACCAAATTTCGAGCACACCTCCCTAATGATATTAGAGACCTATTTCTAGCGACGATCCTTCAGATCCACTTCGCAGAATCAATCTCTCAAGGAATTACCAAAGAAGTGCACAAACCCTAGAATTATGAAAAACTTTGATTCAAGACTTGCTTGTAGGGATTGATGGTCTAGATGATTCTAGGAGTATTCCCACACAACAAAGCAAGACAAAAGGGGTCAAGAGACCAAGCTTAATCACTTGAATCAAGGAAGCACCAAATTCATCCAAAAGAGAGAAGAACACAAAAGGAGACAAATGATCTCTCAAGCAAGCATCACAAGATTGATTGATCTCACAAGATGCTTACAAAGCCACTCCCTTAAGGAGGACAAGAGCTCACCAAGGAGCAACCACAATCTCTCCCTCTCTTCCTCTCCAAACCCTAACCCTAGAAAGAGCTAAGGGAAAACCAAATGAATGCTTTCAAAGGGTTTTACATCTCCCCCTTTCTATTTATACTAGAGGCCTAGGGTTTCACTTTTGGGACCCACTCACACATGGGACCCACACACACATAACTATTGAAGCAATCGCCTGCTTCACCACGTGTAGGTTGATCAGCCGTTCCCATCACGTCGCCAAGCCTCTCTTGTCCGAATCTCATCGGAACCTCCCAGAGACTCGCACCGACTTCCGCACCGTCTGATCCAACCAGCTGTACCAAACTACCCGTTCGATCCATCTTGCCCATTCTGCACCATGCTTAAGTCACACGACCTCACCCGGTATCCATGATCGTTCTGGACCTCAGCTCTCCAAGCGTAGTCGATCCACCTCACCATTGCGTCGTTGACACGCAAGCCACCACGCGACAATAGACAAACAAATCGTTTCCGGGAACAAGTTCTTCACAACTTGACCCACGTTAGTTCCGCAATGCAATATGCAACAATAAAGCATTGAACTCCATACATGAAACACATTCAAATCAACTCAATGCCAACTTGGCTAACCTCCAAGTCATCGGCGGTCTGACCGCCCCACAAGGCCGGTCCGACCGATTTCAGGCCGGTCGGACCGATCCCACAACGGCGGTCGGACCGCCCGAAAAGACTTAGCCAAATTTTCAGCATGAAAATCCCAAACCTTCTGAAAATTTCAACTGAATAGAACTTTTGACTGGGAGCTCCAAAAATGATGTGACCACCCCCTCACTTGCCTACACAACCTATTTTTGGCTCAGCTCCAAAAACCACTTTTCAATTTACCGGTCGGACCGGCCACCATGGCCGGTCGGACCTCTCCACAATGATCGGACCGCCTGACACAACCGGATCGAGACGCTGCGTGGTGCGACCGCTTAAACAAACCCAAAGCGTGAGATTTTGCAAACCAACAACGTCATTGCCAATTGACTCATCATCCTGAGATCGTGCACATATCCTCACGATATCCACAATTCCTTCTACACGCCTTTATTTTGACTCGTAGTTTTTTAAGGGGCTTTAGACATACAATCATTGAACTGATTTTTTTTGCCATTTCCAAAAAAATCCGTCATCTTATACAAAAATAAATAAATAATTTATTGGATGAAAGGGAGATATATTGTAATATTCTGAAATAATTAGATAAATAACTAATAGACGTCTTTAAGGGCCTGTGTGTAATTAAATTAATTAGTACATAAAAAAATAGAATTTCAGAGTTTTAAGAGCTATATAAATAGATGGTGGGAATTTTTAGAAACCCTAGCAATCCTTTCATTTTTTTTATCCAAGCAGCATGCTTTTTTTCTTTCTCTGGAAAATTTGCGCCATGCCATGACCTTTTCTGCCATTGCATTCTTTGCATGCGCGTTGCTGTTGCCCTACTTCTTCTTGCTTTCTTTGTCTTCTTATTCTTTATCTTTGCTCTCTTTGTCTTGTCTTCGGAAATAACGCCGACCAAGCGTGCAACACGCATGATCTCTTCTTGATCGCTGACCTTCTTCTGCCGAGAACTCTGCCAGCGTAGCGTCTGTCTTAGAAACAATCTGCGTACCTTTGTCTCCATGCACCGCCGCCGCTGCCGTCGCCCATCATCGGCCGTGAGCAGCCCAAGCACAGCCGCTGCTTGCTCGTGTGCATCCCTGCCCTGCTAGTTCTGCATGCACGTGCTATCAGCATCCCTGCCCTGCTAGTTCTGCATGCACGTGCTATCTTCTAGCCACTAGACAAATTGTTTCCATTTGTTGTGTTGATCAGTAGAGGGAGAGAGAAGGAAAGGAGGGAGAGAGAGATAGGGGGGAAACGTGCAGGAGATCGGTGTTCATCGCCGCGGTATCCGGGTAATGATATATTTTTATCTCTGTTTTGCTAATTTAATTAGAGATTAGAGAGGTTTTAGAATTTTCTAGTCGAAGTGCCGGTTATTAGATCTGTTTAACCTGCTGTTCTATTGAACGATTTATTAGGGTATCTTAATGGCAAATTTTGGAAATGTCATCTACTAGTTAATTGTAGATAATTTCGATATCTTTCTATAGCATATTTTATCATGTCGATCGGACAAGTATAATTCGAGTTATGAATTTTGGAAGACTGCTGACTTTACGGTTGTCGCCTTTCGGCGCTGTTTTTGTAGATTGCGGATTAAAAATAGTAAATAGACTAATTAGAGTTTTTGATCTACATGAAAGATGTAGGTAATTGTCTAAGGGTTCTGTAGAATCTGAGAACGCGAATTTTGGTTGGATAAAACAAAAGTTATGAATTTAGTAAGACTGCTGTTCCGAAGCGGACAGATCGGTTTTCTGGGCTAAATACGGAGGGTTAGATGATTTAATTAGAAGTCTTTGTAAACTAAGAAAAATGTGGGTAATTTTATAAAGAATCCAGAATGGGGTGGTTTGTTGTGATCGGACTTTTGAGTCAAAAGTTACGCTCTTTTTAATGTAGTCGACTATGGGTAACTTTTGATGCAGAGTGCGTGGTATATTTGGGGACGGGTAGGAGCGAAGTATATTGATCGCTATTCTTGTTGCTATAGCTTGTATTGAAGTTTGTGTATTTATTATAGGAGAGGCGTCGTGCTTGTTGCCATCTGCTAGCCAAATTGTGCGTCGCAACTAGTAAAGGCAAGTGCATGGTAGACAGCGATCAATGATGATCACTGTGATTCTTTATCTTCTATTACCATTATTGTTGTGCTTTTATTTTGTTTAATTGCAAACAAATAATTGGTATGTTTATATCTTTGTTGACAAACATGATGAAAAGTTGGATATGATGTTTATGATGGATTTTCCATATTTGCATTCATAAGCATCTTTGCATATGAGCAGGTGATCATGAATGATCACAACTCCACGGGAGTGGAGGAGGTCCCCGATCCTTATGGAGGAACGGGCTTGAGAGTGAATGTTGTCGCGAGCATTCACTCATGCTATACCGGTATACGCGAAAGAAGTGCATGTGGACATATAGATTAGATTTGCATTGATACATGAGATTATTGGATGTGAATCAAAGAGAATATAACTGCATGAGAATATTAATAGAAGTACCTGTGATGATAATGAAGTTATTGAACGCTGTTGGTTTATTATTGTTCGTTGTTTATGGATGTGTTTGCTGAGTCGTGGACTCACCCTTGCTCTTTTGTTGTCTTTAGGTGATCTTGAGGATCCGAATCGAAGCGAGTAGAGCACATGGACAACATATGATCATTTACCTTCATAATCTTTTCATTCAGAATTGGATTACTCTTGGACATGTTAGAGGTTGAATAAAGTTTAGGACAATGTTTGGACTAGACTATTTGCTTTATTAATTTGGATTCATTGGTTGATGCTATTTTGGACTGTTTACCTGGTTTTATTCCAATTGATTATTTACTATCGTTTGAACCTTGGTTATGCATGATCTTTTGTGATAATGGACATATTTATCGTTGCTTCCTTGCTGTTTTTTTATAGTGTGTCGATAATTATTAGTTTAAAGAGTAGTGTGGTGGCATTCTAGGCTCAGTGTTGGGTGAGGTGTTACTGGTTGGTATCGAGGCGGGCTTTAGGTCCGTGGTGAATAGATTAACAACTTAGGCAAACTAAAATTGTTAAAATTTGTTTTAGTATTAGTAAATCAACTAAAATTTGCTAATGGTTAAACAATCTAAAATTTGACACACTAGTGCGATGAGGTTAGAGAGAGGTACGAATATAGTTTTACGCTTAGTTATGTTGTTCATTGATGGATGATTTTATTTTGACCTTTGAGCTCATTGTGTATTGTTGATTGTGGTTGATAGCTATGCCGAGGGGTAGAGGGCGTGGTCGTGGTGGCGTGATCGTGGAGGTCGTGGCGCGGAAGAGGTTCAGTGGAGCCACCTCCTGTGCGAGATGAGTCGATGGTGAGGGGTTCTTTGTTGACCCGCCTCCGGTTGGTGTCAAGATGAGACCCCGCTTTCTTTGAGAGAGTTGGTGGGAGAGATCCGTGCTCTTCGTCAGCGGTAGCCGTGACCTCATTCTTGCGGCATCTGTTGTTGCTCTGTCGCACATCCACCGATTCTGGCGCGGATGTCACCGAGAGTGGATGGGGTTGAGGTTGGATCCGTTTGATGGGTCGGCACACCGGTCGAGCGTGGATGGTTGCGCTATATGGAGAGCGGTTTGGAGCTTTGGAGATGTCTTCACATCGGAGGTCCGTTTGTAGCCTTTCATTTGAAAGGCAGCGAGATATTTGGTGGGAGGGCGTGTTGTCTTGAGGACCGCCACTCAAGGGCGATCACTTGGGAGGACTTTGTTGATCGATTCAAGGAAAGTTCTACCCCTACTCTTTGTTGAAAAATGGAGGTTGCCTTGGCGACCTTTGCTCGGGAAGAGGTCTATTCTTGAGTATGAGGTGAGTTCAACAACTTGGTTCGCTTTGTCCCTTGATGGCGAACGATGATCTTCGAAGGCCAAGAGGTTCGTCGGGGTCTCAGTGCTGAGTCTGACATGTGTTGGGAGCTACTCCACTCCGTGATTACTGCTCTGTTGTGGAGCAAGCTAGGGGCATGGAGTTGGAGATCACGACTCACAAAGGCGACAAGCCTCTGGTGGGTGGTAGTTTCGGTGGTGACGGAAGAGGAGCTCTAGTGAGGAAGTGGAGTGCATTGTGACTGCTTTCAAGAAATTCAAGGAGGACCGCGATCTTTCAAGTCTAGCGATCGAGGCGTTCACTTCTTGACGCCTCGTCCTTTGCGGTACTCGGCTCTTCGTCTTGTCGAGGCGGGGCATGCTTTGCTTTAAGTGCGGTGATGGACACTGCTGCTGCCGAATGCACTTGGACGGGAGATTGCCGTCGATGTGGCCGCCGGGTCACAAGGAGCGGGTGTGTCGCGAACCCCGCTAGTGTGATCAAGTGGGAGCTGTGCCATCTTCTTCTTGATGGGTCTGCTCGAGGATCTTTCCGGATGATGATCGCTCCTCCGGCGATGCCATTTCCTTGACTTGGGCACCTCCGGTGGGGTACTCTTGGCGGCCGCCACCGGCACCGCTTGAGGTTGCACGACCGGCTTTACTCGCACCGCCACGGCCAGATTGTCGGGGCTCGCCGCCCGCCCGTCGTCTTCTTTCGCCATGGCGCCACAGAGTGTCGCCATGCCCACAGTGAGTCCATGGTCGTCTTGGCGTGGTGGCAGTACTTTGCTTGTGGATTCGTTTGATGCTTTAGTCCTTTCGATTCGGGGCTACCTTTTCGTTTGTTTTTCGGCGTTTGCTAGAAGAAGCGAACTTGAGTATCGATGGATTTCTCAATCGGTGTTGGTTAGTTCTCACGGGGTATTATTGCTAGCTCTCTTGTTTGTCTGGGTGTTCTATTGTTATCGATGGAGAGAAGTTCACGGCGAATTTGATAGTTATACAAATGGAGCCGTTCGACGTTATCTTGGGTATGGATTGGTTGCACTCTTATCGAGCCGTGATATCTTGTTTCTGTAGAACAGTCTCTGTGCAGACCCCGTCTGGAGAGACGTTGACCTTTCAGGGGAGTGCGCCTCCGCGCTCTCTTTCAATGTTGGTGGTGTTCCGGGTCGTGCGATGGCGGGCTTCTTTTAGCTCTTCTTTGAGAAACCGGCGTGGCCGCAGATTGAGAAGATTCCGGTGGTCGGTGATTACCGGATGTGTTCCCGGTAGACTTCCGGGCTTGCCACCATGCGAGGCGTGGAGTTTCGCATTGATCTTGTTCCGGGTACTCGTCCCATCTCGATGTCTCCTTATAGACTAGCACGTCCGTTTCGGGACGAGTTGAAGAAGCAATTGGATGATTTGTTGGCTAAAGGTTTGATCAGGCGTAGTGTATCGCCATGGGGAGCTCTGTTACATTCACGAGAGAAGAAGGATGGGAGTTGGCGCATGTGTATTGATTCTGCGGCGCTTAATGCGGTCACAATCAAGAACAAATATCCATTGCCCGCATTGAGGACTTGTTTGATCGCTTGAATGGAGCTCAAGTATTCTCCAAGATCGATCTCGATCGAGGTATAATCAAATCCGTGTGCGTGAGCGAGGATGTAGAGAAGACAGCTTTCTCTACCAGGTATGGGCATTATGAGTATAAGGTTATGTCTTTTGGATTGACTAATGCACCTGCCATTTTTATGGAGACCATGAACAACATGTTGCACGAGTATCTAGATGACTTCGTGGTGGTGTTCATTGATGAAATTCTTATCTATTCCAAGTCCAATGAGGATCATGAGCGTCATTTGAGGCTGGTTTTAGATACTTTGAGAGAGCACAAGTTCTATGCTAAGTTGAAGAAGTGTGAGTTCTGGATTTCAGAAGTGGGTTTTCTGGGTCATGTGATTAACCCTCAGGGTATTGCTGTTGATCCTAGTAAGATCTCCACAGTGGTGGATTGGAAGAGGCCGACTAATGTGAAGGAGGTGAGGAGTTTCTTGGGATTGGCTGGTTATTATCGGCGTTTTGTGCAGGATTTCTCTATCATCGCCAAACCGATGTCTCAACTAACTCGAGAAAGGTGTGAGATTCGGTGGGTGATGAGTGTGGCGCGATTTACGCATTTTGAAGGACAGGTTGGTGACCTCTCCTATTCTCACTCTTCCGAGCCGGAAAGAGGTTCTGATCTTTTCGAGATCGTCTCGAGTGGGTCTTGGTGTGTTCTCATGCAAGGCGGTAAGGTGATTGCTTATGCGTCGAGGCGATTAAAGAAGCCTGGCGAATTATCCCACTCATGATTTGGAGTTAGGTGCGATTGTTTTGCTCTCAAGATTTGGAGGCATTATCTATCGGTGAGCCTTGTGATATTTTCACAGATCATAAGAGTCTCAAGTATATCTTCACTCAGAAGGATCTGAATTTGAGGCAAAGGAGATGGTTGGAGTTGATCAAGGACTATGATCTTACTATTCAGTATCATCCAGGCAAGGCCAATGTTGTTGCAGATGCTCTTAGTCGTAAGGCGACTCCCGCTACTCTAGATTGCCTCATTGCTGATTTTGATCGCATGGGAATATCTTATTGTTATGCGGGCACAACACATGTTGAGACCCAGTTGATTCTTGAGTCAGCTATTCGGGCCGTGTGCGGAAGCACTGTGAGTGACCGGTTATTACAGGAGGTTAGGAAGCGTCTGGATGAAGGCAAAGAGGGTGATTTTAGCATAGATAATTTCGGTACTTTGAGGTTTAAAGGCCGCCTTTGCGTACCACAAAAGGCGGAGGTCAAAGATGATATTTTGAGGGAGGCACATCGCACTCCATACACTGTTCATCCTGGTGAGACTAAGATGTATCGAGATTTGAAACAGAATTTTTGGTGGAAAAGAATGAAGGTGGACATTGCTAATTATGTGGCTTCTTGTGGTGTTTGTCGACAAGTGAAAGGCGAGCACAAGCGTCCTGCGAGGTTGTTGCAGACCTTTGGAGGTACCCAGTGGCCTTGGGATGATATCTCTATGGACTTTGTGGTAGCATTACCTCGTTCGCGCGAGGAAGGATGCGATTTGGGTAGTGGTGGATCGATTGACAAGTCGCACACTTCATTCCTATTCGCACAACAAATTCGTGAGTGATCTAGCTCCTATTTATGTGCGTGAAATAGTAAGGCGCATGGTGTGCCAAAGACCATCGTTTCGCGAGGGCCAAGTTTGTCTCAAGTTACGGGAGAGTCTGCGAGTGCATTGGGCACAGCTCGCCTTAGTCTGACATTTCACCCGCAGACGGATGGGCGATGAGGCGTACTATTCGGACTTTGGAGGACATGTTGCGATCTTGTGTTCTATCTTAGAAGGGTAGTTGGGAGGACCGATTGCCACTTGCGAGTTTGCATATAATAATAGTTACCATTCGATATTAGAGCGCGCCATTTGAGGTTCTTTATGGGCGGAAGTGCAGATCGCCACTTTGTTGGGATGCGATTGGAGAGAAGGCAATTTTGGGTCGGGATTTGGATTGAGAAGACCGTTGAGCGAGTGGCCATGGTGAGGCGAATCATTAGCGACTCGAGCGCGCAGAAAAGTTATCTTTGATTTGAGGCGTGACTTGAGTTTGCGGTGGGTGACGGTGCTCTTGAAAGTGTCTCCCACTAAAGGTATTGTTCGGTTTGGTACCAAAGGGAAGCTTAGCCCGAGTGCGTTGGACCGTTCGATTATTGCAAGAATTGGGAAGTTAGCTTACCGCTGGACACTGCTCGAGTCCATGCGTGGAGTTCATAATGTGTTTCACGTCTCGATCTTGAGAAAGTTTTGAGAGATCGAGCATAAGATTTCATTAGAGCGGCGACTATTGAGCAAGACCTCACGGTTGAGTCGCGTCCGGCGCGATTCGGAGAGGTCGGAGCGAGTCTTTGAGGCACAAGGCGTTGGTATCGTCAAGGTCTTTGTGGGCGATCGGTCGAGAGAGAAGCGACTTGGGAGTTGGAGTCTCGCATGCGAGCATTACGGAGTTGTTCACGTCGGGTACGTGTTATTTTATTGTTTAATTTCAGCAGTGTAGTTTTATTTGAGTAGCACGGCGAGTAGAATTCGGGGTCGAATTCCGTTAAGGGGGGTAGAATGTAATATTATGAAATAATTAGATAAATAACTAATAGACGTCTTTAAGGGCCTGTGTGTAATTAAATTAATTAGTACATAAAAAAATAGAATTTCAGAGTTTTAAGAGCTATATAAATAGATGGTGGGAATTTTTAAAAACCCTAGCAATCCTTTCATTTTTTTTATCCAAGCCGCGCCGCCAGTTTTTTCTTTCTCCTGGAAAATTTTGCCGCGCCTTGACCTTTCTTGGCGCTTGCATTGCTTGTGCTGCGCGTTCTGCGCCTACCTTCTTCTTGCTTTCTTTGTCTTTGTATTTCTTTATCTTTGCTCTCTTTGTCTTTGTCTTCGCGGAAATAACGCCCGGCCAAGCGTCGTGTAGCGTGATCTCTTCTTGTCCTTTGCCTGCTGCTTGCCGGCCGAACTTCTTTGCCGCAGAGCGCTGTGGTGAAGCTTCTTGCCGCGTAAGCGTCTGTCTTAGAAACAATCTGCGGCCGCTTTGTCTCCATGCATGACCGCCCGCTGCCGTCGCCCCATCGGCCGTGGAGCCCAAGCATGGCCTTGCTTGCTCGTGTGCATCCACCTTACGCTAGTTACGCATGCGTGCTATCGGCATCCACCTTCGCTAGTTACGCATGCACGTGCTATCTTCTAGCCACTAGACAAATTGTTTCCATTTGTTGTGTTGATCGAGAGAGGAGAGAGAAGGAAAGGAGGAGAGAGAGATAGGGGGAAGCGTGCGGAGATCGGTGTTCATCGCGCGTTATCCGGGTAATGATATATTTTATCTCTGTTTTGCTAATTTAATTAGAGATTAGAGAGGTTTTAGAATTTTCTAGTCGAAGTCTTGGTTATTAGATCATTTAACTTGCTGTTCTATTGAACGATTTATTAGGGTATCTTAATGGCAAATTTTGGAAATGTCATCTACTAGTTAATTGTAGATAATTTCGATATCTTTCTATAGCATATTTTATCATGTCGATCGGACAAGTATAATTCGAGTTATGAATTTTGGAAGACTGCTGACTTTACGGTTGTCGCCTTTCGGCGCTGTTTTTGTAGATTGCGGATTAAAAATAGTAAATAGACTAATTAGAGTTTTTGATCTACATGAAAGATGTAGGTAATTGTCTAAGGGTTCTGGAGAATCTGAGAACGCGAATTTTGGTTGGATAAAACAAAAGTTATGAATTTAGTAAGACTGCTGTTCCGAAGCGGACAGATCGGTTTTCTGGGCTAAATACGGAGGGTTAGATGATTTAATTAGAAGTCTTTGTAATCTAAGAAAAATGTGGGTAATTTTATAAAGAATCCAGAATGGGGTGGTTTGTTGTGATCGGACTTTTGAGTCAAAAGTTACGCTCTTTTTAGTAACAGGTCAGCTATGGGTAACTTTTGATGCAAGATAGCGTGGTATATTTGGGGACGGGTAGGAGCGAAGTATATTGATCGCTATTCTTGTTGCTATAGCTTGTATTGAAGTTTGTGTATTTATTATAGGAGAGGCGTCGTGCTTGTTGCCATCTGCTAGCCAAATTGTGCGTCGCAACTAGTAAAGGCAAGTGCATGGTAGCGGCGATCAATGATGATCACTTGTGATTCTTTATCTTCTATTACCATTATTGTTGTGCTTTTATTTTGTTTAATTGCAAACAAATAATTGGTATGTTTATATCTTTGTTGACAAACATGATGAAAAGTTGGATATGATGTTTATGATGGATTTTGCATATTTGCATTCATAAGCATCTTTGCATATGAGCAGGTGATCATGAATGATCACAATTCCACGGAGTGGAGGAGGTCCCGATCCTTATGGAGGAGCAGGCTTGAGAGTGAATGTTGTCATGAGCATTCACTCATGCTATCTGATATCTGTGAAAGAAGTGCATGTGGACATATAGATTAGATTTGCATTGATACATGAGATTATTGGATGTGAATCAAAGAGAATATAACTGCATGAGAATATTAATAGAAGTACCTGTGATGATAATGAAGTTATTGAGCATTTGTTGGTTTATTATTGTTCGTTGTTTATGGATGTGTTTCTTTGAGTCGTGGACTCACCCTTGCTCTTTGTTGTCTTTAGGTGATCTTCGAGGATCCGTGGCGAGGCGAGTAGAGCACATGGACAACATATGATCATTTACCTTCATAATCTTTTCATTCAGAATTGGATTACTCCTGGACATGTTAGAGGTTGAATAAAGTTTAGGACAATGTTTGGACTAGACTATTTGCTTTATTAATTTGGATTCATTGGTTGATGCTATTTTGGACTGTTTACCTGGTTTTATTCCAATTGATTATTTACTATCGTTTGAACCTTGGTTATGCATGTTCTTTTGTGATATATGGACATATTTATCGTTGCTTCCTTGCTGTTTTTTTTATAGTGTGTCGATAATTATTAGTTTAAAGAGTAGTGTGGTGGCATTCTAGGCTCAGTGTTGGGCTGGGGTGTTACATATATCATATTAAATGCATACGACAAGCAGTTACCAAAAAACTTTAAAACATATACGTCATAAAGCTATCAACCACAATTTGACCTATCTTGCAGTGGACGGAAGTCAGAAGTTTTCCTTGCTTCATCAAGTTGATACAATGGAAGGAAGTATTAGATTTGGAAAATAGAGATGACGAGAGATCGTCCACTCTCTTTTAGCAATCAAATTGGTAGGTAAGTGGATGCAATAGTTACCTACATCGAGTTATAGATGCCCGTTGTTGGCCTGATGATGATAAATAATTCATATTGTCCAAATAAGTGTGTAGAGTTTATATCATATCTCTCAGATATTTTATAAGATGGTGTGATACATTCGTATTTATTGTGCATCCTCAAACTCACCCTTCGGTAAGGTGTCGGTGATGAACAATCCCAATGCCTTTAATCAACATTTAGGGCATCAGCAAAATTTTCCTGCTTTTGCTTCCCCAGCAAATTAGGTTTTACGTATGTAACACATACACCGCGACCCAACAAAGAGCATGGTATCTCACCACTGTACTTTTCACTCTAAATTTAAACAACTATTACTTAAAATTCCAATAGTACTTTCCCTAATAAAAACTCTACACAAGTTATTCTACAATAATTGTATTGAGATATCATAATCAAGAATAAACATTCATACACAACTTGGGACTTCGTGCCCGAGAACGCTTGGGGCCACACACTCGAGAACACCCGAAACCATGCGCGCGAGAGCATTGGATAACAACTAAGTTATTAAATAAAATATTACTATAGAAATAACTCTGACTCATCATTGGCCATATGCTCTTGTACCAATCATGTTCCACACAACTACCATTAAGCATCAAAAGTATCACTAACTAAGTTCCAAATAGATGAGTTATTTCAATAAGATGTAAATGAGGTAACTAAAAATGATAATAAAGCAATGGTGAGTCCAAGACTGAGTAAGTACATACGAAAACTATAAAAACCATATAACATAACATTTTCCATTTGTATTTTCATTATGTCTTTCTTCCATCATTACAATGTTTTTCTATACTACATGCTCGCAATGCACATCTGATATATTAAACCAGTATAGCTAAGTGAACACCCGTCGATGTATCATCCTCTCAATCCCTCCATCCCATGAAGTGCCTACTGAAGTAGGCCTTTCATGTCCACCGAAGTGGATCATATCTTTCATGATATGAATATGCACATAACAAAATGCATGGATTCCAACATTAACTATCGTACTCCATCATTATCATTTAATCATCAACATCATGTAATCATCATAGTAAACATAAAATAGCAAAGTAAATTTCTCATAAGCATCATGTATTAAAGGCAACCAACATCTATCGTTCTACCATGCACTTGTCTTTTAACCACGAAAAATAGAACAATGCGAATACGACACCAAACCCGAAGCCACACCTCTTGAACAAATCCAATACCCACCTCAAAACATGAGACAATACTACATAAGTTGGTATGGCCATAACTACAACCAAAGTATTGATTTGCATTCCTAAATTGCAAACTAATGCTAGAACTCAAATTGGTGCCATTGGTGTTGTTTTGCAACAAAAGGTAAAACAAAACGTTATGAAGGATGAGCGGGTGGATGGGGATGCTGGCCAACGAGAGGGAACACGCTCTCGGGGTAAAACCCTAGCGCATGCGGGCGGTCAAGAAAGATATATGGTGAAATGGCAGCAAGGATTGCATTGGCGTCAAAGGAAGCATTAAGGGCATGGAACACGTTCACGCAAGAAGTTAGAGTTGAAGAAAAATACAGAAAATTCACATGTTTATGCAGCGCATAAACATGTGAATACATGCATTTCAGAAATTCCCATCTGTGATTATGTGAATATTGGAGGGTGGTTTATCTTCCAGGATCCGTGATTCCTTGTGGATAATATCACCAATTCGTAGCATCCTCAATTGCTTACGGTTTGGTGTTGTTCTTCGGGTTTGATTTTGTTTCTCTCTTTGAATTGATTCAACATCAACAAATTAGCATTACTTGCTTTGGAGATACACGTGTTCTTCCTATTTTACCGAATCAAGGAGGAAAGCTGGGATTTCGCTTCAAACAAGATTGAAATACAAGTACCGTGAAAGATTGGGTCACATTACGCATCAACACAAGTTGATCCGTATCATAAGTGTAAAATAGATTGACATTGCTCGTACGTGCAAAACCTGACTTAACTAACCGCTTTCAATGGACAACCTGCTCGTTGTCCCAATAATCAAATAACCATAACTTCTAATTCTGGAATCCAACATAGTAAACCTTATGAGTTATGGAATCTGCACAAAAGTTACCTGTAATACCTGGATTTGAATTGGGAGATTTTTTAAAAGAAGTCGGGTACGAAAAACAATCCAAAGAATTAGAATTTTTGTGGGAGAAGGGAGTTTTTCGCAAAAATATGACAACTGGTGCGGACATGGCCCGGCAGCCCAAGAGGGGAGGCGGCCCAAGGGGGCCGGCCAGGCAGCGAGCGACCAAGGGGAGCCGCCCCAACCCTAGCCGCCGCCCCCCATTCCCTCTCTTTCCTCCTTGTGGCCGCCACCCCCATCCCCTCCTCTCCCAGATCTGGTGCCTCCTCCCCTCCCCGGCGTCTCCTCCTCCCCCGGTTGCTGCCCCCGGTGATCCCCGAAGTCACCTCCTTCCGCCGGCGTCTCCGGTCCTCCGTCGTCCTCGTGGTGGCCGGCCATTGGAGAAGGAAGGGAGGAGAAAAGGGGGAAGATCTTTGGGAGGTGGATCCACGTCTCTCTGTAGGTCTTCAAGGGTAACGAATGATCTAATTCGTAGTTTGGTTCGATTTGACTGCATATTGCTTGATTAGATTTAAATCGGTTCCTGTTCTGGAAATTCCAAAACACATCCGTCACATTGCGCAGCCAGTTTCGACCCTTTAGAAGCCGAATCTCGGGTTTTCATCTCCTAGAGTTTTGTTCCTTGGGTCGTTAGCTTTCTTTTGGCACTAAGATCATGAGATTCTGCCTTACGGTTAAGGAGATATGAATTTTTAGCCGCGTGCTGCTCTGTCTATCTTGGATCTGGGGACTGTCGGTTTGTTCCTCGGTTTTGATCTAGTTAGAGTCATATTCAGAACCTCCACACAAATAGGTTATTGTATCCCTTTAAATTATATTTCCAAGTTGATAAAGATCACATCAATTGGCTCAGTATATTGAAAGTTACATCATTTATTTGCTCGTTCGCAATGCGGACAGATGTCATCGTTGCTTTCAACTGTTGTTTAGGCCACTGGTTTGGCCGAATCAAAGAACCCCACCAACTAGAGTTTCATAGCCTGGTGCGCTAAGAGTTTTTGAGCACTGGTTTCAAGTTATTATGAGTCACAGATATTTAATTATGATTTTTCTCGTACTTCTGATCAGAAGGGCTGAAATTGGGCTGATTGGTTATGACGTCATTTTGAGCCATTGTGTATGTTTGGTTAGTTAGAGGGTTTTGGTAAAACACTTGTAGCACGTCATGTCTTGTTAGTCTTATTTCGATTAATTATTTGTGTAGGCGGTGGGGCAGTGAGTGGAGAAACACCGTCGTTGCCTCCTAACATGTCACAGCGCGTTAGGCAAGTACCTTGTCCGTTATTATTCAATGACGTTATTGCTTGTGATTGTACCACTAGACTTGTTTTCATGAGTTTGTTGTATGCCATGTGTTACTCTCTATTGGTGTGTGATAGACATTCATTTCATAAAAATGCATTATGTTCATGCATCGATTCAATTGAACCACGGGAGTAGAAATTTGTAAGCCCCATCAATTCCAGAATGGGCACGTAAGACCCACCATTCCAATGTGGGTAATGTTGGACACCCGTATGAAATGTTCTTCATACGGTATTTGAGGTCCCGTACTTTGTTAAATGCGGGCTTAAGTGAACACCGACGGTGTGTCACTCACTATCTGCAGTATAAGTTGTGGCGATCCATTTCTTCTTTGCATTGTTCCATTTCATTCATATCCATATGTGTTCAGAGATGTTTTTCACAAGCAGATTGTGATTTGCTTTGTTCGCTTAATGTTTCTGTTGTCTGTTAAAGTACTTACTGAGTCGTTGGCTCATCCTTGCTTTGTGTGTTTTATTTAGGTAAATGAGGAGGAAGGCAAGACCTTTTGAGGGGTAGTCCAGCATGCTGCACATCACCTTTATCAAATAAGAAATAATATTGTTATCTTTCATTCATGTCAACTATTTGTTAAATTTCCAAATTGTAATAATCCAATTTTGGTAGCGCCCATCGTACATTTTATTATGAATGTTTCTATTCCTTCTCATAAAACTGTTATCGTTTATCGTTGATCCTTATGGAATTTGGTAATTTAAGCCTGTTTAACCCGACATTGTTGTACATACTTAGTATTTATTAGTTCTTTTAGGTGACATCTTGACTTCTGAATAGCCAGGGTGTTACATTACCATATATTCCTAGTTATGCAAATTTCAGTATTAGGTCATCTAAACCCTTGTTTTCAACCCCGAATGTCAATATGTTGTGTTATTGAACAACGTACTTATAAAAGTGCTAATGGGTAATTGAGTGCTAAGGTGCTAATGTCAATCTTGACCGTTAGATCATGCAGTGTGTTTAATGCAGAGTATTGGTGGTGGGAGCATACAGGATGTTTAATGCAGACACATTAATGAAGGCGCATTGGAGGTGGGAGTATGCAGGGTGATTAAATGGTTTGGAGGTGGGAGCTCTATTAATCTTAGCTGTTCAATCCAGATCCAACGGTCAAGATTGTCGTTAGCACATTAGCACTCAATTACCCATTAACACTAGATATGTTCTCTCTCTCTCTCTCTCTCTCTCTCTCTCTCTATATATATATATATATATATATATATATATATATATATATGACGCCCGTTTCGTACTCCTACATAACTCCCGCTTCGAATATACCACTCAAATAAATATATTATACTTCTTTATCACTTTCAGTATACTTAAATAGCAATTATAAGATACTCCAATGCGACTTTATTGAAAAAATTTCATTGGAGTCCTTTATTTTTGCTATATACCATTTTTTATATATAAAAGAAGTATATACACAAATTTAACTATAAAAGGTGGATAGGAGGTACTATATCATTTTCCTATATATATATATATATATATTATTGTTAACTGACAGAATGATGAGCCATGCATATATGTTAGCACGAGAAACGCTTTGCAGCTTATAATAACGAAGGGTCTAGCTTTTCAGAGAACAAACCCACACAAATCAAACTATGACAATAGGAATTTAGAATTTTATTGGCATACAATTATCTGACTGTATGCTCTTTTAGTGACATGAGCACAGCGAGTTGTCATTTGTCAACAATTCTCTGACTGAATCATCTTGAGTTGACCGAATTCTCTTTTAGATTCAATGCGCTTTGGAATAAAATTAAGCATGATATATGCATGGTAACAAAAGTATTCTCCTCCTCTTGACGCAGTGCTGCTGGGACTACGGGCACCACAACTACGGGAGGCACGACTACAGGCACCTTCAGCCCCGGGGTCGGCACCGGGACCAACGGCACAGGGCTGGGAAGGAAGCAGCCTAGGACCGACGGGCACGTGCAGCATGGACGGCACCGGCGCGGCGGCCGGCTTGCTTCCGATGGTTGAGCTGGCTGCCTCCCTTGCCATCCTCCTCTCATTCTTGGCATTGCCCTGATGAAGTCTCTTCTCATGGTAGAAATAGCAGTAGCTACTCCTCTATTTTCAGTAGTTTTCTGTTTGATCTACCAAATAGAAATTGAATGTGATGAAGGGAATCCATCCATCTGGAGGTTTCAATGTCAAACTACCCAAGAACCCACTACAGCTTGTTGTTGTTGTTGCTTAGTGTCATGGGTACGTGATGGGTTGGGGCATAATTTTTTGCTCCTTTCCGATGACTCATACAGCCTGGTGCATGATTTGGTAGGATGTCTATCCCTTTCTTGCAAGGACTCTTGTCTTTCTTGTTCCTTTTATAATTGTTGTTATTGCTATTTTTTTTATTTTATTTCATTTCCTTGTAAATCTAGAGCAACCTAGCTGGTGGTTTAATGCAAGAAAGTTTGTGTAGCTTAAGTCTGCCTAAGTGATCAAAACAATGTATGTTGTGCAAAAACTAGCATATTTCTATAAGATTTGGAGTTCCGTTGCAACGCACAGGCATCCTACTAGTGTATATATATATATATATGACGTCTGTTTCGTACTCCCAAGACTACATACTCTCACTTCCAATATACCACTTAAATGAGTATGTTATACTTGTTTATCACTTTCAGTATACTTAAACAACGATTATAAGATCCTCCAATACGACTTGATTGAAAAAAATTCGTTGGAGCCATTTATTTTTCCTATATACCATTTTTCATATATAAAATAAGTATATACACATATTTTGATATAAAAAGTGGATTTTTCATGAAATTTTTCGTGGAACTCACTTTGGGGTATCTTACAATCATTATTAGAGTATGCTCAAATTGATTAAGATGTATCATCGTACGATTTAAGTGGTATATGAGATGTGGGAGCACGTACTCCCAAGAGTACCGTACCAATTTCATATATATATATATATATATATATATATATATATATATATATATATATATATATATATATATATATATATAGCATGAATAGTGGCAAACCACACCACTTATGGAAATTACATAAAATTATCTAACTTTTCTTAGTTACGACCATAATTTCATTCAAGCATGTACTAATTTTAATTTGCAAGATAACACAGTTGCTTCCCTTGACAACTAATTTTTGGACGGCAACTTTCTGAGTGTCATATCTTTTGATTTTCCATCCAAATTCAGTGTTCTAGCACTTTGTGGAAATATTAAACAAATATTTACAATTTCTATGTGTAGAAAAAACACTAATAAAGCCATCTAATTTTTAAATCTGGTATTGACCACAACACTGCCAATTGACGACGACTCACCGGGCAACTGGCTTACAAATACCACAATTTTTAAACCGTTCTACCAAATTACATGAGCAACATATCTGGTGAACAAGGCCTAATTGGTAGACATATGGCCATCATCCCTCATCCAGCCACCTCCTTCCTCCACCCCATCACCATCGGCCATTCCCAAAGCGAAGCCCTGCGAAACCCTAGCGCCACCCTCACTCCCTAGCCCATTGAAACCCTAGCCCCTCGTGCATCATCCTCCGTCAGGCATAGCATCTCCTGCGCTCGAAGCCATGACCTTAGAGCCCGAGCGCCATCGACCACGGACCCCCACCTAACCTAACACAGTGGATCATCCTCCATTCAGTGCCACCCTCGCTCTCTCCCCTGGATCTGGCCCACTACGTCGCCTGCGCTCGAATCCGCAACCTCAGAGGAGCCCACTTCGCCTTCATGCCAACCATCTGCATTGTTTCCTCAACCATGATTTGATTAGGGAAGTAAAATTGTGTGTGAATTGAATGACAGCATCTCATTGCACTTGTGGATCTTTTTTTCCTGTTATATGAATGTATCATTGGAGATTGTGTGGTTGTATTCTCAAGTGAAATTGTAAGAAATTTTCCTTGTAGCGTTTGGTTAGTTTCATGAGCTTGCAGCCTGCTTTGTACTACCCAGTTGTACCTGGTTCTATAACTATATTTTTTGTTGTATGAATGTGAATGGAAGCATGAGCCTCAATCTAGTTATCAATGATAAATTGTGTTCTTGAGAGTATAAAAAGTATCCGTTTCATGGAAAATCGCCATGTGCAGGCTATTTGTTTCTTGGCTTGCATGGTTCACGTGGTCAAATTTCTTTATTAATTTTAGTTGTCGATGTATGGATGGTTGAAATTGATATTGTGAATTGAGATTATGAGCATGGCACTCAAATGCGTGCAATATGCTTCTGCTAGGTGCTGCTTGTATCAGCATAGAACTGAAGCGAATAGTATCAGGATGACTGAATACATGGTTCTTACTCTGAAAATTTTGTTCTTTAACATGGACTCTGAATAAACAGTATCAGGTAGCTTATTTGTGATCAAGGAGCTAAGCTATTCTATTGACCATGTTCAGATTTTTTAGACGGTGATAATTCACTCAACCTGATACTGTGCGCTTCTAGGCTTCTAGCACTCACATGCTTTCAGTTTGGTAAGGAAACCGATATTGTACAGCTACAAAAGGATGGCACTCACACAAACCTGATACTTTCATCTAGGCACTCACACATGCTTTCACTATTTCATCTTGTCATGTATGAAAGCGACCATTATGAACAGTCTTAGGTGCTTTGTCTGTGCAGATTTTTGCTACCATTTTTGTTGTAGTATGAGGCCAGCATGTTTATTTTGCAAGCTATATTATTACGCCATCATCAAGGAGTTCATTACATCAAGGAATCCCAATCAAGATCATTACATAATCAAAGATTACATATTGCAAGGAAACTCCTATGGCATGCCATTGTTGCTGTCCATGTTCTTCGCAAATGTCGATCTTCGCAAATGTTGGATATATGGATCAAGTGGAGTGTATTCCAAAAAAAAAAAAACTTAATTGAAAAACTAAAGAACCGATGATCATATACAAGGCTTCAGCTACCAACTTCCTTTGGAGAACAGTGTTAGGCTCACTGAAAAGCAAAAACTGAACTGAATATTTTTAGAACTGAATAGCAAAAACTGATATTGTACCATGTACATGGGAGGCAAGCAATAGCAAAATCCTGAACGGTGCACAGATCATGATGTGTTGGTTTGTATTATATGTTGTATCAAATGAGATAAGTCTTAAAAATGAACATGATTATCAACAAACACCTTGGCATCTAATGACTTTATACCCTGTCTTAAAGTACGGTGATAATTTTGCAAGACCCTCCTTGTGCATCGTACATTCTGAAATCCTCCCCCACTAACATGAAGATATCTAACTGCCCTAGATGTCCCAGTACTAACTTGATGGCATGTGAACAATGTCGTCTTAGCCTTTTCATCTACTTGCTTATTAGACCGGATCTAGTGTTGCTTACTAGGTGAGACAAAACCGTGTGTATGGACTTCCACAAATATCTCTAATCTAAACTTATTGTCTGTAGTATGTTTGATACCAAATATGGCCTCACATCCACACTAGTCACTTCCGAGTCGTATGTTATCTTCTTTTTGCCCTCCAATTTGTTCTTACCTTTATATTCTTTCTAGCCTCGTTTGGCGCAATAGTATTGCCTCCACACCAAAACACTATTGGAATTAGTTTGTTGTCCAATACAAACTGAAAACCCAGCAACATGAGCATATGCTTTGTAAAACTCAATAGTTGTGTCCTTATCTTCAAAAATCATCCCCGCAACAACTTTAAATCCTCATTAACACACTACTACGTAAAAGATCATCACGCAGACGGTTCGTAGCGGTCATCACAGGCGATTTTGAACCGTGCGAAATTTTATATGCGTGATAACAGCGGTTATCACAGACGGTTGAAAACCGTCAGTGATAAGTCTTATCACGAGCGGTTCCAACCACAAACCGTCTATGATTACGTAGTATCACGGGCGGTTCGTGGTTGGAACGATGCGTGATTACATAGTATCACGAGCGGTTCGTGGTTGGAACGATGCAGTGATTCAGAGTATCACGCAGGCGGTTCGTGGTTGGAACCGTCGTGATAAGTCTTTAGACCTAATTAATTTTTATCGTATTTTCAGCTAGCCTCGGGAATTGCTAGCCATGCCCTCTGAAAACTAGCAAGCAGAAACGTTAACATATCACAAATAATTGTTGACAACTCAAAGTGATCATTTAACTCAAAATCAATTACAAAAGAATGTTTCAAGTATATATTGTCGCTAGAGTTACAAATTGAATTACAACCAGTCAAAGTGAATTACAATATTAAATCAATTGTTTCGAGGTCGTTCATCGGTGTCGACGGCGTGAAACTCTCCGGTGGTGTTAACTATATACGCCTTGGTGAAGAAGCGAGCTCCTCGAACGCGTCGTGACTGGTCCATCTCGAGTGCATTTAACTCTATGTTCAAACCCTGTCGCTAGCAGGAGTAAAGTAGTAAGCATATATATTTAAATTTATAATTAGGAAATAATTATTATGAGATTGACTAACCTGGGGATCGTGCGTCCTAGAAGCAATCAATAGCTGCATATGATGGCATACGTAGGATGCGCATAGGTGATCTCGTTTTTGCTGGCGGCACTGCAAAAATAGAATTACATATATATGCACAGTCAGTTCGAGACGCAATATTACGGAGTATGATATACGATTATTGTGTTGTAGCGCGTACCAAAAATCGCATCCTATGAGTCAGAGTGGCGCTCGTTCCCTTGTATAAACCTCCCTCGGCAACATAGCCGATGAACACCCTACATGATTCAAAAAAGTTATCCTCGTCCATTTCAAACGAAGGAAGACTACAATAGAGTTATGTGCGGAGGAAATGAACATACATGTCGAGTATTCCTTTAAGAAGGGTGAAGTCGTGATTTTTGTTGAGTAGAGAATCAAGGTACAATACCATGTTCCTCTTTGGCACAAGAATCCGAAGAATCCAGTGGAACCTACTCATGTATGTCGCTATAGTGATAAACCTATGTTGAAACGTAATTTGTATTGCAAATATTGAAGCACTTACTTCTGGTTGTAGGGCACCATTATGTAGTCCTTGTCGTCCAGAGCAAGCAATCCTATTTTTATGTAATTCTCGACGTAGGATGCGTGTTGGTTGATTGTTTGCTCAGAGACCACGTGTGGGTCGAGGAAACCCATCGGTTCTTTGATTCGACAGGCACATTTCATAATGTATCTGTACATAAGCAATGGGTTATGATATTTTTCGGTATCACGTGAGTGTAGAAATTGATTGTACACACTTACAGTGTCCAGCATCGTAGAAGTGAGGCGTCGAGAGCAGTTAGGTTGTATAGGTCAAATAAGTCTTCGAAGCCCACAACGAAGTGGCCAGGCTCGTGGAGAAAATGCTCCCTCCCATATCTGACGGTGATTCCAGTATGGCCCCCCTCCTCTCGGGGCTTGCGCAAGTACCAATCATGCAAAGCTTGACAAGCTAGTCCTGAGCTCTTTATTTCTGCACCGGAGACCAACGGACTTTCGAGAGAGTATTTCACGGGTTTGGAAGGTGTCTTAATGTTCTTCGATTTTGATTTCTCCTTAACGAGGCGGCTGAGGGATGTCTTCCCGTGAGATGCCTCAGAGACCGATATGGTGACACGCTTTTCTTGTCCCTTCACCGTCTTCTCGACGGGAAGCGATGTGGCGGCCTTCTGAAGCTTTGGTTGAGGCGGATTCATCGAGGGTCCTATTGGAGAGGCAGGGTCCTATCGATATCGCGTCACTGAAGGGTCCAGTGCGATGTCTTTCTGTGCGCCGCACTTTGCTCCTGAAATTCGGCCATCGTTTTCATGCATAAATCGTCCCATGTATCCGCGACAAAAATTGATACGTCGTGAAGGGCGTCCGACCTGTGTTCACGTACTGCATGACAAGCGGGCTCTTGAAGGTCCTCCTTATTTCCGTCGAATTGTTTCTTCATCTTGCGGTATGGGTGAATCCTGGGAAGGAGCCTACGGTGACGCATATACACAGTTTTGCGCGAGTTGTTCAGCCATACACTCTCGGTACCATCTAAGCGGTGCGGACGAGCTTTGGCTCCTTTTGTGCGAACCCCAGCAGTTACCAAGGGCGGGAAAATCATTGATGGTGCGAGAATAACATGGCGCGTAAAGTGAAGTTCTCTCGTTTGTACGCAACCCATACTTGTACCCCTTCGTTCCAAAGTGTCACAAGATCTTCCAGCAATGGTGCTAGGTACACATCAATATCGTTCTCAGGTTGCTTCGGCCCTTAGATAAGTAATGACATCAAAATGTATTTCCCCTTCATACACAGCCAAGGAGGAAGGTTGTACATACATAGATTCACGGGCCAGGTGCTATGTCGGCTGCTCATATTACCGAAAGGATTCATTCCGTCCGTACTCAACCCTAATCTTATGTTCCTCGGTTCCCTTTTGAACTCTTCAAGCTCGATCGAAGTTTCTCCACTGGGCAGAATTAGCAGGGTGTTTGAGCTTCCCATCTTTCTTACGCTCCTACGAGTGCCAACGCATCAATCTTGTCTCCTTTCGGTTCGCAAATAAACGCTTCAAACGTGGGATCACAGGCAGATACCACAACATATTAGCAGGAGGTCCTTGCTTCGCCTTTGCAATATTCTTACGCTTGTATCGAGATGCTTTGCACACGGGACATACATGCATGTCTGCATACTCTTTACAGTAGATGATACAATCGTTCGGACATGCATGTATTATTTCTACTTCCATTCCCAATAGACAAATAACCTTCTTAGCTTGGTAGGTCGTGCTGGGCTACACGTTTCCCGCCGGAAGGATGTTAGCTAAGAGACCTGACAACGCCGTAAAACTCTTGTCGGACCAACCATTGTTTGCCTTCAATTTCAGCAGTTCAAGCACGGTTGACAACCTTATGTATTCCGGTTTGCAGCCAGGGAACAAAGGTTTCTCCGAGTCCTCCATTAAGCTCTCAAATTTACAAAACTCTCTCTCACCGTAGTTCCCTTCTGCATCGCGTAGCATCTGATCCAGATTGTCATCATGCGACCTATCCTCATCAAAAGCAATGGTTACAGATCGTTACACATTAGTGATTAGTCTAGAGCAAAAATAAAGGGTTACAGATCGTTACCCTTCTCTCCAAGGTGGCGCAATGTGGGAGGAGGCAGCAGAGGTGCCGCAATGGGGGAGGAGGAAGCAGGGGTGACAGCTCAAAACGGAATGGGCAGCAATGTGCATGGAAGGAGGCAACAGCAGCAGGGTGGCGTAATGGGGGAGGAGGCAACAGCAGCAGGGTGGCGCAACGGGGGAGGAGGCACCAGCAGCAGCAGGGTGGCGGCGCCTCAAATGGAATGGGCAGGGGGGCCTGTCGGAGCATCTATTTATAGAGGTAGTATATCACAGACGGTTCTTGTAAAGAACACAGACGGTTCTTTATACGAACCGTTTGTGATACTTCACGGACGGTTCGTATAAAGAACCGTCTGCGATACGTCCACATCACAGATGGTTAACGAAGAACCATCTGTGATAATTTTATCACAGACGGTTCTCAAGGAACCGTCTATGATGAGGCATCTTCTATTGCCTGTTTTGTAGTAGTGACAACTAGTGTGGACAATGACGAACCCTGCAGCGGTACATATGGTGTTTAGGCCAACAATGATATTAATCATTCAGATTAAGAAATTGAAGTATGTGTGTACTCACGCAAAACGAGATGCTGGTAGCCTTTTGGGGGAGTTCTACGCAGATTGCTCATGACAAGTGACTGCACATTAACCATATCACTATTAGAAATTGTAACCTCACGTGCACTCAAAGTTCGCACGCGAACGCTCTGCTCGGATGGATGAACTCATAGAATGCAAAAACGAAAATGGAGACAAGGAGCACACACAGGATGCGACATGCAAAACTACCCGTTGCTCGCACTCCGCTTGGGCTCACGACACCGCTCACATCACCACTTGGCTAATCTAGTGGCTGCACAACACTGCTTACATCTTCTATTGAATATATACTTCTGCAAAGCCCAATAAATCAATTAACACACTTTCTTCAAAACCCGAATAAAATGTCAACAGGAACACATGTACCCAATTGAATTTGATCACGTAGGGGCCGCAGTGGGTGAAGGGTAGGTAGTGGTTGTCGATCACAGTGCACTTCTGCTTCAACGAAGCGCTCAACTTCACGAGGGCAAGACAACTACCACTACGACTTCTAGCCACTGCTCGCCTACCTCTCCTCCCCCTCCACCGTCGCCTTCCTCGCGTCGCAAGGTCCATGGCACCATCGCCATTGCCGTGTTGTCCGGAGCTCGTCTAGGGTCGCCAGCTCGGCACGACTCTCCTCCCCGTGGGCCTGCTGCCGTCCCGGTGGCGGGGCATTGCTCCGCCAACCCGCCACCACTCCTTCCATGAGCCATTGGGTGAGTGTCGGTCTGCTTTTTGATATGTTGCAACCCATATAAAAAAAAATATTGCATACTGTTCTTTGATATGTTGCGACCCGTTGAAAAAAATATTACGGCCTATTGAAAAAAATGTTGCGGCCCGTTGAAATAAATGTTGCATACTCTTCACGGGAATGTTGCGACCTGTTGAAAAAAAATATTGCAGGTGTTTTGCATGTATAGATCTGCAGTGATTTTTGTTGATGTTGCAACCCTGGTAAAAAAACTATTGCAACCGTGCAAAAAAAGTACTGCACACGAGTGGAAAAAATATTGCATACGAATTATGAGATGTTGCATCTTTTTTTTTGATATGTTGGCGTCCTCCGAATGGTTGTTAATGTTACATATAATTGTTGTATATGATTATGAAATTTTTAGATTTTTTAAATAAAAATTTAGAGATTCTGAGATGACGTTGTATGTAATTATTTAGTATATTACACCAAACGAGTAAAGTGTTACACCGATTGTATCGAGACATACGATGAGAAACTGTCCCCTGAGCCGTAGTTGCTCCTAGAAAATATCTTACTTTCCAAATTATCCGAGCAAAACTGCGCTCCCACCCTTTCTCACCTGCTCGCCACCCTAGCGGCCAGGCGCTCGCACTTCACCTGCCTGTCTGGCTGTCTCCATCCTCCTCGCGCTCGTCGCCCGCGCCGCACCACGCCTCGACCCCCGCCACATTCATCAATACGGCATCCACATTAGCGCCTCCCCTCGCCGGCGCACGTCACCTTATCCTGGAACCTGCGTTCTTCGCCTCGCCGCGCCAGCCGGAAGCGCCTCGTCATCAGCTCCTCGACTGGCCGCCGACTGTGCACGCGTTCTCGGCGCGGTCTGCCACCTCCGCTTCATGCCCCATCTTTGCCCCCACTCACCCTCCCTCTCACTCAGCATCTCTCCCTTCTTCCTCCCACAGTCCCACTCCCCTCCCGATCTCCCTCTTCTTCTCACCATCTTCCCCCAATCACCCTTTTCCCCCATCCGGATCCCTCATCTTAAGTTCAAGGTATGCCCCCACTCCCATTTCCCAGCAGATCCCTTTTTCATGCCCTGTACTTGCATGCATCTTCCACTCCCCTCGCTTTACATAGCAAGCTGTGGTGGTATGCTCCGATTGTTGTATTCTAATACAATGTTTTCCTTTTGTTTAGGTGCTAGCGATTTGGTAGACAATTTTCTTGGCCTTTTATTTGCTTTAGCACTATACAGACAAGATATTATGGCACGATTCGTGTCACGATTTAGCTCTGGTTGCTTAGAAGTAGAAGCTGCATGACAACAGCGACCAAACGCACCCTCCTCTGCCATTTATGCTATGCGTACGTGACATGTTTGATGAAATGCATTAGAGAATAGTTGCAGGTTTCCATCACTGCGCAGCTGAGCAAACATTATTGCAAGCTTGCAAGTACTAAAAATTATATACCAATTTCGTTTAATTTTGATTTTCTTATTAACAATAGGTTCTAGGAGTCGAATCTGAGAACAACTGGAAAACTATTCATTGCACACGTTTTGTGCTTATAATAGTTTTTTTTAAGGAGCTTATAATAGTTTTTTTGCAGCTGAAAGACAATGTCGTGAAGCAACCGATTGCCACTACCTCATGTCAGCACAAAGTCTTGAGTGCGTGTTATCCTTATTGTTTATGGTGCACTTATAGCACATTCAAACCAAATTCGATGCCGATGCCTACCTATGAGGTGTATCCCTTATTTTGCAGCTAGGCTGCTATGAAGTGGATGCGTTTATAATTATTTTCCCAAACAAATATGTGTCTCACCCTGTTACAACGTCGCTTTCCATTTGCATTAGTTTCCTTAAACCATCAGCAACTAATTAGTATTCCAGCTTTGTTTCCAGTTTAATTTCATGATTAACTTTAGTTTGATAGTTAAGCATCATCTAGGAGTGCATTTGCTGGATAGTACACATTGACACACCGTGTAAGGTTGCAACTTAATTTCTGTAAAGATCCTCCACGATGGCTGTTAGTGGCTTACTGACTTCCCTAACACAAGATACATATGAACTTTTCTTTATCCGTGATTTGTGTCAGGGACGTGGGTACTGTAGCACACATGCCTATACTGTTCCCCCACAATTAGTTTCCTTTGTCAGATATTAGATTGATTTGGTTTGTTTGGAAGCTCATGATCTTCAGTTAGTTTGTTTCTATAATTCAGATATTGTTTTTTAGGGGTCAAGTAAATCAAGTTATCTCTATAAAAGAGATGATATGGTATCTTCTTTAAGCAAACAATCATCAATGAAGTAGTATTTCTCAAGTCGCTAAGTCTAGTTATAGTCTCTCCCCTAGGCCGGCTATTCTAGATCCATCTCTCCCCCCAACCGGTGCCCTCTTCGTCTAGCGTTGTTCTACCTTAAGTCGCCACCGTTCGACCTCCTTCCGATGGATGTTTTCCCCGTTATAAACCAAAGTTCATGACAACTTGGTATCAGAGCCAACACCATAGCTTCTGCTGTCGAGCTATCCCTACTAGACAACCTAATGGAGCCGATGAAGACGACGTTGAAGATGATGCTCCAACAGATTTCGCCCACCTAATCAGAGGAGTTTGTCGCCCTATATTGCAGCTCGAGGACGAGTTGTTTCACCGAGTGGGGTGTAATGCCATCGGCGTGGTGCTGTAGCATGTGTGCACTGTTCATCCACAATTAGTTTCCTTTGTTTGAGATTAGATTGATTTGGTTAGTGGTATGAGCTAGATTGCGTAGAGGATAGTGGTGGCTCACAAGAGGCTTCAGTCGGTAACCCTGGTGTCCAGGCGCCGTGTTGGCAGCTGGTCGCACAGCAAGGAGAAGGAGGAGGTTAGGGAAATTCGAGGAGATCGGGAGTTGGATTTTCTTAATTCATTGTTTGCAGAAATAGATGATGTTGTGTGCCACTAATAGCCATGGTCGTTCCTATCAATCCAATCTCTAAACAATTGTTTTCCTAAGAAGCAACTAACTAATCGGATCACGAATTGATCTCTTGCTTAAATATACAAATCTAAAAGATAACTTTTTAATTGAAGATAACATTCTAAATTGAGATTAGATCCCTTATCTGGGATGTCATTGCGTCGGTCGGCCTTTGTCTCCTTCGTGCACATAATTGACGCCACATTGACGATACAGAATTCCCCACATGACATCTCTCCCGGCCTTGAGAAACAGCTCGTCCTCAAGCTGAAATGTAGGATAAGATTTCTTGAAGTCCTCGACCGATGGACGCGTCCGAGGCATCAAGGCCAACCCATTGTACGAGAACATGCCAGACGTCACGGCGGAAGCAAGCTTTCAACACTTTGGTCGGAACAGGAAGTGTGTGTCCATGCTCGATGGGCGGTAGGGCGAGCGGTGCAGTTGAAGTTGGTAGGTCACCGTGAAACTTCTTCAAAAGCCCGACATGAAACACATTGTGTAGATGGGTGCCCTCGGGTAGGTGAAGGCGATATGCCACTGTACCAATGTGTTCCTTGACCTGGTGGGGTCCATAGTATTGGGGACCCAGCTTGCCTGTACTGCGGCAAGGAAGGGAAGCAGCATGTCGATGAAGAAGGTGCAGCCACACCCAATCGCCGATGGCAAAGGTAATGTCATGATGGCGTTGGACATAGTAGTGCTTGGCGTACTTCTGAGCCTGAAGGAGACGATCACGTATGTCACTGAGGAATTGATCGCGATCACGGAGCTGAGCGTCAACCGCTACCAGCTTGGTCATGCCTGCATCATAAGTAATCAATGAGGGGGAGGGGGGGGTCTACCATAGACCACTTTGAAGGTTGTATCACGAAGCGCCATATGGTATGAGGTGTTGTAGCAATATTCGGCCCAAGGAAACCACTTGAGCCATTGGTGTGGAGGATCCCTGGTCAGGCAACAGAGATACATGGCAATGGCATTATTGACTGCCTCCGTCTAGCCATCCGACTGGGATGGGAAGTCGAGCTCATGTACAAGCAGACACCAGCGAGATGAAATAATTCTTGCCAAAAATGGCACATGAAGTCTAGGCCGCGGTCATTGACAATCGAACGAGGGACAGGGTAGACGTACAATGTCGTGGAAGAAGGCTCATGCGATGGAGACGGCGGTGTACAGATGCCCCAAAGGAACGAAGTGTGCGTATTTGGAGAAATAGTCAATGACGGAAAGGCTAGCCGATTTGCAGTGTATGCAAGGCAGCCCTTCAACAAAGTCCGTAGATATATCGGCCCAAACTGTAGTAAGGACCTCCAGGGATTGAAGCATGCCAGCTGGGTGAAGATGCTCAGTTTTCTTACGCTTGCAGATCACGCAAGTGCGCACAAAATCCTAAACCTCCTGTCGAGCGCAAGGGATATAGAAATCTGTGCGTAGCCGATGGAGGATCTTCTGGATGCCCTCATGGCTGACGTGTCGTTGCCAGGATGGTAGGCAAGGATGGCAGGGAGGCCGGCACAAAGATGCGGCCACTCTGCAGCAAGAGGCTGTCGACCAGAGACCACAGGCCACCCAACTTGCCTGTTTCTTCTTGGGTGCAGAGTGTTTGCAATTCGGTTGACGAAGTGACTTCCTGACGCAGATCATCGAACAAGGAGAAGGATGGTCTTGTTAGTACACATGTCGCGGCATGTTCCGCGTCGTGGCGAGCGAGAGCGTCGGCCACAGTGTTGAGATGGCCGAGGCGGTATTCGACCTTGAAGTTGTAGCCGAACAATTTCCTCACCCACTGCTGAGGGATAGTGGAGAGTCGTTAGTCCAGTAGGAACTTCAAACTGTAGTAATATGTATGCATAGTGAAGATGCGGCCCCAAAGGTATGGTCGCTAGTGACGGACAGCATGAACCAGGCCAACGAGCTCTCGTTCGTACGCGCTAGTTCAGCATGGCGTATTGCAGTGGGTTTGCTGAAGAATGCCAGAGGACTTGCGCCCCGATGGAGTCTTGCGCCGAAACCTGTGCCGGTAGCCTCACACTCGACGTTGAATCCTGCCACGAAGTTCGGTAATCGGAGAACCAGTGAGGTGAAGAGGATCGCCTTGAGGGCCTGAAAGTACTGGTCTGCCTATGGAGACCAGTGTAAGGACTCCTTGAGAAGTTTGGTAAGAGGTGTAGCGATGCCATGTGGGGAATTTCGTATTCGTCGACGTGGCATCAACCGTGCACACGAAGGAGAGAATGACCGATCGGCACAATGACATCCCAGATAAGGGATCTTATCTCAATTTAGAATGTTATCTTCAATTAGAAAGTTATCTTTTAGATTTATTTATTTAAGTAAGAGATCAATTCGTGATCCGATTAGATCTGATTAGTTAGTTGCTTCTTAGGAAAGCAATCGTTTAGAGATTGGATTGTTAGGGTCGGCCATGGCTATAAGTGGCGCACAACATCATCTATTTCGGCAAGCAATGAATTAAGAAAATTCAACTCCCAGTCTGCTCCAATTTCCCTAACCTCCTTGTCGTGCGACTGGCTGCCAACATGGCGCATGAACGCTGGGGTTATCGGCTGAAGCCTGCAAGAGTTACGCCATGGAGACTTCCTCTCTAGCTTCGGAACCGGACATGGTGGTGGTGGGCGGGGTTGGCTCTGATAAAAAGTTGGTATGACCTAGATTGCATAGAGGATAGTTGTGGGTCACAGGAGGCTTCGGCCGGTAACCCGACATCCGGTAGCCGTGTTGGCGACCAGCGCCGCGGCAGGAGGAGGAGGTTATGGAAATTGTAGGAGATTAGGAGTTGGATTTTCGTAATTCATTGATTGCCAAAATAGATGATGACATGTGCCACTTATAGCCATGGCCAGCGCTAACAATCCAATCTCTAAATGATTGCTTTCCTAAGAAGCAACTAACTAATCGGATCACTAATTGATCTCTTGCTTAAATAAACAAATCTAAAAGATAACTTCCTAATTGAAGATAAGATCCCTTATCTGGGATGTCATTGCGCCGATCGGCCATTGTCTACTTCGTGTACACTGTTGACGCCACGTCTACGATACAGAATTCCCCACATGACAGTTAGATTGGAAGCTTATCTTCAGTTAGTGTGGAAGGTTATCTTCAGGTAGTTTGGAATATTATCTTTAGGTAGTTTGTTTTTATAATTTAGAGATTGTTTCTTAGGAGTTAAGTCAAGTTATCCTTATAAAAGAGATCACATTGTATCTTCTTTAAGCAAGCAATCAACAATGAAGAAGTATTTCCTATATCCCTATGTCTAGCTCTAGTCTCTCCCTTAGGCCGGCTATTCTAGACTCATCTCTCCCCCCAACCGGTGCCCGCTTCGTCTAGCGTTGTTCTACCTCAAATCATCACCGTCCAACCTCCCTTCTACGGATGTTTACCCCGATATGAACTAAGGTTCATGTGATTTGTATATTTGCTGACAAGTTCTTTAGATACAGTGACTTCAGATTCACAGTGCACCTTTTATTGTCTTAGATCGATGATTGCGATGGCTAGATCCAATGGCCTGACACCTGAACAGAATGGGCAAAAGTTTCATGTCCTAGAGCCTTAAGTCTGCACTTCTATTAGTCTATTGTGGTCGTATCATTTTTTTTAGAGAAGTAGTCGTATCAATTGATATTCTTGATCTTTACAAACTAATATTAGTGATTGACAAAAGGATAGCTAATGTTTTCTGAACATTTATTTTCCATGCCCCTGTTACTTGCAGTTTAATGGTATTGGGAGTACGCGTGAATTTCTTGACGGGGATGGAGGGCCACATTTTAGCTTCAGGACGATCAATGGTGTTGGAAACACGGTGGAGCTCATCTACACCATGCTCAATATGTAAATTAGACAAATATGGTACCGTGTTGTATATATGTTGTTCCTGGCCCAGTCCCCACCAAAGCTGACAAGGGCAACATTTGTTTTGTTTATGTGGTTTAGGTCTGATTTGTGTCATCGCGTGCAGTTTACCAATCGATTTGCTGTCGATACATGTAATGTCTCTTTGAGTCTGTACAAGTTTGATTTGCCATTTGTTACCCCGCCTATTTTGTTGTTCTACCTACTTCTCCGCAGTCGTAAATCCATTGATTTACTCTCGAGGTGCCCGGATACATAAATATTTGTTTACATGTAATGGAATACGTTGCTGATTGACGCCCGCGGCGAAGCGCGGGGACTCTTTAACTAGTTAGAATTGATGCTCGTACACGTGAACGGGTGTATAGCCGATGGCCTGAGCTCGCGTCTCACCTCGCCCACTGCCGCTTCCTGCTTGGTTAAGGTTAGGGGGAGTAAGGTTAGGGGGAGAGGACTGAGAAGGCGTCCGTTAGCGAGGAGCAGAGGAGGTTACGAGTCTATGAGAAAAATATGGTGCAGCTGTAGGCTATAGATAGTGCCTTATATTAGGCCGGTCAAGTCCAATTGAACAAAGCGCACGATGCCACGATTACGAAGCAATCTCTTCTTCATCCTCTGCTTGGCACTCGTTGTTTCGGATTCGGCAACTTCCTCCTCACCGACTGCAGGCCGTCTATGCCGTGGATGCTGGGGCTGAGGTGGGTTCAACCCTGGATAGCAGATTGGTGAATTTGCATATACAGGTACCATCCAGTTATAATTTAGAAATGAGAATAAAAACATAGAGCGCCTCGTAAACCACTTGACCTTTGATTATTGTATAGACCTAACATCAACTCAAAAAGGAGATGATTGAACACTTCTCCTGAACATATTGTTTTATTGTTATTTTGAGACCGTTGCAAGGTTATATTATCATATGAATTTGAGTGTAAGTTGGTTTTCTCAATATAAATTTCATCCCGCTACAGCATTGCCAAATCTATACGTAATGCGTGCGTGTGCCATAACAATTTAATGCCTTATTTGGATCACAGGAGTTAAGTAGGAATTTCATAGTATTGGAATCTATATAGGGATTTTTCGTATAGAAGCCCTTTGGATTGTAGGATTGGGTTTGTAATTTTCTATAGGAATCATTCCTTTCCTCCACTTTTTTTTTTAAAGGATTCCAAACATTAGCTCAAACTCTCATCTCCCCTCTTCCCTCTCTAACCAAGAAGGATTTTCCTACAAATTTTTTATGAAGCATACAAACAACATTTTTGTGCAATACTTGCACTTTTATTTCCTTTAAGATTCCACTGGATATGACATCTAGTTTTTATGTTTTTTTTTCTTCAAATTTACGTGTTCCATTTCTATTCCTGCGTTTTAAACGAGCCCTAAACGTTCATATGTTTGAAGAACCATTATAACCTTGTATGTACGTGCATTATTACCGTTTGTTTAATTAATTATAATTAGCACATTCTTCTCATATTTATAACATTCCTTCACATATACAAATAAAAAACAAATCCATAGAGCACTAGAAAGGAATACTATGCAGAGCCCCTCCGGATCCTTCCTTACTCGCAGTCCGCACGCCGGCACCAGAAAGCCACCTCGCATACGCTTTCTTCCCTTGCCGCGCGCGCGCAGCTTACGGAAAGGCACACCTGCCGCGTTGCCGACTTGTGCCGCACCCGACCCTCTCCTGCCGTGGCCCGTGGTACCAGAGCGCAGCAGGAGGCCGCTGCTGCTGGTACGGCGGTTCGTGAGGGGGTCAAATCCGCCAAGGAGGGCAATTCTGCCAAAAACAAGAGGCAAGGGGCCATATATGCGATGCGAAGGACATTCAACTGACAGGGTGCTAGGTTGTCGGTATGTTGTAATGAAACTTCGAAAAAGAATGATGTATATCAGCAGACGGAATTCTAAATCGCATAATAAATATTAATTTTTTTATACATATATAAATAAAAATATTATCTCCATCTATTGCATCACCTGCTGCTACTACTACCCAAAAATTAAAATTTTACGCTCAAATTGTTTACTTTTGGAAATTAAAGTTTATGCCGACTTCCCTCCTTGACACGCTACCCATTTCCAATTACCACCTAGCAAGGAAGAAGTCTACACGTCGACGACCACTTTCTTCCACCCTAAATCCAAGCCGCAACTTCATTCTCACGACCATTGCCCTATGTAGCGCTCGCCAGACATATCATAGCTAGGAGGTTGGAGGCCCGGGGAGGAGGCGGTGGCAGCGTCACGGTAGTAAGTAAGAAGGTAGCGATGCTTGATCGGCCGACGCGGCGCAAGAGGCAGTGGCAACACAGGGGAGGATTAGGGTAAAGAGGATGAGGTGCGGCGAACTCTAGACGATAGTGTAGCAAGGGATTGACGCCTTCGTCTCTATCTCTTCCTTGTAGGCTGTTGCTGCCCGCCTCCTTTCCCCAGCGCCACCTTCTCTCTTCCATTCCCTCCCGTTGCCTTCTCAAGTCCGCCATGCTGCCTTACTATGCAGCCGCTGCCCCTCCCTGCTACCTCCTCCTATCGCCGACATAGACACACTCACGAGTCGTGGGGGATGTAGGATCAAGGATAACCGACTAGGGGGTGAATAGGAGGATTTTAAAATACTTCAACTAATTATAAATTTTATCACAATTATGAACTAGGCAAAACTAGATACAATTCTAGCTAGACAATTCTACATAAGTAAAATATTATAATTGTAAATGCGAGAGAGTACATGATGCGGGGTGCCCGATCTTCTCGACGTAGGACCTCTCGATAACTTGTGTACCCTGACGAACCACCAGCTGATCCCCCGCGCCAATGCACGGACTTGCAACTCTATGGAAATTCGCCCAAACACACACTTGATTGGATCCTCGCGACCTGGCGAAGATCGTCGAACCCTCAATTCCCAACGGAAAAGCAAGAACGACCCCTTGTTCTCAATGCCCAATTCCCTCTGCTTTGGCTATAAGCACAACAGGAATCAAGCAAAAGCTTTGAAAATATATTAAGCGTGGTGCGAGGTTACAATGGGGGTCTACCCCTCTATATATAGTGCCCCTTCTCCTCCTCATGGCTGGCCAAGAGGCCCTACTCCTATGCTAATTCGGATTTAGAGTCCTACTCCAATTCCGACACATTCCAAAACAGAAAAGGAAACTCTGATTTTACAACCGTCATATTGTTTCGGTCATATCTTTTGATACAGGACGAATTTCGGAGTGAGGAGGATCCGTTGGATCGGGCTTGAAGTTAGCTTTCCAACAAGCCCAAAACACTCAAATCCGACTTCGTATGAGAAAGTTATGGCCTTTTTACTCCGGACTGTCCTGCTGATTCCGAATCCGAATTTGAGGCTGATTCCGAATCCGAATTGAATTTTGAGTTGATTCCGAATTTGAATTTGGTTGGGCTTGTGGAAGTTTCGAATTTGACTTGGATTCTTGGGCTTCTCTCCCCTTGCTTGTCTCCCACGAGCTTCTCCTCCATTGTGATGACCTTTCTTCAAGAACAACCTCATATCCTTCATCTCCGTTCATTATTGAATCTTCCAATCTGAGCATAAGCAAAATACTAGTTTTAGGTAGTATGAAATTCTCAACTAATTTAAAAGGAAATTCAGTGAAGCAGATTCACTGTTGGATAAGCTTCTCTTGTTTTCAACTCTCTTAGCAAGCTCATGTTGTTCTGAGGTATTTAATGAATTGAAAATATTATATGAAACAACATAGCTAAGGATGTCCGCATCATCCTCCCTTTCTTCAAAAAAAGCCGTCCTCGGCTTTTGATAGCCTGAAAATGTGCTAGACGAAGAAAACAATGTATATGCATGGTATATGTATTTATCATCCAAACAAGTTCCGTGTAGCGCATGATGATTTGCCGAACATGTATTAAACAAAGAGAACAACGTATATACGTGATATATGTATGAATCAATTGTTGTGTTATTCGCGTTGTTTTGTACAATCGATAGCTTGGAATCACATTTCAAATTGCACAACTGACTCATATGATAAAATTTCACATTCCCAATACCAAAGTCAAGTAAAGTGGGTGAAAACCAATTGATACCATTCCATAATTCAACTGCGCTACTATGATTAGTTATACATTCAAGAGATAAACAAGTTGGCATCATGTTGCATTCTAAACAATAGACACTTGTATTTAAACCCATCTTAAAGATATCATGACATTGCTTAATAGATGGTTTGCGCAAAACATGTGATTGTAAATCAACAAGATTATCATAGGTAATGTATATTTGATAAACTTGAAACATGTTGTCTACACCAACATCACCAATCAAATTGAATTTATATGTGTGTATGTAGCTATTTACTAGTGATCTTAAGTGTGAAATTTCAAGAACCTTCTTAATCACACTAGATACATGTTTAGGACTATCGAATATGATATAACACAAAGAATTATTAATGTGTATTCTACTAAGAACTTCTTTGTGAGTAATCAATTTCACATTATGCAAATTAAGCATATCAAATTTAGAACGTGGAATCATCAAATGAATAATGGAGTTCTCAGTTTTACGCACCTTGTTTTCATAAACGACTAATTCATTACAAATAGTGTTACCTTGATCTTCAGGTATTCCCTCTCCATCTATGGTTAGCTCTTTATCTTTCTCTTCCAATGGTGAGGGCTCTTGAATCTCCAACTCCTTATTTGCTTGGTCCACTGCGAGAATGTGGGATACAACACTAGAAATAGAGGGTAAGTTGTTAGGTTCAAAAATAATCTTATTTATCCTATCATCTATCTCTCCCTTTTCTTTTGGTGTATCTCTCACACTCTCAATTGGGATGCTCTCAACCTCGCGTATGGTGGACTCACACAGCTCACTCTTTTTATCACTCTCACTCAATTTGGCTATGTGGCTCTCATTCTCACATGGGTTTTGATACATCTCATCCTTGTAAGACCGTAGGCAGCAAGGGCACAACTACCACCAACCACGACCTCCTCACGTGTTGCGGGTTGTGACGGGGCAGCACTACTCATCACCTCGGTCGAAGAAAAATTCCGATGCTCGATCTTCTTCTCAAGTGACACACCAGTGGATGAATTAGAACTAAAGAGCCGGCGCAGATTTAATTGATGTGCTTGAATGTGTTTAAGTCTCTTTTCTGCCTTCATAGCAAATTTCACAAGATCTTGCAGACTACGAAAATATTCATCTTGAAGTGCAGCAACGATCTGATAATTCAAGCCTGCTTTGAAGTATGTCTTTTCTTGATATGGACTAGTGATATTGGCACGGCGCATTGCATGATTCAACTCAATATAGTAATCTTTGACAACTTTGCATCCTTGTTTAATGCTCTCCACGTGTCGTAGTAGTTCCCGCTCATAATAGGATGGAACAAATTCTCTTCTCATGATGCTTTTTAAACAGACCCAAGATGTAATAAATCGTTTTCCACCTAGTTGTTTGTAATACTCCGGAAATGGATCGGTAGAAAGAAAGAGGTCGGAGAGAGCGAAAGAAATCGTTTTCAGCGAAAAATCCTATTTGTCGGGGGGGTATATGTTAATATCAGGCAACCTGGGCGCGATTCGCGACCAGAGGCCCGATAGTGGGCGGCCAGCCCACCTAGGGGCCGGCCAAGGGGAGTACCCTTTTCCCCCAAACCCTATTTCCTCCCTTTCCTCCCCAAGCCGCCTCTCCTCCCTTGTGCCGCCCCTCCTTCCTCCCCTCCTCCTAGGCGCCTCCCTCACCATTGGTGGCTGCCATTGGAGATCCCGAGCTGCACCCCGGCCTTCAAGTGTTCGTCTTGGTTCTTCTCCGCATGGGCGATTTTCTTCCAATCGGGTTCGTGGAGTTGGACTGGCCAAAGGAGGAGAGGGAAGGCTTTGGGAAGTTGTTCCTCGTCGTTCTTGGGTCTACAAGGGTAACGAGACCCCATCGCTGTTTGATTGCGTTAGAGTTGTCGATTCCATGTTTTTGTTTGTATCGCGTAATTTCTGTTAGTAGATCGGTTCTGTACAGTAGGTTGCAACTCGGTTTTGGGTGCCTTAGAGGCAGAATTGGATGATTTCGCCTTCTAGAGTTTTGTTCCTTATTTCATTAGCTTTCTTTTGGCACCTGGATCACAATTTTTCACCCAGTAGATTAAAAGTTATGGCTGTTTTACTACACGTTGGTCTGTCTGTCAAATCTGATGGGTATAGTCGGTTGCACCTAGGTTTTGATCTAGTTAGAGTCAGAATCAGGTCGGCCACCCAACTAGGTTTTTGAAGATAATTTCATCATGTTTCCAGGCTGTAAAAATCACTTTATTTGGATCAGTGGTTTAAAAGTTATAGCATTTGCTTTAGGGCTGTTCAGATTTCTGGGCAGACTGCAGTTGTAGTTTTTCAATGGATGGTTAGACCTCTGTAATGGCCGAATTAGAGTTTACCATCAACTAGAGTTTTGTAGCCTGTTAAGTTAAGAAAATTTGAGCACTGGTTTCAGGTCTTTTGGACTTACGGTTTTTTATTGGTGAATTTTCTAGTAAAACTGCCAGATTGGGGTTAATTGAAATAGTTGGGTGGATTGATCAAATTGAACTTTATTTTGGTTAGTTTGGTTAGAGATTGAGGGAGGACACGTGTAGCATTGCCATATTCGTTGCCCTCATTTCGATTATATTTTATTGTAGGCGGTGAAGCGGTGAGTGGAGGGGTATCACAATTACCTCCCAACCCGTTGCAGCGCGGCAGGCAAGTAATTTGTATTCCATGTTTGATGTCACGTATGATGTGTGAATGAATGTTTGCATTTGTTCGTATATATAGATGAATGCCATGTGTTCTTTTCATTTATGAATACTATTCCATAATGACATGTGATCATCATGACATGCATACAATATTTTGGTAAGACCCATCAATTCCAGTATGGGCACTTGAAATCCCATCAATTCCAAGATGGGTACGTGAGTCCACCATTCCAATGTGGGCCACGTTACGTGAGTCCACCATTCCAATGTGGGCCACGTTGGACAGTCGTACGAAACGTTCTTCATACGAATACTTTAAGTGAACACCGACGGGTGCTTCACTCGCTATACCGGTATATGCTACAATATGTCCATTTCCTTCAATGCACCATTCCACTTCATTCATTCATACATTCGTTTCCAGTATATGTTCAAATTGTGTTTGTGATATATGGCTCATTGTATGTTTGATTGTTACATACAGTTACTTGCTGAGTCTATTGGCTCATTCTTGCTTTATTGTCTTAATTAGGTAAATGACAAGGAAGAAGGATCTTGTGGAGGGTAGTTCATCACGATGCACTCATTATCATTTATCAAACAAATTGAGGACTTTTATTGTCATTAATTATGATTTGTGTTGCATTGTAATAAGCCAACATGGCCTTGTTTACTTATCTTGCTGAACTGTTTACTTCCCTTTCATTGATTAAGACTTGAGGATGAATGCTTGATTCCATATATCCTTAATACTTGCTTCATAATATCATGCGATTTAATGTTATTCCCTTGAAGAGTAGTGTTTGTAGGTGACATCTTGACTTCCTTATAGTCAGGGTGTTACAGTTGGTATCAGAGCGGGCTTCAGGTCCGTGGTAATAATATTAAAATGACACACTGTGCACAATAGGAAGGGTTGGGTAAACCATTGTTTTTCCGCAATTGCTTGGTTTTGTCCCAATTAATTTGTTTGTCAGTTCGTTGAGCTATGTATCTGATTTCCTTTCTGTTGTGTTGTTCATAGATGGCTAGAGGTAGAGGTAGTGGTCGTGGTCGTCCACCGACCCGTAATGGTGGTCGTGGCCGCGTCCGCGACTACATCGTCTTCGCTCGAGGGGTTGGTGGTGCTTTGATCTTGAGGAGATTGCCTCATTGCGCCTCGGTTCTTGAGCCACCGCCGCAGCCACGATCTCATTCGACCTTATTAAGGGAGAATCAACAACTCCGCCAACAATTGCGGCGGCCATTCTGCATTCGCTGCCGGTGGCGGAACACATTCTTCTTCTTTGTTCCACCCGAGGCTAGGATGAGCCTCCGTGAGTGGATGTCGCCGTCTGGACACATTTGTGGAGCGGTACACCGGTTCAGCCGCGGATGGTTGAGGTACATGGGCGTCGATTTGGAGCCTTAGAGTCGCATCCGCGCAGAAGCGCGATTTGTGGCCTTCGGTGAAGGGGCGGCCGATATCTGGTGGGAAGGGGTCCTGTCTTCCAGGACTCCAGCTCAAGGTCTTGTTACTTGGGAGGTTTTTGTGGAGAGGTTCCGGACACGCTTTATCTCGACTCCTTCATCGAGAAGATGGAGCAATCACTCGACCTATGTGCAAGGAAAATGTCGATATCGAGTATGAGGCGGATTTAACAAACTGTGCGCTTTGTCCCAGTGTGGCAAGTGATGATAAGGAGAAGGCTAAGAGGTTCGTGGGGCCTCAATCAGAGTATCGCCCGATTCGGGAGCAACAGTCTCACGTGACTTTAGCTCGGTGGTTGAGCGAGCTAGAGGATGGAGTTGGAAAGAGCTCCTTCTTCGCAAGGGCATGTTGCTAGTGGTTCTGTTGCTTCTGGTGGTTCTGGCAGTGGCCAGAAGCGGAGTTTCGGTGGTGGTGGTGGGTCTTTTCAGCGACCCGCTGCTAAGAGGTTTCACAAGAACCAACCCTCCGTCTGTTCGCGATGGCGGTCTTCTTCTTGGCGCCACGTTCTTCATCTTTCGCCTACGATTGCGTCTGTTCGAGTCGGGGCATGAAGTGTTTTGGTGTGGTAGCGGGCATCGAGCTTCAGAATGTTCCTTCAAGGGAACATGCCAGCAGTGTGGTCGAGAGGGCCACAAGTCCTCAGTGTGCAAGCAAAATCCAGCTAGTATCATCAAATGGGAAGCCGTTCCAGCAGCTTCTTCCTCCAGCTTCCACAGAGGTTGATTCGGACTCGGCGGCAGTTCCGCACCACAGTACCCTCCGGCTTGGGGTCCACTGCGGCTTTCACTCGGCGCCTCCTGCGAGGTTCTATTGGAATCCCGCACCATCGCCCCTCCGTCGTTTGTTCCTTGGTAATTTGTTTCCGGCTTTCCGACGCAGAGTGTTGGTGCGTCTTCTGCCGGTGCATCGGGGGTCACGCCATGCCCACCCTCGAGACCTTGGGACGTCTGATGTGGTGGCAGTACTTTACTTGTTGATTCGCATGATGCCTTTGTCTTTGTTTGATTCGGGGCTACTTACTCGTTCGTGTCTTTGGAGTTTGTTAGAAAAGTGGGTTTGAGTTTTGACTTATTTCGAGTCGGTGGTAGTCGGCTCCCGGAGGACTTATTTCTAGCTCTACCGTCTGTCCGGTTGTTCTATTCGATAGATGATGAGGTTTTCACTGCGAATCTTATGGTTATTCAATTGGCACCATTCGATGTTATCACAGGTATGGGTGGTTATTCCAATACCGTGCCAAGATTTGTTGTTTCGGAAGGCGGTGACCTTGCTAGCTCCTTAGGTGAAGAACCGGTATTCCAGGCAGCGCACCGTCGATTCGATTTTGTCTTGGCTAATCTATTCCTAGCCGTCGTGCATCGACCATCGGATTACTTTGCTCCTCAATGAAAAGACCGATTCTTTGCGGCGTATTGAGGAGATTCAGTTGTGAAGGAGTTTTCCGATGTCTTTCCTATAGAACTTCGGAATGCCTCCGGTGAGGAAAGTGGAGTTCGGATTGATCTTGTTAGGGAACTCGGCCGTTGTCCAAGTCTCCTTACCGTTTGGCTCGGCCATTTCGGAGGAATTGAAGAAACAATTGGACGACCTTTGTCCAAAGGTATGATTCAATGGGCGTTCGCCTTGGGGCGCTGTTCTCTTTATTAAAAAGAAAGATGGCGGTGGCGTATGTGCATAGATTATCGGGCGCTTAATCAGCGACGGTGAAGAACAAGTATCCTTTGCCTCGCATTGATGACCTTTTCGACCGGTTGAAAGGAGCTAAGATATTTTCTAAGATTGATCTCGATCGGGTTATAATCGATTCGAGTTCGTGAGCGGGATATTGAGAAAGCGGCTTTCTCGAGGTATGGTCATTTTGAGTATAAGGTTATGTCTTTTGGACTAACGAATGCTCTGCGATTTTCATGGAAGCCATGAATAAGTATCTTTGCATCAATACCTTGATGATTTCGTTGTGGTATTCATAGATGATATCTTGATTTATTCCAAGACAGAGGAGGATCACACCCACCATTTGCGGTTGGTCTTGAAACTTTAGAGAGAATCAATTCTATGCCAAGTGAAGAAATGTGAGTTCGGATTTACGAAGTTGGATTTTTGGGTCACGTTTTTAATCGGAGGGTATTTGATTGATCCTAGTAAGATTTCGGCGGTGGTTGAGTGGAAGAGACCAACCAATGTTAAAGAAGTAAGGAGTTTTACGGGTTTAGTGGCTATTACCGGCGGTTTGTGGAGGTTTTTCAACCATTGCTAAACCGATGTCGATTGACACGAAAGGTGTTAGGTTCGATGGTCCGACGCTTGTGGCGCAGCTTTTGCACTTTGAAAGATAGATTGGTGATCGCTCCAATTCTTACTCTTCACGAGCACAGGAAGAGATTCACTATCTATTCGAGATCGTCCATAGTTGGACTTGGTTGTGTACTCATGCGGGATGGTAAAGTGATTGCCTATGCATCGAGGCAGTGAAGAAGCATGAGCAATTATCCCACCCATGATCTAGAGCTTGCGTGATGATTCATGCTTTGAAGATCTGGCGTCATTATTTGTATGGCGAATCTTGTGATGTGTTCACCGACCACAAGAGCACGAAATACATCTTTACCCGAAGGACTTGAACTTGAGGCAGAGGAGATGGCTAGAGTTGATCAAGGACTATGATCTTACTATTGATACCATCCGGCAAGGCTAATGTAGTAGCCGATGCCTTGAGTCGCAAGGCGACACCTCCTATCCTCGATTGTCTTATTGCTGATTTTGGCGTATGGATATTTCTTTACGCTGCGGGTACCGCATGCATCGAGACTCGATTGATTTTAGAGTCGACCCTTCCGGATCGGTGCGTAGTAGCAACAAACAAGATCGGATGTTCCAACGAGTGAGGAAGCGTATTGCGAGGGCAAGCGTGGCCGCCGGTGTGGACAAATTTGATTCTTTGCGATTTAAAGGCGCCTTTGTGTGCCACAGAGTCTCGAGTTAAATTGGAGATTTTGAAGGAGGCCCATCGTACTCCTTATACCGTACATCTGGGAGACCAAGATGTACAAAGATTTAAAGAAAAGTTTACGGTGAAGCGGATGAAAATTGATATCGCACAAGATGTGGCTTCTTGTGGGGTGTGCCACGGTAAAGGTGAGCACAAGCGACCAGCAGGATCATTGCAACCCTTGGAGGTACCGGTTTGGCCATGGGACGATATATCTATGGATTTTGTGGTTGGTTTACCTCGCTTTCGGCGAGGAAAGGATGCTATTTGGGTAATTGTGGACCGGTTCGGTAAGTCCGCACATTTCATTCTGTTCGTACAACCAATTGACAGCGATTTGGCTCCTCTTTATGTACGAGAAATTGTGCGTTTGCGGAGTGCCAAAGACCATTGTTTCGACCGAGACGCCAAGTTTGTTTCAAATTCAGGAAAGTTTGCGAGTGCCTTGGGCACACAACCGTCTTAGCGACCTTTCATCCCAGACAGATGGGCGATCGAGCGCACCATTCGGACTTTAGAAGACATGCTCGGTGTTGTGTTTTATCACGGAAAGGTAATTGGGAAGAGCATTTAGCCTTGGCGAGTTTGCTTATAACAACGATTATCATTCCAAGATTCGAGCCGCACCATACGAGGTTCTCTATGGGCGTAAGTGCGAGTCCCGTTGTCTTTGGGATGAGGTTGGAGAGCGGGCGATCTTGGGTCCCGATCGGGTTCGCAGACGATGGCTAGAGTGGCGAGGTTAAGCGAATTTGTTGGTGCGCCAGAGCCGATGAGAAGAGCTACGCGGATGTCGAGGCGAGATTTGGAATTCGAGGTGGGAGCGAAGTTACTTGAGAGTATCGCCATCTAAAGGCGTAGTGCGTTTGGCACCAAAGGAAAGCTTAGTCCAAGGTATGTTGGACCCTTCCCAATCGTGGCACAATTGGGAAGCTAGCTTATCGCTTAGACCTTCTGATTCTATGAGTGGGGTTCTAGCGTGTTCCATATTTCGATGCTTAGAAAGTTTCGAGAGACCCGGATCATGTCATTCCTTTGGAGCCTTTGATTGTCGAGGCAAGACCTTACCTTGAGTCCGGCGGTGAAGATATTGGAAGAATCGAGCGGGTTACGAGGAATAAGACCACAAGTATGTCAAAGTTCTTTGGTCGCATCGGAGAGAGAGGCCACTTGGGAGTTGGAGTCCCGCTGAGAGAGCAATACCCGACCTGCTTGTTCAAGGTAAATTGTTTAAGTTGTAATTTCCAGTATTTATTTCTTTCTGTTGGATCGTTGTTTAGATTCGAGGTCGAATCCTGTTAAGGGGGGTAGACTGTAATACTCCGGAAATGGATCGGTAGAAAGAAAGAGGTCGGAGAGAGCGAAAGAAATCGTTTCAATGAAAAATCCTATTTGTCGGGGGGGTATATGTTAATATCAGGCAACTTTGGGCGCGATTCGCGACCAGAGGCCCATTAGTGGGCGGCCAGCCCACCTAGGGGCCGGCCAAGGGGGGGAGTACCCTTTTCCCCCAAACCCTATTTCCTCCCCTTTCCTCCCCCAAGCCGCCTCTCCTCCCCTTGTGCCGCCCCCTCCCTTCCTCCCCTCCTCCTAGGCGCCTCCCTCACCATTGGTGGCTGCCATTGGAGATCCCCGGAGCTGCACCCCCGGCCTTCCAAGTGTTCGTCTTCGGTTCTTCCTCCGCCGGGCGATTTTCTTCCAATCGGGTTCGTGGAGTTGGACTGGCCAAAGGAGGAGAGGGGAAGGCTTTGGGAAGTTGTTCCTCGTCGTTCTTCGGGTCTACAAGGGTAACGAGAGACCCCATCGCTGTTTGATTGCGTTAGAGTTGTCGATTCCATGTTTTTGTTTGTATCGCGTAATTTCTGTTAGTAGATCGGTTCTGTACAGTAGGTTGCAACTCGGTTTTGGGTGCCTTAGAGGCAGAATTGGATGATTTCGCCTTCTAGAGTTTTGTTCCTTATTTCATTAGCTTTCTTTTGGCACCTGGATCACAATTTTTCACCCAGTAGATTAAAAGTTATGGCTGTTTTACTACACGTTGGTCTGTCTGTCAAATCTGATGGGTATAGTCGGTTGCACCTAGGTTTTGATCTAGTTAGAGTCAGAATCAGGTCGGCCACCCAACTAGGTTTTTGAAGATAATTTCATCATGTTTCCAGGCTGTAAAAATCACTTTATTTGGATCAGTGGTTTAAAAGTTATAGCATTTTCTTTAGGGCTGTTCAGATTTCTGGGCAGACTGCAGTTGTAGTTTTTCAATGGATGGTTAGACCTCTGTAATGGCCGAATTAGAGTTTACCATCAACTAGAGTTTTGTAGCCTGTTAAGTTAAGAAAATTTGAGCACTGGTTTCAGGTCTTTTGGACTTACGGTTTTTTATTGGTGAATTTTCTAGTAAAACTGCCAGATTGGGGTTAATTGAAATAGTTGGGTGGATTGATCAAATTGAACTTTATTTTGGTTAGTTTGGTTAGAGATTGAGGAGGACACGTGTAGCATTGCCATATTCGTTGCCCTCATTTCGATTATATTTTATTGTAGGCGGTGAAGCGGTGAGTGGAGGGTATCACAATTACCTCCCAACCCGTTCTTGTAGTGGCGAGTAAGTAATTTGTATTCCATGTTTGATGTCACGTATGATGTGTGAATGAATGTTTGCATTTGTTCGTATATATAGATGAATGCCATGTGTTCTTTTCATTTATGAATACTATTCCATAATGACATGTGATCATCATGACATGCATACAATATTTTGGTAAGACCCATCAATTCCAAAGATGGGCACTTGAAATCCCATCAATTCCAAGATGGGTACGTGAGTCCACCATTCCAATGTGGGCCACGTTACGTGAGTCCACCATTCCAATGTGGGCCACGTTGGACGATCGTCTGAACGTTCTTCATACGAATACTTTAAGTGAACACCGACGGTGCTTCACTCGCTATACCGTATATGCTACAATATGTCCATTTCCTTCAATGCACCATTCCACTTCATTCATTCATACATTCGTTTCAGTATATGTTCAAATTGTGTTTGTGATATATGGCTCATTGTATGTTTGATTGTTACATACAGTTACTTGCTGAGTCTATTGGCTCATTCTTGCTTTATTGTCTTAATTAGGTAAATGACAAGGAAGAAGGATCTTGTGGAGGGTAGTTCATCACGATGCACTCATTATCATTTATCAAACAAATTGAGGACTTTTATTGTCATTAATTATGATTTGTGTTGCATTGTAATAAGCCAACATGGCCTTGTTTACTTATCTTGCTGAACTGTTTACTTCCCTTTCATTGATTAAGACTTGAGGATGAATGCTTGATTCCATATATCCTTAATACTTGCTTCATAATATCATGCGATTTAATGTTATTCCCTTGAAGAGTAGTGTTTGTAGGTGACATCTTGACTTCCTTATAGTCAGGGTGTTACATTGTTGCCACCAACTAGAGGCATAGTCCGTAAAAAACAAAGTGGCCACTCTCACTTCCTTGGCTTCTGATTCGAACTTTTGGGATTCAAGCTCGAACTCCATGTTTTGTACCCACTCAAGATACTCCTCTGGATCATTACTACCATAGAATGGAAGATATGTATACTCGCGATCTGCCATTGTTAGCAGCAAAGCAAAGAATATATATGTAGGTGTATGTGTATATGTAGAGGTCACACAACTCACAATCATAACAAGGTGAAGTTTCTTTACCGTTCCGATAGGAATTAAGATCAACAATACTTACACTTCAGGGCAGCAGGAACCACAAGGTGATGTGTGAGCGAATTTCAAGAGCAAGTCAAAGCACGACAACGGGTGTTTTTGTGGAGTTTGGTATGGATACCTACTTAATTTGAAAATTCTAAGTATTGTAAGGCTAAGTAAATATCCAAACTAGAATTCAATGCCTAGTTGCCGATCACAAAGATATAAGTGAAAATCAAAACAACTCACACACAAAGATATTGGAACTTAGTGCAATCAAGGAATGAGCTATGTAAGATATAAGTGAAGAACAAAATAGCTCGTATTGCATAAGTTATAGAAAGACGCTAGCTAGTTGCAAATAATGAAACTAGGGCACAAGATTGCACAAAATATTGATATTCTAACAATTGAATCTAGAATGAGTGGGGATTTTCGCTCAAGTTTATGGTTCGGCTATGCGCTTTCTTTTTCCTTTTCTCTTTTTTTCTTTTCTTTTTTTTCCTTCTTTCTTTTTTTCTTCTTCTCTTTTTCCTTCTTTTTTTTGAACTATTGCCAAAATTCTTGTTCTACCAAAAATGAGCAAAAAATCTTTCCCACCTTTTGATCTTTGAACAATTGCAAGAACACAAATATTAATATGCAGCCCTAAGCAACGATTTAGCTAGTCTTAAATAGGTTCAAAGTATTCACAAAATATTGAAAGGTTCACAAAGGATAAATTGATGTCTCACTTCTTTTTGTTTTTTTATAGACACGACTAAAAAAAATCAAACTAGGCTCAAATAAAATCAACGCAAAAGAATTCAAGATCAACAAACTAAACTTGATTCTAATGGACAAAAACTTAACAAAACTCACTAGAATAACAAATTAAATACTACAATTTGAAAGAATTTTTTGTATGGCTTTTTCGTGTATAGGGAAAAAAAATTTAGATAACTGGATAAAGATCCTACCGAGTCAACGGAGCTCTGATACCACCTGATGCGGGGTGCCCGATCTTCTCGACGTAGGACCTCTCGATAACTTGTGTACTCGACGAACCACGGTGATCCCCGCGCCAATGCACGGACTTGCAACTCTATGGAAATTCGCCCAAACACACACTTGATTGGATCCTCACGACCAAGCGAAGATCGTCGAACCCTCAATTCCCAACGGAAAAGCAAGAACGACCCCTTGTTCTCAATGCCCAATTCCCTCTGTTTTGGCTATAAGCACAACAGGGGAATCAAGCAAAAGCTTTGAAAATATATTAAACGTGGTCTGAGGTTACAATGGGGGTCTACCCCTCTATATATAGTGCCCCTTCTCCTCCTCATGGCTGGCCAAGAGGCCCTACTCCTATGCTAATTCGGATTTAGAGTCCTACTCCAATTCCGACACATTCCAAAACAGAAAAGGAAACTCTGATTTTACAACCGTCATATTGTTTCGGTCATATCTTTTGATACAGGACGAATTTCGGAGTGAGGGAGAATCCGTTGGATCGGGCTTGAAGTTAGCTTTCCAACAAGCCCAAAAACACTCAAATCCGACTTCGTATGAGAAAGTTATGACCTTTTTACTCCGGACTGTCCTGCTGATTCCGAATCCGAATTTGAGGCTGATTCCGAATCCGAATTGAATTCTGAGTTGATTCCGAATTTGAATTTGGTTGGGCTTGTGGAAGTTTCGAATTTGACTTGGATTCTTGGGCTTCTCTCCCCTTGCTTGTCTCTCACGAGCTTCTCCTCCATTGTGACGGCCTTTCTTCAAGAACAGCCTCATATCCTTCATCTCCGTTCATTATTGAATCTTCCAATCTGAGCATAAGCAAAATACTAGTTTTAGGTAGTATGAAATTCTCAACTAATTTAAAAGGAAATTCAGTGAACAGATTCACCTGTTGGATAAGCTTCTCTTGTTTTTCAACTCTCTTAGCAAGCTCATGTTGTTCTGAGGTATTTAATGAATTGAAAATATTATATGAAACAACATAGCTAAGGATGTCCGCATTAGTACAGATAAGAAATTGAACCACAATGGAGACAATGAAGTTTTTCCTGTGGTATCAAGACTTGCCGGTCTTCATTAGTCCACGTTCAGAAAGCTTGAACAAATCAAGCTGGCTCCATGAATTGAGCCTCACCCTCGATCACTATAGTTGCTCTTCCTCCGCTCCGGAGTTGGTGAGCACCACACCAATCACAACCCTTACCGGGTCACTTCACAAGCTTCTTGAAGTGATCACCGCGTAGCTTCTCCAAGCCGTCTAGGTTCCGGCAAGCACCGAGAGTAATAAATCACAGCGTTTGCTTGAAGACTATCAAGTGCCAAAAGATCAACTAATGAATGCTATGCAAATGAGTAGAAGCGAGAGCACCAAAGCCTCAAGAGTATTCAATATGGCCAAAGGTTCCTACCTTGGTGCAGGTGGGGATGTATTTATAGCCCCCAACCACAAAACAAGCCGTTACGACAGCATTCCTGAAAAAAAAATCATGATTTGCGGTAGTACCGCTATTGAAAACCTGGTACTACCGATCTTCAGCTCAGCGGTCGAAAAAATAGTATTTAATGCTCTGAACTAGCTGTTACACATAAAGTTGTGGCACTACAGCCAACTAAAAATTGGTACTACCGTATCGCGGTCGTACCGCTCGGCTAGAACGGAGCTACCGTTTTCTAGAGCTCAAGAATTCTCAAAAACACCTTCTCTGGAAAACTCATACCGCCAAGTAAACTTCGGTAGTACCGCACTCCGGTAGTACTGCTCAGGGATTTGCAGTCATACCGATCCAAGGGAGATCAAAACTATCAAAAATATGCACTCTGTAATATACGTACCGCCATGTATTTTTTGGTACTACCAACCTGCGGTAGTACCACAACTAAAATGCGGTTATTCCATTTTTTAGAGATTAGCAAACCACTTGAAAACACACTTTCTAGAAAATATGTACCGCCATATAGATATCGGTACTACCTGATGAACCCTAAGGTTTAATTTGTTGGCCCGATCTTTCGATGAGAACGATAAGTCCGGTAGGCGTCGCTCAACTCTGACGATCTCGGCTGCGAACACGCAAGGCTCGAAACCACGCAATCGCTGAACTGATTGACAAGTCGTTATCAACCGTGCACGAATACCGGTTGACGACCACTTAAGGTCGATTCACGCATACACCGAAGAAGCACGCAAGAACAAGATAAAGCAATCTAAAATTGCAAATAAAGATTGAAATATTGAAATTGGGATTTCGAAAGCAGTATTATGGTTGGTCTAGTCGACACAAGCCAATACACGAAGTTGCAACAAGGCTAACTTTTAACTAAACAAAATCCAAGAAAACTAGAGGGGTGTGAACTCCTTAAATATGGAATAAGGAGCCACAAAACTAAATGAACCAGCGGAGTGGTACTAAATTCCACGGCTTACTATTCACAACCACACCCCCGGGTGGGCCGCAGGCAGATGGGCCAAGTCCAGTATGATTACAAAGCCCAGGTTGGCCCAAACAAGTGATATAACGTCTTCTTTTGATGATTACGATCAGTCCAGAAGGAATTTGGAGGTGAGGCTGGATCCGTTGGAAAGGTCTCGGAATAAGCTTTCCAACAAGCCCAAGATCACCCGAATCGGATTTCGTTTGCAAAAGTTACACCTGTTTTATGTTGGTGCTATCAGGTTGATTCCGAACTGATCTGACCAAAAAGTATCCAGCTTGAACTCCTGCTTGGCACATGTAGTAGCACCATGGTATATACACATAGTACCATGGTATGTAGACGTAGTACCATGGCATGTAGACGTAGCTCGATCTAATTGGGTAATATGGCATTGCATTAGCCAAAAGTCCAATTAGAGAAGATGTTGGTGAAGTAAAGGAAGTAGAGGATGCAGTGCAGCAGGTTGAAGCAGTGCTTGTATGCTTAGGGTCGATGTCCTCATCATCCTCCCTTTCTTGAATTTGAGTCGTCCTCGACTCATTCGTTTTCCCCAAGTCATCACTCTCCTGGAAAAGATTAGTAGCAATAGGAGGCAAAGAAACATGCACTTCTTCTAATGGACACTGAGATTCTTTGCAAATCATAGTATGACATTCAGATTCATGTTTTTCCATATCAATGCAATTAGATTTTGTAGCTAACATAACAGGAGCTTTCAATTTAATTTCACTTGGAGCTATAATCTTATGATCATCTTTTGTGTTCTCCGTACTTGTTCTCTCATATCTTTCTAATTCATCCTGTAATATGGGAGCAGGAGACATTGGAAGTAAAGTGATTTTTCTTTCTTTATATGTGAAAGTATAATGATTAGATCTACCATGATGTTCAGTATATCTATCATATTGCCAAGGTCTACTTAATAATAATGAGCATGCTTGCATAGGTACGACATCACAATCAACATAGTCATGATATGATCCAATAGAAAAATGTACGCGCACAAGTTTAGTCACCTTCAACTTACCACAAGAATTCAGCCATTGAATGTAGTAAGGATGAGGGTGTGGTGTTGTGGTCAAGCCAAGCTTCTCGACTATGTCTATGCTAGCAAGGTTGTTGCAACTTTCGCCATCAATGATGACTCTACATAAATGTTCCTTGATGACGAACTTGGATTGAAACAAAATACGACGTTGATTTTGTTCAGCAAGCTCCATTTGGGCACTTAGCACACGCTGGACAACTAAGCTTTGGTACATGTCAGAGGCCTCATGGTTTATATGTTCTTCCTCAGTTTCATCACCTGCATTGTTAGCTGCAACCAAAACTTATTCTTCCTCAATATCGCTAGCTGAAGTGTACTCACCATTGTCCTTAATAAGTAAAGCTCGCTGACTTGGGCAATCACGCATCAAGTGCCTAAATCCTTTGCAACGGTGACATTGTACATCTCTAGATCGCCCTGTCGAAGCAACGGACGAAGCACTTTTTGTAAGGACTTGTACCTCTGTTGATTTTCTTGCATTAGGGACATGCACAGGAGTGGAAGGGGCAGAAGGGGGCACACGGCTTGAGGAGGGTGCTACGTGTTGTTGCTGACTTGGCCGACCTGCAAAAGATCCTCCAAAATTACCCTTAGGGCGAGACTATCGACCCTGCACTTCTCTTTCAGCTTTGCAAGCAAGATGGAACAAACGAGTGATAGAATTATATTCTTTATAATCAAGTATGCCTTAAATTTCTCGGTTTAAACCTCCTAAAAATCTAGCCATCTTAGCATCTTCAGTTTCATCTAAACCACAACGCAATAAACCAGTTTGCAATTCTTGATAATAATCCTCTACAGAACTACTACCTTGTCTTAAACGTTGTAATTTATTCAGCAAATCACGAGAATAATATGAAGGTACAAATCTATGTCTCATTGCTCTTTTCAAAGCATTCCATGTTCTAGGTATGTCCTGATGAGTACGACCATATTCACTCCACCAAATAGATGCAAAATCAGAAAAGTCACTAGTAGCAGCTCTAACTTTCTTATCTTCAGGGAATTCATGACAAGCAAATTTTTGTTCTACAGTAAGCCCCCATGTGAGATAAGCATCAGGATCATATTTTCCAGCAAAAGAAGGCATAGTGAATTTAATTTTACCAAATGCATTATTATGGTCACGTACCTCACGTTGATTTTGTCCCATACCTTGACGATTATGACGAAGGCGACGATGGTTACGATCATTGTGCATATTGGCTCCATCTGTTTCCGTATCAGCAGTGTAATTGTTCACATCTTCTTCTTCCACCTCATCTGCCCAAGAGCGGACCGCAGGTGGTGTGCGCGCGAGGGAGGTGGTGCTTGCGCAGCGGAGGGTCCTCCACTCTTGGCTCATGATCATGGGTCCTGTTGTCAGCAAGTAGCTGACGCTCAAGGAGCGCAACGCGTGTGTGGAGCGCCACGAGATTGTCATTGATCTTATCCAAGGCATCGCGAACACTCTCACCGAGCGAGTACTCAATGTGATGCACGAGCTCTCTCGTGCGTGGTGTGAAAGATCCCTCACCAGTATGCCCCAAAGAGTGGTTGTTATTGTCTACACCATGTGTAGATCCATGTGACTCTGTCATTGTTAGTAGAAAACAAAGATTAATCACAGTATATATGTCCCTATGAACTACTAGGTTCTGGAGTTTCACAAGTCACTCACACTCAAGCTTATACCCAGTTCTTACCAATGCAGCAAGGAAGTGGTACAACCAGTGGCTGGTTCGTGATACTCTCAATTGTGATCAGCCAAACGATTGCGAGGAACGGCACCTGCTGAGTTAGTAGGAAGTGGAGCTCGGAAGGCTAGTATGTAGCAAATGAATATAAATTATTCAATTCAGCATGCAAAGTTGAAAAGCAGTCCAAAGTACTAGTCACAAGTGTGGATCCTAGTCTAATCAAAGTTTAGCTAAGCAAAGCCCCACTAAGAGATGTGTATGTACGCACACGCAAAGATAAATGTGACTTGATGTAAGCAATGAAAAACCTCACAACAAGTGCTAGGAGAGACACTAACCAACTACTCAAACTTCTTTGTAGGGCACAAGATGGTTCACACGATGTAGAGCACAAAACCAGAATAACATGCAGCGTAAACAACCCTTTAGTTTAAGCAGAAAATAATAGTTAGTCTCGAGAGATAAAAAAATAAAGTTTTATATGGCTTATATATACTCGTTTGAAAGGTTTCGATGAGATCTACAACTTTGCAGCTGAGACGAACCCCAAATTCTGAAGGGAAGACTGAAAGAAACGGCAAAAACCGAAACCGAAAACGAAAACTTGTGACGCGGATTCGGAGCCGAAAATGACCGATTTTGGGTTCCCTGGAGGTAGACTAGTGCATTAAGTGGAAAGTATGCGACTCGTTGTTAGATTTCCAACGAGTCCAAGAACGTTTAAATCGGACACAATATACAAAAGTTATACCCGTTTTACTGAAGGTCTCTCGTAAACGGAATCGTACTCGGACTGGAAACCGACTCGGTTTCAATCTTTAAATTGCTATATCTTTTGATTCCGTGGGCTAATCTTGCTTAAATTTTTTATGCAAGCTTGTGGCTATATGTAGAAGGGCTCCACCAATTTTCACTGGTTTTTGGTGTAAGATTGTTTTTTTTCAACCACGGCTTTTGTTTTGTGTGGCGGCCTCTTTCCCCTTCTACTATTTTTCCGGCCCTAGGGTTTTCCGCGAGTCGCTAAAAAAACAGCAAAGTGTTCTCTCTTTTTTTGGGGCAGGTTAGAGGAGTTCTAACCCACGAATGTTATGTTTAGATGTAAAAACTATGAACCCTAAAACAACGATCAAGCGACGCGAAGGAAAAATACTAGAAGCAATCTAGACAACGACCAACTAGACAATAACTAGAGCTAAAGATCAGCAACTAGACATGACAATGCAACCAAAGATTCAACAAGCAAACTGAAAAGAAAAAAATTGCAAAGGCTCAAGGGGCTCGGTATGGATGATAGATGTAATTTTATTTTTGGGTAATTTTCTGGACTCTAGGTATGAAAAATGAATCTACTACTAGAAAACAGGAAACTCTCACCGAAGAACTGTAGCTCTGATACCACCTGATGAACCCTAAGGTTTGATTTGTTGGCCCGATCTTTCGATGAGAACGATAAGTCCGGTAGGCGTCACTCAACTCTGACGATCTCGGCTACGAACACGCAAGGCTCGAAACCACGCAATCGCTAAACTGATTGACAAGTCGTTATCAACCGTGCACGAATACCCGGTTGACCTGACCACGAAGGTCGATTCCTGTATACACCAAAGAAGCACGCAAGAACAAGATAAAGCAATCTAAAATTGTAAATAAAGATTGAAATATTGAAATTGGAATTTCGAAAGCGGTATTATGATTGGTCTAGTCGACACAAGCCAATACACGAAGTTCCAACAAGGCTAACTTTTAACTAAACAAAATCCAAGAAAACTAGAGGGGGTGAGAACTCCTTAAATAGGGAACAAGGAGCCACAAAACTAAATGAACAGTGGGGTGGTACTAAAGGCCGTGGGTTACTGTTCATGTGAATAGTAACCACACCCCTGGTGGGCCGCAGGCAGATGGGCCAAGTTCAGTATGATTTCAAAGCCCAGGTTGGCCCAAATAAGTGATATAACACCTTCTTTTGATGATTACGATTAGTCTAGAAGGAATTTGGAGATGAGGCTGGATTCGTTGGAAAGGTCTCAAAATAAGCTTTCCAACAAGCCCAAGATCACACAAATCAGATTTCGTTTGCAAAAGTTACACATATTTTATGTTGGTCTTTGTCGTTGATTCGAACCGATCGACCAAAAGTATCCAGTTTGAACTCCTGCTTGGCACATGTAGTAGCACCATGGTATGTACACATAGTACCATGGCATGTAGACGTAGCACCATGGCATGTAGACGTAGCTCGATCCAATTGGGTAATATAGCATTGCATTAGCCGAAAGTCCAATTGGAGAAAATGTTGGTGAAGTAAAGGAAGTAGAGAATGCAGTGCAGCAGGTTGAAGCAGTGGTTGTATCCTTAGGGTCGATGTCCTCGTCACTACCGACTTACGGTAGTACCGTTTATCAACAACGGTCATACCGATTTTCAAAATAGTTTTTCAGAAGTTTAAATCAAGACAATGCATGAACCCTAGTTGATCATAATGGCACAAAAATAGTTCCTCAAGCTACTAGCTATGATCCCTCTTTATAGTACGACATTTATCCTATAAATCTGATCTTTTCTCCAAACACCGAGATCAATATAAACTATAAAATGATCCTTAAGCTATATGATACATTTTGTCTTGGTTCATACTGATCTTTTACCATATTCGTCTTGCCAATGACCTTATCATCAAATAATCATCGGACTTTAACCTATAACATAACTTGGCACACATGTTAGTATTTTAACATAATGTTGCCATTAATTACCAAAACCAACTATGAGGGCCTAGATACATTCAATCTCCCTCTTTTTGGTAATTGATGACAACCAAAGCAATATAAGGATATGAAAGATTTTGACATATGATTTGCAACAATTTTGAGTTGAGTTCAATGGAGATAAAAAAAGTTGTTGCAATCAAAGTCAATCAATAAAATAAAGAAACTTCCCACCTAAATATGTGCATCAAGGTTCATGAAGTGAATTTTATGCACATTTGGATTATTGGAAATTTTAACGGAGTTTCCTTTATTTATTGATTACGAGGAACAATGTTTATAAGATTATTCAAGTAATAAACAAAGATAATCAATAAAAGAAGCTTGAAATACCATTAAGCATAAACATTCAATACATCATAAAACACATTGTTCTAAAAATAGTCATAATAGTCAATAAGATACCCAAAAACCCCTAAAGCTCCCCCTAAATCTTTCAACCTAGTCTTCATTTCTTCTCCACTTTTGGCATCAAAAACCAAAAGGGATTAGTCTTGAGGAAGAGTGTTGAGGAGGCGGCAGCTAAAGTGAGCTGGGGTTGACAAGGACTGCTGAAGGGAGTGTACTTGATCGGTCAAAGCGGCAATCCTTCTGTTTGTCTCGGTTTGGGTTTCCTCCAACCTTTGTTGATTTTTCTCTAGTCTTTGCTGCTACTCTTGAATTTCCATCACAACTGAGAGAAGTGGAGCTTGATCTTCTGGAGCTGCTGCTGGAGGTTGACGAGGGATAACTACCGGCACTAGAGCCCCTTCCCTAGGCTTGTAGGCCTTGTGCACTCTGGGCCTTGCTCCTTTAAACTAAGTCACTCTTAAGATGAGTACCATAATATATGGTGCAAAGTATATTATTTCGACTTTGTTATTCTTGGAGGCATTAATCTCTCTTATGATCACATCAACTACATCAAACTTTATGCCATTCATAATATTATCAATGATGTTCCAAGCATACCCTCCAATGACATCAAAATTTTCACTCTTGGGAAAGAAGGTGTGGTTGAATATCCTGTTGACCAAATTGCCAAGGGGAGAAGGCCTCCAATCCTTTCAGGCAGAAAGTTGACATCGTCATCATAAAACTGTCTGAAAGCTGGAATTCTTAGGGCTTCTTTGTCATACAATTTTTCTTGGGTCCCCATATAAGTTCTCACAACTCTTTTAAAATCAGCATTGGATGCTCGGTATCTTTGGGTTCCCGTCATCCATATTAAGAAATCAAAGAGAATCTGACACATGTACTGCGGCATAGAATTGTCTTATGATTTTCTCATTGTAATCATTCTTTAAGGCCACAAAGTCAAGCAAACCGACATTCTGAAATGTCATATACGCTCCATCTTATTTATCAAGTGAGTTCATGTGACGCCCCGTGTCATTACCCCTAGGGTAATCACACTTAGGCACACGGATTACTATTCGTCTGCCCGGTAGAACACCGCTCCGACGAATAGCAAGCCATTTTATCAGAGTTGCGCAGCAGAACAATAAGATAGAAACTGTACATCTTTATTACAGTAGTAGCCACACAAGGCTAGGGTTCTTAGTAAAGCTATTACACAAACACAAAAGGGAGCTTCTCCGCCTCTGGAGTCTGCTCTGAACTACCGCCCTCCTACTCGTCCCACGAGTCAAAGATGACTTCCATCTCGCTCAGGTCCTCGCCGCCGGTGCCTTCTCCTCCTGCTGCTGCATCGGTACACAGAAGTCCTTCGTCCCACTCGGGATGGCTCCCGGCCGGACTAGGATCTAACAAAGGAGAATACTAACAAGGTTGAGTACAAAAAGTACTCAGCAAGCATTAATAGCAAAAGATGCACTGTATGACTGATCTCTGGTCTTTATCACATTTTCTATATCATCTCAATTCTGAAAATAAATCATTAAAACATTAGGTTGCATATTTTAATACTGAAAATACTACTAGTCACTCGGAAAGAAGAAAGACCCCCAGTGGTTCCCGTAGACTCCAATCCAACAGACTGGCATGAATTCATGATTTGTATAGCACTGCGCAGGCTTGTACCACTTTACCCATAGCTATTCTGAGCTCTCTGTGAACTGGGTCCATCGCATTTCCTTTGATGCGACTTCGAGTTCAGAATACAGAACGTTTTCCAGGTTACGTGATTAAGTCTCCACCCATTGTTTTCCGTCGGTGTCTTGAGCGCACCCAGTCCTCCACCGAGTTCCAACAATGTTGGTTGAGGCGGCTCTCATCCGTGCTCAACACTCCACCTTGGGACGGCTATCCTCCGTGCCCAACACTCCCGTTGTGGAGAACATAATTACGTAAACATGTAGCATTTTACGCACTAAAGCGGAAATGGTTGGTACGGTTTACTGAGATCGACCGAGTAAGAGTTTTGTTAGTCCTTATATTATAACCGTAGGTAAAGGGTCCCACCTCTTACCATCATCATCATCATCATAATCATCATTTTCATGCCAGGGCTTTTTACCCACATAGTAATTCTCAATCTCATCTCATCTCAGTTTCTTATCTTTCTCATCATCTCAAACCAATTTGATTTTGAGAAATAGTTTTGATGCAATACATATATGATAGAGCAATATACGGTTTACATTTAATATAACTATATTTATGTTCAAGAGGATAGCTTGCCTTTAGAGTTGTAGGAAAGGTCGGCGATGACGAATCTCTTATCGACTTCTCCCGCGGCAATTGGTTTGCCCTCTCAGAGCAAAGCGTAGTATACGAATAATATATAAATAAATACTTAGTTGAGTTTGAGTGATAATAAACGTATAAAATGCTAATACGATTCCTATGTTAGCCAAATTTTAATTTAATAAAACTTTTCGGAACCAAACCCGGTTAGCACTCTCCCGCTAAAAATCGATCTACTGCTAACTCGCTTAACAGCCGCGACGGCCTAGCTCACGCCCTAACGCTCGACAAACACTACCACCAGGCTAAACCGGTTCCTTAATCTTCTATACTCAAAACCAAACAACTAGCTTCTAACCCTAATCTCTAATCAACCGGCTAACTACTGCACTACTAAACCCTAATCTACCGGCTAATCTAACCAAACCGGCTAAACCCCTCTTTAATCCTAACCCTAACCCTAATCTAACCCTAACCTAACTCACCTACTCGGCTAAACACTTCTAACCCTAAACTAACCCCTTCCTTAATCACCCCCTAACCCTAACTACTAATCCTAACCCACCCCCTAACCCCTCTCTCTCTCACTCTCTTATCCTCTCCCTGCGCTCTGCTCTCTGCCTCTCGCGCCTCTCCCTCTCCGCCGAATCTCCCTCACTCTCTCTCGCCTTCTCTCTCGGGAACCTCCGCCGCCATCGCCTCTACCCGGCCCGCTCCGCCTCCGGGCGCCGCTCCCTGCGCCTCCTCCGGTCCAGCGCCGACTCCTTCCTCGGCTCACGGCTCGCCTCCTACGCTGCTGGCGTGGCAGGCCAGCGCCGCTGCGCTCTCCTCTCCTCGCTCACCGGTCGCTCCGCTCCCGGCCGGCTCGGCGCCTCCTCCGCTCCGACCGAACTCGGCGTGGCCCGGCCCGACTCGCACACCACCACCTCCGGTGCCCTAGGCGGCTCGGCCCGACCCGCCCTACGCGGCTCGACCTGCCAGACGCTCCCTACCTCGCCTCCTCCGGTCGGCTCGGCGTCGACGCGCGCCGCTCTCTGCCTTCTCGGCCCGGCCCGGCCGGCTCGGCCTCGGCCTCCCACGGCCGCCTTGGCTCCCAGATCTGGCCCGGCCCGGTCTACTGGTTAACCAAGGTAACCCTACTCCCTTAACCCTACTACTCGGAGATGGAAAAAGGCTGAGAGCTATACTGATGCTATTGAGGTCTGGTGATGTGTGGATGATAAGCAATGCAAACTGATTTGTGCTGGGGTTTACCTCGTGATGGATCTAGGTTGAGAGAAGGGATGGCGATCTTGGCTTGGTTGGTGCTCTCCTTCTCGCCTCCCGGCTCCCGTTGCTGGTGGTGGAAATTTGGCTTTGGTCTTCTTCTTTGCTGGTGGCTCCTCCGCTGGTGGCTCCTCCCCCTCAGGCTGCTTCTTCTTCTTCTTCTTCTTTGGCTCATTGAACCTCCTTCGGTTCTTGCCTCTGCTGATTGTGGAATGGAATGGAATGGATGGCTTGGCTTTGCTTGTTTGCCGGCTTTGTGATGCTTTGCTTGCTTTGTGGATCTGGGAAGAAGAATGGCTTCAGGGGGGAAATGTATTGCTGTGTGTTGCCGGGTGTGAATGCAGGGGCTGGCTTTGCTGGCTCTACTGGAGGGGTGAACCTGGGCTGCTGGCTTTGCAGGGGAGATGGACTGGCTGTGCTCTGCCTTTGCAAGGGGGATGCACTTCTTTATTCTTTGGGGGTGCATTTGCGCGCTTCGGAAGGGGAATGCACTTGTCTTTGGTCATGTCTTTGGCCGGGCTATCTTCTTGGTGCTAGCTGGGATGTATCTGGACTCAATCGTTTTGCGGGAGATGCATTCTTTGGTCTTTCTTTGTTTTGTTGGCTGTGCTTGAATGTTGGGCTGCTGGTTTTGCATGGGCTCGGCTAGGCGAGATGAATTGGTAATGCTGCTTTGGAATTGGTTGTCGCACCGGTGAAGCTTAGTGAGGTGTGGTTACCGGGGTTATGCACTGAGGGTTCGAATTTGGGGTTTTGGCAATTGCAAACAGTGGGTGTTGGGTTCTAATAATGCCGAATGATGAGACCCACAGAAGTGACAGATGTCGAAGGATCTTGGGTGGTCTGGATATCTTGGCGATCAAGGGGCCGACTAACTCCGGTTGGTCTGGGAATCTTGATTGCCAAGGGACCGACTACTCAGGGTACTCCGGATACTCTACTGCACTTCGGGAAATCTGACGGCCACTTTCTAAACTCCAACTTCTATACACTACTACTCACAAGAATACTCTCGACTACGATTACTAACCGATTGCTGCTTTTCTTGCGAGCGAGGAAAACGGGTCGCGAGGTGGCTCTACGGGCGGACGCTCAGAGACAAGGCGACGAGGAAGACTGCTACTACAGACGGCAAGAAGAGAAGAAACTAGGGTTTTAGTTACTTGCTGCCAAAAACATTGTAAATGCTTGTAAAACAAATGTTGTAACATCTTTTTGATGCAATGAAATGGAAATGTTTTATGTTAACAAATATGCAAATGATGCGGGTTGTCACATCCTTCCCCCCTTGGAAAAAATTTCGTCCCCAAAATTGCAATCTCTGCGGAGGGGGGTTTTTGGGCTAGGCTCGCGTAGCGCTTCTTCCTTTTTCCCACGAAGCTTTGCTGACGGGTGATCCTTCCACTGTATTTCTCTTGGGCAAAACTTCTGGTTCTTTAACTGACGGGTTACTGTCGGACTTTTTGGTGGATGCTTGCGGGAATACACCATCATACTTACTTAGAGAGCAGATGACTATTCCAATCAGTGGGTTCACTCCCAGGGATTTTTTTTCCAAAAATTCAGAATTTACAAGGCTCTACACTAGCAATGCAGAAGATACAAAGGAGTAGGTTCTTCCAACGTTTAAAAGAATAATACCTGGGGAGAGTGGAAGTAATAACGTACCCGTTATTACACCTGATGCTTCTCCAACCTGTTTGGCGGTCATGTGCGACAGGCGTGCCGGTTCTCCTCTTCCAGCTTCCTTCGTGACGAGTTGGTGGTCTTCAATCTGCTTCATATAGGTGAGTTGTGAGGGTGCTGGAGCAGGTGGCCTTGGCCTAAATGCTGGTTGTGGTGGGGTTCCAGATGTCCTCCGGGGATTGGGGCAATCAATCTTACGATGACCAAGCTCTCCACAATTGAAGCATGCACCTATGTCCCTCAGACAATCCTTCGTCATGTGGCTTCCTCTACACTTCCCACATCGAACTGCTAGGGGTACTGGTTGCTGTTGGGTTGCTGGGGTTTGAAAAGGTGGGTTGAAGGGTCGCTGCTGAGGTGGTCCATATCTTGGTGGCGGTTGCTGCGACACAAAAGAATGACGTCTAGGAGCAAATGAAGAATGGTGATCGGTCTTGGCCTTCTTCCGTCGCTCTTCGGTGAGGTTGGAGTATTCATTTTCCAGAATTATGGCTCTGTTGACTAGGTCTTGGAATTCAGTGAGTTTGTGGATGGATAGGAGCATCTTCAGATATGGCTGCATTCCATCCAGGAATTTCTCTATTTTCTTCTCCTCGGTGTCGACATCAGCTGGAGCATAGCGGGAAAGATCGTTGAACTGACTCAAATATTCCACCATCTTTTTCCCACCTTGAGTTAGAGCTCTAAATTCCCGTTTCTTCAATTCCATCCTTCCCGTAGGCACATGTGTTTCGGTGAAGCGTACCTTGAACTCAGCCCAAGTGATGGGTTGCCCACTGACACGGTTGCGGTTGTAGTTAAGCCACCAGTAGTAGCTCTTTGGTCCGGTCGGTGGTGTGACGACACCACATACTTTCTCTACATCGAACATCCCATCAGATCCAACTTCTTTTCTATCTCCACCAACCAATCACTCGCGTCCAGTGGATCAGTAGCTTTAGCAAAAGTGGTAGGGTGAGTTTGGAGAAAATCACCCAGACTAACCCCACGGGCTGGTTGAGAGGTAGTAGGTGCTACTCGAGTTAATAGAGCTTCCATAAAACGGTTTTGGTTCTCCTGGGCTTCTTTTCTGGAGTTCTCTAAGAACATGAGTACATCAGCCATTATGCCTAGGGGATCTGTTGCTCTGGTAGGTGGCTGCTGGCTGGTTCCTGGGATGGTAGTGGCTTGAGGTTGATCAGGTGCTGACTCATTGGGGTTCACTGCTGGATCCTGGGTGGACTGTCCATGCGGCAGGAGTCCCAGTCTCAATCTCAATGCACGGTCTTGACTTCCTTGGCCTTCCATCTTCCTTAACAGCTGTTGGGGTAGAGATGGAGATATTACACTTATCTGGTAGAAGGTTAACCGCGGGTGAGTTGGATTATGACATGCAGAGATAATCAAATAACATCAAGAAACAATGAGATGCAAAAAGATCCAAACCCTATACTAGCTGAGTCTTTCGTGCACAGTCACGCTTGAGATCCCGTTCTCAAGACAGCCCAAATCCACAGGTTTGGGACAGCTCAGAGCTTGCCTCTGAGTGCGAACCTATGCTACCCTGGATCCACACGCCCAGGCACGCTCGAGATCTGGCTCGAGTCCACCCAAATCACATATTTGGGACCGCCAGGTTCATTCTCGAGCACGCCTGTGATTTCGCTCCCTGGTACGCTTGAGCTACACGCCGAGTGCCACGAACCACTCGTCCGGGAAATCTGATGTGCAGAAGTGAGATAGGACACCTTGCTATAGAAGAAGAGGTAAAGAAGCTAAAGAGTATGGTCCAGACTTGCCCAAAATTGGAAAAGGAGGTCCATACCAGAGTTCTACTCCATGCCTCTAGTCCAGGCACTAGGCTCTAAACCTTATGGTACTGCACCCACAGCCTATATTTTCTATACTAGGTTGAGCTGGAATCTAACCATCTACTCGCAGAAGACAACCACACTGATCCTATGACAATAACGCGTTCCCCGCACTTTCTCGAAAGAAGAACTAACTTAAAGATGGTTCTACGTTAGCAGGAATGTCACTTTAAGAAAAGGTAAGCTTTTCAACATAATATATTTTTTGAAATGGGGTTTAGAATAGAAATTGAAATGAAGGCAAGGATCAATAAAATATTTAGTGCAATATAGCAAGCAAGAAGGGCATACTTATGGTATTGCTACAGTTTCTATTTTATTAGCGTGGCCCGATCTTATTGCTCTGATACCACCTGTGACGCCCCGTGTCATTACCCCTAGGGTAATCACACTTAGGCACACGGATTACTATTCGCCTCGCCGTGAGAACACCGCCCATTTAATAGCAAGCCATTTTATCGAGTTGTTGCGCAGAACAATAAGATAGAAACTGTACATCTTTATTACAATAGTAGCCACACAAGGCTAGGGTTCTTAGTAAAGCTATTACACAAACACAAAAGGGAGCTTCTCCGCCTCTGGAGTCTGCTCTGAACTACCGCCCTCCTACTCGTCCCACGAGTCAAAGATGGCTTCCATCTCGCCAGTCCTCGCCACGGTGCCTTCTCCTCCCTCTGTGCAGACGGTACACCAGAAGTCCTTCGTCCCACTCGGGATGGCTCCGTACGGACTAGGATCTAACAAAGGAGAATACTAACAAGGTTGAGTACAAAAAGTACTCAGCAAGCATTAATAGCAAAAGATGCACTGTATGACTGATCTCTGGTCTTTATCACATTTTCTATATCATCTCAATTCTGAAAATAAATCATTAAAATATTAGGTTGCATATTTTAATATTGAAAATACTACTAGTCACTCGGAAAGAAGAAAGACCCCCAGTGGTTCCCGTAGACTCCAATCCAAGAGACTGGCATGAATTCATGATTTGTATAGCACTGCGCAGGCTTGTACCACTTTACCCATAGCTATTCTGAGCTCTCTGTGAACTGGGTCCATCGCATTTCCTTTGATGCGACTTCTAGTTCGAATACGTAACGCTTTGTGTTACGTGATTAAGTCTCCACCCATTGTTTTCCGTCGGTGTCCTGAGCGCACCCAGTCCTCCACCGAGTTCCAACAATGTTGGTTGAGGCGGCTCTCATCCGTGCTCAACACTCCACCTTGGGACGGCTATCCTCCGTGCCCAATACTCCCGTTGTGGAGAATATAATTACGTAAACATGTAGCATTTTCTGCCCGCCGAAACGGGGAAATGGTTGGCACTGGTTTTACGGCATCTGACCGAGTAAGAGTTTTGTTAGTCCTTATATTATAACCGTAGGTAAAGGGTCCCACCTCTTACCATCATCATCATCATCATTTTCATGCCAGGGCCCTTTACCCACATAGAAATTCTCAATCTCATCTCATCTCAGTTTCTTATCTTTCTCATCATCTCAAACCAATTTGATTTTGAGAAATAGTTTTGATGCAATACATATATGATAGAAAAATATACGGTTTACATTTAATATAACTATATTTATGTTCAAGAGGATAGCTTGCCTTTAGAGTTGTAGGAAAGGTCGGCGATGACGAATCTCTTATCAGCTTCTCCTGTCGGCACTGGTTTGCCCTCTGTAGCAAAGCGGTAGCACGAATAATATATAAATAAATACTTAGTTGAGTTTGAGTGATAATAAACGTATAAAATGCTAATACGATTCCTATGTTAGCCAAATTTTAATTTAATAAAACTTTTCGGAACCAAACCCGGTTAGCACTCTCCCGCTAAAAATCGATCTACTGCTAACTCGCTTAACAGCCGCGACGGCCTAGCTCACGCCCTAACGCTCGACAAACACTACTACCAGGCTAAACCGGTTCCTTAATCTTCTATACTCAAAACCAAACAACTAGCTTCTAACCCTAATCTCTAATCAACCGGCTAACTACTTCACTACTAAACCCTAATCTACCAGCTAATCTAACCAAACCGGCTAAACCCCTCTCTAATCCTAACCCTAACCCTAATCTAACCCTAACCTAACTCACCTACTCGGCTAAACACTTCTAACCCTAAACTAACCCCTTCCTTAATCACCCCCTAACCCTAACTACTAATCCTAACCTACCCCCTAACCCCTCTCTCTCTCTCTCACTCTCTTATCCTCTCGGCGCCGGCGCTCTCACCCTCTCGCGCCTCTCCCTCTCCGCCGAATCTCCCTCACTCTCTCTCGCCTTCTCTCTCGGGAGCCTCCGCCGCCATCGCCTCTACCCGCCCGCTGGCCTCGGCGCCGCCTCCTGCGCCTCCTCCGGTCTCAAGGCTCCTTCCTCGGCACGGCTCCGCCTCCTCCTCCTACGCATGTGGGCAAGGCCAGCGCTGCGCTGCATCCTCCTCGCCTCGGCCGGCCGCCCGCTCCCGGCTGGCTCGGCGCCTCCCGCTCGACCTAACTTCGGCGCGGCCCGGCAACCCTGCACACCACCACCTCCGGTGCCCTAGGCTCGCCCGCCCGACCCGGCCCTTACGCGGCTCGACCAGACGCTTCTCTACCTCGCCTCCTCCCGGCTCGGCGTCTCGACGCCGCCGTCTCTGCCTTCTGGCCCTGCCTGCCCGGCTCGGCTCGGCCTCCCGGCCACGGGCCGCTTTGGCTCCAGATCTGCCGGCCGGCTCATCGTTAACCAAGGTAACCCTACTACTCGGAGATGGAAAAAGGCTGAGAGCTATACTGATGCTATTGAGGTCTGGTGATGTGTGGATGATAAGCAATGCAAACTGATTTGTGCTGGGGTTTACCTCGTGATGGATCTAGGTTCGGAGAAGGGATGGCAGTGCTGGCTTGGGCTGGTGCTCTCCTTCTCTCGCTCCTCGCTCTGGTTGCGTTCTTGGGCGGGCTCGGTCTTCTTCTTGCTGGTGGCTCCTCGCCCCCCAGGCTGCTTCGCTTGGGCTCGGTTGAACCTCCTTCGGTTCTTGCCTCTGCTGGTTGTGGAATGGAATGGAATGGATGGCTTGGCTTTGCTTGTTTGCCGGCTTTGTGATGCTTTGCTTGCTTTGTGCATCTGGGAAGAAGAATGGCTTCAGGGGGGGAAATGTATTGCTGTGTGTTGCCGGGTGTGAATGCAGGGGCTGGCTTTGCTAGCTCTACTGGAGGGGTGAACCTGGGCTGCTGGCTTTGCAGGGGAGATGGACTGGCTGTGCTCTGCCTTTGCAAGGGGGATGCACTTGCTGTTGCTGGGGGGTGCATTTGCTGCGGCTTCTGGAAGGGGGAATGCACTTCAGCCGGTCTTTGGTGGCCGGCTATGTCACCGGTGCTAGCCGGGATGTATCCGATCACCGCTCTTTTGGGGAGATGCATTGCTGGTCTTTGCTGTTTTGCTGGCTGTGCTTGAATGTTGGGCTGCTGGTTTTGCATGGGCTCGGCTAGGGGAGATGAATTGGTAATGCTGCTTTGGAATTGATTGCTGCACCCGGTGAAGCTTGGCTGAGGGTGTGGTTACCGGGGTTATGCACTGAGGGTTCGAATTTGGGGTTTTGGCAATTGCAAACAGTGGGTGTTGGGTTCTAATAATGCCGGATGATGAGACCCACAGGAGTGACAGATGTCGAAAGATCTTGGGTGGTCTGGATATCTTGGCGATCAAGGGGCCGACTAACTCCGCTGGTCCAGGAATCTTGATTGCCAAGGGACCGACTACTCAGGGTACTCCGGATACTCTACTGCACTTCGGGAAATCTGACGGCCACTTTCTAAACTCCAACTTCTATACACTACTACTCACAAGAATACTCTCGACTACGATTACTAACCGATTGCTGCTTTTCTTGCGAGCGAGGAAAACGGGTCGCGAGGTGGCTCTACGGGCGGACGCTCAGAGACAAGGCGACGAGGAAGACTGCTACTACAGACGGCAAGAAGGGAAGAAACTAGGGTTTTAGTTACTTGCTGCCAAAAACATTGTAAATGCTTGTAAAACAAATGTTGTAACATCTTTTTGATGCAATGAAATGGAAATGTTTTATGTTAACAAATATGCAAATGATGCGGGTTGTCACAGTTCAAATGATCCAAATCCATATACTTGTGATCAGAGAATTGCTGGTGTGGACCGTAGAGATTCGAAAATACTTCTTGTTGAAACCTTGTATGGAATCTCCCATCCGTTGAATTACTAGGCTTCTCATACTAATTGATCTTTCGAAGAAGAGCATATTTCTCACTTAGATCTATTGAGGCTCTTCGGCCTCGCCTATCTCCACACCACTAGTAGTTTCTTCTTGTGAAGATCCCTCATTGTTTGTCATCAGTGTCACTCTCAGATGTTGCGGCTTACTTTCTTGAAGATGTCGCTTGTTCTCCTTTCCTCATCGCTAAACGAGAAGATTTTGTCTTTGAATTGCTAGCATCCCTTGGAGGTCTTCTTGTGGCAGCCTTCCTTGTAGGTCTCTTTTGAAAAGAAGATCCAACGTTCGAAGCTGGAGGATCATAATGCTCTTGGGGATCTTCCTCGGGAGTAGACCCTTTATGAAGAGAGGTTGTTTTCATCCTTGGCATGATTTCTAAGATAGGAAGAGATAATTAGAATAGGTTTTTATGTAAAAGAGAATGATTAAATCAAAATTTTCTTCTAGAACGGTAGTACTGCCATTGACATCACGGTATTACTCAACTCGGTAGTACCAACGACTATAGGGCGGTAGTACCGCAGTTCTAGAAAGATTAGGGTTCCCTTTCGATTTCGATTTTAAGTAGTGTTTAACAGGAATGAGTCCATGGAATCGACATAATAAGTCATCAAACACTAATTACTACAAATTTTCCCAAGAGAAATTGACTTAATCATGCACATTTTGATTCAAACCCTATAAAAGAGATAGATCCAAAAGTAGATGAGAGATGAGTGAATCAAGGGAAGTACCTCAGGGATTGGAAGAGATTCGATCACAGGAGATGTTTCCAACAAACGGATTCAAGAAAGCTCCAAAGAATCGAGAGATTTTGAGGTGGAGTTCTTAGAGGAGAAACACGGAAGAGAGAAAGGTTAGGAGAGAAGGTCGGTAAAATGACCGATTTGTAGGAGAGAAGGATTAAAACCCCATGCGAGGGCATTTAATGCAATTCACCAACCAATGCGGTAGTACCGCAATTTTATGCTGGTATTACCGAATTTTGGTAGTACCGCATTTTAATGCCGGTAGCACCGATGATCTTCCATCACGTTGGTTTTCGACCATGTCTTTGACCATATTTTTCGACCACGTTTTCGACCATGAAGTGCGACCACGTTTTCGACCATGAAGTTCGACCACGTTTTCAGGTACGTTTTCGAGTACGTCTTCGAGTACGCTTTTCGACCATGTTTTCGACTTGGTCTCTGGTGAATTCTTTGCCAACCATCCCAAAAGAATGGTAGTACCACTATATACCAGCGGTAGTACCAGGCAGTGGTAGTACCGACGTTAAAACGCGGTATTACTGTTTTGCCTAAAAATTTCAGAAACTTACCGAGAATGCAAATGATTCTTTATAATAAACACTCAATAAATAATTTGGATGATCATTATGCATGAGATAGATAGCAGAAACTCATGTGAATATAGTTTTTACTCAAATAGAGATTTCAAGAAGGATTTTGAAACTATTTTCACAAATACATCAAAAGAGCCGAATAAAAGCAAGTTTTCATGGAGCATGAGTTTTAAGCAACATTTGAATAATATATGACATTTAACTCATTCCTCAAAAAGCAAAAGCAGCTTTCATCTAGTGGCTTGGTGAAGTGGTCTTCGGTCCGGATGTGGCTAATTACAATATCTCCCTTGCTCATATGATCTCTCAAGAAGTGGTGGTGTATATCTATATGCTTGGTTCTTGGGTGTTGGACCGGGTTATTGGCTCTCGTCACGGCACTATCATTAATAATTGTACACAATAACTACCCGCGGAAACATATTCGGCTTCGGCGGTGGAAAGGGCTACAGAGTTTTATTTCTTAAAAGACTATGAAACTAAAGACCTTCCTAGCAATTGACAACTTCTGGAGGTACTCTTTCTATCCACTTTACAATCTGCATAATCGAAATCTGAATATCCAATTAAATCAAATTTAGCACCTCTATGATACCACAAGCCAATGCTAGAGGAATGCTTTAAATATCTTAGAATTCTTTTTACGGTCGTCAAATGACACACTTTTGGAGATGCTTGAAAACGTGTGCACATGCAAACACTAAACATGATATCAGGTCTGGATACGGTAAGATAAAGCAAACTATCAATCATGGATCTATAAACCTTTAAATCTACAGATTTACCTCCCTCATTGAGATCAAGATGTCCATTTATCGCCATGGGAGACTTCATGGGTTTTACGTCATCCATTCCAAACTTCTTGAATGAATCATTCACATACTTCATTTGGCTTATGAATGTCCCATCTTTGAGTTGCTTGATTTGAAGTTCAAGAAAATAGGTTAGCTCTCCGATCATGGACATTTCAAACTCCCTAGACATCATATCACCAAACTCCTTGCAAAAGTCTTGGTTATTAGACCCAAATATGATATCGTCGACATAAATTTGACATACAAAGAAATTATCATAAATGATTTTGGTAAATAATGTTGTATCAACATTCTCAATTTTGAATCCTTTTGAGAGTAGAAAATCTCGAAGGTGCTCATATTATGCTCTAAGAGCTTGTTTTAAGTAATATAGCGCCTTGGAGAGTTTATACACATGATTAGAATTTTGAGAATCTTCAAAACCCGGAGGTTGTTCAACATATACAAGTTCGGTTATTTTTCTATTTAAGAAAGCACTTTTAACATCTATTTGAAATAATTTAATATCAAAACTTGATGAAAGGCAAGTAATATGCGAATAGACACATGTGTAGCTACAGGTGCAAATGTTTCATCATAATCTAAACCCTCAACTTGAGTGTACCCTTGAGCGACTAACCTTGCCTTGTTTCTTACCACAACTTCATTTTCATCTTGTTTATTGCAGTAGACCCATTTTGTGCCAATTATGTTGTGTTCTTTTGGTCTCTCCACCATTGTCCAAACATCATTTCGGGCGAAGTTGTGTAACACCCTGGCTATTCGAAAGCCAAGATGCTACCTAAAGACTCATCATACAATTCATTTGCGGAACTAATTTTCAATTTGCACCAAAATTAAATAGTCAAGACAAAGTAATGAGAAGTAATTAACCGTTCATCAACAGAATGTAACCAAGGAATTAAACATAGAAGATCTGATGTAAACTTGAGGTGATACTTATTATAGTTAATTCATCTTATAACCAAATAACTTAGCAAAATATCTTAATGAATAAGTGAATTAATGAGATGTGTGAATCGTGCTTGGACTACGCCCTCCCGCTAGTAACAATATCATCATGGTTCACCTAAAAATAAACACAGGAAAGCAAGGGTGAGTCGAAACTCAACAAGCACAATTTCAAACTCACAGGGTACAAAGGAACAGAGTAATAATCAAGACAGTAGAACATATCTCCCACGAATTTGTGAAAAGGCATAGTATGAATGCATGCATGGAATGAAAATGGACATCTCAACTGTGTATACCGGTATAACGAGTGATACACCCGTCGGTGTTCACATAAGCCCGTACTTAACAAAGTACGGGGACCCAATCACCGTATGAAGAACGTTTCATATGGGTGTCCGAAGTTGTCACATTGGAATGGTGGTCAACGTTGCCCGCATTGGAATGACGGGTCTCATATGCCCATATTGGAACTGATGGGACTTTTAAGTTTCCACTCCCGTGGACGGCAGGAATCAAATGCATGGACAAAATGCAAGTCATGCAACGAAATCTTATCACATCATAATGAAGAATAATACAAGCATACAAACATGAATAACCAATCTAGCAACTCATCCACACATTTTCATCAACCTTCACTATGATAAGATAAGGTACTTGCCTTCCGTGCTGCGACGTACTAGGAAGCAATGAAGGTGTCCTTCCACCCACCGTCTCACCGCCTACACAAGTATTTACACGGAATAAGGATAACAAGGTATGACGTATCTACATGTGCTCTACCATACCCTCTAACCATCCCACACAGCCGTAGGTTCAATTTGACAACTTCGCCCAAAAGGCTGGATTACTACTCTGCTGGCAGTTGTACGAGAAAATACACAATTAAATATCTGTAACTCCTAAAGACCTGAAACTAGTACTCAGCTAATCCTAACGAACCCGGCTATGAAACTTTAGTTGGCGGGATCCTCTGATTCGGCCAAAACAGAGGACCAAACTGCCCAAGAAGACACCGACAGAAACCTGTCCAGATTTCAGAACAGTCGTAAAGAAAAGCCTGTAACTTTCAGTCTACTGATCCTATGGAGATGATCTTTATCAATCTGGAATCATGGCGAAATTATCTTCAAAAACCTATTTGGGTGGCCTCCCTGAATCTGGCTCTAACTAGAACACAAACTGAAAAGCAACCGACAGTCTCTAAAATCTCTGACAGACAGAGTAGTGTGCGGTTAAAAATTCATAACTCCTAAACCACAGGGTGGAATCTCGTGATCTAGGTGCCAAAAGAAAGCTAACGAAACTAGGAACAAAACTCTAGGAGACAAAAACCAGATATTCGGCCTCTAAGTAATTCATAATGGCCCGACAAGAAAATCTGCCAAAACACGTCATCTGTCCTGGACATTCACGGTAAAACTACCATATCTCCTAAACCGTAACTCCAAATCAGATGATCTCGGTGCCTAAAGAAAGCAAGATCAAGTGATACAACTTTCTAAGAGGTGAGAAGATCAGAAAACGTATGGAACTGATCCAAATCTGACGAACAAATCTGGCGCACGACAGGGAGGAGGGTGGCGGCCGGTTGGAGAGGGGGAGGAGGGGGTGGCGGCTTGGGGAGCGGAGTGGGGAGAGAGAGAGAGGAGAGGCTAGGGTTTGGGGTGGAGGAAAAAAAACCCCTTGGCTGGCCTCTCTCATGGGCCCCTCCTGGGCTGCGGCCCAGGCCCAGGTTGTCGGAAGATCGCTGAAAACCCCCCGCCGATTCAGGAAATTTTAGTTCTTGTTTGCCTTTTCCCTCCCCAGGTGCTTTTCTAATTACCCGATCCGAATCCGGGGTATTACAAGTTGTTTAGCTCTTCATACAATGTATTCACCCAATCCGGATCATTTAGTGCATCATCTACATGCTTTGGCTCAGTAGAAGAAACAAAAGAGTAATGTTCACAAAATGAAGCTACACGGGAGCGAGTTTGAACACTCTTACTCACGTCACCCACTATTCGATCTATTGGATGATCTTTTACAATCGCATTATGAATCTTCGGTGGTAGTGTTGAAGGTTGATCTTCTTTTGTCCTTCAAATCAATTGGTTATATGTTGCTTGTTGTGAAAGAGATAGGAGCTTCAACTTGTTTTGATGAAGGTGGTTAACTTGTGTCTTCCTTTGGCTTGATGTCTCTAATTTGCATCTTCTCCATTGCTTGCCTTAGTTCTTCATCACTTACATCATTTAAATTCTCTTGCTCTTCTTGAGAGCCATTACTATCATCAAATTGGACATCGTATATCTCTTCAACTAAACCAGAGTTTTTGTTGAAGACACGATAAGGTTTACTATTATAAGAATAACCAAGCAAGAAACCTTCATCACACCGACTTTGAAATTTAGAGAGCCGGACACCTTTTCTTAAGATATAGCATTTGTAACTAGATACTCTAAAGTAGGAAATATTCGATTTTCTTTCAATTAGAAGCTCATATGAAGTCTTTTTCAAAAGACGATGCAAAATAAATGCGATTTATGATATGACAAGTGGTGTTAATAGCTTCTGCCCAAAAATTATCGAAGGTATCATATTCATCAAGTATTGTCCTAGCCATCTCAATTAATGTTCGATTTTTCCTCTCCACAACTCCGTTTTGCAACATAGTATAGGTAGTGGAAAGCTCATGTATTATTCCAAGTTCATCACAAAAATCTTCAATTTTAGTGTTTTTGAACTCAGAACCATTGTCACTACGGATTTTCTTTATATTGAAATCGAATTCATTTTAAGCCCTTTTTGCAAAACTTTTAAAAATGTCGGAGGCTTCGGCCTTGTCATGTAAGAAGAATACCCATGTATATCTCGAGTAATCATCTAAAATAACTAAACAATAGTTATTGCCCCTGATGCTCTTATAGGTTGTTGGCCAAAACAAATATATATGTAAGAGCTCTAATGGTCTAGAAGTTGACATGATACTTTTGAAAGGATAAGAATTTACAACTTGCTTCCCGACTTGGCAAGTGCTATATAATTTATTTTTTTCAAACTTCACGTGCTTCAAGCCAACTACTAAGTATTGTTTGAAAAGTTTTTTGAGTTGAATCATGTTCACATGACTTAGCCTTCTATGCCATAACCAACCCAAAAAAGTTTTTACAATTAAACAAGTTTTTAAACATGAATCACTAGAAGAGAAATCAACTAAATAAAGATTTCCAAATCTAAAACCTTTGAAAACCAATTCTTTTTCTTTTTCTTTTGAAATGGTTACTCCATCTCTAGAGAATTAGTAAGTTAATCCAAGATCACATAATTGAGCAACGGATAGCAAATTGCAATTTAGTGTTTCTACAAGAGATACATTAGAAATAGAATGATCATTTGAGATAGCGATTTTAGTCAAACCAAGAACCTTCCCTTTGCTATTGTCTCCAAAGGTGATCTTTTCATTGCTCCCATTTCAAAGGTGGTGAACATCTTCCGGTCTCCGGTCTTGTGTTAACTGCAACCGCTATCAAGCACCTAATGCCTTCCACCGGTCTTGTAATTCACCTACAAAAGAAAATCAAGTTCTTTTAGGTACCCAAATTTGTTTGGGTCCTTGGAGGTTAGTAACCAAGGTTTTAGGCACCCAAATAACATTCTTTTTAGCATCTAAAATTGAGGTGCCAATAAATCTAGCACTAACTTTCCCATTCTTAGTTTTCTTAAGCATATAATAAGAATCATATAAACATACGGATGGAGTCTTACCAATAGGATAATTTTGTTGCAAATATCCTATTTGCCAGCACTTGTTGCAATATTTACCATTTTACTTAACAAATTTTGCGGGCTTGTTTACCGGTTTCTTCCCTTCTTGGGCACATACCCAAGTCTTTCTTTGTTGAATGAGCACCTTTGCTCACTCAAAAGCTTTTCAAGGGTGGTCTTACCCTTGAAGCACAATTCCAAGCTTTTGCTTAGCTTGGTTACTTACTCCTATAGCTCATTGTTTTCAACAATAAGCTTTGCATCACAAGACTTAATATTTTCATGATTAGAGTCAATGCTAGGGCAACATGGCATGGCAAGTAAATCATCAAATGAAGTAGATGTACTAGTTTTAGCAATTTCTACGCTAGGCATTATATCAAGAATATCACATGTAATTCCAACACTAGTGCATGTCTTGCTTGAATTTTCTTGGATAAGGAAGTCACGAGCTTTCTTTAGCTCCTTATATGAGTCTTTGAGATAGAGATGCTCTTTCTTTAAGACCTTAAATTTTACATTTTTTTTTTCTAAGATATTCATTTAATTTTTCTAGCATATCCATAAGCTCATCATATGAAGTATCATTGTCATTAAAGGATTTTACCTTATCTCTTTTTTCCATGAGGCATATAGGAAACGAAAGAGTGATGAAGCCTCCTTGATAGCGATGCCGACAAGTCCCTTCTTCTTGGGGGACCCATCCTCATCGGAGTCAGAGTCGGTGTACTCCTCATCGGAGTTCAACTCTCCAATATAAGCTTCATTCTTGCCGTCCTTGTGAAGCTTCTTGAAATGTTTCTTCTTTCCATTGAATTCCTTCTTCTTGGATGACTTACCCTTGTCATCCTTCTTGTTGGGGTAATGAGAGGTAATGTGCCCCTTCTCATTGCACTCATAGCAACAGATATTGCTATAGCGCTTGTTTGTGGTTGTAGGAGTGTCCATTCTTGCCTTTTTCATGACTAGCACTTTGGTATAGGCGTCTTTTCATGAATTTCTTCATTCTTCTCACGAGGAGAGCGGATTCCTCCTCGGAGTCATCCTCATCATCTCCGGACTCCTCACTTTACACCGCTTTGGCTTTGAAGGTGATGCCTTTCTTGCCCTTGGAGGAGGATTGCTTCAAAAGCTCCTCCTTGTCCTTCTTGTACAACTCATTGGTTGTGAGGTTGCCCAAGATTTGTGTTGGTATCATCCTTATCAACTCAGGAGAGTTGAGAAAGAGTGTCACCAAGGTCTCAAATTTCTTTGGCAAGACCCTAAGTATTTTTCTTACAATATCAACATCGGTTAATGATGTGCCTAGGCCTTTGAGTTCATTTACAATATTGTTGAGGCGAGAGTACATTTCATTTATATCCTCATGAGGCAACATTATAAATATCTCATACTTAATTCAGAGCCTATGCAATTTGGCCTCTTTGACTATGGATGTTCCCTCATGGATTTCTGAGAGAGCAGTCCAAATATCATGAACGGTTTCCAAATTGCTCACTCTATTGAACTCATCCGCGTTCAAAGCTTCAAAGAGAGCATTCATTGCTTGAGCATCTAAATGAGCATTACACCCCTCAAGTTCCGTGGGATGTAGTGGATCAAGAGGCATAACGTAACCCTCATTTACGATTTTCCATATGCTCAGACTCATGGCATTTAAATAAATAGACATCCTAATTTTCCAATATGCATAATTTGAGCCACAAATAGAGGTGCCTTTCCTATAGCAATTCCCTCCCTAGCCATCCTTTTATCTCTTAGACAGTTAAGTCCAAATCAATAAGAGATCAAGTTATGATACTACTTATAGGATCAAGGATAACCGACTAGAGGGGATGAATAGGAGGTTTTTAAAATACATCGACTAATTACAAATTTTATCACAATTATGAGCTAGACAAAACTAGATAAAATTCTACCTAGGCAATTCTACACAAGTAAAATATTAGAATTGTAAATACGGAATAGTAAAGACAAGAAATTGAACCACAATGGAGACAATAAAGTTTTTCCCGTGGTATCAAGACTTGCCGGTCTTCACTAGTCCACGTTGAGAAAGCTTCACTAGTCAACGAATTGAGCCTCACTATCGGTCACTATAGTTGCTCTTCCTATGCTCCGGAGTTGGTGAGCACCACACCAATCACAACCCTTACCAGGTTACTTCACAAGCTTTTTGAAGTGATACCGTGCAATTTCTCCAAGTCGTCTAGGTGCCGGCAAGTACCAAGAGTAATAAATCATAGCGCTTGCTTGAAGACTATTAAGTGCCAAAAGATCAACTAAGGAATGCTATGCACTTGACTAGCTCTCAACTACCCCAAGGAGTGAATTGAATGCAAATGAGTAGAAGAGAGAGCAACAAAGCCTCAAGAGTATTCAATATGGCCAAAGGTTCATGCCTTTGTGCAGGTGGGGGTGTATTTATAGCCCCCAACTATGAAACTAGCCGTTCGACAGTATTCCTGAAAAAATCAGGATTTGCGGTAGTACCGCTATTGAAAAATCAGTACTATCGATCTTCAGCTCAACGGTCAAAACAGTAGCATTTAATGCTCTGAACTAATCGTTACACATAAAGTTACAGTACTACTACCAACTAAAACTCGGTAACAGAGCTACCGTTTTCCAGAGCTCAAGAATTCTCAAAAACGTCTTGTTTGGAACATTCATACCACTAAGTAAACTTCGTTACTACCGGAGTGGTAGTACCGCTCAGGGATTTGTGGTCATACCGATCCAAGGGATATCAAAACTCTCAAAAACACGCTCTTTGTAATATACGTACCGCCATGTATTTTTTGATACTACCGACCTGTGGTAGTACCACAACTAAAATGTGGTTGATTCGTTTTTCAAAGAGTAGCAAACCACTAAAACACGCTCGGAAAATACGTACCACCATATAGATATCGGTACTACCGACTTGCGATAGTACCGCTTATCAACAACGGTCATACTGATTTTTAAAATATTTTTCCAGAAGTTTAAATCAAGACAATGCATGAACCCTAGTTGATCATGATGGCACAAAAATAGTTCCTCAAGCTACTAGCCATGATCTCTCTTTATAGTACATCATTTATCCTATAAACCCGATATTTTCGCCAAACACCGAGATCGGTAAAAACTATAAAAGGGTCCTTAAGCTATATAATACCTTTTGTCTTGATCCATGCTAATCTTTCGCCATGTTCGTCTTGCCAACGACCTTATCATCAAATAACCATCAGACTTTAACCTATAACACAACTTGGCACACATGTTAGTCTTTTAATATAATGTTGCTATTAATTACCAAAACCAACTATGAGGGCCTAGATACTTTCAGGGGAGTAAGGCGTGGGAGGATTTCCCGCTGCGCGGAGGTAAACTCTTTTTTTTAATTAGTAGTGAAAAGAAGAAGAAGAAATCTAGTACTCCTACCACCATGTCCTTTCCATTGATTGATGCCAGAACGCAACATGCTTGAGATCAAAATGTTGACAAAACCTTCTTTGATCCAACCAAAATGGGAGAAAAGAACATGATCTAACAAGACTCCCAGTGTTCAGATCCCAGGAAGCCCATGCAAAAGAACTCTACTACCGCCTGCTAAAATGGACAACATCTTACCATAACCCCTCTCCTGCTCAAGATCGTGTTGCCAAAACAAGAAATAGCCAGCATGAGCAGGAAGCGAATCAAGGCCAGAACGAAGGTACACTACTACCAACACCTGCATTTCTCCTACCACTACCATGTGACGTTGTGGTACTACATGCCACATTGTCATTCCGCATTTCATAATGACCACGTCATTGGGTTCTACCGGTAGCTCGCCGCCTTGAGTGATCATTGTACATGCAAAGTCTTCGCAGACCACTTGTAGAGCACCTCACCCTGCGAGGCGTCAGCGGTCACGAGCTGATCACACCTATCCTGCTCGACCTCCTTGGCCATGCATGCCTTCGCTGTCCTCGTCATCAGCATCCATCATCTCTGTCACTGTTACCAAGGCCGTGGAGGCTATCTGGGATTGGGAGGGCACCCATGGGACCATCGCTAGGTTGGAGCTATCGTCCTTGGCAAGCTCCTCGAACAACATCTGGTGGTTGCTCACCTATTGCAACATGGTGCCTGCATGGTCAAATCAATTTCCTGATCAGTTTCAGTGATCCCAACAGTTGCGAACATCACAATTGAATCGAATTGAAAGCTCACAGGTCGCATGGCATGAATAATTAAATTGGAACAATTTGATGTGTGCATGCACTTTCAACATCAATCAAAATTAACCTAGATCAATTGCACAATTTAGGGAGATGAGCAATTATTTGGCAGAATTAGCCAATACGAAAAGAGAAAGAGGGGAGGGGGAGGCACGTACTATTGAGTCTGTGGATCCATTCGGGGCTGACGCGTAGAGGAACGTCTAGCCGAAGCAGGCCGAGCAGGAGGTTACACGCGGCATCCCGCTCGCCTACACCCGCTGTCACCCCTGGTCAAGCATCACTGCCGCTCTACTCACCTCCCCCCTTCTCTATTCGCCCTTGGCTCCTTCGGTTGCCTTTGCCCTCGCGTGCTCCACTTTCCTCGGGTGTCGTTGACAATTATTGTGAGGACTCGAGCATGGAGGCTGGTGGCACCAGATTTGCATGACGACAAGCGAGGATAGTAGCGCCAAATCTTCGTGACGACTAGTGAGGACGGCGGTCACTCGAGCAAGGTGTCAGCATCGACAACGAGATTGGGATCGTTGGTGGTACGTTTGTGCAGGGGATGTAGGAGGAATGAGATTTGAGGAGGTAGGTAAGCAGACTGTAGGTTGCAGTTGGGACTTAGGATATGGGGAGGTGGGAGATCGTGGGCATAGCGATAGTTTGCGACCAGAATTAATTCAACGCCCCGTGAGCTAGAAAAGCAATTGGTTGGGGTCACCTGTCGGCACACGATAAAAGTAAAGGTAGGACAATTCCTTCCCTCTGTGCGGGGGTAAACCCCTTTTTATTAGTTAAGAAATTGATCTATTATAAGAACTGATATAAGTATCAAAGGACTCACAATTATCACTGCTGTTGGGAACACAATCACAACTATCGGATCATCGGCACAAATTTCCCCTAAAAATAGCCAACACAAATGACATGTATCATTGATGAAATTGCACAAATCTATCGGATCTGAAAAAACAAAAAGAGACTGAATTTTACAATCACAGAAATCATCACGCTTGTGAAGACAAAAATAGCACCACGAAGTTGCCGCCGCTTGACATGCCATCAAGTCCGGTCTTAGAGGGCCGGACCTCACTCGTCTGTGCCCCAAAGGCCCGGACTTTCCCTCCTATGTGCCCGAGGGGGCGGGAATCCTCTCTGCGTAACATGTGTGTAGTCCAAGCCTCTGGGAACCAAAGCTACCTAGTTCGTGCCCTGAGTCACGGTTCTTACCGAGTGAGGTGCCTGGGGCATGATCCTCTGTCGGTCACAAGTTGAACCGACTTGGTTAGTTGGTTAGTTAATTTGAGTCGGACAATGCTAAATCCAAAAACTCACATGATTATCGAATTGTCTGTGGGTCCCAAGTTGAACTGATTGGAGTTGATCAGCACAAGAGATCGAGTTATATTTGCCACCGGGTAAAGAGTAACCTTCGGTGGCCTCAAATCCAACCTATAAATAAATGGAATTCCCATCCCTTTGTTCACCAAACACTCGGCCAAGGATCGTGCCCCAGGCACCTCACTCGGCAAGAACCGTTCCCCTGGGGCACGGATGAGCCATGTCTGACCTATATGGGACTGGATTACACATGCAGTGCGTAGAGAGGTTTCCGCCCTTCGAACCCCTAAGGTACAGACGAGGTACGGAATTGGACAGACGTATTGAGCAGTAGTAGTTTTGTGTTATTATTTTTGTTATTGGTGTCAAGAGCAGACTAAATTTATTATTATAACCATCGACGGTGCCATTTTACCCGAGCCTCGGCCCGGGCCTATGGTTGCTCTAATCACGCTTGTTTGGTTCCATTTATTTAATCTTTAACAATCACCGCGGGCCGAACATTACTTACCATAATCCAGGCTTTAAAGAAAAGATTGCACGTATAACCCATTGAAAAAGGTCACCCAAGTACTTCGGTCTTTCCGTCTCCACAAGCTTCTTCTTCTTCCCCCTTCTCTCTCTTCCCCCTTTCTTGACTGTCCCACTCACCTCTTTCTCTCTCCCTGCACAAGAAAAGCTTCAAGCTTTCTCCCTCTACACAGGCGAAAAAGTAGTTCATGTGGTTGTTGGGGGGCTAGTAACTCAGGCCAAGAATCGAGTTCTTGGAGGTAGCGGGGGATCGGTCCATGTTGCAGCGGCGCGAGCTGGGGAGGCAGTTCCCGCTGAGAGGCCCCCTCAAGGCCCTAGAGTCGGACATCCACCACGCCAACGCTATGTAAGCATCCCTTCTCTTCCTCCCTGGATTACATGTTATTTTGTGAGTTCCTTGCTCTGTTTTTCCACCACTTTTTATTGGGGGTTTTAGGATTAAGATGACCTCGTGTTGAATTTGGGGGAAGTATGATAGGGAAAACCCCCAATTTGGAAAAGGCAGGACTTTGTTCTTTATCAGGGAAGATTGCAGTTTGGCGGCCATTCAGGGTTGTGTAATTCCACAGATTCACTGCAGTTTCGCAGGGCAGAGACTAATTGAGGAAGTTCACCTGCAGTCATGATATTGTACCAAAATTTGTGTCCAGGGGTAATAGTGATCTGAAATTGGTCCTTGTTTGGGGGTTGTCTCTGCGTATTCCGTGGTCACAGTGAATATTCATTGTGCTATGTGCTGAGTATATAGTAGTAATATAGTAGAGAAAAATCACAATTCAGTATGTTTGCTAATCATTGTGGTTCTGAAGAACGCTGCTTTAGCATAGGCCCTTTTTTCCCGTGTCTCGGGATGTTACAGGCGTGATGATCATAAGTTCACATGCAGTCCTGAAATTGTAGCAATTTGTGTCAAGGGTACTACTGATCTGTGATTGGTTCTTACTCCTTACGTGGACTTAGTGAGTTCTTGTGGTAGGGGTGGAATATAAAAGAGAAAAACCAAATTGAGTGTGTTCACTAATCATTATAGTTCTAAAGTATGCTTCTGTAGCACAGGTATTTTGTTTTCCTTGTGTGGCTTTGAATGTTCGCACGGTGATGATAAGTTGGATGGTGTCAATTTATCACTGGTTTTCAAATTTCAGGGCGGATGCTATTCAGAGGAACTATGGTGGAGCATGTGTGCAGATGAGGTTGTCGTGCAGCTCCATGGCACCATTCTTTCTTTACCTTATCCAATGGTTAGATTGTGGCTGCTGTTATACTCTTCCCAGTTATTTAGGCCTCTTTCACATCCTCATATGCAAGGTACAAATGAAGTATGGATGTATGTACTTGTTTTCGTAATTTGCAGCTGTACAAGAGGTCTGGATTTCATGTATCAAGTGCTTCATGTTTTGTTTATACAGGTTTATGCAGAAGGAGATAGCTCAGTGTCAACGTACGAGAGGCGGGCAAGCCTTAGAGAATTCTATGGTAATCTGTAACCTTATTGGACTATGTTGCATCCTTCATAGCAGTCTACTTTGGACTTATAGTCTTATACACTTCCTTGCATTTCAGCAATCATCTACCCTATTCTGCAACAGCTTGAGAGTAGTTTGATCGAGAGGGACCTGAAAGGGAAGGGTCGATGCAAGGATGTAGTGAGTAGGAAGCGGATGGAAGATTGGAGGATGCTTGGTAATAAGGATGTGGAAAGGGAGGATGAATGTGGGATTTGCATGGAGACATGCACCAAGATGGTTCTGCCTAATTGCAGTCATGCAATGTGCATAAAATGCTACAGGGACTGGTAATAGTTTTTCACAACTTCTCAATCCGTACATGAACAGTAAACTGTATGCAATTTTGCTAAAGGGTCTGGGTCTAAGAATCATGCTACTTTTTGAATTATTTACAGTATGAAAAAAATCTAAGCTACCATAGATTCTGTATGTTCATAGAACTCTTGTTGGCTGCTATAGATAGCTTTTATAATGTTGTTTTGTTCTTGTTATAGGTATAGAAGATCAGAATCTTGCCCTTTCTGCCGAGGAAGCCTCAAAAGAATTCGCTCAAGAGACCTTTGGGTGCTTACGAATCACAATGACGTCGTTGACCCTGTAACTTTAGAAAGAGAAAATGTGAGGCATTTCTATAATTATATTGATAGTTTGCCTCTTATACTTCCGGATAATATTTTCTTTTTCTACTATGACTACCTACTCTAATCTGGAAACACCACGTGCCGAATGTGTAAAATTGTGAAAGTAGATGAACTATTTGTAGATTTTGTTTGGTAGATGAACTATTTGTAGATTTTCTTTGTTAGAAGATGATCTCTCTCTCTCTCTCTCACACACACACACACACACACACACACACACACACACAGTATACACACGCACACATATTTACTGGAAGTTTAGCATCATAACACTACTAACGCAACTGTAAATAAAATATGTAGGCAAAATTTATTATAGGTGTAATTTGCTCAGTAACGCTACAAAGATCCCACGAGTTCAAATAACATCAGTATGTCACTGACAAGTAGGTCTATAACCCACATGTCATCCTCACATTAGATGTTATTTTTTAATTTTTATTATTCAGCAAATTTTCCTTTTATTATGTTGTCCACTTTATAGTAGAAAACAAATTGCTGTTATTTTGGCTCTCTTTCTCAATATCTGTATTGACAGATCAATGCATGACGCCATTTTTTTAGTAACCATTTATTTTTAATAATGTATCGCTTGTGAATTTTATGTTCCAATTATTCTATACAAGTGATGTGTGCTGGCATGAATTAGCCTTTTGCTTTCCAAAGTTTTTGCTACCTCGTGTTGATCGGTAGCTGTATTTATCTTTCTGAAATATATTGAACATCCCTTATCTGGCTCGAGCAGACCGTCCCGATTCCCAAAGCGTCCTTCCCACCTTCTTCATGCCGTAGCGCCTCCATGCCGTATTGTGTGAAGTGAATTGCTACTAATGAATGGATCTGCATCATGTCGAGGTTCTGAAATTTGTGAAAGAATTCAGCAAACTGAAATGTGGTGCTCTTGTATTTAGACATTGATGAATGGAAGTGCATCACTGAAGCTTTTCTCATCTGAAACTGAAGGAGAGAAGGCAGCCGACCAAACTTAACTCTTGCCTACGGGGGCAGTACTCGATGGAGGTGGCTGCAGGAGAATGGGATCCTCTGACTTGCCTAAGCGAAGTCAGAAAAACAGTAGTGACTTAGGGTGATTTCCGGCCGTCCGATCCAAAAAGGGCAGTCCAGATCTTATGCTACAATAGCACAAAACAGAATATTTGCTACAGTGTAGCTACGGTATTGCAGTACATTTCAGCGAGAAAAGGGGCGAGCAACCGCTAGAAACAACTCGCCATTAGGAAATGGTATATCAGAGAGAATTGGGAAGTTTTGGTGGTATTTAAGTGCGCTGGTCTATTTCCTTGGTATATACCACATTTTCGCTTATCTAATAGTTCTATTTTTTTGAAACATAACAACATTTAAGCGTTTACATAGACTTATTATGTATATCTTCAGCAACTCTGTAGCGGGGGGTAATTTTTATATATTGAGAAAACCAACCTACACTCGAATTCATCTCATAATATAACCTAGTAACACTCTGAAATGGAAAAAAAAGTCCAACCTGTACAGAAGTGTTCGATCATTTCCTTTTTTTGTTTGTTTCAGTTGATTTTAAGTCCATCCAATAATCAAACACATCGATACATCTGTTCTGGCATGTAAGAATCAATTCTAATATGCATGGCAATTATGATGAAGAAAAGGTCTATACTAATACTATTTTATTGTACATCCTCGGTGATTTTGCATGCCATAAGTGATAATCCTGAGCAAAAAGAGATTGCTAATATGATTTGAGACCAGCGGTGTGACTAGGGATGACAACGGGGCAATTCCCCGTCGGGGAGTGGTGGAACATTTTCGTCCCCGATAGAAGGAAAATTTTTTGTTCCCCGTCCTCATCTCCATCTTCGGATGCTATTATCCCCTATTTCCCATCCCTATCGGGTTATCGGTGCCCCACGAGGACCCATATCCGAAAGTTGGATCCCCAACCTCTCCTACACGAACACAATAGTTACCTAAAATTGTCTTGATTGCAGCACGAGCTTCCTTCTGCTTTGTGTCTTTCTTGCTTTTTGCAACTTCACTGGTATAAGTATTCCCATCAAACAACACAAATGCAACAAACATGGTCATGGACTCATGGGCCCTAAGTCTAACTCTTCTAGATTAACTACAAAGTAAGAGGGTTGAGTGACTTTTGTCTTAACAACAAATTCATGAAGAATTGATTTGTAGAACATGCAACCGAAGTTTATAAGTCTCAAGTTATCATCTTACGAGAATATACAATATGGTATAGATGAACTAGAAGAAGTATGCATGCAAGTCTTTGCCCGAAAAGAAGCAACAGTGGAAAACTAGTGGCCCCACATGTCATAGAGTTATCGGGGGGGCCATGTGGGTAGCGGGGATGGGGACTAGGGGAATGGTCCCGTCTCCGCTTCACCCGATTGGGAATTGTATATGCATATTAACATCCCTGTGGGGGAAGAAATATCCCCAAACCCGGCCCCTAATGGGTGAATTCCCCGTCGGGGAATGGGGAAAGGGGCCCTATTACCATCCCTAGGTGTGACACATTGTTTCTCTGTTTATCTATAGTTCGATTCCTACCAACTACAGGTTCGGTGGGCTGTGTGTATTTTCATTGTGATTCTCTGGGATTTGATTTTGTGACCTATGTGTTGTGATCCTTAATATGACTATATCAACCTATTTTTCTTACCCTCACCAACAAAATAAATCAAGACTGCTGAGTTTGATTCCCTCTAACCATAACTTGGATTAGACCTGTTTATGGGCGACCTGGCCCGCCGGCCTGGCCCGAGTCCAACACAGTCCGGGCCAGGCTTGGGACTGGTTTTCGGCCCGAAAGCCCACCGGCCTGAAAAAACATTAAAAGAAATATGAAAACCTATTTTTTAATTCTAGAAATGAATTAAATATTAATTGTTTATTATAAAAGATGATTAAAATAATATATTTAAATCAAAATTCAAATTTTTGGGCCAGGCTGGGCTCGAGCCTGACCGATTGAGGTCGGGTTTTTCAAGCCCGGCACAAGGCCCGACGTTTGAACAACTCTAGCTTGGATAAGCTATTTATGTGGATATTTCATTATTATTCTCTAGGATTTGAACCCGTCACGTGTGGATTGTGAGCCTTAAGAGGACCGCCGTCCTCTAAAAAGGTAATTCGAGGCAGCAATACAAATAAATCATATTTTTAAGTACACAATGGACTGCTTTAATACTCAGCAATATAGAAATGGAAGAAACTCTCCATATCCTTTTAAGGACAAGACAATTACTCTTTAGTAATTACCTAGTAAATCCCATATTAAACCACCGACAACTGCTAATTCAAAACCAATTAGTGGTAATTAGCAGTGTTTATCACTTATTGACTACACCCTGGTCTACAACTCCGACCAGTGTATTTTGACTAGGTCTTCGACCACTGTTTCAAGATCACACTGGTCTACAATTTCGACTAGTGTATTTCATCCAGATCTCCGACCAGTGTATTTCATCCAGATCTCTGACCAATAAATTTAGAGAGAGAAATACACGCTTAGCAAAACAAAGGTAGACTGGATTCACGATGTGACTGCACCACGACACATTCACGTGAAAATACGGACGCACATGCGTGCATGCGTGTGTGACGCTATAGTCCTCCTCATGTCATATCATGACATGTGTCATATATTTCAAGGGGTGGAAGGACTCCACCTTATAAATTGATATCACACCACTTAGTTAGCCAATATGATATTAAACTATGCATACATTGGAATTTTAGGAGTGAACGAGGTTTAACACTCATGGGCTCAATTCTAATAATCTTTGCATTCTATTAATCCTTATGTTAAAACTTGTGAGAACTAACTTTATATCTCTTTGTTTCCTTTTCTGTTATTTTTATGTGATAAATCAAGAAGAGTGCCACGTCATGAAGTTGATAACATTGAGTGCCTTGACCTCCATCTCAAGAAAAAAAAGTGGACGAATTTTCAGGGGATAAAGAGTGATGTAGAATTTGCCAGGATCTTCCTTTTGAATGCAAGTATGCTAGAATTTATGAAGTTTGTTGGCCGTCGTAAGTACTGTGATGCAAAATGGATGTCTAAGCTACACAGTAGCTCGCAGCTGGAGAACAGAGCTTCTCCAGGTGCTCGGTTTTTCTCCAGCTGCTCGGTTTGATTTTGAAGCTGACTATCACTGCGACAATTTTATACCTATCAAGCACATGCATGATTTGACTACAGTTGATCCCTGTGACAAATTGTTATGTAGATGCAGCAATATAAATTTCCTTTGAGATTTTATTGCTGTATTTCTGGTATGTTCTGTGCGTACCTTGGATGGCATATATAACATTTGCTATCACTTTTGTTATTGCTGTATTTCTGGTACGTTCTGTGCGTACTTTGGATGGCATATATAACATTTGCTATCACTTTTGTGGAACCTTGGCTGGTTTCAACAATTTGTATTTCATCATGAATCTATTATGCATATGCTTATTGGCATCTTTCGAATGGTCATTACAGTTTTGTTTCAGCAGTACTGGTATGCTTCCTCAAATCATTATTTCTTTTGTATAAAGTTTTTGTTGTAGATCCTGCTACTGTTGTATTGATTTCAGGTTTTCTTTTTTTGGTCAACATGTGAAAGCATTTCATGTTTTAGTGTCCTAGGAAAGGTAAATATAACTATATTGTTAGTTGACAATTGGCATGGTCTGATGTTAACAACATGTGAAATACTAAAGCACACGAACATCCCATCCGTGTCGTAACCAATTTATAACCATGTCAACTTTTAACTTTTGAGACTAACGATGAAGCATATTTAAACCAAGTGTTGTCCATAACCGTGGACACGCCTATTCGAATAGATTATCTCTCCAGAGTTGTACTACTTTACCCACATGACTCGACTAGCCCGTAAGCCTCCAGATGCCTCCGAAAATAGCACACTTCCTTAGGTATGCCGGCCGGGGAGAATCGAGATACAATCATTTTTAGCAAGAAAATCATATTGGGATAGACCACCCATGTGAGATAAATCCCAACTTAGACATAAGCATATAGCAAACGCTAAGCGAGCACACATGTTGTGCCGGAGGGGTCAGTGTGAGGTAGTTAGTATGTTGTTTTTCCTCAACATAAGTAATCGTGCTCATTAAGCACAATATATATCACATTGGGTTCCTGAGGAACATAGGATTTCACGGTCTCTATGTCCTCACACCACCTGCGGTCCAACCCAATAAAACATTCCCCTTACTTAACTGTACGATACCCATATCCCGCATGTGATAGTACGCTCGGTACTTAGAGTGTAACGTCCATGGCTCGGTCCTTAATGGTCCAAACAAGACAACCACAACCCGGGTCTCGTGCATAATAGCACCCACACTACAACCACATGTCCGGACCCAAAAACCTTTTTAACATAACCCAAATTTAACTCGATAACCAGAAGTAACAATGCAGATAAAAATTAATAAAATAATAAGAATTGTTATGTGTCTCCCACAATTGACGAGCTAGTCCCGTCAATTGATCTACTGCGTTATCTAGACCCGCAACGGCTAAGCATACAACACACAACGATCATATCATCACACCATTTATCTTAAGCATATGTGTATGGAAAATATCAGGGACAACCAGCAAGTATAGGATATAACTAATCTACTCACAATATAACGGTATATCGAAAATAGCATGCAAGCAATATCATTGCATTTCAAACACTAGTGTAATAAAACTGGGATCAATATGATACAAAAAAAGTTCAAGTGATGCTTGCCATGCTGAAAGAGTAGTTGTTCACTCTCGGTGGCGTAAGAATCTACGTTGATTTCGTCGGTATCTAAAGAACGGAAATATCGATAAGCATCGAGAAATAACATAAAAATCAAAGTGCTCCAAAATGCATGATTTTTCTATAGTAGATAGTTTATGCTCTAAGATTAAATTAGGTACAAGAATTATTCCAATTGGATTTAGTAGAGAAAAGTTAGGGTCGTTTGAAGTTTGTTTGTCCCGAAAATGCATTTTATCCAATTTAAAGTTTTGACCAAAATTTGTAGAATAGTGGGGAGGTAATTGATTTCATAGATAAATTGGGAATATTATTGTGAGTCCACTTCAAATTGGTTCATCTCATTAGGAGTTTCCATGCAAAAGTTATGAAGTTTCAAAGTTATAGCCATTTTTCTATTGTAAAGATAAACAATTAAATGCTCATTTTCCAAATCTATCTTTTCTGGTACTGAGATAAATGTGCAACCCACTTGAAAATAAAGTTCATCAAAATTGAAAATTACCAGCACTGGTTTCATCCCATTTGGGGGTAAAAATGAATTTGTTATGCATTTTTGAAGTTAATCATATTTTTCAGTTTATAAACAAATACATTCTGATTTTATTAAATGGATTTATAATTTTTTCTTAAGCGGCACCTAGCCATCGCCACCGACCGGTGGGACCAGATATCTGATGATGTTTCTCATTTTCCTAGTGTTTTAATTTTTCTCGGCTGACTGATGGGGCCTACTTGTGAGTGACACGGTCTACCGCATGGTATGTGGACCACAAGTCCACGGCCGCTCACAAAGACACGATGAACGTGCGTTTAAGTGGCCAAGTGTAATACTCCGTATATCGATTTTGAGAGTTTATTATTCGGAGAGAGAATTAATAAAACAATTGAGGTTTTGGGAATTTTGGAACTGGGCCTCAGGCCAGGCTAGGGCCACCTAATGGCCGGCCATAGGTGGGCCAAGAGGGGGAAGGTGCCCCTTGGGCCCAAGCCCATGCCGCCCCATCTCTCCCTCCAACCCTAGCCGGCCACCCCCTTGCCCTCTCCCTCCCCTCATTTCCTCCCCTTGCGCGCCACCCCATAGCCCCAATCCAAGATCTCCCCGCCCTTGGCGCCCTCCCCTTGGTGCTGGCCTCCGCGATCCCGGCGCCGCCCAAGGTTTTCCCGGCCGATCTCTCCTGCCGTCACCGCCGACCGTTCGTCTTCCTCGCCTTGGCCGGCCATTGAAGGGAGGAGAGGGAAGTTCTTCGGGAGGTCAATCCACGTCGTTTTTGAGGTGCTACAAGGGTAACAATGGCCTCCCCTTACTGTTTGATTCATAAGAGATGATAATTTGATTCGATTAGTTGGATCGTTTTGCGTCAGGTTTTAGATCAGATCTGTCTAGTAGGTTGCGTGGCCAGTTTCGGGTCCTTAGAGGCCGAATCTCGGGTTTTCCTATTCTAGAATTTTGTTCCTGGTTTCGTTAGCTTTCTTTTCACACCGAGATCATGAGATTCCACCTTGTAGTTTAGGAGTTATAAATTTTTAACCGCACACTACTCTCTCTGTCATAGATTTTAGAGACTGTCAGTTGCTCCTCAGTTTTGTTCTAGTTAGAGCCAGATCCAGGGCAGCCACCCAAACAGGTTTTTGAAGATAATTTCTCCATGATTCCATATTGATAAAGATCATCTCCATAGGATCAGTAGACTGAAAGTTACAGGTTTTTCATTACGAATGTTCTGAAATCTGGACAGGTTTCTGTCGGTGTCTTCTTGGGCAGTTTAGTCCTCTGTTTTGGCCGAATCAGAGGATCCCGCCAAATAGAGTTTTGTAGCCTAGTGCGTTAAGATTATTTGAGCACTGGTTTCAATTCATTATGAGTTACGGATATTTAATTATGATTTTTCTCGTACCGCTGATCAGAAGGGCTGAAATCTGGCTGAATAGTTTGTTTTCAAGTCGGGTCTGTGCGGTATATTGGGTAGTCAGGAGATATTATAGAACACCGGTAGCAATGTAATATCGTTGTTCTTATTTCGGAAATATACTTGTGTAGGCGGCGAAGCATCGCGTGTGGGAACACCTTCGTTGCTTACTAACGCGTCGCAACGCGAAAGGCAAGTACATTGCGATCCTTCACCTTGATGAATGATTTGTGGTTGTGTTCTTTCTAATGTTTCCAAGATCCATGTTTTCAATCGAAAGTGTTAAGAAACATCCATATTCCATTACATGCAAGTACCTTATGTCAAAATTTGTTGATTTCGACTGTTGCTTGATGATGTGATATGTTTGTGAATGTCCTTGTTATTCTCCATGATGTCGATTCTGGTTCAAGTGATAATTCTTGTGAGAGAAGATAATGAATGTTCTTGATATTCGTCCATGATATTTATTTCGTTTCGAATGGATACATCATGTGATTTCAGTTAATGGCATTCATATTCATTGATTCATTCCATTCATGTTTCGGTTATGTAGTACTGTGTAGAATTGATTCTGTACTATCTCTCATGTTGTTAATCTGTGACATGATGTGGTATCCTATATCTATGAATTATTCTATGATTGTCATGAGATGATCCTATATATTCATACTTGATTGCATTAGCTATGCGTATCGGTAGCGGACGTTGAGCAGTTGAGTTCGTGGTTGTTGTCCTGGGTTTTGCCAGGCTACACCATTGTTCATGGTATGAGACTAGAGAAGTTCTTACCCCTGTTCCATAGTTCTGTGTTGAGCATGAGCTCGTTAGTGAATTTTTTTTTCTTTCTCGAGCTTGTATTTGGTTTTCTGGGTGTAGTTTTTTTGCGGTTGATGAATTTCTTTTAAAAAGGGGTTATAATGAAGTGGGCAAGCTCTAGTGGGTTTCTGATCGTTCTTTGAAACAATTACTATTCTTTCGATTATTGCGATATTTCTGCTCTACGTGAGCATAGTTAAATTACAAGATTTATCTTTTCACAGAAGTTATGTTTTACCCCTGTTGGAAAATTTAACTCATTTGTTCGCTTGGAATTCGGACATTGGAAGATTTCTTTTGCAAGTTCTTTATTAAGTGTGCATTGACCTTACATATTTCTTTTGGATTACTTTAGGAAATCGTTCTCTTCCTTGATTTCTGAATTTGACAAATTCTTGCCCGGTGTGGTTGATGAATTTCTCTTGGGTTCATGATTCATGGTAGATGAGTTTCAATGGGTCTTTAATGGTTCTCTGAAACCATTGTTGTTTCTGATTGTTGAGTTGCTTTTACTACTGGTGATTTTTGTCATTTGGCAATATTGCTATTTTCATGGTTGTTCCTTCTTTCTCATTGGAAAAGAGCGACTCACTTACTCGTTTGATAGTTTGAATGCTGAGTCTACTGCAAGTTCGTTAAAACGAGAACGCGTTTGGCTCCATGAATTTCTTTTGGATCATTCCGCATGTTGAAGTTTAATGCATCTTTTTTCTGAAGAAAAATGTTAAAACCCTTTTGTGGTGTTGTGTCAGAGCTTTGTTTAAGCTTTGCGGTTTTCGTACTAGGTTTCTTTTCGAGAACAATCCCATTTAATGATGGGGATTTCTAAGCCACACTTTGTCTTGTTTCCTTTAGAAGGTTTATTGATAGAATAGTAATGTAAATTGATTGTTACCAGAAACGTATGTTATTGCTCTTAATAAAATGTTCAGTAATGTGAGGGTAATGTTGATTCTTTTATAGAGAGAAGTTTGACCGCCTTTCTTGATGTTTCTAAAATGATCCAATTTCAAGTTTTGTGTTCATGACTTTTGGGGGTTCAAGTTTTATATGGTAAATGAAGTTGCCACATAAAACGATTTGTTGCAAAGTTATAACAGTTCTTCGTTGAAGCGAGCGCTTTGATCTTGAATGCTCGTTGTTCTTATTTGTTAAGGTCTGACATTCTCTTCTTGTGGGGCTTATGCTTTCAACTGCGGACTCCACTTATGTTCTATGAGTTCTGTGCTTAATTGGTTTTCCCCTTTGGCCTTGTGTTCATGCGAGTTTTAAATGATTGTTTAGTTAGTGAACATCGTTTCCATTTGTCTCTTCTCTTGAAAAATAATCAACCCATTCTTTTCATGTGGATCTTTCGAAGTGTTTTCTAATTGTTGTTGTGAGATTGATGTTAATAGTCGTAGTAAGTTGATCGCCTTTGGTGATATCGTTCTAATGAAAACATTTCAAGTTTAGCTTTCGTGGTACTTTGGAGCTCTTGAATCATCTGGTAGCAGAAACTATTTTTGGGTAAATTGAGGTATTGGAGTTATCCTATTGTTTCTTAAGAGTTTTGTGTGATTTAGTCCTAAAGGCTCCTTGGTTTGAGTTCGCAAAGTGAGGTTGCAATCAAAGAAAATTTTCGTCGATTTCGTTGAGAATCCGTTTGCTTTCCGTGAAGTCCTGAAAAAAAATGTTTCGAGTGTTATGGCTGAGGTCATTTAGATCTCATGTTTCATGAGTAGATGAACGGTTCCGAGCAAATTGGGCGTATTGAAGAATTTTATTGGTTCTTAAGTAGTTCGGTAGGTTGGACTAAAGAACTTACCTTGTTCTATGTGGCAAGGTGTTATTAGGTCAAGGACTAAATGCTATGTTAAAGGAAGGAGTGCAGTAGAAGTATTTGAGAATTTGAGTCAAGTTTTGTAACTTATGGTTATTTGAATCGTTCCTAAACTTTCTGCTCTTTCCGCTCAAGAGATGTCGATTTTCAATCGCAATGTCATTTTCTTATTGGTTGTTACAAGGTAATTCCTTTTTGAGGGATGTGTACCCTTAGCTGTGAACTCAACTTTTGTCTCGTTTAAGGTCCTCCTTACCGCATTCTTTCTTTTGGTTTCGTGCTCGCTGTGAGGAGCAACGTTTTTCTGTGTGACGAAGTTTGTCCTTTTTCACCTCTTTCTTTTGAGAAAGACCCAGCAGTTTTGTTGCAAAATTTTACAAAGCTTAAATTGACAACTGTTTGGTGGTGGTTAAGTTTTAGTAATGGTGATATTTTTTTGCTACCAAATTATTGGAGTAGTAGTAGTATGTGAAATGGTTTTGATCTGTATCTCTTGGAGGAAAATTTGATCCACAGGGAATGTTGGTTTCGAAGTAGAGCTGAATGGTGTTATGGCTAGGTAGAACCTATGGCATAGTGAAATTCTAGAACTTCAGTTCATGTTGAAAGGTCGAGGATTATCGAAGGTATGGAAACCTTGATTAATTTTATAGAGTAACGCAATTGGATAGTATTGTGAGATTGTGTGGGTGATTTCGGATGATGTTAATGAGTGAGGATGTTAGAATTGTGGGAATGTTAGATATTTAATTTGATGATTTCACTATCTGTTATAAGAGGAAAAAATGTTGTAGAGGTTTTGGAAGTTAGGTCTGGACTTTGCATTCTTATGCTAGACCTTTGGTCACACAATGATTGTGTGTAGAGAAAGTGGAATAATGGAGTTTCCTGAATAGTAGAATGATAATTGATATAACCCTTCTGATGTAGTACATGATTGTGCGGGTTAAGGATACTGAGTTGTTGTTCTTAGAAATTGGAGGTAATATGATGGTGTTGAACCTATTCTGTGGTGTCTTGAACGCCTTCTATCAAATCGATTTTGGTTAGCAGAATGAGTTATCTAGAGTATTCGGTGGGTTCAATATAGCCTCTCCACAATGGCGTGGGTGATGTACTTTAGGTTGAACATAATGTGAGGATGTTTAACTAAGTGGTTTAATCTCAGCTGGTATGCGATGAATTCGAATTTTGAGGTTCGAGAGAAATTTTATTCCTAAAAGAGAGAAACTGTAGAAAAGAATGTTTCATCGGATAATGAGGCGTTTTCTTGATTCTCGTTTGAGTTTTGTGTTGTTGACCTGTTTTCGCAATTTGAGTTGAAATTTGTGTTGGGTGTAGATTCTTTCCAATTTAGACAAACCGCAAGTGTTTGGTTTGGGCGTTCTAGTGATTTCTCGTTTGGCTGTCGTGGTGTTCATTCGTAACCTGCCTATTTAGAAAATGGATTTGTTTTCGTGATGAATTGTCAAATTTGGAATTTAACATTTTGGTGGAGAGTTAGCAAAGTGTGGATGCGACGAGGACTCTCTATTTCCAATTGGATTCTTTTCGTTTCCGTGAGTTGTAGAAATTAGAAAGTTGGCATATCGTTTTGTCCGTCTCGGGTACAAACGCGATGTAACACCCTGACTATAAGGAAGTCAAGATGTCACCTACAACCACTACTCTTTAGAAGAATAACATCAAAACGCATGACAAGGTGAAGCAAGTAATAAGGATATACGGAAACAAGAATTTATCATCAAGTTTAATCAACAGAATGGAAATAAACAATTCAGAGGGATACGGTAGTTATGACCAAAATGGCGTATTACAATTCAACACAAGACATAAATAACGACAGTAAAAGTTCTCAAAATGTTTGGATTATGGTAGTGAGTGCATCATGTTGAACTACCCTCCACGAGATCGTTCTTCCTTGTCATTTACCTAAATAAAACAACAAAGCAAGAATGAGCTAAAGACTCAGCAAGTACTTGTATGTGACAACCAAACATACCATGAACAATATATCACAATCATAACTTGAACATTAATTGGAAACAACTTTATGAATGGATGAAATGGAATGATGTATTGAAGGAATTGGACATATTGCAGCATATACCGGTATAGCGAGTGAAGCACCCGTCGGTGTTCACTTAAAGTAACCGTATGAAGAACGTTTCATACGGCCGTCCAACGTGGCCCACATTGGAATGGTGGACTCACGTAACGTGGCCCACATTGGAATGGTGGACTCACGTACCCATTCTGGAATTGATGGGATTTTCAAGTGCCCATACTGGAATTGATGGGTCTTACAAAGGTAATTTATGCATGTCATGATGTGATCCCATGGCAAGATTGAATAGTACTCATAAATGAAAAGATACACATGTCATTCATCTACAAATACGAACAAATATAATCATTCATTCACACATCACATAATGCATCAATCATAGTATACAAGTTACTTATTCGCATACACAGAACGGGTTGGGAGGTAATTGAGATACCCCTCCACTCACCGCTTCACCGCCTACAATATAAAATAATCGAAATGAGGACAAACGAGTAAGACGTTGCTACACGTGTCCTCCCACAATCTCTAGCCAAACCAACCAAACAAAAGGTTCAATTTGATCAATTTACCCAAACATTCCAAATATCCCTAATCTGGCAGTTTTACTAGAAAATTCACCAATAAAAAACCGTAAGTCAAAAAGACCTAAAACCAGTGCTCATCTTCTCTTAACGTAACGGGCTACGAAACTCTAGTTGATGGTAAACTCTAATTCGGCCAAAACAGAGGTCTAACCATCCAATGAAAAACTATAACTGCAGTCTGTCCAGAATTCAGAACAGCCCTAAAGAAAATGCTCTAACTTTTAAACCACTGATCCAAATAAAGTGATCTTTATCAGCCTGGAAACATGGTGAAATTATCTTAATAAACCTAGTTGGGTGGCCGACCTGGTTCTGACTCTAACTAGATCAAAACCGAGGTGCAACCGACTATACCCAAAGTTTCTGTCAGACAGAGCAGAACGTCGTAAAACAGTCATAACTTTTAAACTACTGGGTGAAAATTCATGATCCAAGTGCCAAAAGAAAGCTAATGAGACCAGGAACATATCTCTAGAAGACGTCGACCTGAGATTTGGCCTCGAAAGGCCTACAATCTGACGCACAAACTACTGCACTATTTTGGACAGATCTGGATTCGCAGACTAAACCAATCCAAATGAACAAAAGTGCAACAAAACTAACACAAACAGTGAATCGGGACTTTCGTTACCCTTGAAGACCCGTAGAACGACGATGATCAGGTTCCCTAAGGCCTCCCTCCCTTCTCCTCTCCTCCCTCTCCAAAGGGCCAGCCACAAGGATGCGAAGGATGGCCGGTGACGACGGCGGGGAAAGGAGATGTCGGAGGGGATCTTGGGGAGAAGCACCGGAGATCACCGGAGACAACACCACAGCAGCGAGGACACCAGGGAGCAGCAAGGAGCCGGCCATGGGATGGGGAGGTGGCGGCTCAAGGGGGGGAGGGAGAGGAGGGAGTGGGGGAGGCGGCTAGGGTTGGGGGCGCCTCCCCCCTTCCCTTGGCCGGCCCCCCTTGGGCCGGTCTCCCCCACTTGGGCCTCCTGGGTGGCGGCCCGCGGCCCAGGTTGGCGAAGAAAAGCAAAAAACCCCCCCGCTGAACTGGAAATTCCGAGTTTTCATTTGTCTTTTACCCCTCCAGCTTCGTTCTATTTATCGAATTCTATTCCGGAGTATTACATTCTACCCCCCTTAACAGGATTCGACCTCGAATCTAAACACAGATCTTTTCAAAATAAAACTGCGACTAGAATTTATTAACGAAAAACACGTACCATAAACTAACAGGTCTGGATACTTATCGCACACGAGGGATTCTAGTTCTCAAGCGGCCTCTCTTTCGGACTAGAAAACCACAACCCAAAGACCCAAAACGACACCGACCTAACACTCAACTCGAACTTTCTAGGTACCCTCATCAAGAGGATCAAGGTAAGACCATACTCGATGGTCAACGTCTTAAACTATAACTCGAACCTTGAATGGTTCACCGCCCACTCAAAGACCGAACACACCGACGCTTGATTTCATGCGAGTACCGAGACGGTCAAAATGAAATACCAACTTTCCAATTTCTGCAACTTTCGGAAACGAAGAGAATCCAATTGAAAATAGCGAGTCCTCAACGCGTCCACTAAATGCTAACTCTCCACCAAAAGATTAAATTTCAAATTTGACAATTCATCTCAAAACAAATCTATTTTCTAAATAGGCAGTTTACAAATGAACACCACTACAACCAAAGGAGAAATTACTGGAACGCCCAAACCAAACACTTGCAGTTTGTCTGAATTGGAAAGAATCTACATGCCAACACAGCCCCAACTCAAGTTGCAGAAAACACCGGTCAACAACACCAAACTCAAACGAGAATCAAGAAAACACTTCATTATCTGATGAACATACCTTTCCACAGTTTCTCTCTTCTAGGAATAAAATTTCTCTCGAACCTTGAAATTCGAATTCACTGACTACCACATGAGCTAAAACCTCTTAGTTAAACATCCTCAAATTATACTCAAATTGAAATACATCATCCACACCTCGTGGGTGGCTCCATTGAATCCTCCAATACTCTATGCATCTCATTCTACTTAATCAACCATAATTTGATTGAAGGCACCAAGCGCCACAAAAATAGATCCCATGTAACATCCTCGGCTATTCAAAGCCAAGATGTCACGCAATTACATTACCTCTAATTTTTCAAGAACAACTCGTAATCCTCGCACACACGCTCATGTACTACATCAAAAGGTTCTATCAATGATCATTCCACCGCTCAGAAACTCCTTTATTCCACTTTCTACACACACTCATTGAGTGACCAAAGGTCTAACATAACAATGCAAACCCAAATTTAATCTTCAAGATCTCTACCATAAATTTCAATTATAACATATAGGGAAATCAACGGATTGACTCTCCAACATTTTCCCCAATTCTAACATACTCACTCATTTGCATACTTAGAAATTTCTCACCTAATCTCGCATCATTATCCAATTGCGTTGCTCTATAGAAGTAATCAAGGTTTCCATACCTTCGATAATCACCGACCATTCAATCATGAACTCAAGTTCAAGTTTCACTATACCATAGGTTCTACTCAATGTAACACTTTTCGACTTACTTGAAACCAAACATTCCATGTGAATTAATTTTTCCCCCAAGAGACACAGATCAAAACCATTCTACAATCTACTACTCCTCCAATAACTGTGATCCTTTCTCAAAAGGAAGAGGCGAACAAAGATAAGTTTATTCACACAGAAAGACGTTGCTCATCACGGCGAGCAGGAAACCAAAAGAAATATACTGATAAAGGTGATCTTGGAAAACGAAAGTCGAAGTTCATAAATGGGAGGCACACATCCTCAAAAGAGAATAGCAAATAACGTATGACACGAAAGAAAGATATTACGCTTGAAATTCGCCATCTCTTGAGCGAAAGAGCAACAAATTTAGGACGCTTCAAATAACCACAAGATTTAATTAAGAATCGATAAGATCCTTCAACAGACAACTTGCTCAAAGCAGTTCATCTACTTGGGAAACACGAGATCCAAATGTTCTCACCACAAAACTCAAACATTTCCTTTACAGATTTCACTAAAGCAAACGGATTAACTTCGTCTCAAGAGATCAACGAAAATATTCTTTTATTGCAACCTCACTTAGCGAACTCAAACCAAGGAGCCTTTGGACTAAATCACACGTAAATCTTTAAGAAACAATAGGTTAATCCAATTCCTCAAGTTACCCAAAATAATTTCGCTACAGCTAATTCACGAGCTCCAAGGTACCGTGAAAGCTAAACTTGAAATATTCTTATTTGAACGATGTCACCAAAGGCGATCAATTTACTACGTGTATTAACATCAAGCCCATAACAACACTTAGAAAACATTTGGAAGACCCACGTGGAATGAATGGGTTGATTCCTTCTCGAAAGAAGAGGCAAATAGAAACGATCTTCACCAACTGAAAAATCACTTACCACTCGCAAGGAACACAGAACTCAGGGGAAAACCAATTAGGCAATGAACTCAGACAACATATGGGAAGTCCACAGTTGAAAACATAGGCCTCACAAAAATAGAATATCCGACCTTAACCGTTAGGAACAAACGGGTATTCAAGATCAAAACACCCGCATCATGGAAGAACTATTATAATTTTTTTCAACATATCGCTTTACTCGACAAACTATGTCTACCACAAAGAACTTGAATTCCCCAAAAGAGCATGAACACAAAACTGGAAATTTGATCATTTTAGAAATATTACGAAAGGCGGACAACTTTCTTTCTTTATAAAGGAATCAACATTGCCATCACATTACTGATCATGTCAATAAACCTTCTAAAGGAACATGGCAAATCGTGTTATAATTTTTTTTTCCAGTATCAAATGGAATTGTAATAACAACTTATTCCAGAAAGGAAACTTAGTACAAAAACCACAAAGCTGAAACAAACCTCTCACACAACTCCACCATAACATTAGAAAAGGGTTTCGACACTTTTTTTTTTCAAGAGAGGTTCTAAACTCCAACATTCCAACTACTCCAAAAGAAACGAGTAGAGTCAAGACTTTCTTCGACAAACTTTGTAAAAGCTAATTCCCGTTCCCCAAAATACCAAACGGTTAACCAGGTCCCCTTAATCAACAAGTGACATAGGACCCTTACAAAAAGAATGATCTTGTCAATAATATCGTGTACAAGTAGCAAAGAGAGCTCAGCAATCAGAAAGACAAGAATTGTTTTGAAAAACATATAGGGACCAATAGGAACCCGTAGCCAACCAATTTGTTTGATTACCATCTCCGACTTAATCACCACAAGGCACCCCAACAAGGGTTTTAACACTAATCCTCAGAAAAGAGATGCGTTAAATTTCAAGACGCGGAATGATCTAAAAGAAATACATGGAGCCAATGCTTCCTCATGTTAACGAACTTGCAACAGAAAACTCTCATTATAAAAACTATCAAACGAGTAAACGAGTCGCTATTTTCCAATGAGAAGGAAGGAACAAACATGGAAATATCAATATTGCCAACCGTCGAAGATCATTTAAAATAAAGAAATTCAACAATCAAAACAATAATATTTTCAGAGAACCATTAAAGACCTATTGATCTCATCAATTACCATGAATCATGAACCTAAGAGAAATTCATCAACTACCACCGACAAGAATTGGTCAAAATCGAAATCAAGGAAGAGAACCACCGCCTAAAGCATCCCAAAAGAAATATGCAAGATCATTGTGCACTTGATAAAGAACTTGCAAAAGAAATCTATGGATTTCATGGGGATATGTCCCAGATCTTAGGATGATGTGACAATTGGCAATGGCGTTTACGGTTTGTCGTTTCACGTATTTTTGACAAAGTGTCGCTTATCGATAGACGAGGCGGTCGGCCGGTCCTTGCACGGCGGTCCGACCGGTCCCAAATCGGTCGGACCGGCCATGTAGGGCGGTCGGACCGTGCGTGACCAAAGTGGTCAAAATGAGTCGGGCCAAAAATAGGTGTTGTAGGCAAGTGAGGGATCCCAATGCACTTGGTCTCATAATTTTGGAGTCTCCGGTAAAAAGTTATATTGGTTTTAATTTCGTAAGGTTTGAAACTGAAGCTTGAATTTCGCTAAGTCCCAATCGGCGGTCCGACCGCTCATTGTGGAGCGGTCCGACCGCCATGGGCGTCCGACCGCTCACCTGGAGGCGGTCGATCGGCTTACTTGAACATCGCCAACTCGTGGCGATGTTGTTTTGTTAGGTCAAAGTCATTGGTTTCATGGCATATGATTTGCATGATGCATGTTTTGACTAACATGGGTCAAGTTGTGAAGAACTTGTTCCCGAATTCGTGTTTGCTTGTCTGTGGTTGTGCAGGTTGCTTGGTGGTCAACGACGGTCAAGCGGCAAGGAGGATCGACTAGACTTGGAGAGTTGAGGTCCGTAACGATCGACGATGCGGGTGAGGTCAACGACTCAAGCGTGACACAAGATGGACAATGGTGACCTATTGGCAAATCCATGGTGCATGGTGAAGCGGTTTAGGTCAAAGGTTAAAGGCGGCGCTATGCGGCGTGCGTGTGTGACCCGCTTGTTAGTGGGCCTTAACGGAGCCCAATGGAGTCAAACCCTAGGAGTCTAGGCCTCCACTATAAATAGGGGGAGGTGGTGGCTGCACCACCTAGCTCTTCTCTCTCTCGCCTTTTATGGTTTCAAAACCCTAATTGTCTTTAGGGGAGTTGAGGTGGAGGCTAGGGCTCTTGATGGTTTGTGGTGAATTTTGTGATCTTTGATTGTCCACGATCCATGATGGTGTGGATGTAATCCAAAGATCAATCACGAAATCAATCTATGCAAGGTTTGCTTGAGATAAGTCTCTTTTCGCTCTTGCTTTCAATTTCGTGTTTTTAGGGCTTTCTTTGATCCATGAGTTTGTGATTGATTCTTTCACGTGAATTAGCTTGCTGTGATATCTGTGAATCTATCTAGCATCATCTTGATCATCAATCTCTCACGAACAAGCTTTAGGATCAAGTTTTCGTTCTTGCCCTGTTTTAGACCTTCGTTAATCAATTGACAATTGCTCAAGATCGCTCCAAGAATTATCATAATATTCGATTGGAATAGGTCCTCAATAGCATAGAGAAGGTGTGTGCAAAGTTTCGTGAAGTTTGGAGTTGAGAATCAAAAGTTAAACCTAATTGCAACTTCGTCATCGGCTGATTTTACTGTTTGGATCGGTTACCAGATCGCCGGTCCGACCGCCCGTCACCACCGGTCCGACCTATTTTGGAGCGGTCCGACCACAAGATAACAGCGGTCCGACCGCCCGCAATCGGTCCGACCGGTTCACTACTGAGGTCGACCGCCAAGATGCTTGTGTTGCTTTGATTCTTGCGATTATTGTCGCATTGCTTAGGGTTTTTATTGGATTCAATACTAGTCTTCCAACAGTCTTGGTATATTGATCTTCATAGCTTTCTAATAGCTACTGGAGTGAAATTGTATTGAGTTCATAATTTGTGAAAAAGTGAGCGTGCTCCTATTCACCCCCCTCTAGTCGCCTTTACGGTCCAACAAAATCTGCCAATGCCCGAAACCTCAAGCGAACACACGGGTTGAATTTTCCAACAGGGGTAAAACAGAACTTCCGTGAAAAGGTAAATCTTGCAATTTAACTACGCTCACGTGGAGTAGAAATATCACAATAGTAGAAAGAACAATAATTGTTTCAAAGAACGATCAAAAATCTACTAGAGATTGCCCACTTCATTATAACCCTCCATTCAAAAGAAATTCACGAACTATCAGAAACTACAACCAGAAAACCAGATACAAACTTGAGAAGGACAACAACTTCATCAATGAGCTCAGGCTCAACACAGAACTATGGAACAGGGGTAAGAACTTCTCTACTATTACAACACGAACAGTGGTGTAGCCTAGCAAAACCCAGGACGACAACCACGAACTCAGCTGTTCGACGTCCGCTACCGATACGCATAAGTAATGCAATCAATTATGAATATATAGGATCATCTCATGACAATCATAGGATAATTCATAGATATATAGGATATCGCATCACGTCATAGATTAATAACAAGAAAGATAGTACAGAAGCAATTCTATACCATACAACATAATGAACAACATCACTAGAAATGCGGAAACAATGGATTTCCCAAACCCCACCCATCAGGTACAAGTGTGTCATTTTAATAACTTAATTACCACGGACCTAAAGCCCGCTCTGATACCAACTGTAACACCTTGACTATAAGGAAGTCAAGATGTCACCTACAACCACTACTCTTTAGAAGAATAACATCAAAACGCATGACAAGGTGAAGCAAGTCATAAGGATATACGGAAACAAGAATTTATCATCAAGTTTAATCAACAGAATGGAAATAAACAATTCAGAGGGATACGGTAGTTATGACCAAAATGACTTATTACAATTCAACACAAGACATAAATAACGACAGTAAAAGTTCTCAAAATATTTGGATTATGGTAGTGAGTGCATCATGTTGAACTACCCTCCACGAGATCGTTCTTCCTTGTCATTTACCTAAATAAAACAACAAAGCAAGAATGAGCCAAAGACTCAGCAAGTACTTGTATGTGACAACCAAACATACCATGAACAATATATCACAATCATAACTTGAACATTAATTGGAAACAACTTTATGAATGGATGAAATGGAATGATGCATTGAAGGAATTGGACATATTGCAAAGATATATGCAGATAGCGAGTGAAGCACCGTCGCTTGTTCATTTAAAGTAACCGTATGAAGAACGTTTCATACGGCCGCCCAACGTGGCCCACATTGGAATGGTGGACTCACGTAACGTGGCCCACATTGGAATGGTGGACTCACGCACCCATTCCGGAATTGATGGGATTTTCAAGTGCCCATACCGAATTGATGGGTCTTACAAAGGTAATTTATGCATGTCATGATGTGATCCCATGGCAAGATTGAATAGTACTCATAAATGAAAAGATACACATGGCATTCATCTACAAATACGAACAAATATAATCATTCATTCACACATCACATAATGCATCAATCATAGTATACAAGTTACTTGCTCGCTGTGGCTGGCAACGGTTGGGAGGTAATTGAGATACCCTCCACTCACCGCTTCACCACCTACAATATAAAATAATCGAAATGAGGACAAACGAGTAAGGCATTGCTACACGTGTCCTCCCACAATCTCTAGCCAAACCAACCAAACAAAAGGTTCAATTTGATCAATTTACCCAAACATTCCAAATATCCCTAATCTGGCAGTTTTACTAGAAAATTCATCAATAAAAAACCGTAAGTCAAAAAGACCTGAAACCAGTGCTCATCTTCTCTTAACGTAACGGGCTACCAAACTCTAGTTGATGGTAAACTCTAATTCGGCCAAAACAGAGGTCTAACCATCCAATGAAAAACTATAACTGCAGTCTGTCCAGAATTCAGAACAGCCCTAAAGAAAAGGCTCTAACTTTTAAACCACTGATCCAAATAAAGTGATATTTATCAGCCTGGAAACATGGTGACATTATCTTCATAAACCTAGTTGGGTGGCCGACCTGGTTCTGACTCTAACTAGATCAAACCCTAGGTGCAACCGACTGTACCCAAAGTTTCTGTCAGACAGAGCAGAACGTGGTAAAACAGTCATAACTTTTAAACTACTGGGTAAAAATTCGTGATCCAGGTGCCAAACGAAAGCTAATGAGACCAGGATTATATCTCTATAAGACGTCGACCTGAGATTCGGCCTCTAAAGGCCCTCAATCTGACGCACAAACTACTGCACTATTCTGGACAGATCTGGATTCGCATACTAAACCAATCCAAATGAATAAAAGTGCAACAAAACTAACACAAACAGCGAATCGGGACTTTCGTTACCCTTGAAGACCCGTAGAACGACGATCATTTGGTTCCCTAAGGCCTCCCTCCCTTCTCCTCTCCTCCCTCCAAAGGGCCGCCACAAGGATGCGAAGGATGGCCGGTGACGGCGGGAAAGGAGATGTCTGAGGGGATCTTGGGGAGAAGCACCGGGATCACGGAGACAACACCACAGCAGCGAGGACACCGGGGGGCAGCAAGGAGCCGCCATGGGATGGGAGGTGGCGGCTCAAGGGGGGAGGGAGAGGAGGGAGTGGGGAGGCGGCTAGGGTTGGGCGCCCCCCTTCCTTGGCGGCCCCTTGGGCCGGTCTCCCCTCTTGGGCCTCTGGGTGGCGCGCCCAAAGTTGGCGAAGAAAAGCGTAAAACCCCACGAATCGAAATTCGAAGTTTTCATTTGTCTTTGCCCTCGGCCGTTCTATTTACCGAATTCTATTCCGGAGTATTACACTCGAAGTACACAACTTCTGGTGTATTCTGGTGCTGAGTGAACAGTTGAGCCATTCAAAGTTTGAGATTTAGTTAAGAACATTGACCAGCGAGTAAGGTCTTACCTTCGACCCTCTTCTGATGAGTGAACCTAGAAAGTTCAGGTTGAGCGTTAGGTCAGTCTTTGTTGTACGTCTTTGTGTTGTGGTTTCTCTAGTCCGAGAGAGAGGTGACTTGGGAGCTAGAGTCCCACATGCGCGAGTGGTATCCAGACTTGTTTGCCTCGGGTACGTGTTAGTTCGTTGCTTCCAAAATTCAGTTGTATGTTGTTCTCGTATCCGTTTTGATGGTTAGAATTCGGGGTCGAATTCTATTAAGGGGGTAGAATGTAATACTCCGTATATCGATTTTGAGAGTTTATTATTCGGGAGAGAGAATTAATAAAAAATTTAGGGTTTTCGGGGGAATTTTGGAACCTGGGCCTTCGACCCAGGCTAGGGCCACCTAATGGCCGGCCATAGGTGGGCCAAGAGGGGGAAGGTGCCCCTTGGGCCCAAGCCCATGCCGCCCCATCTCTCCCTCTAACCCTAGCCGGCCACCCCTTGCCCTCCCTCCCTCATTTCCTCCCCTTGAGCCGCCACCCCTAGCCCCAATCCAAAGATCTCCCTACCCCTTGGTGCCTCCCCTCCCCCTTGGTGCTGGCCTCCGGCGATCCCCGACGCTGCCCCAAGGTTTTCCCCGAAGCCGATCTCTCCTACCGTCACCGCCGACCGTTCGTCTTCCTCGCCTTGGCCGGCCATTGAAGGGAGGAGAAGGAAGTTCTTCGGGAGGTCAATCCACGTCGTTTTTGAGGTGCTACAGGGGTAACAATGGCCTCCCCTTGCTTTTTGATTCATAAGAGATGATAATTTGATTCGATTAGTTGGATCGTTTTGCGTCGAGTTTTAGATCGATCTGTCCGAAGAGGTTACGTGGCCAGTTTCGGGTCCTTAGAGGCCAAATCTCGGGTTTTCCTATCCTAGAATTTTGTTCCTGAATTCGTTAGCTTTCTTTTGGTACTGAAATCACGAGATTCCACCCTGTGGTTTAGGAGTTATGAATTTTTAACCGCACACTACTCTCTCTTTCATAGATTTTAGAGACTGTCGGTTGCTCCTCAGTTTTGTTCTAGTTAGAGCCAGATACAGGGCAGCCACCCAAATAGGTTTTTGAAGATAATTTCTCCATGATTCCAGATTGATAAAGATCATCTCCATAGGATCAGTAGAATGAAAGTTACAGGTTTTTCATTACGAATGTTCTGAAATCTGGACAGGTTTCTGTCGGTGTCTTCTTGGGCAGTTTAGTCCTCTGTTTTGGCCGAATCAGAGGATCCCGCCAAATAGAGTTTTGTAGCCTAGTGCGTTAAGATTTTGTGAGCACTGGTTTCAATTCATTATGAGTTACGGATATTTAATTACGATTTTTCTCGTACCGTTGATCAGAAGGGCTGAAATCTGGCTGAATAGTTTGTTTTCAAGTCGAGTCTGTACGATATATTGGGTATTCAGGAGATATTGTAGAACACTAGTAGCAATTTAATATCGTTGTTCTTATTTCGGGAACATACTTGTGTAGGCGGCGAAGCATCGCGTGTGGGAACAACTTCGTTGCTTACTAACGCGTCGCAACGCGAAAGGCAATTACATTGCAATCCTTCACCCTGATGAATGATTTGTGGTTGTATTCTTTCTAATGTTTTCAAGATCCATGTTTTCAATCGAAAGTGTTAAGCAACATCCATATTCCATTACATGCAAGTACCTTGTGTCAAAATTTGTTGATTTCGACTTTTGCTTGATGATGTGATATGTTTGTGAATGTCCTTGTTATTCATCCATGATGTCGATTCTGGTTCAAGTGATAATTCTTGTGAGAGAAGATAATGAATGTTCTTGATATTCGTCCATGATATTTATTTCATTTCGAATGGATACATCATGTGATTTCAGTTAATGGCATTCATATTCATTGATTCTTTCCATTCATGTTGTTCTATTTCCTTCCACGGGAGTGGAATTTTGTAAGTCCCATCAATTCCAGTATGGGCACATGATACCCACCATTTCAATGTGGGTATGTAAGACCCACCATTTCAATGTGGGCAGTTTCGGACACCCGTATGAAACGTTCTTCATACGGCATTTGGGTCCGTGGACTTTGTTAAGTACGGGCTTAAGTGAACACCGACGGGTGTGTCACTCACTATACCGGTATAAGTTGTGAGCAGTCCATTCCTTCATTGTATTATTCCATTCCATGCATTTTCATAAATGTTCAGAGAAGTGTTTACAAGTGAATTGTGATTACCTTGTTCTCTTGATGTTTCGGTTATTTGTTAAATGTACTTGCTGAGTCTTTGGCTCATCCTTGCTTTGTATATTTTATTTAGGTAAATGAGGAAGAAGGCAAGACCTTTTGTGGGGTAGTCCAGCAGGCTGCACATCACCTTTATCAAACCATAATAACTAATGTTATCTTTCAGTCATGTCAACTATTTCATAAATTTCCAGATTGTAATAATCCAATTTTGGTAATGCTTACTATACGTTGTTTTATGATTGTTTCCGATTCCTTCCCGTGAATCTGTTAATCGTTTATCGTCGTTCCTTATGGGATATTGAGGATTGAGCCTGATTAACCTGGTAATGTTGTGTCCTATTAGTATCTCTGTTAGATTTGTGTGACATCTTGGCTTCCGAATAGCCAGGGTGTTACACCAGGCCCACCCGTCAGCCGCAGCTTAACCATTCTGTTTTCTGTGCACGGGCCCACATGTAGTAGACTCATCACTTACTTAAAACATCATTTACTATAGTAAGCAATCATTAGCCATTAAATGATCGGATCAATGCCTTAATGGCTTTGCTACAGTATTGTCGATAATCCAACAATACTGAGCTGCATTCGCCGACGTATTGCCGGCGATTCTGGCCACAGCGTTGCCAGCCAAGGGCTGCTACAGTTGCGCAATAGCCATGCGCATCTTTGGGAGGTGGCGGCGACACCTGAGGTGGCCTGTGTCGACGGCTCGTCGGAGAGGAGCGCCGGCGTACATATGGCAAGGTGCATGCACGAAATAAAGCTCCGCAAAGGTCCAACAGCGGGTGCCCTTGCTACTAGGGACTACCAGGGAGCTACCTTAGCGTTGGAGGGTAGGAGAGATTGCCGGAGCTGTGTTGGCGACGGTGAGGTCCACGGCGGTGATGTGGTTCAACGTGGAGAAGACGCCCTGAGCAACCAGGAAGACATAGAAGCTTAGGGATAGCTCAAAGATCCCTAGGGTGTGCTCTAGTAGCGGAGAATTGACAAATGTCTTACCAGATCAAAGTGGGAGATGAAGAGTTTGGTTTTCAACCGAAATGGACCATGCTTCGAATTCGCGAGTTCCTGTCGTGCATTGCCAGAATTGGGTGAGGGGAACTCATTCTTGAGCTCAAAGACATGATATGACGCACGAGAGTTAGCAAGTAGTTCACCGGAGGCGAAGGTAGAACAGCGGTGTCCTCGGGTGCAAGCTCTGGGCGTGAACCGGAGCTGAGGAAGACACAGTCGCGTTCCGGGGGCTACAAGCAACACCAAAGCTGAGGCTTAGCGAAAATGGAAATGGCACCGAAGATAGCGAAGATGGGGGTCGGGAGCTCGAAACTTACGCAGGAATGGCGCTGCGTTGGGCGTCCCTCTCCTCGGTCAACGGAGGAGAACTGAGGGGGTAGAGAGAGCTGGGAGACAGGTTATAGGCGGGAAACGGTCGGAAGAGACACGACGTTAGCTAGGGAAGATCGGGGACGGGTCAGCTTGGGCGGTGCTGTCACGGCGGTAACGGAGTTCGCAGAACGCGGCTGCGTGGCGCCGGCCGCGTGAGTGCAGTGCCAGTGAGGAGAAGACAGGTCCGACAGGTGGGACCCAATGGCAGAGAGAGAGAGGAGGAACGAGCGGGCGCGCGTACGAGGAGATTAGCCGTTGGATCTGGATCGGAGGGTCAGCACCCGAGGGGGTTCGGCCGGAACGGCTCGTTAAGTGGCTCGGTCTTGTTACTGTTTATTGGGTTCGAACACGAGGAATAGTATTCCATTTGACTGATTTCAAATCTATTTCTCCTAGTTTGACCGGCCTTCAAAAATAGAGATTAAATTCATAAAAATATGAAATTAATCAGAGGGGTTCCTAGGGAAACCTAGGACCCATATAAATTTGTAAAATCCATTGATCATCATTTAATTGGTATATTTCACATTCCCAAAAACATATGTTGAGAAACGAGTTTGAATTTTCTGTGGATCATGTTAAATTCCAAAAATTTGGGAAAAATTATATTAATTCATGACAATTAATATAGTTTTTGAATCATTTATTTCCAGAGGGTTTCCATATGTTTTTTACTATTTTCTTCAGGGTTTGTTTTTGTAAGGGTGTGTGTAGACCTCCAGATAAGATTTCCCAAGTGCAAAATATATAATGCAAATGCTTGAAAACATGATGCATGCTAATGAGATGCATAGTATTTCTCTTTATTAATTAGGGGATGTGACATAAAATGTAGCAAGATGTCAAGAATAAGTTTTGGTTGCCAAACATAAAGCGAGACGTCGCCGAGTTCGTTGCCTTGTGTGACGTGTGTCAGAAAGTAAAAGCAGAGCATCAGAGACCAGCAGGTCTATTACAACCGCTAAAGATACCAGAATGGAAGTGGAAAGAGATCGGTATGGATTTTATTACCGGTTTACCCAAGACTCAATCAGGTTATGATTCGATTTGGGTAATAGTGGATCGTTTAACCAAAGTTGCCCATTTCTTGCCAGTCAAAACCACTTACTCAGGAGATTGCCTTGCAGAGTTGTACATGTCAAAGATCGTCAGCCTACATGGTGTGCCAAAGAAGATACTGCCAGATCGAGGATCTCATTTCACCTCTCGTTTCGGGTAGAGTCTGCATGAAGCCCTAGGAACTCACCTGAATTTCAGTACTGCATATCATCCCTAGACAGATGGACAGACTGAAAGAGTCAACCAGATATTGGAGGATATGTTGAGAGACTGTGCCCTAGCAAATGCAACCAGTTGGGATATGAGTTTGCCGTATGCAGAATTCTCGTACAACAGTTATCAAGCCAGTTTGCAAATATCACCATTTGAAGCTTTGTATAGTTGTGCCTGTAGAACACCTATGAATTGGTCAGAGACAGCTGAACGTGTGGTATTTGGGCCAGACATTATTCAGGAAGCTGAAGAACAAGTTGCTATGATCAGAGAGAGGTTAAAGATAGCTCAGTCCAGACAGAAGAGTTACGCTGACATCCGTCGCCGTGACCTCAGCTTTGAACTGAAAGATTTTGTATATCTATAGGTTACTCCGTTCAGAGGTGTCAAGAGATTCCGTGCCAAAGGGAAACTCGCCCCAAGGTATGTTGGACCGTTCAAGATTCTAGAACGCCATGGAGAAGTTGCTTACCAGTTGGAGCTACTGTAGTCGTTGACAGGAGTGCATGGTGTCTTTCATGTCTCTCAGTTAAAGAAATATCTCTGTGTGCTAGAAGAGCAGACACCGTTGGAATCAATCGAGCTGAAAGCAGACCTCACGTATAAAGAGTAGCCTGCCAAGATTTTGGATGTCGCAGAGCGCCGTATCAGAAGCAAGACCGTTCGTTTTTGCAAAGTCCAGTGGAGCAACCACTCAGAAGGAGAAGCAACATGGGAACGCGAAGAAGATTTGAAAGCCGAATTTCCTAGCCTTTTTCTCTAGCTAGCCTGACTTTCGGGGTCGAGATTCGTTTAAGGGGGTTTGTAACATCCCAACTTTTTGGCCTTTGAAAATCTTTTAATTAGTTGCTAGTTGAAAATCTCACCATTTGCATTTTATTTGAACTTAAATTAAAATCTTAATATAGAGTTTCATGTTAAAATAATTTACTAGGGTTAATCCCAACTTCAACAATTGCCAAAATTATTTTATTTAGATTTTATGGACCTGGATATATTTTCCACATTTTTCTGGAATTTTTTCGAGTTCATTGCTATTTTCTATTGCCATTTGGATTTTATGCTATTTTATAATAAAAAAATTCAATTAAATTTCTAATGACGAATAGGCCAAGCCCATTACTATTACGAGTCCACCGCTTTCCTCGGCCTCGCTCATTGTTCGCCCACTCCTCGGCCCAACTCCCGCGCAAGCCCACGCTCCTGAGCCTCGCCTCCTTCAACTGACCGGAGGACCCGCCGACGCCACGTCTGCATCGTCCTCCTCCTGGACTTCGCAGTCCGAGTTCCGCACGACTCGCTGCCTCCTCCCTCCTCCGGAACACTAAGCTCTCGGCCCTGGAATCGTCTTCCCTGCGCCGCAATTGTCGAAGCCCCGTCAACGGCCGAAGTTGCTCCACTGCCACAATTCGCCGTCGACGTTCCACCTCCGGCCGAGACTCCGCCGCCAATGAGTGTGCAATAGCCAGGGCTACGCCGTGACGCCGTCGCCTTTGCCCGCGAACCTCTCTTTCGTCGTTGCTGGGACTCCGACAAAGGTCCATCGCCACCGCCACCGCCATTGTCGCCGCCACCGGTGAGTCGTCGCCGCCCGAGCCTAGCCACCATCCCTAGAACCTTCGCCGTGCCTCTAGGGTCCCATTTTGCTACCTTGCCGCCGCCGCCACCGCCGCGCCAATCGCCTCGCTCTATGCTCCGTCTTTGAATCGCGGCGTGTCGGCCCACGCCAGAGCCATCTCAGCTTCCCTGTCCGGTGTGGCGCCTACGTGTCACAACCACGTGGCGATCCGCTTCTCCCGAGCCAACGATGAACCGAGTCCATGGTGCATCGAGCACGGCAATGGGTCCCACTGTCAGGCACATTTTCTTTTCCGGTTCTTTTATTTTTTCAGCGGAAAATCTTTGCTTGCGTCAGCTAATGTCATTAATCCATTTTTTCCTTTATAAAAATAATTCGAGAAATTCATTTAAAATCCAAATTAGGGTTTTAATTATTTTCCAATCTTCCAAAGCCCATAACTTTTGCATCCGACCTCCAATTGAGCCCATTCAAATTTGTAAATTTATATAAAATGAAGATCTATTTGATGGTGAATTGTATTTGAATTTTGTAGTTTGTTTTGCCTCTGTTATTTATTTGTTTTGGTTTCTTTTGTCTCGTTTGCGAGTAGACGTCGATACTTCGGAAAATTTTGGAGAAGAAGGAGCACCTCAAGATCAAGACCAGTACCTAGACCTGTTCCAAGGCAAGTTATACCTTTGACCATATTGCACCCAGTTTTTAAATTACTTTGATTCAAATGACTACATCTTTATTTAAGTATGTATTTAAATGATTTTGGTTGTAGTTAATAAACCAAATTGTTGTGTCCACCTTGTCAATTTGTATGTCATATTCTTTTGACACCCTAGAATGGTTCATTACTAGTTAGTATTATCGTAGCACCAACGTGGGTTGGTTAGATACGAGTAGATTGCTTAGCCATACCACGAGTCACCATTTCATGTGAGTTGCAAATATAAACTTGACTAAGTGATTATGAAACTGTGTGTGCCGTGCGCTGTTACTCGTTGATGTCATGTGTTGCACATAATTGACAGGGTGAGAAAAATATTTAGTCTGAGGCAAGTGGTGGATCTGTGTGAATGGTGGAGCTGTGTGCTTTAAACTTTGTGAATTTGGGAAAAACTGGAAGTCTTGCCTTGGTCAATTAAGGACTTCACTTTGTGCGCCATTGAACTAGGCCTTACTGTACAACCACATTCCTGGTATAGGACGGGCATAACTTAGTAAGTTATGGAGTCTTGATATTGACAACTCAGATTGTATTTAAGCTGTGTGATGGGCTAGAGGTGTGATATGTCACATCGCGGGACGGTTCGCTGCGTCCCTGTCCAACGATGTGTGTCGTAACTAAATGCTGTATGTATCGGTTGGCCGACAGGAAAACATATCGGGAGTGCCAATGCTTGAGATGAAGTCTTTGAAAGGTTTTGTTATGGTCGGTGCTGGCCCCACTGATTGTATCGTGTGGGTAAAGTGTACAACCTCTGCAGAGTGTTAAACCAATCTATTCGAATAGCCGCGTCCTCGATCATGGACATGCTTGGGGATTTCACACGAGGGGTAGACTTTCACAAAACCTTTGGGAAGGGAGCTGTGTGATCTAACTCATATGGCTGTGTGAATAACTTGTTTAGGCTGTGTGTCTTTACAGAAATTCAGTGAGAACTTATTATTGTTTATTTGTTTTGAATTATGTTTTCAATCTATTATTTGTATTCAATTGCAAATATTGTATTTCTCCAAAAGAATAGCAAAAGCCATTCCTTTGGAATAAGCCATCATGTATAATTGCATTCTGTGGTATGACTTGCGAGTACGGTTGTGTAGGAAGTGGAGGAGTCATCACCAGCTTTTGAAGAGGAATTCTACGAAGGTTGATCATTAGGGTCTTGATCCCAGTCAGTTGCCTGTGGTAAATTGATAGGAGCCCGCTGGAGTTTAGTTTGTTTCCGCTGCAGTTTATTTCATTATTCTCAGCCTTGCATGGCTTAATAATTGTAAAACTCGACCTTAATGTTACAACAGTTATTTGTTATTCAAATTACTCGTTTATTTAATATTTCATTGTATGGAGTTGATATTTCATCGATGTTGACACTGTGTGCACTAGAGTGATCCTGGACTAGTGCAGAATACACAGAGGGTCCAGATTTCCATATTTGGGTCCCGATAGGGAACCATGCTGATCTTAGGTCTAAGGATTATACATCATCATTACTAGTGAAAAACTAATGACACATAGATTCATAACAATCTCCATAGTGTCTAAATGATGGGTCTATCTAGCCCTATGTTCTCTAGCATATGCTCACATTATTGATTCGATATCACTATATCCATGACCGGTGAAACAAGGTCATCAATCAATACATGTGCTAGTCATAGAGTCACTGGTGTTCCGACCAGAGATACATTTAGAATGACATCATATAAGTTAAAGAGTTCCACTAACAAGTCACATACTTACTGATCTATAACAAATGATTCATTCAAGGAATACGATAACATATTATCAAAATCACGAACATAATAAAATATCATCATCTCTATGATTGAATCTAGGGCATATTTCCAACACACACATGGTGGAGCGAAGAGAAAGTTTGTGAGGAGCGATGGTAGAAAGATTCGGGTAACACTTCTAGCAAAAAAAACGCAAAGGTGATAGTTGGAGGAGGAAACACCATAGAGCAAAAAAAGGTGTAGAAAAATTGAGAGTTTTAGTTGGTTGGCAATTGAGAAGGTAGGTTGCGGCGTGAAGAGCCTCAACCCAGTAAGAGGAGGGGAGGCTGGCTTGAAACATAAGGGATCGAACAATGTTATTAGTGGAACGAATAATATGTTCGGTCTTGCCATTCTACTGAGAGGTGTATGGACATGACATGCGGAGTGTAACGCCATGGGTAAGGAAAAAAGTACGAGCGGTGGAGTTGTCAAACTCATTGCCATTATCGCACTGAATATTCTTGATCTTAGCGCTGAACTGAGTAGCAACGTAAGAAAAAAAAGTGCGAGATAGTGGTAAAAGTATCAGATTTCAGGCGCAAAGGAAACGTCCAAAGATAATGTGAGCAATCATCAAGATAACCAAGTAGTATTTGTAACTAGACACACTGACGACCGGCAAGGTCCAAAGATCACATTGAACTAAATCAAAATTCTTGAGAGTATGAGACTGTAAAGTAGCAAAAGGTAGACGCACATGGCAAACAAGTTGACACGCATGACAGATAGTGTCGGCGGGACCATTATCGCAGGCAATGGCGGACGCACTAGCAAGGCGAGACAGGAACTCAGGGCCAAGGTGCCCGAGACAACAACGCGAAAGGGAGGCGAAGGCATTGGCGACGAGTGCGCACGAAGGGGAGGCAGACACCAGTAGATGCAAGGGGTAGAGAGGTCCGGTACTATTGCACCTGGTGATCACGTTATTGGAACGAAGATCCTTGATAGAAAAACCAACAGGATCAAACTCAACATAACAGTTGTTGTGAATAGTGAATTGACAAATGGAAACAAGATTCTTGATAAGGTGTGGAGTGACAAGAACATTAGTAAGATGAAGAGCGGCAATACTACTGGGACCAGTGGAGGTGACGGGTAGCAGTGACCCATCACTGACAACGACAGTGGAAGGAGTGAAGGAGTGAGGGGGATGGGAACGGGAGAGGTTACCGGCGTCCGACATCATGTGCGAGGTCACACCAGAGTCCTTGTACCAAATGGTGGTCAGCGGGGAAGTAAGAGTCATGGTGTAGAAAGAGTTTGCTAATGATTGTTGGTCCCATGGACCAAGACTGAGAGGCGCAGGACCCAGATCAACCCGAGGAGGTCACGGCGGTGGGTACAAGGGTAGCGTGCAGCCGGCCTAGAGTTGGCCAGCAGCCAACAAGTGCGGTAGGGGCGCACCACTGGGGCGCGGCTGGGTGGGCGCGCTAGGGGCGTGTAGACCGAGGAGGCCGAGGGCCTGGCATGGATGGAGTTAACCAGGCCACACCTGGATGGTGCTGGCCCAGTGGTTGTAGAAGGACAGCGGCCAACCAGAGGTGATGCCCCTGGAGTGACCACCCGCACCCGCGCCGCCGGTCTTCTAGTTGCTGCTGCCGTTTCCGCGGCGATGACGGTGACCCAGTGACTGCCGGTGCCACCGGAGGGAGCGCCCTAGGGTGCGCAAGTGCAGTGGCTACTGGACGCGCCGCCACCGCCCCTGGAGAGACACCACCGGTGGGACCCCCATTGCCGATAGGGGTCGTGGCGACGAGGGCTGTGGAGGGTGCTGATGGGCACGACGACATTGTGATTTCTTCGAGCAGCAGATCGGAGCGTCCTCAATGAACGAGGGGAACGGCTTTTGCCGCTTTAGCAGGGCCGCCATGTATGCGAACTTCGTGTTCAGGCCACACAGAAGGGATAGAACAAGGGTGCGATCACGCACCGGTCCGCCGAAGTCGCCGAGGGCGTCGGCCATGTCTTCAGCTTGCGGTAGTAGTCGGAGATGGGGAGGTCGCCCTGGACGAAGTTGTGAAACTGTACGTCTAGCTACAGGGCGCACGTCTCCTAGTTGCCGATGAACTGTTGCTCGAGGCCCACCCATACGAGCCGCACCGTGGAGGTAGGAGTCATCACGATCTCGTGAAGTTCGGTGGCGATGGTGCCGTAGAGCCACGAGAGAATGAGATAATCCATCTGGACCCAATCTGCGACGCCGGGGTGGGCGTCGTCGGAGAGCACGTGATCGGAGAGGGCGTACTTGCTGAGGGTGACGAGGAAGATGCCTCGCAATTTGTTGTAACTCGGAGAGGTGAGGTCGAGGAAGACAGGGACGAGGGCCTTGATGTTGAGGACGTCGGAATGGCGGCGACCTAGGAGAGGGTCAGTGCCTGCGCGGCCTCCTGCTCGTGGCGCGCAGCGTGCGGTGACAGCGGTATCGTCTTCGCCGGCCATGACGGCGGGATTAGCGGAAAGGTGCGGTCGCAAGTGCGATCCGATCTGATACCATGAGAGAGTGGAATGTTTGGAACAATTATACACACTGTATGTATTGATAAGCTAAATATTACATATATAGACTAAAGGTTACAGTGTGGATCAAGAACCAAAGATTTTAACACTAAGCGTGGACTAGCTAGGAACCGAAGAGTGAGGAACCAAAGAGTTTAACAGAAACCGAATAGTCTAACAGGGCAGGGCCGCCATGGTGGTGGCCGTGCACGTGTCACGGACGTGGCGTCGGTCGACCGTCTCTTCACTCGCGAGTCGCGACAGCCGGAGCTTGACAAGACGACAGCTCCGGCGGGCCCCTCGGGACCACATCGTCAGGCAACTCTCCGAACGTAAGTAGACTTGCACTTTAGACTCTACACCTTGATGAATCCTTTCAGGAGGGAAAAAGATGGGAAGCAAATTATCTGCCTGAAGTACCGTAGATGCCTTTAGGCAATTCTCACCCGTGCAATTGTGAAATGAATGGGCTAGATCAATTGCTACAGTACAGTTATTTCAACTGTTTTTTTGTAGTGTTCGTCCTTGCCTTTACTACAGGTAGAGGATGTGAATCCCGGCAAGATGATACCAGCAGTCATCCGTTGATACGACGCGCGCGTGCGACGTACGTAGAAAATTGCCTATGCTGCCAGGCGCCAGCTGGCGAATCGGGCGCGAGGAAGCTGCGGTGTCACCTCGGCACCTCGCTCGTCGCCTCAATCTCCACCACCCACACCACGGTCAACTCACTACCACCCGTTTCCTTCTTCTCTAACCCCGCCAATTCCTCTGCGTGCGACAACATGCATGAACGCACCAACACACCTCGTTCTCCGTCTCCACGCCATGCAATATGCAAGCAGCCTACGACTATATACGTACCGACGTGCCTGCCTCTCTTCGTCGACCTAACAAAAACTTCATTTCATTGGCACTGGTTTGCGCCATGGCAAGATCCCGCACTGCCGTCCTCCTCCTCCTGGCCGCCGTCCTCGCGGCGGTGGTCGCCGCCGCGTCCGCCACCTCCTCCGAGGAGTCCAAGCCGACCATCCTGACGCCCGTGGCACACACCCCGCTCGGCTCGTTCGACGGCGCCGACGGGCCCGTCGCCGACGACGCCATGGAGGACGAGGAGGCCGCGCCCGTCGGGGCACCCATCGGCACCACCATGACCGAGCCCAAGCCGGAGCTCAGCGACGCGCCCCCCGGCGCCACCGAGGGTGACACCAGCGGCGCCACCACTGCCGCCGTCCTCGCGGGGGCCTTTGCCGCGGCCGTTGCTGCCGCCGGCATGTTTGCCTTCTGAGGGGGGAGGTGTGCGCTGTTTGAGAGGAATTAATGCAGATTTTAATGTGTTGTACTGCTAAACATGTGCACGCGCGTACGTACGGGCTTTTCGTATTTCTTTCCATTTCCATATATACACCTCCATATCCTTTCCTCTATATTCAACCACTTTTTTCGTTGAGGACTTTCTAGCAGGGGATCGATAACGAGACAGTTCGTTCTTGTTGACCAATTGACACGACACTAATAGAATCTATCGCATGTTAATTTCTGGTTATGTATGTTGTAATGCTATGGTACGTGGAGTTTCAGTCTATTCTCGTGTCTTTTGCTTGTCGTGCAAGAAAGGCTCACACATCTATAACCTATGGGCAACAACAACAAATTTGATAGGGCTGTTGGGATTACCTCCTCTAGTGTTTTCTGTTCTTGTGTGGCCCTACCTTCAGCAACATGACCTCAATTTTACAACGCATTTTTAACACGATAACGCTTTTTCACTAAGCCTGTCAGGTATGTTGTCTTTTACCGATCTGTTTCAATTTTTAGTATTTTTTTTTGCTCTCCTATGTCTATATAACTCCCCGATGTGATCCGCATGACCGTAATCTTGCCATAAATTTTAGAACATATTTAATTGGTTTACAAATTCACCAAAGAATCAGTCACTTTTGGGAAAAAAAAGAAAACAAATTCAAATTTCCCTCTCACCCTTTGGGCCGAAACTGTACTGACCCAAAACTCCATCGCCTAGCTCCAGCCCGTGCCAGCGCACTCCCTGTCCCTCACTGACATGTGGGCACTACCTGTCAGCACCCTTCGTCCACCTCGCCCTCCGCTCGCCAGCACGTACCTTCGCCTGCTCTGCCCGCTCGCCCACGGTTTCGCCTCACCGCCTACCGTTTCACGCCCTACCTACCTCCATCACCTCCGTCAGACCTCGCCCATGCCATCTACCCCTTAATGGTGCCCAACCCCAGCGCTGGCGGAGAGGCCCAGTGGTGACCTCGAGATTCTCGCACTGACCGTTGGCGTCTCTCCGTTTTCTCACGCGACCATCCTAACTACTTAAGTCCTATCGCACGCATCGTCTTTCTCAGCTCGCCCCACTCCATTTTGCACTAACCTGAGCCTCATAGCTCCTTGGTTTTGCGGGAACATATGCGTCGTTTTTGACGCCAGTGAGCGTGCCTCCGCATCATTCGTGCTTTGGTGAGCTTCCTCAACCACGACATCTGCGTCATCTTGATACTCTTACGTCACTCACTCCTTTCTTGTCCTTAATGCAGCCTCGAAAGTCATCTAGCTCGATAGCAACTGCCTTCATCCTCAGCTCTGGCGCGCACTCGAGCTCGCCAATGCGTTTCCGTCGCTCTAGTGAGTTTGAGCTCAAACCAACCACGTCATAAGGTGTTTCCCACACCACTGATGCAAAACCCTTACTCAATGCAAGCAATCTCACCCTGAATCCGAACTTCACCCTCATCTTCCCCATTCACGGCCGCCATCGCCATTTCTGATCTTCTTCGAAACCCAGTGAGCCTTAGGCTGATTCCTTGCGTCTACACCATCCTTAGCACCCTAGTAAGCTAACGTGACACTTCTTGTAGCACCTTTGTTGCTGTGGTGAGCTGGCGTTGTGGACCTTCTTTGCGTCGCCGCTGCTCGTCATCGACAAGCCGTTCCAGAGCCCCTGCACCTCATCTTCTATACCTTCGTGGTCGTGGTGAGTCACTGATCCTCACCCACATGTTAATTTTCCAAAGGCGAGTCCCTAGTGCATTTTCCCCCTATCCACTCATGGCACCGCAGTGGTTGCATGGCACCGCCACACCTCTGGTGACCCTAGATCCCTGTGCTCGCCCCATTAGAATCGCTTGGATTCACTGAGACTAGTGTGCCCCTCATTTAGCCTAGGGAATGCCCCATACATTAAATGCATTACAAACCTGAGAAGCTCCACCACTGTCGCCATCACACCGCCGATTTCGCCCACCTCTCCGCCACTTCCACCTCCCTGTCATCACATGGACACCTCTACCCATTTAGGGCTCCCCATGCCTTTATGCTTATGCTTCGCGGTCGGTGTGCCCCTCTCCCTCTCGGCCATGCGCGCCCAACCCCTCTCTTCCTCTCTCCCTCTCTCTGTCAGTGGGACCCACGGGTTTAAAAGTTAATTAATGCCTAATGATAGTGGTTAAAGGTACCGAGTGGATGATAGGCGGGACCAGCCGAAAAGGTAATAAAAAATCTAATTTCATACGTGTGTATTGAATGAGTCACTGACATGTGGGACCACACACTATTCTCAAGAGAAGCATAAACCACAGTGGAACGAAGAGAAGAGTACACTTTCTCTGTTGGAAACCATAAACTTCACAAAATACGCTGTCAACATCAATATTTTTCTATTTTTTAGAATTTTTAAACTGAAGCAAATTGAAATGTTAATAACTTTTGCATACAAACTTCAAATAAGATGAATCCTTTTTATAAATTCATATAAAATTATGCTCTACCTGAATATGCAAAAATATTTAGATTTTTTTCGGTTGAAATTATTTTTCTATATTTAACTTGCTTCCATCACTTTTGATTAGATATTGATTGTTCAGATGACTTTTACGACGATACTCCATCCTTATATTCAAAGTAACCAGAGCAAGGCAAGCACTGTTTTTGACTATGTTGATCCTACTATTTTCATTAATATACTTATTTTTTGCAAAATCTATTATGTATGTGTGTATGTTTGATTAAAATTGCTATATTTGGGTTAATGGTAGTTGTAATCGTATTCGATGCATGAATCTCCTTGAAATATTGATATTCTTACTGTTATAGCAATTTGGTTATAGTTTAGACAATGAATGATGTCAACTTGGGTTTTTGGAATGCGAATCTCGCATAACCGCTTAGTCATGCTTTAGTCTTTACTAAAAATTGCTAAAATGGATGACATGTCAAATATGAATTTGGGTGTTTTTGAAATGATGATCCAGAGTGGTTCACCTCTATTATTTTGTATAAAAATAAAAATAAAAATGTAGTTTCCGACGCGGGCGAGTTATATTATATTCTGAGAAGTGTGAGAGGTGTATCTCACAAGTAAATACGGGGAGATCTTTGTCCGAGTCAATTAAGGATCGAACACCAGCAACACTAATCTAAGCCTAAGCGTACAACCACATACACTGATGTGAGATGGCATTAGCTAATTAAGTCTTTGAAAACTTGCCTTGCACGTTGGTAAACCGTAGTAGTGCGAGCATGTGTGATTGCTCAAGGGGCATCCTTCACAACGGTGTTGGTTATAAAGCTTCCCGACACAATGGTGAATGCCTCACTTGACAGGGATGAGCCCAGGCGAAGTGAGGGCGATCATTCATTGGGCTAGTGCAAGGATAGGACTAGATGGTGTAAAAGCTTCGACGTGATCTAGACTGCTTACCAAAGGTAGTGAGCGGTGGTATCGACAGATGCCAAACAAACTAGAGAATTCGTGTGCTGTGGGTAAAGTTGTATATTTTTGTAGAGTGTAAATCTATTTAAATAGTCGTGCTCGCGGTCATGAGCGTGCTTAGTGCAAACTTAACGAGTATAGTCTTGGTTTTCATAAAAATAGTTTCGATGGAAAAATGTGGAAAATGGTTGTTGGTTTATATTTGAGTTCTGTGCCATGTTGTTACTCGTAGCTCAGGAGGGTTGCGAGTTGTTATTTATTCAGTTACTTACCTGTTGTCCGTTATCTATTTAACTGCTCTTTAAATTTCTGTTGCAAAGTACTACATATTGATATTGCAAATAAAACTTGCTTGATGCTGAAAATAACTTGTAGCTTAGAGCCTCCTTCTTTGTTAGCCATGCATGTATATAAACTTTTCGATACACTACAAAAATAGCTGGGTATGCAATGTATTCAATCTTGCTTAATTTGTTGTTCAGACTTACAAGATGAACCTACGCCGGATGACGGCTTCTTCGCACCTAGAATTGGTGGGTTTGGTGATGGGTCTTTATAAGACTTGTCTCTAGTCGGTTGCCTGAGAGTTCGGATGGGCAAGCCGCTATAATTTTGGACTTATTACATATCTTACTTCCGCTGTTACTTTGCTACTTCTGATACTTAAGCTTTTATTTAGCCGTTAGGCCTTATCTTGTAAATAATGTAACCGCTTAAGTTATGTATTTCAATTTGTTTATTTTGTATGTATGAATGTATGGATGTGAATTTCAATGTCATGAATGTGTCTACTAGCCACTTATCATGTGTAACATCCTGATTTTCATAATCGGGATGTTAGTATTTAACTAGGCGATTTAATAAACTTTTGACTCTGTTTTAAAATTTTCCAGTGTTTAATTAAAATGTCGCTTCAAAAAAAATCAAAATCAAATATAATTAATTCAAAGGTTGTATTTAAAGTTAAATCAAATTTGTTTGAGGGACTGCAATTAAATTAAATATTTTGTTTCTTCACGATCTCATTATTGAAACTTGATCACGAAGATCGAGTGCCCAAAGAATAAATCATGGAGATTAAATGAAATTGGGCGGATTGTACTCCCTTTCCCTTAACGAGTTTTTCCTGAAATTTCTCATCTAAGGTTTTTAATGAGGCAATTCATGCAACGCAGCAGAACGTTTCTCCAAATTTTTATGTGAGACCCCGGGGTATTTAGCTCGTAATGCTTAGCCATCCACTTGACTCTAGCATCACGAACCAAATATCCCGCGCCTCGGTGTATTATGTACCTCCCAGGAGCGGTACAGATACACCCTCACAAACATCAATATCGATCCATACACAAGTTAATACAACACCACAAACATCATAGTTTACAACATATGAACATACGAGGTTCAGTTTCGTACAAAACGGCCGACCGACCAAATGACAAGATAAATATCAAGTACGCAGCGGAAAATAGTAAATAAAATAAAATAAAATCATAAATTAACCATTAATAAAGTCCCAATGGCTTGCCATAACCCGTAGGGCAACCGACTGGGTTGAAACCAAAGCAAATCAACGATCCTGCGCAATAATTTCTTACCCGGTTCGATCTCAATACCTGCTGTCCAGATTAGTAAATAAAAGCAAATAGTGAGTACACGAATGTACTCCACAAGACTTACGAATAACAAACCTATACATAGCTACATGCAAGCTGAATCAAAGGAGAATGTTATAGGGTTCAATTGACGCATAAAGCAATATTTCATTTGCAATATTGTAATAGATTGAAAGCAATTTAACAAATTTGTTTTTATTTATTTAAATAACAGTAAATAACAACATAATAACCATAAATAGATGACAACAACATCCTGGAAGTGACTAACCCAATAGTCACCACAATAATAGTATGAATTACCCATTCATACCACCCATGTCAAGTTTTAATTAAAGGTTGTAGTCTAATTCTTGCAGGAAATAACCAAGCTTATCCATAACCTAAGACGAGGCTATTCGAATAGATTTAACCCTGCAGGGGTGTACCAATGTACCCATACGCTAGACCGCCTTTTTGCCAAGCTATGAAGCACACTTCCTTAGGTATGCCGGCACGGCTAAGTCCTACGAGACATTTTCAATATTATGTATTAACTACGAGTCGCTCGTATGGATAGAAACCCATACGTTGTGTCGGAGTCATCGTAAAGCCTCGGTCAACTACCCCTCACAGGTAAAGCCTTGAACAACTACGATGCCCCTCGAGGTGGAGAACCTACCCGAAACTCTACCACCGCACACCCAACAACAACACACAGTTCCTTTTTCACACAACACACAAACCACCTCCTGCGACCCGGAGCTAACACACGCCAAAGTACTAAGTTAAGAGAGATCCCATATCCCTTTTGTGTGGTTAGCATGCAAAAGTGCTTGGATCAATGGCGTAAGTAATTCGGTCCTTGTTGACTCGGGCAGCATTCACACACCCAATAACCACACCATCAAACCAATGTGCCTAAGTCTAAAATATTTCACTTTCAGTTTTAGTTTTCCAAATACAATTACGTACATGAGTATCCAGACTCAAATAATTATAGTGATGATAACATGATCATCGCCGAGGCGATGATCCCCATTCTACCGTTCTAAGCATTGCTAAGCATGACATCGCATAAGCATAATTAGACCATATAACATCCACTGGGCTCTAATTCACCAGCGAATTATTAAGTTAGGCTAGTGGTAGGGGATGAACATTTATAGGGAATTCATGCAAAAGATTAACTACCTCTAATCGAAAAATATAACTTGACAACTAAAGCATGCATACATACAGCTACAAAACAAGATAATAGTTTTTGAATATAATTGGATCAATATGCATCAAAGGAAGAACCGATTGCCTTTATTTGCTGGTACTCTCGACAATCACACGAACTTCTCAATTGCACTCTGAATCATCGTCATCTAACGGTAAGAACTGACAAAGTGGAAACACCGAATAAACACCCATAATTCCAAGAGTCTCCAAAAATTAAGAAATTAATACAGAAGATAGAAATGGTTTTAGATGTATTTAGGTGATGATTTTAGTCCAAATGAAGTTCATTTGAATTAGTTAGGAATTTGTGAACTATAATAACTTAACATGACACTTGGTACTCACGAACACTCTCTCTAGACATTCTATGTATACAATCACGATGATTATACAGTCAAAATCAATTCTCTTATAATCTTGATTTAACTATCTGAATTCCTTTACTAATTGTATAGTTAACATGCTTCTATTATGCTTGATCAACTACAACTAGTTCAATCATGGAGTTGACTAACTGTGATGCCATTATTCATTTCTACTAGTCCTCTACTGATTTGACTCACTAATGTACTTGATTCTTGCAAACACTTATTCAATAATCATTTACCTAACTATCTATATATCTGACTAAATAAAACATAGTGCTATGTATGCATTTGTTAAATATATTTGAGTGATCACTTGGTTCATGGTTAAAATAAATCATCAATTTGTTAATTATATTCAAGCATGCATGACTAATAAAATGATATACTTAACATGGTCATGCACATGCATCAGAAATATCGAATGTGGTAACGTAATTTAACTAAAGATTTTACCGCCCGACGCGCTAGGCGGCGACTACCACCGGACGATACCCTCTCGGCCATCTCGTCCGCCGTAGTAAATCGCCGATAAGCCGCAGCGTCGCGCCTTTCGCTTTCGCCCACGCCACGTTCCAAGACATGCACCGCACTCGGTGCCGATCGCCACGCCGTCCGCTTCGGCTTTAGCGCGCCAAGACGCATCGCCGCCCACGCTCGCCCACGTCCTCGACCAAGCGCCGCGCCGTCTGCCGATGTAATATTCTAAAATAAATAAATAAATAATAATACTCTCTTAAAGGCACATGCGTAATTAAATAAATTAGATACGTGAAAATAAAATAATTTAGAGTTTTGCGGAGGGGTTAGGCATGCGAGGTATAAAAGGATCGTGGGGAGCATTGGTTCTAGAAACCCTAGCGGCTTTTTTTTTTTCCTCGTCGCGCATTTGCCTCCACATTTTTCTCGATCGCTAGCGCGCCTTCTTTGCCGCGGCGTGGGCGCCGCATTCGCTTCGGCGTCGGTTGTTCCCTTTTGCGGTAGTTTCTCGCCATAACGACACCGACCGCGCGGAGCCGCATGGGCGACGCTATCTGCCCGTCGACCGGCGCGTGAGCCATTCGTGCGTCTGCTGTTCAGCCGCGTGGAGGCGCCCAACACGTGAAGGTTGGTTGAAAACATTCTTGTGCGGCTGCAGTTAATTAGCTTGTGATGCCTCTTTACATGCATGCCTGTAGGCTTAATCATTCTTGTGCGGCTGCTTTCATGCATGCATGATTATAGGTCAATTAGGTAATACTAATTAGTAGTTAGTTTGGCCACGAAGCATTTCATGCATGCGTAATTAAATAAGTAGAGATGAGACATTAGCTAGTTAGTGCTACATGCTTCGTGTGCGTATTTCTCTGGGTTATTAAAGGAGAGAGAGGAGCTAGTATGATTTGTTGGAACAGTAAGGGTTAATATTAGGATGTCTCTAGTCAGGGAGATATCGAATAATAGATTGGTTTTGGTATGCTGTTCTGTTGAACGATTTATTCGGATACCTTAATGGCGAATTTTGGAAATGTCATCTACTAGTTAATTGTAGATAATTTTGATATCTTTCTATAGCATATTTAATCATGTCGAGCGGACAAGTAGAATTCTAGATATGAATTTTGGAAGACTGTTGTCTTTGTGGTTGTCGTCTTTCGGCGCTGTTTTGGTAGACTGCATATTAAAAATAGTAATTGGACTAATTAGAGTTTTTGATCTACATGAAAGATATAGATAATTGTCTAAGGGTTCCGTAGAATCCAAGAAATCGAATTTTGGTTGGGTAAAACAAAAGTTATGAATTTAGTACGACCCGCTGTCCCAAAGCTGACAAATCGGTTTTCTGGGCTAAAAACGGAGGGTTAGATGATTTAATTAGAAGACTTTGTAATCTAAGAAATTGAGGGGGATTTTGTGTAGAATCCAGAACTGGGTGGTTGGTCGTGATCGGACTTTTGAGTCAAAAGTTATGTTCGTTTTAGTACCAAGACAGCAATGGGTAACTATTCGGTACCGGAGAAGCGTGGTATTTTTGGGGACGGGTAGAAACGATGTCTATTGATTGCTATTCTTGATGATGTAGCTTGTATTTAAATTTGTGTATATAATGTAGGAGTGGCGTCGTGCTTGTTGCCATCTTCTAGTCAAACCGTGCGTCGCAACTAGTAAAGGCAAGTGCATGGTAGACAGCGATCAATGATTGATCACTGTTTTCTTTATCTTCTATTACCATTATTGTTGTGTTTTTATTTTATTTAATTGCAAGCAATGGAATGGTATGGATTTATATTGTTAATGGACATGATGAAAAATTGGTTATGATGAGTATTATGAATTATGCATGTTTGCATTCATAAGCATCTTTGCATATGAGCAGGTGATCTTGAATGATCACAACTCCACGGGAGTGGAGGAGGTCCCCGATCCTTGTGGAGGAACGGGCTTGAGAGTGAATGTTGTCGCGAGCATTCACTCATGCTATACCTGATATCTGTGAAAGAAGTGCATGTGGACATGTAGATTAGAGTTGCATTGATATATGAGATTAATGGGTGTGAAACAAAGAGAAGAAAACATCATGAGAATATTAATAGAAGTTCATGTGATGATAATGAAGCTATTGAATGCTGTTGATTTATTATTGTTCGTTGTATATTAATGTATTTGCTGAGTCGTGGACTCACCCTTGCTCTTTTGTTGTCTTTAGGTGATCTTCGAGGACGCTGTGACTGAGAGCGAGTAGAGCACATGGACTAGATCTATACTTCAATCACATGATCATTTGCCATAAGAACCTTTTCATTCAATGCAAGATTACTCTAGGACATGTTAGAGGTTGAATAAAGTTTAGGACAACGTTTTGCGCTAGACTATTTGTTTCAATGATTTGGATTCATTGGTTGATGCTATTTTGGATTATTTACCTGGTTATATTTCCCCTTGCGTATTTATTATTGCTTGATCCATAGTTATGCATGTTCTTTTGGTATTCCATGGATATGTTTATTGATGTTTTCTTGCTGTAATTTTATAGTGTGTCGATAATTATTAGCTGAGAGAGTAGTGTGGTGGCATTCTAGGCTCAGTGTTGGACTGGGGTGTTACAACCGAGCCGCCTCAACGCCGGCACGCCGCTCGCTGGAGCCATGCTGGGCCCTCGGCCACCTCCTTGTCGGGCCGCCGCTGTGGCGCCGCCACGCCGCATGTCGAGCTGCCGCTGCACTGAGCCGACTGCATGCAACAGGCCAACGGCATGCACTACCGCTGCTGCTAGGCTAGCACTGCTGCTGTCGATTGTTGATTGCAGTCGGTTGCTGCATTATTGCCTGAAGCTGCTGCCGAACTGCTTGTGCTGCTATACCAGCCGAACCAAGCAAATGCTGCGCTAGCACTGCCGAGTGAAAGCTGCTGCGGTGCACTGCAGATGCAAGCTCTGCCGACCAAGTTGCTTGCACTGGCCGGCTGCTACTACTCCAGCCGAACAAGCCTAGCCCAGCAACAGTCATCTCACTCTCTCTACTTCTTGTAAACCATGCGCAGCTCGATTCTCAGTTTTTAGGGGAGAATGGAAGGAGAGAGGTGTCGGAAGATGAACTAGCTCTAACTTGGTCACCAGAAGTGCTGTACCTTGTTGGGGAGAAAAGAGAAAGCAGGGGAGAGCATGATTCGGCTGGGGCATCAAAAAGGAAATGAGTGGTGGGCCAGTGAGGGTGGAGTTTGGTTCAACCAAAGAAATACTAGGGACTTGTCAGTAGGTTTATTACTTTGGGTAAAGAAAGAGATGGTAGTGGAGAGAAGGGAACATGGGGCTTTGAACTTGCTTGGCTGGGCACAAGATGGGGACAGTAGTGAGAGAAAGGCAGTGCTGAACCGAAAAGGAGAAAGTGAGAGGAGTTGTTCGGTTATTTTTTTTGACATAGTTTCTTAACTCCAAAAATTACGAAATTTTTAGGAGAGATTTCTGATATAATGTAGATGCTTAGGTAAAACTTTCAGGAATTTATCCATAGTGTGGTCCTCTCTAAAAATATTTAAACTTCTGTTTGCATGGAAGATGAATAGCAATATAGTTTTTCCTCCCTCTTTCTTTTAAGTCCCCCAAACGACCTTGCATGCGAGAACTAAAGGTAGGAATGGATTACCCTCGCGATGATGATCGCAACGGTATAACATGCGTTGTCGAATTCTTGATTTTTGTTGGTGATTGCGAGGAGAGAAGTTGGAAAAATAAAGAATGGACACGCAGGTGTTTCATCTGCTAATCCTTTTATTGTTTTTGCGAATTCGCTCAAACTGCCTTGCATGTGAAAACAAGTTATAGAATCGGGATGGTTGTGCGATGCTGATCGCGGTGGTATGATATGCAAAGCTTGGTTTGGAGTTTTTGGATTAGATTTGAAGGAGAGAAGCGAAAGCAGTTAGCAGGGACGAAAGACGGAAAAGATGACCGGAAAAGACGGGACACACAGGCGTTTCGCTTGCGGTCGGTCGATCCGAAAAAGAAAAATGATGATACTAATACATGCATAATGATATGATTTTTGTGATACATGCGGATCAAGAAATGAAAATAATTAATTTTAATTACAGTCTTTCAGACATTCGATTTAATATTGATTATTATTACTTGATGTGCGACAATTTCAAAACATGCTTTAATTAATTCCTCAATATATATTTAGAATAATTATGCTGAGTTTAGATTGATATTATAAATTTTCAATTCCACTTGTTTTATTTATCTATTAAGTTTGCATTTTAAATTCAATTTCCAGATTGAACAAGCAAAATAAATAGGGAACCAAATAACCTCTAGGAATTCCAGAAGAATTCAAACATGCACAATAGAGAAGATAGAATCCAACTAAACTAATCCCACAATTGAAATCTTTTTAGTTTTTCTCTGACTTCAAATGGAGCTTTTGAATGAGATACGATGTATTGGATTACTAGGTTTTGAATTCTAGTTTTCAAATATTATAGGATTCTCAATATATGGGTTACACAAAAAGTTTGAAAAAGTCCAAAATTTCACAAATGCACATTAGATGCTTAACTAATCCAACTTAGGGATTTGGGCTGTTATATTTTCCTAGTGGGTTTTTGTGGAGTTTTGATTAGACATAACATATAAGATGAGTGCCCAATGGGAGTGTTAAGAAACCTGGGCCCAAACCATATAGGTCTGCCCATGATGGGCTCCTCATCCACCTCTAGACTATTTATAGGAGGGGACCCCAATCATTTTGTATGTGCTTTTGAGAAGAGAAATAAAAAAAGAAAGAAGTCCCCCATCTCTTTGTGTTCAATCTATTATTTGTTCTTGCATTGTTATGTGTGAATTGACTCCCGTCTATGATGTGATCACTTGGATTGGACTCGCCAGCGACGGTTCCTCAACAATAGCAACGGTATCTATCTCTTTTTTTATGAAAGGCTTACCCCATATTCTCTTTCTTAAATGGGAAGACGGGGAGCTCCATGTTGATATTTTGTGAAAAGGCCCTTGAGCTTTTCGAAATCCCGTTCAGATCCTCATGCAACATTTTTTTTTCAAAAAGCTTCCGTCGGAAACGTGATCGACCTTTTTGTGAAAAGGCCCCTGAGATTTCTGAAATCACATTCTAGTCCTTCACGTAAGTTTTTTTCGAACCGCTTCCGTCGTTTCCAAGAATCACGTCATGGTCCTCCACATTAGTCTTTTTGCATAAATCCCCATGTTATTTCTGAAATCATATCAAGATCCTCCACGTTGGTTTTTTTTGTGCGAAAAGCCCCTGTGGTTTCTGAAATAACGTCAAGGTCTTGCTCTATTTTAGCAAAAAAACCTCCTGTGATTTTTGAAATAGTATCGAGGTCTCTCAATCCACCGAATGGATAGTGGATGCAGCGTAGCATGCTTGTCATCCTAGTTTCTATTAAAAGAAACCAGTTACAAGGTTCAACGATGTTACAAAACACAAAAGAGAAATTACAAGTAGACGTTTTCAAAGACTGAATTTTTTGCAATCAGCGTAGCAACAACAAGATGAACTAGAACAAAGAGCACCTAAGCTAAACTATTTTCCAAATGGACAAAATGACTGTGAGATGTAACAAAAATGAACATTTATTATCCATTTAGCTCCCTTCAGGCCCTATTCTTCTTGTTCAGGACGCCCATCTTTTCCTTTGCTCTAAAGACTTCCCTAGCAACTTCCCGCATTGCCCAAGGGCCTCTAATAAGCAGCTCTTGTTTGCCCTCCTTTTGTAATTTAGCCAAAAGATTAATCCGGCAGCAAATGGGAAATATCAAAGAGACAGGTTCTGCGGGCCATTTTTTTAAAGCAAGCTGAATTTTGTGCTATCCAGATGCTCCATAATATGGCTGCTAAACCCACTAACACCAGTTTCCTTGTCCTTCTCACAACAATTCACCCAGTTGCTAAACAACAAATGAATATATCTGTTAGAGGACTATGCAAACCAAAAGTACAATAGACAACATTATGATAAATTTAGCCAAGGGACAAAGAAGGAATAAGTTGTTGATAGTTTCATTAGCAGCACCAAAAACACAAGCTTTATCTCCCTCCCGCTCCTATGTAAAAGGTTATCTTTGGTCAATATACTTTGCTTAAGAACAAGCCAAATAAACCCTTTAATCTCCATGGTGGTTTAACATCCCAAATGAAGCGATATGAAAAGGCAATACATTGACCTCTTATTGCTTTGTAAAAAGATTTAAGAGAGAAAGCCCTACTAGCATGTCACTTTTCTCACTCAGTTACACATGCATGCAGAGTGTTCTCCTAGATCGAATACAACCAAAACCCTCCTGAAAAACTCGTGCAACCGCGACATGTTTAGTAAAGTTAAGATTATACACCTTTCATATTTCACAGCAAAAGGGACATCACCTACCAATCTCTTCCCAGAATCTAGTTTTAGCCCCCCCATTTCCCAATGTCCTCTTGCAACAAGATAAGAAAAGGTCTCCTACATCCTCTAATCCTTTCCAAAGGTAAGAATCCCTGTTCTTAACGTCTACCTTAGCTAGGGTGCTATTATAAAGGTATTTTTCCCTAACATATCATGTCACTGTCCATCTTCATTTTCTAATCTCAACAACTACTTACCCAACAATGTCACGTTCTTGGTTTTGAGGTCTAATACACCTAGGCCTCCTTGATTGTTGGACCGAAATAGCGACTAGAGAGGGGTGAATAGGAGCCCACTCATTTTTCACCTCCGATTTTCAACTTTCTTTTCATTCCAATAGCTATGAAATCTATGAAAATCCGAGTATCAAGATCACAACCGAAGACTTTAGTTGAACCCGAGATAAACCACCCTCAACTCCTATCGGTCTGACCGCCGAGCCAAGGTTAGTCTGACTGTGCCGGTCTGACCGCCGTCTGAAAATTAACACGACAATGGATCCACAAATCAACCTAACTTTTGACCTAGTGATCCAAATCATGTGAGACTTCGGACATAGCTCAACAAGAAGGTCAGAAACCTATTCCAATTGACGATAGAGACGATCATCGCCAAGGTTCTATGAATTTTTTGATTGAAGGCAAGAAGGCTCAAAAACTAGGGGAAAACCTAAACTTGATCTAAAGTTTTGCTCGTTTGTGGAAGATGGTCCAAATAACCTTAAGATCAGATCCCACAAGTCATAGCAAGTTAGATCACAACAAGAAAACAAGGCAAAACCCATAGAATATAAAAACCTCAAAATCACCAAAGAAAGTGGGAGTAAGAACAAGAGATAACTCATCCTGAGACAAACTTTCTTGAAATGATCAGAGAGATTGTAGGTTTACAGCCACATGACCATGGAGGACAAAAGCTCACTCATGAGGACCCAATCTCACAATCCATCTCTCTCGAACCCAAGTCTCCTCTATTTTCTTCACTTTCCACAAATATCAAATTAGGGTTTCGAAGGCTTGGTTGTGCTAATATAGTAGAGGCTAGGTGTAGAAAGAAAACCTTATCGAGCATCAGTTAAGCCAACACACAAACGGGTCTACACTCACACACGCTTCTCAAAGCGGCTGATGATCTGGGTATCTCGAGTCTGTCTCTTTGTGATCTTCTCCTTTTCTTGACCTAAATCGCTTCTCTTTTGTGCCGTCTTGCACCACGGTTCCTCCAAGTTCACCAACACGGTATTTTGGCGAAGATACCAACCCCTTTTCGATGCTTCTCCATGACCAAGTCCACTCATCGTGAAGCAATCACATGCTTCGCTACGCGATGGTTCACCAATGGTTTTCCCACCAAATCACATTCACATTTGCATCGGTCTAAGCCACATGATGCAACCCGTTGCACCGAAACTTCCTATTCGATCATTCTTATCCATCTTACGACATGCTTGAGTCCAACCACTTCAGCTAGCATCCTCGATCATTCTACACCTCAACTCTTCTAGCCTAGTCCCGATCATCTTCGTCGTTAACCGTAGTTGACTACAAGTGTCCCTTCACAATAATAGACCAAGAAAGCTATTACTGGCATAAGTTCCTCGTAACTTGACCCACATTAGTCAAAACATGCATCATGCAATACCTATGCACTAAACCCTATGACTTTGGCCAAATCCGCAAAATCACCACAACTCACTATGCATGATCTTGCCCTGGCCAATTAGACTGTCGTCCCTCAGCCGGTCTGACATCTAGACCACCAACCACCTACCGGTCTAAATGCTCCTAGCCGGTCTAATCACCAGCCCCGATAATACGGGACCAGTTAGATCACCGCCCAGCCTAACCGCCAACATCCTACCAGTCAGACCGCTTTCCAAAATCCAAAACACCCCTCTCTGGACTTTTTGGCAAAACTCTATCTTGTTTCATGTACATTCTCCATTTTCAATGGCACGTGGTGCAAACACATCTCCAAACACTCCCATACAAGTGTTTGGTCCACAAACATCAAAAGCCCATACTACCGATGTGACCAAAACCCCTGGCCGATCAAACCGCCAGTTAGGGCTGGTCAAACCACCCAGCAGGGCTACTCTGATCATTACCACCCTGATAGTAGGACGACAATTTTTAAACTGAGAGTTTCTTCCTCCAAACACCTTGGCACCGATACCAATTGTTTAACACTAAATTTAGAACCATACCCCGTGGTCTCCACATTGATCCTTAGGTAAACACACCACTGTCCAACAAATCAAGTGGTATTTTCTCTTGCCCTTATCAGAACTCCCTAATAACCTAGACCTAAAGAAATCTATTTTTTTGCCTAATCCCCACAGGTAGTTTGTAAAAGGACATAGTGTATAAGGGGAGAATTCACGAATACCAATGTCCCTCCTATCGTTAGGAATTTTCTTTGCCAACAACTTAACCTGTGTTCAATTTCTCAGTGCTCTTCCATTCAATGTTCCTTATCTTCTTCCTGTCCACGGCAACGACAGCTAGCTAACAGCAAGCAAGATTTGGTGATGGATGGCGATGGAGGCGCCGGCTTCCTCGGACAGGGTGGTGTCCGCGTTGAACGGGCGGCGGTACGAGGTGGCCGTCGGCGACGTTGACCCGTGGACGACGCTGCTTGAGTTCATCCGAATCCGGACGCCCTTCAAGGGGCTCAAGCTCGGCTGCGGCGAAGTCGACATGCATGTTAATTTGCTAGCACATTGGCCTGTCCTGAATGTGATTTCGCAGCCAAATTTGTGACGTGCCATTTGGTGCATACATTGGTTTGCACGCAATGCAGCTCTCAAGAGATCCCAGTGGTATCTACGGCCAATTACCATTTATACTGGTTATGGGTATTGACGGTTTGGGTAGTTTTGCGCTTTTGGCTGTGTTTTAGTGAAAACTTCTATAGAATGTTGGTCTATTATTATGCAAGGTATAGTCGTATAAGGGTATGTATAATAGTATAGAAAACTGTTATCAATAGTATTTTCTCATATCATTTATAGATATCACTAAAGATGATTTCTACAATTCATAATTTTTTACATATCTCGATAGACAGCCTATCTATGTACAATATGTCTTGTTTCTGGTGTTACAGTCAATTACCGTATGAGAGACGGCTCAATTCTCAATACTTCCTATCTCTCCTCCTCCTCATCTCATGTTTTATGTGTTAAAGTTTACAGATAACTAACATTACACCATTGTATATGACTTTAAGTAGCCCAACATAGCCAAGAAACAGGTAGCAAACTAATAGACAAGTTGACCGGAAACAAGGAACCGGCCAATTTCTAGAGAGCTGGAGGGCACTTTTTTCTTGGAAACTGTTTTTACCTTGCTGTATGTAATTAACATTCTCTGTGTTCTAGGCCTTTTTGCCGTATATTTGTCATGTTTCGATGACTAGGAATTAGTTTGATTCAAACAAAATTATAGCCCAATCAATTTCATAGGACAAAAAAAATGGCTAATATATAAGTTCCTTTTGGTATTGAGGTGGATCAACAAAACACTTGTTTTTTCTACGTTTGTATATAACAATTAGTTGAAAGATTTTTTGATTACTATAACAACAAAATCTTACTACAGTTAATAAAGATTCATGTAACATTTGAACAAGTCAGAATTCCGTAGAAAATTTTTATGAATCAGTACAATTGCTAGGCAATCACACCTTCCAAAATAGGGCCAATATTCCACGGCATAACACACCACAACATTACAGCTTTAGTTTAATTAGCTAGTCCTAGATCAAATTTTTAGTCAATTAAATTAACATAAGTTGTTAATCTATTCACCACGGATCTAAATCTCAACAAAGAACCCATAATTTCACTTATACATTTTTCACTGTAAATTTAAACCATAAATTACTTATAATTACAGCAACCTATGCATGAATAGAAACCCACAACGGGTTACCCTACAACAAGCATAACAAGATAAATGCATTAAGAATAAATATTTACGCAACTTAGTTTCTCGCACCTAAGAAGGCTGGGGCCATGCCGAGAATGTAAAGAACCATGCGCTCGGTAACTTTGATTAGCAACAAAACTAATAAATAAATCATCACTGTAACATAGTCATAAATCATCATTACTACGCATTCTAACACTACTCATGATACACAAAATTATGATAATGAAAACAATATTCACTAAGAAAGATCTAGATAAATGCACAAAGTCTCTAGGTATAATGGTAGCAACTAATTAAATAATCATAACTTTGTGATTGATAGCATGTGATGTGTAAATGCTACTCCTATTCTATGCATGTTGCCTTCAGCATTCACTTAAAAACGACAACAAAACAAGGGTAAGTCGAAAACTGAGTAAGTACATAATATAACAATAAACATACACATAAGAAGCTTAGTATTCATGTTTTCTATTATCATCATCATCTTTTCATTAGTGCAATGCAATTCTACCATAACATGTGTTGGTGATATACTCTTGTAGTGACCATAGAGATGATTGTATCACGTCTATATATGTTTATGATTTATAGAATGTGTTCATTGGATGAATTATCATTAATAAAGATTAACAAGTATGTGACTTGTTGGTGAAACTCTTTGATAGTTAAATGATGTCATTCTAAAAGTATCCCTGGTTGGATGCCAATAGTCGGGACACTATTTGCTTACCAACCAACACATGTATTGATTTATAATCATGTTTTATAGGTCATAGATATGGGGACATCGAATCAATAATATGAGCACATGTTAGAGAACATAGTGTTGGATTGACCCATCTTGAGACACTATTGAGATTGTTTTGATTTTATATGTCATTAGTTGATCTTAAGCAATGATGATGTCCTTAGAACTGAGATCAGCATGGTTTCCTATATGTGTAACTCAGTACACTTAGGAGTTGCCAAATGCTACTCCGTAATTGGTAGTTATAAAGGTAGTTTTCGGTATACTATGAAATACGTGAGGGTGTGTGGTGGGATATGGATTTGCCCTCTTAACATAATATGAGAGATATCTTTGGGCCCCCTCGATGTGGTCGGATAAAGAAAGTGCATGGTCGTGCCACTTGTGGTCGGCGATCGACCACACAAAGTTATCTATCACTAGATCGAGAAAGTTTGAACAGTCCATGGATGACATATATCTCACCTTGAATTCAACCAGGTATCGTGAGGCAAAAGGATAATACACAAGCAGGTCGTTTAGTCCGATCAGATACGAACCGATCGTATGGAGATCTGCATCGTCGCGAGCTGGTCGTACATGATCACTAAGCGGTCGTGGCGGTTGTAAGGTATTACAAAGCGGTCATAACTAAATATGAATGGTTGTATGGAGATCTGGTGGTCGTGACCAAAAAGGACCTAGTCGCAGATCATATAGCATAAGGTTAGTCTGATATTGTATTATGTGTATTATGGAATCATTATGTCCTGCTAGGAACCACTAATGACTTGTGGTCAGAAAGGAGTTTTCGTGTCGCAACCGATTACGTATGAACCTACAGGGTCAAACATTTAAATGGTTGGAATAAATGAGTTTGAATAGGATCCGTATGGACTCTTTATAAGGGGATACATAAGGCTATTGGGATATAAGAGTTGCTCCACCGAAACCCTAGCCGCCATCTCCTCGAAGGCCCTACCGTGCATGTTGGTGGTAGCACACTGGCGTACGACGTTCCATCCCTGGACGTGTGGATACCGTAGAAATGTTGTTGCGATTACTGTTGCGCTTGTCGAGGACGATTCTCAACCCGCGCAAGGAACGTGATAGGTGGTTGGAGGAGACAATCGGTGCTGAGGACGTTGGATGATCAAATATGACCACTACATCAATGCACTCGACGTTATATTAGGCTGCTCCAACTCTTCTTCTGCTGCACTGCGCGTCTAGTGGTAACGATCTATGATCTCTTTCTTGTATGGCTTCCTGATTTACGTGGTAGAATTTTTGAATTAAGAGCTAGTGTAGTATATCTGTATCCCTTCAACACGCTCATTAACTCATCTCATGGCTTATACTGGTATAGCATAAGTGAACACCCGTCAGTGTCCACCCTTTCAACAACCCATCCACCACAGAACCGGGGATCTCTCCACTCACATATAGTCCTACCACTAACGTAAGTCTCACATGGCCACCTAAGGTGGTCTTCCTCTTTAATGACATGATTGTGCACATGATGTAAGAATACAATTGCTCCATTGTCCATTAACATGATTCATATCATCATATTACCATAATTACCATATCATTATTATATCATCATCATTATCATATCATCATATTACTATAATTACCATATCATTATTATATCATCATCGTGGTCATATTATCATCATTATTATATCATCATCATGGTCATATTATCATCATTACCATATTATCATCATTGTAATATCATCGTTCTCATAGAAGGGCACCAAGGGGTGCCCTGCACCCTATGGTCGTCAGGAATACCCATGTACCGTTGGGGATACTGTACATATATAGACCATATTTGTGTAATGTATTCATGGCAATATACCTAAATATCCCTCTATCTCTCAATGTAAAGTAAGGGCAAGAAGGGAAATATCGCTTCTTGCCCCCTATATATATGACCCCATGGGCTTGTAAGGGGGGGACTCCCCATTTGAACACATTAGCAATAGAGTCATACATACTCTAGTTTTGGCTCCTTTCCCTTCAGTCCTCCCTCAAGACAAAAAGGAACCTAGTACCCACTGTCTAGTCTTTTTGCTACAACAGTTGGTGCCATCCATGCGGATCGAACAAGAAGCTATGCATAAGGGGAGGAGCTGAAAAACATCAATTTCCCCTTCGGAGCACCGAAGGACCATGTAACATCCCAAATATGGATTTGTGTTTCAATTAAAACTTTTCTTGCATCTTGAAGCCCTTGGTCATTTTTGTAATTCTTTTAAAAAGAATTATGGAAAATCAAAATTAAATCCTCATTTGACTTTAATCAAAAACCTCCTTGGCATAGATCTTGTGTCAAACCCTTGGAAATATTTTTCCTGAGTTCTAGGTAGGCTTGGAAACACCTCTGAATTATCCCATGATTTTTAGAAATTATTTGATAATTTTTGGAGGCAAGTTAAATTTGGTCAAACCCTATTTCTCCTCTTCTGGAATTTCTGGAGAAAGTTTCAGTGCATGAAAATCTCTGAAAATTTTATGGGAGGTTCCTCCTGCTGTCAGCAATCTCTAGTTAAAATTTCATAATTTTTGGAGCTTGTTTGCTACCTCAAATAATTCCTTAAAAATCAGATGTTTAAAATTCAAATTCTAATTGGTTTGCACTGTTCCTCGGGTTCGAACCGGATTCGGGCTCGAGCCACTGGACTCGGTCCAGTCAACTAATCGCACCGGCGCGGTCGATCGGGCGCGCGCGTTGTGAGCCGTTGGATCAGCATCGAACGGTCCTTGATCAACCGAACGACGGAATCGTTTTAATCCACCCGATCTAACTCAGCCATTCGATTTCAATCCAACGGTCGACACGTCGTCTCCTTCCTCCGTCAGCGCGCGCGTGAGCTTGGCCATGGCATGCGCAGAGGAGAAAAGCCGCGGCGTGCAGTCCACTCTTCGGTCGCCTTTAAACGACTAGCTCTGCACGCATTAAATGCCCGTCGTGCTCCTCCCTCAGGCGTCCACTCTCCAACTGCTCCCGTCGCTCTCTCGCGCTCTAATGGCCGGGTTGACCCGAGCGGGATATCGCCGTTGCTCTCGGCCATCCTCGGCTATTTAAGCTCCATTGTTTCTCCCTTGGCTTCCTTTAGCACCTCCGCAACTCTAGCTAACACTCACAAGTCCGCTGGAGCCGCAGATCCTCGGGAATCCTTCGGTCGCCATTGTCGGTTTTGGAGCTTCGGTGAAGTCGGTGCAGCAGGCGTTTCCTTCTTCGAGTCTTAGCTCCCTCTACTCCCCCTTTACTCTCTGAAGCTTAACCCTCACTCAATTTGGTTCAATTTACTAAGGATCGAACTGAATTTGGATTTCCCCCTTTTCGGCCGAAATCAGCGTTTCTCCTCGCCCGAGCCGTCTCGACTCTCCTCGGTGCATTCTTTGCGCTCAGGTAACTCCTCTTTAGTCCCTTGTGGCCTGGCATCTGCTCCCTTGAACCGCAGCTGAGCTCTTTGCTGTTTTTCATTTTTGTCAATTTGCGGTCTCCTCGGTTCTCTCCGGCTTGCCGGTGTTCTGGACCACCGCAGCCAAATCCATTGGTACCATTAGGTGCGCAATGATGTTTGGGACCCATTTTGGGCACTTGCTCGCACCGCCATGGCGCGAGCGCGCGGCGAAGCCGTTCTTCCGTCATTTTTGCCGACGAAAACAGATCGGCGTTTTGAACGTGAGTCGGTGCGGACCGTCGATCCTTAGATCTCGGCCCACATTCGCGGAGATTTGAATTCGTCGCGCGTCTCAGTATATGGTCCGTTGGATCCAAGGTCAACGGTCCCGGTTCGAGTTCGCATGGGTCGTTGGATGCCAGATCAACGGCTCGCGTGCGTGGGGACGTTCGGACCGCCCGCGCGCTCGGATCCACGTGAACCGTTGGATCCAGATCCAACGGTTGACGTTTAGGGTTTCGTGCGCGCATGCAGCGCCGTAGCAGGACTCGGACCGTTGAATCCCAGATCGACGCTCCTCGTTCATCCACGTCATTTCAAATTTCTGATTTTCCCAAAAGGATTTATTTATCAACTGAAAAATGTGATAACTTGTAAAATACATAACTAATTCATTTTAATTCTTTTTCGGGAGATTAAAATTTTGTTGGTTATGTTTTTAACTAAACTTTAATCTAAAAATGTTTCAAACTCCAGTATAGCTCTAGAAAATTTTGCTAATGAATAGTAGCATTTTTTATTTATAAAAGCTGAGCAAAATTGTTTTGGTCATATCTTTTGCATTAAGAATCCAAATAATTGGTTCTTGTTGCTAAATTACTTATAAATCATGATCTTGCTACTGTAAAATTTTCAGAATTTTTGGAGAAATTTTACTGTTGGGTCTTTGCGTTTTCTTCGTTCTTATCGGTTGTTTCTCGCTTTCTCGTTAGGATTCGAAGAGCACATTGACAATATAATTGATCCTCGAAACATCTTGACCCAAAGAAGCAGCAAGCGGTTTGATCATGTTAATCCCATTATTTTTCAAGTCTAATATATTGATTTCAACTTGTATGTATGCATTGCTATTTTGTTGTTAAATTATGGTTAGTATCCTATAGTTGCATAATCTGTAGGAATTGGTTATCCTCTACTACCATGAGCCTAGGTTATTTGCTATGATTTGAGTTCGATGGATGAGCTCTTGTCATTTAGTAGAATCCGAATTGAAATTGCTTAGATATGCTTAGTTTCGGTAGCAATAGGTGATCATCGATTTTAGTTGATGATCTTGATCACACATTTATTTATTATTCCATTATGTCCAAAGACTTGTGCTTTGTTACTTTGTAAAGTCAAAAACTGAAAATAAAATTGCTTTAGACTTGGGCACAATGGTATGTTGGTGTGATCTGTTGGTGTGAATGGAATGGTGCCTAGGTCATCAAGGACCGAGTTACTTGTGTCACTAAGCCAAGCGCTTGTGCGTGCTAACCACGCGAGAGGGATATGGGACCTCTCTTGACTAAGTACTTTGGCGGGTGTTATCTCCGAGTCGCAGGAGGGGGTTGTGCGTGTTGTTTGAAAAAGGATATGTGTTCTTGTGTTGGGTGTGTGGTGGTGGAGATTCCGGGTAGGCTCTCCACCTCGAGGGGCATTGTAGTTGTCCAATGCTTTACCTGCGACGGGTAGTTGACCGAGGCTTTACAATGACCCCGACACAACGTATGGGTTTCTATCCATACGGGCGGCTCGTAGTTAATACACAATATTGGAAATGTCTCGTAGGACTTAGCTGTGCCGGCATACCAAAGGAAGTATGCTAATCTTGTGGCAAAAAGGCGGTGTGGGTACATTGGTACACCCCTGCAGGGTATAAAACTATTCGAATAGCCTCGTCCTAGTTTATGGACATGCTTGGTAAGGTCGTGCAAGAACTAGACTACAACCTTTTAAAATTAAAATTTGACATGGTTAGTATGAATGGGTAATTTATGCTATTGTTGTGGTGACTAATGGGTTAGTCACTTCCAGGATTGTTGTTGTCATCTATCTATTGTTATATTGTTGTCATTTACGGTTATTTGAACATTAAAAACAGATTTGTCAACTTGCTTTTAAATGTACTACATTATTGCAAATTAACATTGCTTTGTGCTGAAAATGAAACATATAGCCTCCACTTAAATAAGCTTACACGTAGCGTATGTATAGGTCTGTTACTCTACACGTAAGTCTTGCGGAGTACAATTTTTGTACTCATTTGCTTTGCTTAACTATTTGTTGCAGAGGAGGAAGGTGAGCCCCAAGGGCCTCACTTTTGTGAGATGTGCTGTGGATTCGACGACTAGTTTGGCGGTCCGGTCGGTTTCCTTGTGGGTTAAAGGCACACTGATTAACTCTTTTGGTTTATGGTCATCTTATGGCACTTTTGCTTCCGCTGTTCAATTTCTATATGTATATGTCATTTGGCCGGTCGGCCTCGCTTTTGTAATAACTATCCTTTATTTATCGTAACTGTTGGTTTGTTGTTTTGCTTCGGTTCTATGTGAATGAATGGAATTGATGCATGAATTTTGTAAAGAGGTGTGTATACTGCATTTCTGGGAAATATACATGTCTCGAGTCTCGGTTTATTCGATTTGTGATGCTAGGACCAAATGGATGGTTAAGCATTACAAGCCCGATAAACCGGAGTCTCACAGACCACCAGTAGGCAACCTCGTGTGAGGCCCCTGCGTGGACGACTTCTTCACGGCCTACTCCGCTCTGAAGGCTCGCCCACACAACCCTCCGCCTGGGCCATCTCACATGTCACCTCGGAGCTCCCACATGGCCCATAGGGTGCTTTGCCTATGGGTCGCGCCTCCTAGCCGAGGTCTAGCAATGCGAGCTCCCCCGCGGAGCCCATCACGTGCCTCGTGTCCAACAAGGCCACGAAGCCCTCTTTGCAGCTCACCTCGGAGAGGAAGCACACCATCTTAGTCCACCTAGCGTAACACTGGTGACTCAACGCACCCCTTGCCCAATGCGGAGTGGCGCCGCCCCTCAAACACCCCTCAGGGCCCCCCTCGGGCACCCACATGCCGCACTAACCGCGGCCACCACGGGTCCTTCACCCCTTCGGACTGGCTCGCCTACAGCTCCGGGTGCCCGGAGCCCCATCCTCCTCGTGCGTACCCCTTCGGGCCGCCTCACGCTCTGGCCACCCAGAGTCCCTCCCGGAGCAACCCGCGTCTGGCTTGACTCTGGGTCCCCTCCTCGGGCCACTTCGCCCGCAGCCACGCCGGGTCCTTCGCCCCTTTAGGCGGCTCGCCTCCAGCTCCCGACGCCCAGAGCCCCATCCTCCTCACGTGCACCCCTTCGGGCTAGCTCGCCTCTAGCTCCAGACGCCTACAACCCCATCCTCCTTGCACATGCCCCTTCGGGCCGCCTCGCCCTCGATCACCCGGAGTCCCTTCCGGAGCACCGTGCCTCTGGCTCGAGTATGAGTCTCCGACCTCGGGCCGCCTCTGAAGCTCTGACTTTGCCCCCCTCGGCGTGACCCACCTCCAGCCCCTTCGGAGCGCCTTCGGGCCACCTCTAACACGCCGCCTTCGACTACTACTAAGTGCCTTCGGACCACCTCTGGCCCCTTCGGAGGCGGGCCACCCGGATGGTCCACCTTGCCCACCTTTGGCCACGCTACCCAACTGGTTAGTCGCACTATCTCTCCTTTGCGCATTGTGCACTAAAAAAAGGGCGCGGGGGAGTTTGGAGTGGATGTTCGTTTCAGGTGAAATGAAATGAGGGGAAATGGGAAAATTTTCCTATCAATTTTTACTTGTTTAGTTCCCTGCGAGTTTCCATGGTTGGAAATTTTCGCATTATACCTCTAGAGGCTGGTAGTCCCAAGTGAAGTCTCCCTCTCCGGGTGTGTGTACAGGTGTACAGCTACACAACCAATGACTATTATACTACAGCATTCATTTAGACTTACTTAGGGGTGGGATGACCAAGACAAACCACCTCCTACTTTCTAGACGTTTAACTCATTCTAGCATGCATACATTAGTTTATCTCAAAAGGAGAGAAAATCTAGGCATGGATAATTGCCAAATTAAGCATGACATCGCGTATGTCCCCGAGCCCCGACGTTCAATAACTCACCCTTGCGAGTGTGAAGTGTATAAAAAAGACACCGTGTGTGGCCCTGAGCCCCGACGCACACTAAGTCACCCTCGCAGGTGTGAAGTGTATAAACAAGACACCGCGCATTGAAATATTACGGGTAAGCGCTACGATAGCACAAAACAAAAATTTGCCGCGCAACCAAGAAACCTCCGCATGTAATAGATCACGAGATTACCGGACGGGCGTCTTGACTCGAAGAACAACGGTCGATGTAGCGAAAAGATGCGGTCGTAGTCGATTCGCGCGATCGCTTCCTCCGAGTAGTCGACTCGCGCCGCGTCTGCTCCGAGTAGTCGAACTCGCCCGCAACTTCTCCTCCCGCTCGGTGATCGCCACGAGTTGTGGATCGTGCTAGTGCTGATGCTTCGCAACAGCACCTCCGAGGTATCCACACATACAGGGTAGGAACACCGCGCGCTGGTGTGCTAGCACCGGCAACGTGGTTGAGGATGGTGTGGCCATTAGGGTTTCGGGAATTCTTCAAAAACCGTGCTTCACCCTATGCCACCGCTTCTCTTTATATAGGCATCCATGATGGATCTCTTACTCGAGACCCATTAGGAACTTATATCCTATACGAATTCGGATCACCATCCAAATCAAATCCCCAGCCCCTTAAGTGTGCGACCCTACAGGTTGTTATGCGATTGGTTGTGACTCGAAAACTCTTTTCCGACCACTAGTCGTCAGCGGCACCTAGCAACACGTAACGATTCCCAAGTACACAATGAATATATCGGACGAACCTTAACGTAATATGATCTATGATTAGGTCCTCATCACTTACGATCAGTTCGTATCTCTATACGACCAGTCTGTGATTACGTTCGACCAGTCTATGACCAGATCGTATCTCCATACGACCAGTCCGTAACTGATCGAACTAAGTGACCTACTCATGCATTCTCCCTTTGCCTCACGATGTCTAGTTGAACTCCAGGTGAGATATGATGTCATCCATGGATTGTTCAATACTTTCTCGATCGAGTGTCGGATAACTTCATGTGGTCGACACTTCGATCACTAGTGGCATGGCCATGCACTTTCTTTATCCGATCACCACGAGGGCCTCAGAGACATCTCTCCTGTTATGCAAGGAGGGGCAAATCCCATCCCAACCAGTCACATCCCTCCGCATGTTTCATAGCATACCCGAAAGCTACCTTTATAACTACCCAGTTACGGAGTAGCGTTTGGTAACCCCTAAGAGTGCTATTACACATGTAGGGAACCATGCTGTTCTTAGGTCTAAGGATTATACATCATCATTACTTGAGACCAACTAATAACACATAGATTCATAACAATCTCAATAGTGTCTCAATGATGGGTCTATCCAGCTCCATGTTCTCTAACATGTGCTCACATTACTGATTCAATATCTCTATATCTATGACCGGTGAAACATGGCCATCAATCAATAAATGTGCTGGTCGTAGAGTCACGGTTGTTCCGACCAGTGACATTCGACCATGGATACATTTAGAATGATATCATATAAGTTAATGAGTTTCACCAACAAGTCACATACTCATTAATCTATGACTGATGATTCATTCAAGGAACAAGATAACATATTATCCAATATCATGAACATAAGGAAATACAATCATCTTTATGATTGCCTCTAGGGCATATTTCCAACAGTCTCCCACTTGCACTAGAGACAATCATTTAAGTATCTAATACCGGTAGCTCTTGTGTGCGCCTCATGCTTAGGCTGCGGAAGAGGCTTAGTCAACGGATCAGCAACATTTGAATCCGTAGGTACTTTGCATATCTTAACATCTCCTCTATCGACCAGTTCGCGAATGAGATGGTAACACCTGAGTATGTGTTTGGATTTCTGATGGGATCTCGGCTCCTTAGCCTACGCAATGGCTCCATTATTGTCACAATATAGATCCAATGGGCACAAGGCACTCTGAACTACACCCAACTCAGCAAGGAAATTTCTTATCCAAACACCTTGTTTCGCGGCTTCAGAAGCCGCAATATACTCGGCCTCCGTCGTGGAATCAGCAACTGTTTCTTGCTTAGAACTTTTCCAGCTCACTGCTCCTATAACTTTTCCAGCTCACTGCTCCTCCATTCAAAATGAATACAAAACCAGATTGTGAACGATAATCATCTTTGTCAATTTGGAAGCTTGCATCGGTGTAACCATTTACAACGAGTTCTTCATTACCACCATAAACTAGAAACACATCCTTAGTCCTTCTCAAGTACTTAAGAATGTTTTTCACTGCTGTCCAGTGACCTTCACCTGGGTCAGCTTGGTATCTGCTCGTAACTCTTAGAGCATATGATACATCTGGTCGGGTACAAATCATGGCATACATAATAGATCCAATGGCCGAAGCATATGGAATACTATTCATACGATCTCGCTCATTAGTGGTCGAAGGACACTGACTCTTGCTAAGACTTATGCCATGTGACATAGGCAAGAATGCTTTCTTAGCATCATGCATGTTGAACCGATTCAACACCTTGTCAATATAAGGACTTTGGCTTAATCCAATCAGCCTTCTTGATCTATCTCTATAGATCTTTATTCCCAAGATATATGCTGCCTCTCCTAGGTCTTTCATAGAAAAACTATTTTCCAATGATGACTTAACAGATTCCAGCATTGGAATGTCATTCCCAATCAATAATATGTCATCCACATATAAGATTAGAATCACAAGTGTGCTCCCACTAACCTTCATGTATACACAAGGTTCTTCTTTGTTTTTGATAAAACCAAACCTTTTGATTTCCTCATCAAAACGCACATTCCAACTCCGAGATGCTTGCTTCAATCCATAAATAGATTTTTGAAGTTTGCATACTTTACTAGCATTCGCTGGATCGACAAAACCTTCAGGTTGTGTCATGTACACATCCTCACTTAGGTTTCCATTAAGGAAAGCCATTTCGACATTCATATGCCATATCTCATAGTCGAAATATGCAGCAATGGCTAGAATGATCCGAATAGATTTAAGCATCGCTACTGGTGAGAAAGTCTCATCGTAGTCAACTCATTTAACTTGTCGAAACCCTTTTGCGACTAGTCGAGCTTTATGAATGTGAACATTTCCATCCATATCAACCTTTTTCTTATAGATCCATTTGCACTCAATGGTTTTAACACCATCAAGTGGATCAACCAGGTTCCAAACCTGATTGTCACTCATGGAATCTATCTCGGACTTCATGGCTCCAAGCCATTTCTCAGAGTCTGGGTCCATCATCGCTTCCTCATAAGACTTAGGCTCATCATTATTCAATAATAATACGTCATGTCCATACCTTACAGGCAATTGACGTGGCCTATTAGATCTACGTGGGGCTGATGCCTTATCTACAGGTTCAACAATGTTTTGTTCATCCTGTAGATGTTCAGTAGGAGTTGAAATATTTTCAGTTGCTTCCTGAATTTCTTCGAGTTGCAGCTTTCTCCCACTGACTCCTTTTGAAAGAAACTCTTTCTACAAAAAGACACCATTTCGGGCAACGAACACTTTTCCCTCCTCTTGATTGTAGAAATAATATCCTTTGGTTTCCCTAGGATATCCTATGAAGTAGCATTTATCTGACTTGGGTGTGAGTTTGTCAGACGTCAAACGTTTAACATAGAAATCACAACCCCAAATCTTTAGAAAAGACAAACTAGGACTCTTCCCAGTCCACATCTCATATGATGTCTGATTGGCTCATCATTGATCGGACCATGTCCAACAAAGTCTGATTACGCCTCTCGGACACTCCATTCCATTGTGGAGTGCCTGGTGGTGTAAGTTGTGGAACAATTCCACATTGCTTCAAATGATCACCTAATTCATGGCTCAAAAATTCTCCTCCACGATCAGATCGTAAGGACTTGATTGTCTTGCCAAGTTGATTCTGTACCTCATTCTGGAACTCCTTGAACTTTTCAAAGGATTCCAACTTGTGCCTCATTAAATAGATATATCCATATCTACTAAAGTCATCGGTGAAAGTAATAAAGTACTGAAAACCACCTCTAGCTGTCGTGCTCATTGGTCCACATACATCAGTATGTATGAGTGCCAACAGGTCGGACGCCCTTTCACTCCGACCAGTGAAAGGTGTCTTGGTCATCTTTCCGATCAGGCAAGATTCGCATGTTTCAAATGATTCTAAATCAAATGAGTTTAGAATTCCATCATCATAGAGCTTCTTCATGCGATTCTCACTTATGTGACCGAAACGACAATGCCAAACAAAAGTGGAATTCATATCATTAGGCCGAAGCCTCTTTGCATTAATATTATAGATGGGTGCATCATCAAGATTTAAAATATACAACCCGTTCAAAACGGGGGCATAGCCATAAAACATTTTATTCAAAAATATTGAACAACCATTGTTCTCTATAATGAATTTATAACCCTCTGCCATCAAACATGAGGCAGAGATGATATTTTTACTTATGGCTGGAACATAATAAAAATTATTTAATTCCAAAATAAATACTGAGGGCAAAAGTAATGGCAAAGTCCCGACGGCTAATGCAAAGAACCTTTGCTTTATTCCCGACGCGAAGATCCATTTCGCCTTGCAATTCTCCTACTCTTTGTTAAACTCTGCATCGAATTGCAAATATGAGCAACCGATCTGGTATCAAATACCCAAGAGTTAACAGAAGAATCAGCAAGAAAAACATCTACATCATTAATACCTGCAGTGGAATGTTTAGTCCCACCATTTTTCAGATCAGCCAGGTATTTCTTGCCGTTCCTTTTCCAATGGCCTGGCTCCTTGCAGTAAAAGTATTCATTCTCTTGAGTCGGGCCGGACTTAGTCTTGGGTTTAGGCTTGTTAGTTTGGATCCTATCCGAAACTTTAGCCTTGCCCTTGCCTTTGACCCAAGTCTTAGCCTTCTTCTTGAAGCTTGTACTCTTTTGCACCATCATCACATGATTATTGCTTTTCTTAATGCTGTCTTCTGCAGTCTTGAGCATCATATGCAGTTCGGTGATATTCTTGTCTAAGCCATTCATATGGAAGGTCATAATGAATTGCCCGTAGCTTGCAGGAAGCGAAGCAAGAATCAAATCTGTAGCCAACTCTTGACTAAGTGAAAAATCAAGTTTTTCCAAGCTCTGTGTGTAACCAACCATCTTGATCACATGAGGGCTCACCGGACTACCCTCAATTAGCTTACAACCAAACAATTTCTTTGAGATCTCATATCTCTCAGTCCTTGCTTGTGTCTCAAACATGCCTTTGAGCGCCACGATCATATCGTATGCCTTAATGTTCTCAAACTGCTTCTGAAGGTCTGAGTTCATGGCAGCAAACATGAGACAGCTAACATCAAGGGACTCATCACATGCTTTTCATAGGCTGTCTTAAGAGTAGCAGCAGCATTCTCAGCAGGCATATCAGGAATTGGTTCCTCTAGAACATGTTCCTTTTTATCTTGCCTAAGAACAATTCTTAGGTTGCGGGACCAATCCGCAAAATTTGTTCCATTCAGTTTTTCCTTATCAAGTATCGAACGTAAAGCAAAACTGGATGTAGGAACAGCAGTTGGTGCCATGATCTACTACAGAAATATACAAAACTAAGACATATATTCAAGAAAAGTAACTTCTATTAAACAATTTAATAAATATACTCCCACTAAATACCATATCCCTCTTATGACATTTAATGATTCAAGATCCACAATCAGTTAATCTACCAGGGAGCTTTGGCATCACTGCTAGAAGATTAGTGAATTTGGTAAATAACCCTTTGCTAATCATATCTCTATATGACTCTTGTTGTTGGGCAGTATCTCTATGCTACGGCATCCAACCCTATGCCCTAAGGTCCATAACTGTTATGATGACCTCGTCAAGTTAAACCAATGCTTTGCATGTAAGTGTCCGACACAAACCCATCTAGTCAAGGAGTATTAATGGCACTCTGCTTTGGCAAGACCTACCATTAAACTACATTACTTTGGATGGTGCAGCTAATTGGGAGGGCATCAATTTAACTTAATATTATGAGAGGGAATTTTATTTCTACCATGTCAAAAGCATTTAAGCAACTAAACACGCATAAAAATAAATGAATAGGAATATAAGTGCATTCATTGGACAATCAAATTGCATTGTGATATAGTATGACCCTTCCTCATGGTGATCTCCATCGTGAAGCTTCCTATTCAACATGCCTCCAGGTGGCCAATTCCTCCAAGTACTCCCACTAAGCCATTACTCCTAACAGCACTAGTGATAAATTACAAGGAGTGAAGAAGCATCACAAGTCGACACGTAGGCCGTTATACAAATATAGACAACCTTTGGGCTGCAATAAAGATGACACGCAGATCATGAACATCACACATATCCATGCATCTCATACATCATGGGTCATACTATTCACATCATTCCCTGCAAAAACGAGTTACACATAGAATCCAATTCTATCAGGCGATATGAACATATATGACCTGTAATGCGTGGTACGATTACCAAGCACGCTGGTCGAGGGCAGCGCACTCGAAATTTTTTTCGAAACATGAATCTCTATTCACGTAACCGAGCCTTGGAAATCATCAGATTAATCAGATTAACCCTATTCCGAACAGGTCATTGCTTTGATACGACCACACACTACGGCATACTCCGATGGCGGAATTCCGGCCAGTTGGAGTATCATGCAATGTGGTTGTGAACAAGCGCAATAAAACACCCGGTACTATTCGATCGTATCTCCGATTCGATCCACCACATTGATCTTCGCATGCCCCGATGGCGGAAACCGACAGGTAGAGGCAAGTCGTGATACGACCATAAAAGCACGATCACGAAATAACGAATACGAACCCATCTTACCACCAAAACGCATGGACGATCTTATCAACCACCGCCAAAAACGATCTGCTACCAGCAGAAAAAGATATAGATCACATCTATAACTTTCACATATCACAATATGCATCTAATCCGAATCTAAAACTAGACGGGAAGGCTCTGATACCATTGAAAGGTTACAGGTAAGCGCTACGATAGCACAAAATAAAAATTTACCACGCAATCAAGGAACCTCCGCAAGTACTAGATCACGAGATTACCGCTAGACGCGCCGACTCGAAGCGAAAGTAGAGTCGATGTAGCGAATAGATGCGGTCGTAGTCGCATTTCGCCGCACGCATTGCTTCCTCCGAGTAGTCTTACTCGCTTCGCGTCTGCTCCTCTGAGTAGTCGAACTCGCCTCACAACTTCTCATCCTGCTCCGGTGATCGTCATGAGTTGCAGATCGTCCTAGTGCTGATGCTTCGTAACAGCACCTCTGAGGTATCCACACAAACAGGGTAGGAACACTGCATTTGGTGTGCTAGCACCGGCAACGTGGTTGAGGATGGCGTGGCCATTAGGGTTTCGGGAATTCTTCAAAAATCGTGCTTCACCCTATGCCACCGCCTCTCTTTATATAGGCATCCATGATGGGTCTCTTACTCGAGGCCCATTAGGAACTTATATCCTATATGAATTCGGATCACCATCCAAATCAAATCCTCAGCCCTCCGCATGTTTCATAGCATACCCGAAAGCTACCTTTATAACTACCCAGTTACGGAGTAGCGTTTGGTAACCCCTAAGAGTGCTATTACACATGTAGGGAACCATGCTGTTCTTAGGTCTAAGGATTATACATCATCATTACTTGAGACCAACTAATGACACATAGATTCATAACAATCTCAATAGTGTCTCAATGATGGGTCTATCCAGCTCCATGTTCTCTAACATGTGCTCACATTACTGATTCGATATCTCTATATCTATGACCGGTGAAACATGGCCATCAATCAATAAATGTCTTGATCGAGAGTCACGGTTGTTCGACCAGACCCATCCCTCCGCATCCCTTTATTATTGCCTCTAGGACATATTTCCAACACACATGGCCCTGAGCCCTGACACACACTAACTCACCCTTGCGGGTGTGAAGTGTATAAGCAAGATGACGCGCATAGCCCTGAGCCACTGCAGACACTAGCTTATCGTCCCGAGTGTGTAGTGTATAAATAAGACACTGCACTCAACTAGTTGTTCCGAGGCCGCGCCTCGGAGACTAGGGAGTTTCCCATCTCAGCGGAGAGACATCTCACATCGCACCCAATCGTGCAAAGGCACTACTCAGTCCTGGAGGCCGCGCCTCAACGACTATTGAGTCTCCTGCCTTGAGGGCCTCGCCTCGGCGAAGAAACATCTCACATCACGCATAATCACACAAAGGCCTTGGTCGGTCCAGAGGCCATGCCTCGGTGACTATGGAGTCTCCCCCCTCGAGAGCCTTACCTCGGCGAAGAGACATCTCACATTGCACCAAATCGCGCAAAGGCCCTGGTCAGTCCGGAGGCCGCCCTCGGTGACTAGGGAGTCTCCCGCCTCAAGAGCCCCGCCTCTGCGAAGAGACATCCCACATCGCACCCAATCGTGCTAAGGCCCTAGTCATTCTAGAGGCCAGGCCTCAGTGACTAGGGAGTCTCCCGCCTCGAGGGACTCGCCTCGGCAGAGAGACATCTCACATCGCGCCCAATTGCGCAAAGCCCCAGTCGGTCCAGAGGCTGCGCCTCGGCAACTAGGGAGTATCCCACCTCAGCAGAGAGATATCTCACATCGCGCCCAATCACGCAAAGACACTAGTCGGCACAAAGGTCGCACCTTGGAGACTAGGGAGTCTCCCACCTCGAGGGTACCGCCTCGGCTGTGAGACATCTCACATCGTGCCCATTCACGCAAAGGCCCTAGTCGGTCCAGAGGTCGTGCCTCTGACTAGGAGCCTCCCCTTGTCACATCCCAGTTAATAAAGAGGATTACTATGCATCTCATTAGCATGCATCATGATTTCTAGCATTTACATTATATATTGCACTTGGAAAATCTGTGAAAAAGATTATATATATATATATATATATATATATATATATATATATATTGTAAATAGAACTCCAAAGGAAAAAAAACCAAAACAAATGCTATTGAAGTCTCCATGGAAATAATTTATTCAAATACTATATTAATTATCATGAATTAATATAATTTTTCCTAAATTTCTGGAATAGCTTAAAACCCTATTAAAATTCAAACACAATTATATCACCTATGCTTTTGTGAATTTAAAATATACCAATAAAACTTGATCTGTGGGTTTTCCCCATTTATATGGGTACTAGGTTACCTCGGGAACCCCTCTGATTAATTTCATATTTTTATGAATATTATTACAATTTTTGAAGGCCAGTCAAACTAGGAGAATTAAAATTCAAAATCAGTCAAAGGCCACACTGTTCCTCGGGCTTAAGCGGACAAGATTCGATGCGAGCCAACCAGCAGTGCGGCTGTCTCGATCGAACCCCTTGCCCATTGACCATCTGATCAGGATCGTGCGATCCTTATTTAACGCGACGAGCGCCCTTCTTAAGTTGGGAGGCGCGACATCCGCCGTCAGATCTCAATCTAACGGCGCGTAACCAATCGGTACGCATGCACTCTCGGTCACCACTTAGAGTCACTGTCCACTGGGTCCCACCTGTCGGACCTGTCTTCAACCTCCACTGTCACTCGCGCTCAGACGCTGTTCGCCACGTGCCTGATTAGCTCTGTTGCATGCCGTCACCGCCGTGACCGCACCGCCTCGCCCGACTGGGCCACCGAGCTTCTCTGGCTAACGCCGCCTCCGCTCCGTCCCTCGGTTTGGCTTAAGGCACGACGTACACTCCAATCTCAGCCATTCTTCCTCTCGGCACCAGAGGAAGAAGGAGCTCACATTGCTTCGACTCTCGGGTAAGCTTTGCGCTTCCCCCTCCCTCTTTATTTCCGACCAATGGAGTTTCCATTTTGGCTAATGCCAGACCTTACCTCGCCTTGTAGCTCCCGGAACGCGACCGTGTCTTCCTCAGCTCCGGTTCACACCCAGAGCTTGCACCCGGGGACAACATTGTGCTATCCTCACCTCCGGTGAGATACTTGCTAACTCTCGCGCGTCATATCATGACTCTGAGCTTGAGTATGAGTTCCCCTAAACTAATTTGTGCAATGCACGCCAGGAACCCGTGCATTTGAGAGTTGAACCAAACCGGCCGAAGTCCAAACTCTTGGCCTCCCACCTTGCTCCGGTAAGCCATTATCCGATTGTTTGCTTCCTTAGCATTCTCTAATGGTCCTGAGTTATCCCAAGCATTCACTCGCTCTAGTTCTTCATAGGATTTCCCCTCAACGTTGAACCGCACCACCGCCTCGAGCTTTGTCGACGTCATGCTACCTCCAGCCACTCCCACTTCTCTCCGACCTTCAGGTAGTCTCCTTGGACTTCACTGATGCTCGGGCACCCGCTTCTTTGAACAATGCTAAGTTTGTTTGTGCTGTGCACGTTTGCCGTGATGACACCGCCGCTCATCTCCGGCGCGCCACCGCTACTAGCCACCGTGGAGGTCGCCACCACCACCCCTAGAAGTGCATTGCTATTGCACATCTGTCCCAACCCTTGGCCGGCTCCGCCGTGGCGCGTAGCGTCAGCGAGCCACCGTACTTGCGCGCGGCCGTGTTGTCGTACGCGGGCAGCTACTGTAGCTGTCCATTTACGGCAAATGACGATCATTAAAGTCTAATGATTGAGTTAGCATTTAATCGCTATCTTAGCTGTCTTAATGAGCCACTTACATGTGGGTCCACGAATTAAAACGTACCGTTTCAGACGCGTATAACTTGGATCATTTCTGACCGTAGGATGTATAATCGACAGCTCTGATTTAGTGGGCCGTTCGGACCGTCCGAAACGCGCCGCAAATCTCAGCCATGCGAAGCCAAATGAACGGTCGAGATTCGATGGGCCGTTCGGACCATCCGAAATGCGCCCGTGGCTGTGAACCATTGGATCTTGATCCAACAGCTCACAATCGCTGCCTTTGAATCACGCGTGCGCACTCACGCGGTGGGCCGCTGTGCATCGGGCCCATCTGTCAGTGCGTGGGTGCGCTAGTGCCGCGCGGCCCACTGGCAGTGTTGGAAGCTAGCACGAAGATCAGTGAGAAAAGTATTAATCGCTTTACAAAATCCGAGAAAGTATTAATTTGCACACTGTTAAATATGTTAACTTCCAAAAATCATAACTAATTCATTTCAACTCCAAAATGGATTAAACCACTTCTGATACTTTTTATTTTTGATAAACTTAATATTAAAATTGGTTTCAAACATGTCTCTGTAACAGAGAGTATTATTTTGGAAAATAAACTTTTAAAATCTTTATTATTACAAAGGAAATTGCTGATAACTTTGTAAATGCATAACTAAATCTTGGGAACTCAAAATGAGTCAAACTCAACTGTTTTGGACTTATCTTAATATTACCTTTTTATTTATGTAATCATTATACTCACTACTGAGCTACAACTTTAGTCCAAATATTTAAGTTCAATGAACAGTGACAGAGTATATTAAAATTGGATTTTCTGAAAACTGAACTTCAAACCCTTATAACTTTCACATGCTAAATCTAAATGGAGTAAACCTTTTATCTAAATTCACCTAAAATCATGACTTAGCTTCTGTACAAAAATCATGCATTTTTGAGCAATTTGAATTTTTGAGTATTTCTCGGTGTCCATTTGGTGTTATACTTAAATAGATTCCGAAGCAATTGATGTTGACTTATACGCTACTGAGGGACAGCAGCTAGCATACCAACAAGGAAAGCATCATTTGAACTTTCTTTTGCATCATATTTGATCCCAGATTTTTTTAAGTTAGTGCAATGTTAATTGCTTGCATGTTATTTTGTTAAATGTCATTATTTTTATGATGAATAGTTAGACACCTCCTATTATCTCGTCATTGTGGTTATCCATGAATTATTCTAGTACTGAGATGCTTAAGATAAGTTATGTGACTTACGTGGTATGTGTTGCTTAGCCATGCAAATCTAGAACGGTAGCTTGATTGTCGGGACTAACCCGGCAATTGTGGGAAACACAAACTTTATAACTTTTTGGTTTATTTCAGATCTTCGTATCTGTTTTATGAGTTAAATTTTGTCATTTTAAATGAGCTTTTGGTCTGGACAAGTAATGGTTAGTGATGGTGTCTTTGTGCACGAGATTGGGTAAGTGTTGGACCTGTCTGGACAATTAAGGACCGAACTTTGGGTACCTGCAGTTCAAGCAACGTGCTACCACACGTAGTGTATGGGCACTGCTTGGTTAAGTAAGGGGTCGGTGTTGTTGAGTTGATGACTGGTGGTGTGAGGACGTATATGTGTTCCATCGCATATATGTTTCGTAGGGTACCGATTGCAATATTTTATTGTGTGGGTAACACTATTTAAGCTTTATCAATTGGGTCGGCGTTCCCGGCACAACTTGCGTGCCCATTTGGTTGGTGGGTGGTGTAACCTATCCTAAGTGGGATCATGTCGCGAATGGGCGATTCAACTCAATAATGTCAACTTGCTGAAAAATACTTAGTCTTGGTTTACCCGGCCGGCATACCTTAGAAAGTATGCTATTTTCAGAGTCATCTGGAGGCATACGGGCTAATCAAGTCATGTGGGTAAAGTAGTACACCCCTGTAGGGTATAAATCTATTCCAATAGCCGTGTCCACGGTTATGGATGACCGCTTGAGTTTGTGGCTACTTATTGTTAGACTTTGACATATTTAAATTGTGGTAAAACTTGGTATTGTCATGAATGGGATTTTCATGTTTGTTGTTGTAGCAAAGTGGACCGCCACTTTGTTATTTGTGCACTTGTTGTTGTATCAAAGTAGACCGCCACTTTGACATTTGTATGATTCATTTTTCATTCAATTTATTACTTATTCACATGCTTTATTCCTACTTCAAATCTGATTTAGAATTGGCACTTGAAAAACTAGTATGTGTAGTTTGTTAAATGTTGCGTCTCTTTTGCAAAACTAAGCCAATATAAGCCATCCTTTGAAACAGCCTCTAGCATACTAATTTTTATTTGTGTAAGACTTGCGAGTACCTTTGTACTAAACCCGGTTGCTGCAATTTACGGTGAGGAAGGGTATGAGCTGTTGAGCTTGTTAGCGTCGATTTTGGCGACACGACGAGTAATGCTTTCATTTAACTCACGCTTGGTTGCCGATGGGTTATGGGGCATACAACTCTTGGTCTTTGGTTATTTACTTATTTCATTGCTACTTAATACTCTTATTTGAATTTGGCGATCGGCCATTTGTAATAGTCGTAGACCTTAACTATTATGTCGTATGTCTTTTGGACTATTAATGTATGATTGTTGTATGGATGTAATCAACGTTGCATGAGAGTATGAGCATATTAGTCGCTGATCTTGGGAGCCAATATGAGTTCATGCTCGCTGTTCGTGGCTTCCCATTTAACACACTAAGTGGAGGGCTTGTCTTATTGGAGAACCGACAATCATGTAGCGCTCGCAGAGGAGCAGCGCGCATGATCTTTGGGGCTCTAGTTGCGGTTGAGTCTCTAGCTTGGATGGAGTTAAGTTGGAATCCATTTACTTGAGGTCCAGAGTTATGTCCCTAAGACCATGCTTAGTCTCGGTCTTAAGGAGATAACCCGGGGGTCCTCACAACCCTCAAGGGCCTCATCTTGGCAGAGAGACATCTCACATCGCAACCAATCACGCAAAGGCTCAGGTCGCTTCGAAGGCACTGCCTCGGTGACTAGGAGGCCTCCCGCCTCAAGGGTCCCACCTCGGCAGAGAGACATCACATATCACGCTAGTGGCCACGACAGTCATGCCTTGAAGGCCTTGTCCCGACGAGGGCACCTCACAATTCAAGCTCTAGCGCGCCCAATCCTTCGGGCATGAAAACAAAAAAAAATTGTGGGATGGCATTTGGCTTCATCTCCCCCTCGCTAGCAGTGGGCTCCCAAGCAAGTTCAATCAAAAAAGTATGGGGGGCGGTGTTCGGCTTCGCCTCCCCCTCTCTAGCAGTGGGCTCCCAAGCGAGCCCAATCAAAAAAGTGTGGTGTACGGCATTCAGCTTTGTTTCCACCTCGCTTGCAGTGGGCTCCCAAGCGAGCCCAATCAAAAAAAATTATAAGGGACGGCGTTCAACTTCGCCTCCCCCTCGCTAGTAGTGGGCTCCTAAGCGAGCCCAATCCAAAAAGTGTGGGGGACGGCGTTTAGTTTCACCTACCCCTCGCTAGCAGTGGGATCCCAAGAGAGCCCAATCAAAAAAAGTATGGGGACGGCGTTTGGCTTCGTCTCCGCCTTGCCTGCAGTGAGTTCCCAAGGGAGCCCAATCAAAAATGTTTGAGGGACGGAGTTCGGCCACCTTTGCTCACAAAGGCGGGCTCCCAAGCAAGCCTAGTCAAAAAAGTGTGAGAGACGGCATTCAGCTTCACCTCCCCCTCCCCCTCACTAGTAGTGGGCTCCCAAGCGAGCCAAATCAAAAAAAGTATGGGGGACGGCATTCAGCTTCGCCTCTCCCCGCTAGCAGTGGGCTCCCAAGCGAACCCAATCAAAAATCATGGGGGACGACGTTCAGCTTAGCCCCCTCGCTTGCTTTGGGCTCCCAAGCAAGCCAAATAAAAAATGTGTGGGAGCAGCGTTCAGCTTCGCCTCCCCTCGCTAGCAATGGGCTCCCAAGCGAGCCCAATCGAAAAAAGTATTGGGGATGGCGTTCGGCTTCACCCCCCTCGTTAGCAGTGGGATCCCAAGCGAGCCCAATCAAAAAAAGTACAAGGGACAGCGTTCGGCTTTGCGCCCCCCCCTCCCTTCTCTAGTTGTGGCCTCCCAAGCGAGTCCAATAAAAAAAGTATAGGGGATGGTGTTCGACTTCGCCTCCCCTTCCCAAATAATCCCAATAATAATAACGAGCAGCCATCTCCTTAGACAAACAAGCAACCCTTCACGCCACTCCAAGTCGTGGACACAATCCGCTAGGAGCAGCCGAAGGGAGGGACGGTACCTGTTCCAACAAGACCATCACAAACGGTTACACTTAATAAGTAATCAAGCACAACCAGGTAGCAATAATTTTGCCCCGACGCACCGGCCACCTTGTAGACCATGCCTCGGCAGGGCGGCTTCACATCGACTTTGCCTGCACATGCTCCGTCACTACTTACCCCCCACCACGAGGCTATAGCCTCGACGGGGCGGCCCCGACGCACCGCCCACCTCGAGGGCTATGCCTTGGCGTGGTGGCTCTGTGTCAACTTCGCCCACACCGGCTCCGCCGCTACTCACACCCGCCTCTAGGCTCTAGCCTCGGCGGGGCAGCCCCAACGCGCCGCTCACCTCGAGGGCCATGCCTCGCCGTGGTGGCTCCACGTTGACTTCGCCCACAAGTGCTTCGCTACTGCTCACCGCCTACCTCGAGGGCCATGCCTCGGTGGGTGGCCCGCATTGACCGCCCGGCCAAAGACAGCTCCGTCTCGGTCGCGCTTCGCCTCGTAGGCCACGCCTCGGCATGGCGGCATCACGACAACTTCGCCAGCACAAGCCCTGTCTCGGCGCACCGCCCGCCTCGTAGGCAACGTCTCGACGTGGCGGTGCCACAACAACTTCGCCAGCATGGGCTCCGTATCGGCTTGCCGCTCGCCTCGAGGCCATACCCTTGGCGGGGCAGCCACAGCGCGTTGCCCACCTCGAGAGCCACACTTCGATGGGACGCCCTTGACGATTTTAATCTGGGGTATCCCGACTCCTGAGGGCCAAGGGGTGATAGGATTGTGTCCACTCACCCTTCGGGATCACGAGACCTGTCCTCGTGACCTCAGACCACGCAGACGAGGGAGTTATCATAGTAGGGCACCAAGCAGTGCCCCGCACCCTATGGTCATCAGGAATACCCATGTGCCGTCAGGGATACTATTGTGACGCCCCGAGTGATTACCCCTAGGGTAATCACACTTAGGCATACAGATTACTATTCACCTGCCCAGTAGAACACCGTTCCGACGAATAGCAAGCCTTTTATCAGAGTTGCGCAGTAGAACAATATGATAGAAACTGTATATCTTTATTTCAGTAGTAGCCACGCAAGGCTATGGTTCTTAAAACAAATATTACACAAACACAAAAGGGAGCTTCTCCGCTTCTGTAGTCTGCTCTGAAGTACCGCCCTCTTATTCGTCCCACGAGTCAAAGATGGCACCCATCTCGCCCTGGTCCTCGTAGTCGGTGCCTTCTCCTCCTGCGGCTGCATCGGTACCTGCAAGTCCTTCGTCCCACTCAAGATAGTTCTCGGCTGACCACTCAAGATAGTTCTCGGCCGAACTAGGATCTAACAAAGGAGAATACTAACAAGGTTGAGTACAAACGTACTCAGCAAGCATTAATAGCAAAAGATGCACTGCATGACTGATCTCTGTTCGCTATCGCATTTTCTATATCATCTCTTTTTTGAAAATAACTCATTAAAACATTAGGTGGTAAATTTTAATTTTGAAAACACTACTTGTCACTCGGAGAGAAGATAGACCCCTAGCGGTTCCCGTAGACTCCAATCCAGGAGACTGGCATGAATTCACGATTTGATAAAGCACTGGGCTTGTACCACTTTACCCATAGCTACTCTGAACTCTCTCTGAGCTAGGTCCACCGTATTTCCTTTTATGTGATTTCGAGTTCAGAATACAGAACATTTTCCAGGTTACGTGATTAGGTCTCTACCCATTACTTTTCGTTGGTGCTGATTTAGTCACGGTGCTAACCTTGTCATACACCGAGTTCCAGTAATGTTGGTTGGGCGGCTCTCATCCGTGCCCAACACTCCACCTTGGGGCGGCTCTCTTCCGTGCCCAATACTCCAATGTAACCCATTGTGGAGAACGTAATTACGTAACAAGGTAGCATTTTCTGCCCACCGAAACGGAAAAATGGTTGGCACTGAACTTATGGCTTCTGACCGAGTAAGAGTTTTGTGGATCTTTATATTATAACCATATGTAAAGGGGTCCCACCTCTTACCTCATCAACATCATCATCATCATCGTCGCGATTCCCCTGACAGGGCCCCTTTTACCAACCTAGTAATTCTCATATCTCATCTCATCTCATCTCATCTCATCATCTCTGTTCTCTTATCTTTTCTCATAACCTTAATCTGATTTAATTTTGAGAAATAGTTTTGATGCAATACATATAAGATAGAGTAATATACGGTTTACATTTAATATAACTGAAGGACCGAAATGGCAACAGAGGGGGGGGGTGAATGGTGCCTTAAAATTAAGAACTCCCCTTTACTGTATTTAAGCAATTTCTACAAAGCCCTCTTAAGAAGAGTAAAACAAAATCAGAGAACTAAAACAAGTTTCGATGCATTACATCAAAAATCGGAGCTCGATTCTACCCGTGTAGTTCCGCACTCCGTAGTTCCGGATCGGTCGGAAGTTCCGCTCACAGATAATTCACCGTGGACAATCGGAAGTTCCGATTGTCCTGACCGAAGAACAGTGCGCTCGGGTTTTTCCCAAAAATTCAAAATACTAAATCTTGAATGCTCTTCTCAGGTCAAGTTTCACAGGACATCATCCTAAACAACATCTTGACCTTATGGAGAAGAATCGCAAACAAAGATTCAATAATCAAGGCAAAAACGGATTTCTTGAAGAAGGGGCAAGAAATACCAAAACCCACAATAAACGAGATTTTCAGATTCTTAGCTCATGAAACTTTGAGGATGTAATAGCAATATCAAAACGACTCTAGATATCAAGTTTCATGCTATTTCATAAGACGAATCAAAAGATACATCAAAACCCTAAATATTTAACAAGAACAGGAAGGGAATAAGAGAGGCATAAACAAGTAATCAAAAACCTCAGAGTTTCATTGATAGAAGTCTAGAGATTACAGAGGAAACACAGAGGAATGATTACAAAGATTTTCAATTCATTCTATCCAAACCAACAAACTCTCAAAAAGCAAAACACACCCTTTTGCTAGAGCTAACCCTAATTTTCTCTCTCAAAGTCTAACCCTAACACCAGGGGTTCAGCTCTATTTATAGCCTTTGCCTAATGGGCCTCCAACCCATTAAGCCCGCTACACCGAACGGAACCGCCTCCACTTGTGCCGCTTGCGAAAATACCATTTCGCCTCTTGCGCACCTTCCGAAGCCTCCCAGACGCCTCGCGTCCTTGACTCGCAACCACCTCAAGATTCACGCCGTCTTCGACACATCCCATTTTCGACCTCAACGCGCTGCGCCTAGTCCGATCACCTCGTGTCTCGCCACGACTTCGTCTCGATGTCCTGCAGTCAACACACAAAAACACATCACATAGCATTGCACAATATCATAGCATCAACATTTGTATAAGACTCAAACTCATACAAAATCAAAATCACAAATTAACTTTCTCTCGACAGCTCGACACAATCGGAAGTTCGCGACTTACCACGATGGAAGTTCCGATTTCGAACGTCCGCACTTGTCGATTATCGGAAGTTCGCTCTTACCATTGCGGAACTTCCGATCTTCGTAACATCCGCATTCCTGATTTTCAAACCGATTTTCGCCTCGAGAGGAACACTCAACGTCAAGATATCGGACACTCCGCTACCCAGTGCGGAAGTTCCGATTACTTCAACCGAACTCAATTCCCGTGTTAATCGGAAGTTCCTATTTCCAACGTCGGAGTTCGATTATCGAACTTCCGCTCCATACACATTGTAGTTCCGATTATCTGCTTCAAAGACGTAAACACCCAAACCGAAAAACTCAACTCTCAACCTATTCAACACTTATTTGTCGAATACTCATCACTCACAAAGGAGGACCTCTCACATGGTCTCTCAATCTCCCCCTTGATGAGTATATTGACAATCACCGAAAAAGCATAAGATAAGTTTGAGTTTAAAGTCAACCAAGGTCTAAACAAGAGTAGTTAAGCTCAAGACCATGTTGACAAAAGAGAAAGACTTGAGATGAGATGAATGAAAGAGTAATTTTCGCACAAAACTCAAGGCTTTTCTCCAGAAGGCTTTTTCTCTCCATAATTCTCCCCCTTTGGCAATAAAATCATCAAGATGTAGAAAAGGGAGGAAAAGACAATATGATGTTCATTTTAAGCATTAGGAGCCATGTAGATTATCCAAAATGACTATTAGAGTATTACACCAAGTCATAACACATTAGAAAGCTATCAAGAGCATGACAATTGATGTATAGAATAGCTAAGACAGAAAATCCATAATTTGATTAATGATCCAATTCTTTAGCAAGTCAAATAAACCAAGATTGAAGTCTAGCTAAAGGTATCCAAGGATGAGACAAGGCATGTCAAATAATCTAAGTTGAACCAAGAAGACTCATATTGAACAATTTAGAGTGCTACCAGTTGAAGAAGGACTCATTTTATCCAGAACTTGGTCTTTTTAATGATAAGCAATTTTAGCACATTTTTCTATTTCTGAAAGCTCTTTATGATTTTATCTCAGTAAAGCAAGCTCTGGACTAGGTGCCATCCACAACTGCCTCCTAAGCTTCAACCAATTTTTCAAATCTTAGCCATGTGCTAGATCCCAAGCCTTATGCGACCACCCAAGCAAATGACTTAAGGAGGTGATCTTAGGTCATCCAAGGCTCCCCCGAGTTCATGCCTAGTGCAATGGCAAGATCTCATGAGAAAGATTTGGTGAGATCGGTTTTTCGCACAAAAGATATCATTTTTGCTTTTGAAGTTTTTAGACCAACGATTAAAGATAAGTCATATTTCTTAACAAACTGACATAGCTTTCTCTGAAACTCAATAGAGATTCAAGACTCAACTCAGCCTACTTGACATGGCGAGAATCATAAAAGGATAGCTTCAACTGGACTAGTCTCAAGATCTATTAAGACAAGTTTTGAATTCAAGTTTAGCATTTTAATCTCCTTAGCATGGCAAAGACTAAACTACACATAAAAAGTCATGATAAATCTAGCAGTTTAGCATAAATCATGGCAAGATGTAACACATTGAAAACAGATCATAAGGGATAATAGACAAGGCTCCATATGATTATATTACAATGTATGATGAAATGCACGAAAAACCAGATCCTCTTCAGAATGAAATGCATCTTTTAATTCACGTTGAGTTATGACAAGTTAAGAACTGGAATATCCAAGATAAACTCCCCAACCAAAGGAACAAAAACGAGAATCGATAAGAAAAAGTAAAAGGCGGTCCTTAGAGCATAGAAAAGATATAGAGAATACAATCACTCAGCCGGTTCTTATCTACCCCATATGATTCCGGACTATCACCGATCGACTAACACACTAAGGAGCAAACATCGCCCTGCTCTACTCAAGGGTGGCCCACCCTTGCTAGAACCTATAAGAAGTGAGTAAGCTCTACTTAGAGAGAGAAGAGACAGCTAATAAGCAGCATCCTAGAAGCACAAGATAAGAATTATCAGACAGAGCAACTCGGCAAGAGAACCATTCTAACCTATGCTGGAAGGACTTCGACCCAAAATATTAAAAGAAATGCAACTGAGACGAGGAGTAAGCATAATTAAAATATAATACAATAGTAAAACTCAAGCTCCCCTCACAGCAAATTGTAAGGACAACCACCCCAAGCTCTCCCGCAGAGGAAAACGAGAACTGCCCAGAGGCTTAGTGAAGATATCACCAACCGGTGCTCACTCTCCTGGCTGGAGCACAATGTCACCCTTCTCTACATGGTCTCTAAGAAAGTGATATCTGATATCAATATGCTTGGTCTGAGAATGTTGCACTGGGTTCTTGGCAATGCAAATCGCAGACGTGTTATCACAAAAGAGTGGAACACAATCGATTGATAACCCAAAGTCCTGCAGGGTCGAGACCATCCAAAGCACTTGGCTACAAAGACAGCAGTGCAGAACATACTCGGCCTCTGCAGTGGATCATGCAACACGGATTGCTTCCTTGACGACCAGGAGACAAGAGAAGTGCCAATGAATTGGCAAGTGCCAGAAGTGCTCTTCCTATCTATCCTACAGCCAGCGAAATCTGCATCGGAGAAGGCTCTAAGAGATAAACAAGAAGAGGAAGAGTACCAGATACCATAGTCAATGGTAGCTCGAAGGTAATGAAAGATGCGCTTCACCGCCTGACGGTGAGATACGCGAGGAGAAGCTCAAACCGAGCACAAAGACACAGAGAAATGTATGTCCGGTCTCGAGGCCGTGAGGTACAAGAGAGAGCCAATCATGCTCTGAACTCCTTTTGGTCAATGTGTTCGCTGCCTTCATCCGGATCCAGAGAGCCAGAGATGCCATCGGAGTTGATCTTGGCTTTCCATCATTCATGTCAAAGCGCTTCAGAGGTCTCGAGTGTACTTGCCTTGATGAAGAAAAGTACCTTCCGAGTCTGCTTGATTTGGAAGCCAAGGAAGAAGCTCAACTCGCCCATCATACTCATTTCAAATTCGAGCTCATAACTTCGTAAAACCGAGACACGAGAGTATGTGAGGAGCCGCTAAAGATGATGTCGTCCACATAGATCCGACGAGAGGTAAGATCGGTGCAAGACGGCGATGAACAAGGTCTTGTCTATTTTACCCATTTCAAAACCATGACTCACAGATAGGACTTAAGCCTTTCATACCAAGCTCGGGAGCCGCTTGAGTCCATACAAGGCTTTGGAAAGCTCTGAGACATGGTTAGGGTATTTGGGGTTCTCGAAACACGGAGGTCAGTCGATATAGACTTCTTCCTCAATAAGGCCATTGAGGAAGGCACTCTTGACATCCATCTGTAAAGCTTGAAACCCTTAGAAGTCGCAAAGGCAAGCATGATTCTAATGGCTTCAAGTCTAGCTACAGGGCAAAGGTCTCTTCAAATCTAGACCTCAACTTGAGAGTACCCCGAGCTACCCGGCCTAGCCTTGTTTCAATGACTAACCCATCTTCACTTTGCTTGTTCTTGAACACCCATTTGGTCCCAATGATATTGTGACCTTGATGGGGCTCAACAAGGGACCAGACCTTGTTTCTTTCAAAGTTTTTCAACTCCTCATGCATGGCATTTGTCCAAGACTCGTCAGATAGAGCATGACAAATGTCTTTGGGCTCAAATGAGGCGACGAAAGCAGAATGGAGACAGAAGAAAGACAAACCAGCTTTGGAACGTGTGACACGCTCAAAGAGGTCTCCAATGATCTGCTCTTAAGGATGGTCCTTTTGAATGTGTCTAGGAGGTCCAGGGTGAGATGAAGAAGTGGCCTCTACCTCATGAGCAGATGAGATAGGAACAGAGCCACTAGCTTGGAAGAAGCGAAGGTAAGGGTCGATCTCCTCGAGGTGCGGTGGAAGAAGGCACTCAAGAGGAGGAGGAAGAACTGGATCGGTTAGACACCCTCATCTCCGTCTTCCTCATCGCCCACAAAGATGGACTCGATCGCTCTAGAGAACTCGAGATATCGTGCCTAGTCCCGGAATGGCCTCATCGAAGGTCACCTCACTGAGTTTCTATCATTTTGCTAGACTCGCAGCCTGCACTCTATAGGCACGAGAAGAAGTCGAGTAACCCGTAAAGATCCCATCACAAGATCGTGACTCAACTTATCTAGGTTCCTGGACTTGAGAATAAAACACTTGCAACCAAACACACGAAAATGCGACGCGGGTTTTCGCCCATATCTCAACTCATAAGAAGTGCGATGCAAGAGTGCCCAAGAAAGACTCATTAGAAACATGACAAGCAAGAGCAATTGCCTCACCAAAACTTCCTAGGTGTAGAGTATTCATCAAGCATCGTCCCGCCATCTCGACCTAAGGTACGGTTCTTCCTCTCCACAACGCCATTACGTTGGGGGACGATGGAGACGAGAACGGTGCTCTACACCTATCTCACCACAAAACTCTCAAAGTAGGAATTCTTGAACTCGGTGCCATTATCGCGAATTGCTCGTAATGCACCGGGAGCTCAACGAAAGCCTACTAAAAGACCACGAAAAAGAGTAAACGCCTCATCCTTCGAGGCTAAGAAAACACCCAAGAGTACCTCGAGAAGTCATCGACCACAACAAGAATATACCACTTCCTCCCGCCGATCAAGATTCGAGCCGACCAATCAGATCCATATGGAGCAGCTTGTCCCGTGCATCGACCATTGTCACTTGTGGATCGAGAGTGAGAAGCGGCAACCATCTTGCCGCGTCTTTGGCAGGAGAGCAAACTAGATCATTGACCATCTTGAGTTTTGGCAAACCACGAATGAGATCGTGGCGCCGACTCGTGTCAAATGATCAAAGCCTATATGACCTAGTCTCCTATGCCGAAGGTCAAATCACGGATTGAAGCAATTAAACACCGGAGAGGATCACCGTAAGACTCGTAAAAATCAGCACGAAAGATCCTCCCATATCGAGAAATCCCGCAAACTAGGCTATCCGAAGAATCAAGAATTTTGTAATTATTTTTCATAAAGCTCACCTCGAAACCGTCATCGGTAAGCTGAGAGACTGAAAGCATATTATACTGCAGCTTACTTACTAAGGCAACATCTTTTAAAATAAAAGAATCATTAATGCTCACTTTGCACCTTTAGCGATGACGCGCCCAAATGAAGCATCTCCAAGGTGATCGCCTCATCACCTAGAGCACGGGCTAGGGAAGAAAACCAACGAGAATCTCCAGTAATATGGCGAGAACAACCGGAGTCTACAATCCATACCTTCCCTTCCCAACCGGCCGCGACCCGAGTCAAACAGAGTAAAGTCTCGATCTTGGGGTGAATCAACGATGATTTTGGCACCCAATCGAGTAACACGTCGAATGATGAAGTAGTCAAGCAAGACCGACCTCTATCTACCCTACGCTCTCGTCACTCAACAAGTCGGAAGGTGCGTAGTGCAGACGAAGTCGTTGGTGAATCCGATCGCTATGGAAGAGCGAGTCGGAATTCGCAACATGTCGATCACGCCATGAGTAGCCATCTCGAAAGGGAAACCGAGATCTACCCTCAAAGCGGCGGAAGTCACGACCAAGGGAGCATGAGGACGAAAATCGAAAACTCGGAAAAACCAAGTCCTCGATGTCGCCCTAAATCATCGCTATACCAAACCTAGGCCTCGTGTTGGTCTTAGGTGCACTCATAGTCCGGGTCGACCATGAATGTACCTAACAGACTCAACACGATCTCTACGCGATCTTGGCGCTCAAGCAATGATCAACTAAATGTCCATCCTTCCGGATGTGAAGGTGCAATGATACTTCGCCTTCGAGGGGTCAAGCCGCAGTGGAATCACCTTGTCGTCGAAATCCTTTGAACAAAACCCACGACTTAAAATTGACTTTCTCGATCCCGGGCTTAGTTTTGATCACACCAGTGCTATGGTTTTGAGCACGATGTGGATGCTTCCTCATATCCTCATGGATATCATATCCTAGACCACGATTAAATCTGCAAATCTTATATTTGTCTAGAATGAGATTGAGCTTCTTCTTGCCTCCTACAAACCTCTCGAGAGTGTTCATAAGATACCGACACTCCAAAGAGAGAGGTGCAAGAAGAGCAGGGGAAGAAGGACAAAGAAGGTAAGGGAGCGAGAAGAAGAACCAACAAATAGAGGAAGGATTGGCTTGTGCATGCACGGTAGACTTTGGGGGACAGTCCCATCGCTAGCAGATTGGTTCACGTTGCTAGGCGTCTCTACCAAACCCTTAGACTTCTTCCCAAAGACACACAATACAAGCAGATGATTGTGTCTCTAGAAGGTCCTTAGTTAGCTTCACACATTTTTCATCCAAAGCAACCAAATCACATTTTAGTTTATTACATTGATTGCATGGTGAGCTAACAAGGTCCTTAGAAGCATCTTGAGCCAATTTGTTATTGTGATCAATCATTTCTTGAAACCGCTTGGATACTGATTCTAGTTCAAATAGATTAACTTGGGACGCTTTAAACAAGAAACAATAGGCTCTAGTAGCGCATTGACTTGAATTCAAGAATTTTGTGATCCGCCTGCTTTAGGTTCATCTTGAGATTATTACAATTTTCACAAGTCTCGTGCAGATCGAGCAACATGGTATAAAGACCTCTAAACGAATTGTCCTTAACCTCACATGAGGTGCAAGCAGAGCCTCAACAAAGAGTAGATGGAGGTGCTACCCTACTCATCTCTAATTCAAGAAGAAGGCTAATGTTCTCTACTTTAATCATGTCAAGTTCGGAGGACACACTATCATGCAAGGTCCTTAGTTTTTCCATGTCATCAAGCAAAGCACAAGATGTGTCACAATCATCACGGAGGGAGCAGATGTAAGTAAAGTAAGCTCCCGTGATAGTCTAGCTACTTCCTTCTCCAACTCAAAGACACTTAGCCCTAGACTTAGCATGAAATCTACCTAGCTTAAGAAAAGCATCATTGCTGGTCGTAAGTGGGACTAACCTCATCGAGTCGGAGTACACTCATTGTCGCTCGATTCGCCCGAGGGCCATGAAGCACATGCCGAGAAGTTTGCCGTCCTTGGGATCATGATCGCCCTTCCCATCATCGCCACTCCACCCTCCACCTCGTTGGTGTCCAGCCGTCGAGGCGGTGAGGACGCGATGGAACAGCCTTCTTTGCCTTCCCAAAGTTGCGAAACTTCTTCTTGCCTTGGTCAGTCTGCCGAGGACTTCGTGTTGCGGTTCTTGTCGATGTAGTCGTTCTTGCTCGGACCGCCATAGTCACCTTTGCCCTTCCCCGCCTTGGGACGGTTTGCTCGGATGTGGTTGGGGCCACCACACTCAAACAAATCACAAGACCTCCTCTTTTCCATCCCTCCTCCTCTTGTAAGCATGGGAAAACTTCCGAGCTAGGAGGGCTAGCTGTTCATCCTCAAGTCGCTCTAACCGATCATCGCTATGTCACGAGAGCGCCTAGGAGAACCCGCGATGGACTCGTAAGAAGATCCAGAGGTGGGATCGGTGACTAAAGCCATCGATCGTGACTTCGACCTTCGAGAGACAATGTCAATCTCGTGAGTCTTGAGATGCGAGTAAAGCGCATCAAGAGTCGTGGTCGAGAGGTCCGTATATCCTTGATGGTAGTCACTTTCATCTCCCAAACACGAAGATCGAGTGCTGTAAAGCATCCGTCGAGCGTTATCCGAGTCGGGTATGTAAGACCAACCGCCGGAGGTTGCTCAAAATCTTATGAAACCGCGAAAAACACTCGCCAAGAGATTCACCGAAAGCATCTCAAATTTCATCAGATTCACGCTTGAACCGGTCTTGTCGAACCGTCTTAACTGCGGGTGGTGCCTCATGGTATGCATCGAGGGTCACCCGGATGTAAAGCGTAAGTCAAATGAGAAATGCGATCAAACTCACTTCTACTCAAACCACGAATGATGATGTTCCTAGCCTTAGCATTGGCCTCAACATCGTGCATGTTTCCCACATTGATGTTTTCATCGGCAGAACTACAAATCTCACCTTCACCTTTCTCCGGATGGCATACCCCCGAGCTCGGATGTATGTTTCCATTCGGCTCTTCCGGAAGGGTAATCCATGCCATCAAAGACCGGAGGCTTGGTGGAATACTTGTCCGCTGCCATGGCTCAACTTACCGTTAAGATCTATAAAGAAGAGCTAACTGCTCGATACCAATTGAAGGACCGAAATGGCAACAGAGGGGGTGAATGGTGCCTTAAAATTAAGAACTCCCTTTCAGATTTAAGCAATTTCTACAAAGCCCTCTTAAGAAGAGTAAAACAAAATCGAGAACTAAAACAAGTTTCACATTTCATCAAAAATCGGAAGCTCGATTCTACCGTGGTAGTTCCGACTCCGTAGTTCCGGATCGGCGGAAGTTCCGCTCATGATAGTACCGTGGACAATCGGAAGTTCCGATTGTCCGACAAGAACAAAGGCGCTCGGTTTTTCCCAAAATTGAAATACTAAATCTTGAATGCTCTTCTCAGGTCAAGTTTCACAGGACATCATCCTAAACAACATCTTGACCTTATGGAGAAGAATCGCAAACAAAGATTCAATAATCAAGGCAAAAACGGATTTCTTGAAGAAGGGGCAAGAAAGACCAAAACCCACAATAAACGAGATTTTCAGATTCTTAGCTCATGAAACTTTGAGGATGTAATAGCAATATCAAAACGACTCTAGATATCAAGTTTCATGCTATTTCATAAGACGAATCAAAAGATACATCAAAACCCTAAATATTTAACAAGAACAGGAAGGGAATAAGAGAGGCATAAACAAGTAATCAAAAACCTCAGAGTTTCATTGATAGAAGTCTAGAGATTACAGAGGAAACACAGAGGAATGATTACAAAGATTTTCAATTCATTCTCTCCAAACCAACAAACTCTCAAAAAGCAAAACACACCCTTTTGCTAGAGCTAACCCTAATTTTCTCTCTCAAAGTCTAACCCTAACACCAGGGGTTCAGCTCTATTTATAGCCTTTGCCTAATGGGCCTCCAACCCATTAAGCCCGCTACACCCGAACGGAACCGCCTCCACTTGTGCCGCTTTGAAAATACCATTTCGCCCCTTGCGCACCTTCTAGAAGCCTCCCGTACGCCTCGCTGTCCTTGACTCGCAACCACCTCAAGATTCACGCCGTCTTCGACACATCCCGACCGTTCTGACCTCAACGCCGCCTGCGCCTAGTCCGATCACCTCGTGTCTCGCCACGACTTCGTCTCGATGTCCTGCAGTCAACACAGATAAAAACACATCACATAGCATTGCACAATATCATAGCATCAACATTTGTATAAGACTCAAACTCATACAAAATCAAAATCACAAATTAACCTTCTCGCATAGATTCGGACACAATCGGAAGTTCGCGACTTACCACAATGAAGTTCCGATTTCTAACGTCCGCACTTGTCGATTATCGGAAGTTCGCGCTTACCATTGCGGAACTTCCGATCTTCTAACATCCGCATTCCTGCATTTTCAAATCCGATTTTCGCCTCGAGAGGAACACTCAACGCCGGATATCGGACACTCGCTACCCCAGTGCGGAAGTTCGATTACTTCAACCGAACTCAATTCCTGTGTTAATCGGAAGTTCCTATTTCCAACGCCAGTAGTTCTGATTATCGAACTTCCGCTCCATACACAAATGTAGTTCGATTATCCTGTTCAAAGACGTAAACAGTCCAAACCGAAAAACTCAACTCTCAACCTATTCAACACGCTGTCGAATACTCATCACTCACAAAGGAGGACCTCTCACATGGTCTCTCAATAACTATGTTTATGTTCAAGAGAATAGCTTGCCTTTGGAGTTGTAGGAAAGGTCGGCGTCGATTTAATCTCGATCGACTTCACTGCCGGCCTTTGGTTTGCCCTCTGTAGCAATGCGGCAGCACGAATAATATATAAATAAATACTTAGTTGAGTTTGAGTGATAGTAGGCGTATAAAATGCTAACGCGACCTCCTATGTTAGCCAATTTTAATTTAACAAAACTTTTCGGAACCCAACCCAGTTAGTATTCTCCCGCTAAAATCGTTCTACGGTTAAACTCGATCTACAGCCGCAATCGCCGAACTCGCAATCTACACTCGACACACACTACTACTCGATCTTACAAACCGCTACGCCTACAAGAATCTACCCAAGTGCACAAGACTATAAACACTCCCTTGCACACAAACAGGTTACTCTAAATAACTGAATAAACATGAGCTAAACGATTTCCTAAATTTCCTATACTAAAAAATTATACAACTAAATTTCTAACCCTAATATCTAATAACCACCATACCTAACTACTTAATTACTAAACCCCCTCCCTAATTACCTACCTCCCCCTAATCCTAACCGACTAAACCTGTCCCCTAATCAACTACCTGCCGACACTCCCCACCACCCCCCTTCTATCCTATCCCCTCTCCACTCTTTCTCGCCTCTCCTCTCTCCGGGGTTCTCCGCCACCACCACTTCACTGCTTAGGTTCCGCCTCCGGCTCCTGGCGGCGCCGCCAGGCTCGACTGGCTCGGCTCGGCTTCCCACGCCTCCTCGGCTCCGCCTCAGGTCTGCTCCCCAGCTACGGTTCCCTACGCCGTCTCCCTCTTCACCCGACGCGCTCGAAGGCCCAGCACCGCCCTACATCACCTGTGTTGGCCGCCGCCTGGCTCCTCCCTAGTTGCTCCTCGTTCGCCGGCCAGCCTCGACCGACGCCGCCCCAGATCCACTCTCCTCCGCGCCGCCCAGACCGCCTCCTCCCGAGGTGCCCTAAGCCCGCCCCGGCTCTGTTTCCACTGACGACTCGGCCGGCCGGCGCCGCCACCACGCTGCTGCGGCCCAAGGCCGCTCTACATCGTCTCCTCCTTCCGATCGGCTCGGCGCCTAGCGCCACTGTCTCTATCTCCTTCTTCGGCTCGGTCCTCATGGCGCAACCGCGCTCCTACCCGGCCCTGGCCTGGCTCAACCTCCCGGCCACCGGCCGCCTCAATCCACTACTATGCTAAGGTAGTACTACTCCCTTAACCCCTCTCTATTCCTTTCCCCCTATTGCTCTGGGATGGAATGAACTGATAGCTATACACTGAGATCTGATGGTATGTGTGAATGATGACCAGTCAGAGCATCCCGAGTGTGGTGGGTTACCTCTGCTGGGATTTGGGTTGGAAGAAGGGGATGACAGTGCTGGCCCGGTGCTGGTGCTCTCCTCTTCTTCCTGGCTCCCTGGCTGCCTTCTTCCTCTAGCTCAGTGTTGTTCTTCTTTGGTCTTGCTAGTGGGATGTGCAGAGTGAGCTTGCCTTCGGTTCTTGCTTCTGCTGGCTGTGGAATGGAATGGATGTGGTTGCTTGAGCTCTGGTTCTTGCCTTGCTCTTGGTAGTGGGAGGTGGTGGCTTGTGCTTGCCTTGCGAGGCTGTGAAGGAGAAATGGCTTCCAGGGGGAATGTATTGCTTGCTCGCTGCTTTGAGGGATGAACTTGGGACTAGCTTTGTCTTCTTTGTGCTTGATATTTTCGGCTAGCTGGCTTGCTGGCTTTGCAGTGGGGATGCACTTCGGCCAGGGGAATGAATGTGCTGCTGTTCTATGTGAGGGGCTCGGCCAGGGGAGATGTATAAGCGAGGGAAGGCTCGGATGTGGTCTGTCGCACTCGGTTGATTTGCTTGGCTTTCTTTGTCTTTGGGGTTGTGCTATACTCTCACAGGGTCTTGGGTTGATACACCCAGTGATGCTTTGATTGAGGGTGTAGTTCTATCGATATGCACCGAGGATTATATTGTGGTTACGGCAATTGCAAATAGTGGGTGCCGGATTCTAATAATGCCGGATGAGGAGATCCACGTAGACACAGCCAAGGACCTTGGGTGGTCCGGATATCTTGATGGTCAAGGACCGACTACTCAGTTGCTCGATATCCCATCGCACTTTGGGAAATCTGATGACCACTTCCTATAATCTAACTTCCTATATTCTAATGCTCGCGAAAAAGCTCTCAACTAAGCTTACTAACCGCTTTCTGATTTTCCTAACAAGCGAGGAAAATGGATCGCGAGATGGTTCTACAGACGGGCGCTCAAAGGACACGGCGACGAGGATGGTTGCTACTACAAGAATGCAAGAAGAGGATTAGGTTTTAATTACTTGTTGCCAAAAACACTGCAATTGGTTGTAAAATAAATCTTGTAAAAATTGATGAAATGAAATGATACTGCAATGATATAGAAATGCTTCATGCTAACAAATGTGTTAATTATGCGGGTTGTCACAACTGTACATTTGTAGACCAGATCTGGATAGTGTATTCATGGCAATGTACCTAAATACCCTCTATCTCTCAATGTAAAGTAGGGGCAAGAAGGAGAATGTCCCTTTTTGCCCCCTATATATATGACCCCATGGGCTTGTAGGGGGGCTCCCTATTTGCACACATTAGCAATACACTCATACATACTCTGGTTTTGGCCCCTCTCCCTTCGGTCCTCTCTCAAGATAAAAGGGCACCCTGTACCCACTGTCTAGTCTTTGTGCAACGACAATCGTCAAGACATAGTAATAAACATGGATAAAACAAAAATATATCATGGAAAATAAACCAATAAAGACAAGTGACACACAAACCAATGTTTACCGCTCTACCATGCACTTGCCTTCTAGCCATGGAAACCGAAATGATGCGAAGGTGACACTGAACCCGAAGCAACATTCCCAGGAAAAGCCAATACTTAGCTAAAAAACATGCAACAACAGTACAAAGGCATAAAGCAATTTAACATCGCTCCTACGCGCAAACCCGACATAACTAACCCCTATTCACCGGACAGACCACTCGTTGTCCCGGTGATCAAAGTGCTATAACTCCTAATTATGGAATCCAAACATGGTAAAACATATGAGTTCTAGAATCTAAACAAAATTTTCTACCCTTTCCTAGTTATGCAAATTTCTTGATTAATTTGTCTAAGCCCCATTTTTAACCACGAAGGTCAATCTGAAATATTACTGAACAACAGACTTAACAATTATATATGTACTTTTCTATAATTTAAAAAGTATGAAATATTGCCACTTCTAGAAGCTATGGAAAAGTACACAATTTTTTCCTAGTGCTGACCATAATTTAATTCTACCATCTACTGTACATAATAAGACAAACAATACGGCAACTGCCAACGATGATGGAATTTTGGACAAGAGCGCCCTAAGCTATAACTTTTACATGTATCATCCAAAACTAGTGTTCTTGCACTCTATGGAAAGCTTAAACAATAACCTACAATATTTATAACATGATAAATTATCTGATTAAGTGGTCTAAACAATCGTTTTTAACCCCGGATTTCAATCTAAAATATTTCTGAACAACATGTTTAACAATTTTATATATATATTTCTCTACAACATGAAAAGTACCATAAATTACCACTTCTAGAAACTATAAAAAATTACCTAACAATTACTAGTTGTGACTATAATTTAATTTGACCATCTACTGAAGGTAATAAAAGCAAACTACACGACTGCTACCAACGGCGATGGAATTCTAGATAACAACGCTCCAGAAGTCGTAAAATTTACACGGCTTAACCAAATCCATTGATCTTGCTCTCAATGGAAATCTTAGAAAATAATCTACAACTTTCATAATATGAAAAAACTATGAAACATGATATAGATATCCCAAAACTCCCTCACAATACTCAATAGCACATTGAACCGAAATATAGCATAACCAAACCTCCAACCCCCACTATCGATCTACCCTAAACTTTGATTAAACGTCAATCTAACATCGCAACAAAGGTTTCCATATCATTACCTCTCGAAATCTGACGACTGATCAGAGCAGCTGGGGAGAAGCAAGGCGATGCCAGGGCGGAGCGACGGGGGACAAGCATGGTGGCGCAGGTTTGGCTCGGTGTGGCAGGGGAGGAATGCAGCGGCGTGGGAGAGGAGCAGTAGGGGAGGAGCGATTGGGGAGGGATGCAGCAGTGTAGGGGGGCCGACGGGAGGCGAGGAGATCTGGAGATGGAGGAGGTGCGTGGCGACAAGGTAGGAATGTGACAGCGTGTGGCGGCACGAGTGAGCCTACGGGAGGCGAGGAGATCTAGAGATGTTGGAGGTGCGCGACGACTGGAGGGACATCCGAGGACAGTGGGAGGATAGGCGGGAAGGATGGGTGAAGTTTGTGTCTCGGACTAGACCAATAATACCTGGACTTTGCACTAGTAAAATTCCCGCGCCCTGGCTGAAACCAGACTGCCGTGGGTGTGATTCCGCGCCTCCAGTCACTATTATGTTTGCACATGCGATACTAACAAACCTCAGCTACTCATCTAGAGATCGTACTGCACAGATCGACCGACCGCCACAGGATCCAATATTCAGTAGTTTACTACAATACTTTGTGCTGAAGTGCTGTGTGCATCTGGGCCTTTCATTTTAGATCCCGCGGTGCTACTCCAACCTTGTACCGATAAAGTCATGATGGTTTTGCTCATCTTATACGTGCTTTCTCATCTGTCCATCCAAACCGAATTATTCCTCTTAAGTGTACAGATGAACACTGTTGATGGCTGACCATCTTGGATCTTCTCTGATAAATTAAAGAAGGGTACACACTTGATTGAAAATAAGATAATTAATTTGGAAGATAGCAGGTTCTTTAGCAAATAATATTTGAAGTACAACCTTATCAAAAAAAGATATATACAACCCTATCGATAAACATACTGAAGTAGCACGTTCTTTAACAAATAATTTTTTAAGTACAACCTTATCAAAAAAAGATACAACCCTATCAAAAAATATACTGAAGTACAGCTTAACAGTCAACTATAATTTATAAGTTGAGGCTGAGCTGTTCGATCGATGCAAGTACACATGCATACCTACACTGACTCATGGTGAGACAAAAAGAGGTTTGAAAACTTTGTTTATATATTCACGGCCCTATTCGGATCGAGGCGAAATTCCCGTCACGTGGCGTGCAGTTATGTTGAGATGGTGAAACCTATACGAGGGGTTAGTTGTTTACCTTCTTTCTTCAAGAAAAAAAATATAAGATATTTCACAATATAGGTACTTGACATAATCTATAGCGATATTCGTAGCGTACGTCTATTTTAGCGATTAAAAAAAAGATTTTCAATTAACTAATATCGAAGATAGTAAAATAAATTACGGTGCAAACCACCAGAGTGACTACTAAATATCTCTAATTAATCACCAAGAACAGTTTGCATAATTGATATCAAGCTTGCAAGAGTTAATTCAACGTGGAAACTGGAAAGTCAAGAGTGTACATACCTTGACATGGATACACCATATTACCAATTCCGTGCAAGTAACATTCACATAATATGGAAAGTCAGGGTCTCTCACCGGCTCTGCGATGACGCTATGGGGCACACCTATACAATAGACTCCGTCGGTATCGACCACTGGGGTCACCAATTGGCACCACCGTGACCGATGCAGCCCAAGCTAGAGATCGATCACCAACGCACCCTCAGGTGGCCCCTACCAGCACTCAACGGTACAACGAGCGATATTATCATCGTTATAATATCACCATCGTGTCTTATTATCGTCGTTGTAATATCATCATCGAGACATCACAATAAATATGGATAAAACATAAATATCTCATAAAAAATAAATCAATAAAGATAAGTGATACACAAATTGATATATACCGCTTTACCATGGACTTGCCTTTTAGCCACAGAAACCGAAATGATGCAAAAGTGACACCGAACCCGAAGCAACATCCCAAGACAAAGGTAATACTCAGCTCAAAAACGCGCAACAACCGTACACGGGCATAAAGCAGTTTAACTGTTAGGAAACCTGGGCCTGGGACTTGAACGTCTGACCCATGATAGACTCCTTATCCACAAGTAGACTATACATAAGAGGTGACCCCCAATCATTGTAAGTATGTTTGGAGAAGAGGAATAAATAGAAAAAATAAGTCTCTACATATCTATGCGTTCAATTTTACTATTATTACATTATTGTGTGTGATTCTCCTACGAGTTTTCAATCGGACTGTACTCGTCAGTGACGGTTTTTCGATACGTTATCAGCATGACTACGCTCTACGAATTGAAAAGGTAATCGTCGAAACGCCACTCGTAGATTGAATCATTTTTCTTAGACCGCTTTCAATTCTGCAAATTTGGTTTTCTAGATAATTTTTTTACGGTGCAAATCCACTCTAATCTACCGCTAATATTGGTAGCAAACCAAACCATAGACAATAATCTAGATATGAAAGTATATTTTTATGACAAATCCAATAATATCATTTCCACGTGAAAGATTGATTGCACGTATTTAAAAAAAAACATCTAAAAAGAACGGAGGAAGTACTAGTTTGTTTCTTGTTAGTAGTACTCGCAGACTTGCAGTTATATTCAATGTGATCTTTGAAATGATGGATAGATTTGTCGGGTTTTAATCTATGATCATTGCTACTTTCAGTGGCGGAGCGTGGGGGAGATAAGCAGGAGCCATGGCTCCTCCAACCTACCTAGAATTTTTATACCTCCTTAGTTTTATATACCGAAATAATTTGTAAGATGTTTGTGATCTCCTCACGGATTAGCATACACACCTTGTTTATATATACTTATTCACATTGGATCCCACTAACTTTTTGCTAGGAGAGAACTATGACTTTGTTGTCCCATCTCATGCCATCCAATGTACTCTTAATTTAGATAAGTCTCTACTCTCCTTTCTCCTTTTTCCGATTGCCGTAATCCTTTTTACTCTCTTATTTGGTGCATATCAAAAAATGGTACAAAGTTCTATTAACATGAATCTTCTAAATTACAAGCTTATTCTATTTTATTACTCATCCGGTCTCTTTTGTCATAGCTCTATTTGTTTTGACTTCTTAATTCCCTAAATATGATGTCGTCACAACTCTTTTTGCCAACCAGATTACTGCTTTAGCTAACGTAAGTAATACTGGTCCAACATTATGCTAGTTCATATATCTTCTATTTGTCTATATTTTTTATTTGCGCATCATGAGATCTGTGATGACGGTTCCGAACCGTCTGTGATTACGTGTTCCGTAGTAGTGAATGCACGCCTAATAGGCAAATATTTTGTCACAGTTATATTGAATCTCTATATTTTTCTTCTAAGTGTATAGTACAAGAATACCGTCGTTCATCCGGCACCCTTTCTATTTATTTTCCGGCTCCACCTACTTTGTTATTGTTTGCTCATTTGCTTGGAACTTGTTCTACGCGCCTTGACAATTTAGCCAAGTACGGAGTACCGCTTGCAATATTTCAAAGTAATACTAGCTAGTACTGTCAAATGGCGTGGCAACGTGACGGGTACCATTCTTGGTTCTACACGTCGTTTTCACTGTACAGTGTAAATCCCCACCAGCACTACTGCACAGTTGACACGAGCGAAAAACCTTGATGGGCTCACTCGAACTAATAAAAAAAAGCTCTTCGGTGCAAATCACCATCAGCACTACTGTACCGCGTTGACACGAGCGAAAAACCTTGATTGGCTCACTTGAACTAAGAAAAAAAAAGATACTTCTATTTCCTTTTGTATGTTGCACTACTGGAAACCCATCCTTTGCCGAGGGCTTCTGGGTTTGCCGAGGGCTAGATCTCGGACACTCGGCAAAGGCCTCGGCAAAGATTTTTCAAAAAAAAAAAGAATAATTTTTTGCCGAGGGCCGTCCCATTGCCCTCGGCAAAGATTTTTTGGAAAAATTCTGCAATATTTCTTTGCCGAGGGCCATGGTTGGAGGCCCTCGGCAAAGATTTTTTTTGAAAAATCTTTGCCGAGTGCCGGTCCAACCCTCGGCAAAGACTCCGTCCCAGGCGCCGGCGCCGTGACGGCTGCTTTTCTTTGCCGAGTGCCGGTCCAGCCCTCGGCAAAGGCTTTGCCGAGTGCCCGATAAAGGGCCCTCGGCAAAGACCCTCTTCGCCGACTCAAAATTCCCGAGAGCTCTTTGCCGAGGGCCGCCCTCGGCAAAGCCTTTGCCGAGGGTTAATGGGCCTCGGGCCCTCGGCAAAGAGGCCGTCTCCAGTAGTGTTGGATTTGTTAGTTTCATTATCCTTGAGCTCGGCTGGTATACCGTGGTCCGTCGACAACCATCCTTGTTGGTTCCTTCACCTAGCTTGCTAGCACTACCGCAGATGGGCTCTTTGCCGAGTGCTTAGGGCACTCGGCAAAGCCCCTATTACACTCGGCAAAGGCTTTGCCGAGTCGACTCTCGCAAAAAGCGATCGACAAAGAACCGTCGGCAAGAAGTTTCTTTTGCCGAGTGTCACATATCGGACACTCGGTAAAGCCTTTGCCGAGTGTCACGTCAAGACTCGGCAAAAAAATGCGACGTCAACTCGACGGCCTCTTTGCCGAGTTCCACCTCAATGAAGACTTCGGCAAAGAATTTTTCTCTTTTTAAAAAATTATTTACCGAGTGCGGACACTTGCACTCGCAAAGAAATTTTTCTTTTTAAAGTTTTTTTGCGAGTGCCATGGCTATGGCACTTTCGGCAAAGTCGGAAATTGGGTTTCGCTCCCGGCTTTGCCGAGTGCCATACTCTTGCACTCGGCAAAGCTGGGAAATTGGGTTTCTGCTTCCCAGCTTTGCCGAGTGTCATGGTCACGGCACTCGGCAAAGCCCTCTTTGCCGAGTGTGGCACTCGGCAAAGAGGGGGAAAATGCTATTTTTTTGGTTTTTGCTTTCCATCAAGACAAACAAAAATCACATATATATATCAACACACAGCACAGGATATATGACATACACATCCATATTCCATCACATACACATCCATATTCCATCACATACACATCCATAACCCATCACATACACATCCACCATCCATAATACATCACATACAAATCCATTGTCCATAATCCATCACATACATTCGCATCATCCATGACAATATCCATCACAATATATATATGTCTCTAGTAGTAGTCCAACATAAGGCTAAGTCTAACACAAGTCCATACAACATGAAAAGAAACAAATAAACGGAACCTACTGCCAGCCTCCCCACCCGGAGTGTGAACTGCCACCTTGAGGAGGGCCAGTTGGCAACCTGGCCTGTGGAGAAGGGCCACCTCGAGGAGTCGGGTTCGAACCCGCCGACTGTGGCTGCACAAAAGAGAAGCGAATTCATGAGTATCTACAGGAGGGCCGCACAAGCTAAAGGAATAAACAACCATATATACTCACCGAGTCCCTACAGAGGAGGAGGAGCCACAATCGAGCGAGCAATGATCGGGGCACGACCACACAGCAAGGATCAAGGCTCGCCATGAAGTGAACATGTCCTGCAGCCTCGCCCTCGGCCACCCTGCGGGCTTGTCAGCCTCCATCTCCGGTAGGTGGGCCTCGCTGGGCCGCTCTTTGGGCCTCCAACCTCCGCAAGTCGGCTGCAACATTCCACCCGCAATGTTTAAACAATGCAAAGGCAAGGTAGATGTGTAAAAGCAATGAAGCAGCAGATAAAACAAGATTAACACGAGGTTCCGCCATCTCTGCTGTGAGCTCACGCCGAGAGCGTATGGGGAGGGAGGAGCTCGTGCTCCTTGCTCGAATCTCGGCGAGGGTGGGAACAGAGGCGGAGTCGACTGTGCTATCCGCCATCCAGTACCGGCCGTGCTGCTTCCCTCCTCCCAGCCTCATCAGGAGGTCTGTGTCCAGGGGCTGAGTGGCCGGATCGAAGTCCTCCCCATGGCGCTCGCGGGCCGCCGAGGTGTACTCGCTAAGCTTCTTGTGGGACGCCGCGTTGGTGTACGCCTCGGGCCCGTCCGCCGGGTTGTAGGTGACTTCCGGGGCCGTCGCCTTGCCCTTGTGTGCCAGGGCGTACGCCATGAACTCGTTGCATTCCTGGCCTTGGTGCGCCTGGGACTGCGAGGAAAACACAAAGATGATTACAAGTAATGAGAATTGAGCGTTACAAAATAAATAAAGATGAAAACACAAAGAAGATTACCCATGTGCAGGCGCACGCTACTGAGGCTCGGTTGCCTTGGTGGTGTGGCGCCCACCCATCTCGCAGCGGCGATCCGACGGATGTTGTGCTTCTCCGCCCACTCCTCCGAGAGCCACCTGTCCACAATGCCCTCCCAGCAGAGGCGGTGCCTGGCGCACCAATCAGGACATTGCTGCATACCATCAAGTTATTGATATGTCAGAAGATGAAATGAAGCCTACCTATTCTTCATTGAAGGAGTCAGATAATGTTTCAGACTTACCGAGAGGTCTTGCTCCTTGGTGGCGTCCCGGTCTGGCATCGGCCTTCCTCACCACCGACCAAGGGCGTCGGCGCAGAGTTGATGATGCACTGAGCCGCGTCTCGTGGTACAGTCCGAGAGTCGGGACCTACGGACCTTGTCTCGCACTTTCGCGCTTGGGTCCTCAAACCCTTCGTCTTTTTGAAGAAGTCCCGCATACGACATCATGTATCGTTTCATTATTTCAAGAATGACCAATGAATGCATAGTATTGACCAATTTAGTGCGATGAAGACTCACCCGAACTCGGCCTTGATCCGCGCCGCAGCGGTGCCGAACTCATTGTCCTCGGCGGCGAGAAGTGGTCCCACGCCCGATGCGGCGAAGTCACCGAGGCGCACGTGACCATGCCGGTGGTCTTGCCGAATCGAAGGCCCGGTGGCATTGATGTGCCGCCTGTTCGGACACAACTTCCCGATTCTTTGCAAGAGTCATTAAGAAGAATTGTTAGTCTCGATTCGATTTTCAACATGTCATATGAAATAGTAGTGAAATAATACTTACTTGTCGCCATTGGTCGAATCACCGGCGCCGGTGAAGTGGGATCGGGCGGCGGAGGCGCGAGGCCAGCGCAAGTAGACTCCCGGCGAGGTAGAGCCAGCGGTGCAAGTGGAACCCACTGCTGTCGATATCGCCGCCTCCCCGTGGTCCGACGAGTCAGAGGAAGTGCCACCCCCTCCTATGTGCAGGCCCACCGCCTGGTCGTCCTCGTCCACCGACGGGGTGGCAGCCGGCTGCACCCTCGTCCTCGGACGGCCGCAGGGCGGCCTCCTCGTCCTCCTCATCGGCGGCTCCAAAGAAGGGGTCGTCCTCAGCGTGGGGTGGTGAGCGCTCCCTCATGTAGAGGGAGTTGACCCCCCGACGGGCCTGCCTTCCGCCCGGCATTTTGTCGAGTGCCTGCAATTTCAAAGAGTAAACCAATTAGCACAGTTAAATTACAAGTACTTATAAAGAGATGCAAAATGAACGAAACATAATTGCAATAATAATAATAATAATAATAATAATAATGTAGTATTACATGAATTAGAAATATTCTTCACGATCGGCAGCGGCTGGATCATAGGTGTCGTCATCACTATCAATATTGTCGAGTAAATCGGGCTCATCTCCATCGTTGTCATCATTGTCATCGCCTAAGCAGTAATCGCTCAAGCATTTGTAAGTCCTTAGCATTTGCACCTCTTCTCCGTCGTCCTCATCTCCACCGTCCCCGATCAATGTCATTGTCTACTTCCATGCCCATCAGTGAAAACATGTCTATGTCAAACCTCCTTCTAGCCCCTCCGGTTGATAAAACTCCGTGTGTTTGGGTCAAAGTTGTAATCCTCATCGTTTGGGACAGCGGTTTATCGTGCGCGATACCAATCGCACAAGGTACCAACCGATAAGATTGGGGTCTTTTTGGCACGCCCATGGGAGATAATAAACTTGTGTGGCCTGTTGAGCCACAATATAGACATCCTCTCCTTGATAGACAGAATCCTGTCGAATTTCGACTTGTCCAATCTCAGGGGCTGTTCTCGTGACATTAGGATCGAACCAATGGCATTTGAATACGACTGGATTAGGAGCTTTGCGACACTCAAAATTGAGCTCGTATATTTCTTCTACTATGTCGTAGTAGTCGCGCTCATCGGTGCCGGGCGTACGAACTCCGGTATTCGTGGTTTTCCGATTGGGCCGACTCCGCTCGTAGTTTCTTGTGTGAAAGCGATAGCCATTCACATCATAAACGGTGAATGACTTGACCTTGTAGGCGAAGCCTTTGGCGAGCCCTTTCAACTCAGCATCCATTTCCGCATCCTTGCGGGCCTGCAAGGTGAGGCAGGATAGATCGTTACATTACTCGCTCGTAGGAGCAAAGTGGGATGTCAAAGATTGAGCGAGGTAAATTGGACGGTACCTTCAGACGAACGGGATATGAAATCGGGCACACCATCTTTGAGAAGACTATCTTCTTCTTGAGGGGAAGGAGCCTTATTCCCTCTCCTGTATTTATTCAGAAATTCCCTGAAAAAACAAGAGATAAGGGGGTTGGATAGATGGAGGATAGTGACAAGGGCGTATGTAACAAGCTCATTGAGAACTTCCTGCACATAAGGCTTCACTTCGTCAAGGTTCAACAACACATACAGCATGATAGTGCGCCACTCATCATGCCGCAAGGTCTTGGTGCCCGATGTGCTTGCCTTTCCGAGTTGCCCTTTGAAAAGGCTGAGGTTCGATGAACTCTCGTCGCGTTGTAACGAGGGGGACGATTGTACGCTGGGAAGGCCATCCTTATAGTATCTTTGTTGTGAAGTTTGACACCTCCTCCGAATGAATGCCTCGCCACGAAGCCTCAATTTTGGCTTTATTTCTACACTTTTTTCGAAGAATCTTTAGACATCTCTCAATTGTATAGCACCAACGGGCCTGCACGGGCCCCCCCATTCGTGCCTCGTACGGTAGGTGCAAAATCAGATGCTGCATCGCCAGGAAGAAGCCGGGTGGGAAGATCTTCTCCAACTTGCAGAGCAACACAGGTGCCACTTTCTCCAAGTCATCAATCACGTCCCGAGATAACTCCTTGGCACAAAGCTGGCGGAAGAAATAGCTCAACTCTGCCAGCACGCGCCACACATGCTCAGGGACGTATCCCCGGGTCATCGCAGGAAGGAGCCGCTCAATCCATATGTGGTAGTCATGACTCTTCATCCCTAAGACTCGCATAGTGGACAAGTTCACTCCCCTACTCAAATTCGCCGCATGCCCATCAGGGAACATTAACGTCTGGATCCACTGCAGTACTTCCTTCCTTTGGTCCTTTTCAAGACGAAATCGACCGGAGTCCTTCTCCATTTCTTGCCGGCGCGGAGGCTTCATCACTTGCTTTGGCCTATCGCACATCGTTGCGAGTCGATCTAGCCTTAACGTTGTCCTTTGACTTATCGGGAATGTCCATGAGTGTTGCAAAAGCGCCTCGGCGATATTCTTTTCTGTGTGCATTACATCAATGTTGTGTGGAAGAAGAAGGTCATTGAAATAGGGGAGCCTAGTCAAGCCCGATTTATGAGTCCACTGGTGTTCCTCACCATATCCAATAAAACCACCTTTCTCTTTATCATGTTTGAGAGCCTCTATCTCAGCACGGACCTCGGCACCGGTCATCATCTGAGGTGCAGGGTCGGTGACTTGAACCCTTTCTGAAGTTCTTGACGTCTCAAATGCGAATGGATGGTCAATAGGGAGGAATTGACGATGTTGGTCAAGCGAAGAAAACTTGCCACCCTCTTGACCAAGTGAACCTCACAGCTGTCTTGCATATTGGGCATGGGAACTTCCCGTGAACACACCACGCGCAGAATATGCCATACGCCAGGAAGTCATGCAGGGAGTAGTGGTACCACACATGCATTGTGAAGTTCTTCTTTGTAGCTCGGTCGTATGTCAGTACCCCCTTTTCCCAAGCAAGGATCAATTCATCAATGAGAGGCTCCATGAACAAACCCATCTTGTTCCCCGGGTGTCCAGGAATTATCAGTGACAAGAATACGTTCTTGGGTTGAAACATGACGCCGGGGGGGAGATTGAGGGGGATCACGAACACGGGCCAACAAGTGTACGGGGCGCCAAAGAATCCATAGGGTTGAACCCATCATTGTTGCGCTACACGTACATTCCGAGCCTCCTCAGCTTTACCATGATGTATGCCATCGAAATGGGTCCATGCATCGCCATCCGATGGGTGTACCATCTTGTCAGCATTGTATCTTTTGCCATGTTTGTGCCATGTCATCTATTTCGCGGACTCCTCTGTCATGTACAGCCGTTGGATCCTCGGTATGACAGGAAGGTACCGTAGGACCTTCGCGGGGATACCAAGCTGTTCCTTCTTGCCATCACTAGTGTCGACCTCCAGATACCTAGAGGATTTGCACTTTGGACAGTGCGTTGCTTTCTCGTGATCTTTCCTAAATAGGACGCAACCATTCGGACAAGCATGGATGTGCTCATACGGCATCTTAAGGGCACGAAGAAGTTTCTGTGACTCGTACAAGTTCTTCGGCAGAATGTGACCCTCCGGAAGCAGGGATCCAACAACTGCCAACATACCATCGAAGTTGTCTCGACTCATGCTACACTGCGACTTGAACGCCATTAGGCGTCCAATGGCATCCAGTTGCGAAACCATTGTCTTTTCGTGAAGGGGCTTCTGTGCCGAAGACAGCATATCGTAGTACGCCTTTGCGGATTCCTCTGGCTCGTCCTCTAATCCTTCACCGAACCGTGCCTCCTGAAAGTCATCCATCCAGTCTGCTACCCCGGCATCTCCATCAAAAGCCTCGAGGCGTGGTCTCACCACCTCCTCTCTAATACGATCGGCTTCACCATGGTGGATCCAACAGGTATAGTTTGGCGTGAATCCATACTTGCAAAGATCTTCCCCCACGTTCTTCCTATTCTTTCTTACACGGTTGTCACATTTGCTGCAGGGACACGGCATCCGACTCGACCCTCTAGCAGCCTCGTCAAATGAATGCTCCAAGAAAGCATTAGTCTTAGTCATCCATTCTGGGGTCATACTTGCGTGGCCCGTGTACATCCAATCACGGTTCTCCATCCTCTGGCATATACATATGTAAGCGAGTAAAAAGGCAATAGGTTAGGCAAACATTATACCAAACATGGGAGGTACAGTAAGATTTATTGATTGCTCTCGAAGCTAAGCAAGTGACAGGAGAATAATCAAATATCTTGAATAAACGAGGATAGTAATTATGGCACCAGGAAAACGAAAGAATTCCTCATGAATCAATGTAACTTACATTTATTTCATCAAAACCACAAAAAATATTGCAAATGATAACCCTCACGATATTGCATAAAATATTCATAGTATAGCCAACACCTCAGTAAATATATATAGTAGCCTCCTTCAAGTCCTACATGCACATACTTATCCAGCCCAAGGGCAAAGCATTTGGAGAAAAACAATGGCATACTTGGTTGACATACACAAATTATATATAGCTGGGACAAAAAGATACGCACACAGAAGATAGACAAATTATTTAGTCATACTTGTTTTGTGTTATCAGGATACAGAACATACGGTCATGGTTCCAAATTGATAACAGAAAATAGTATTAATTGTGATAACGATAACCTGTTTCTACATGAAAATGATGGGAGCCTAAGAAGACAACGGTATATAAGATAACAATTATAATAAATAAGGAATACCCTACACCATCAACATGTCAACACTTACAAGGTACAAGAGAAATTAAAGCATGCTGCGTAACTTAGCTCTTGGGGTTGGGACTCGAACTTGTCAAGTCTCTTAATCTAATGGGAAAAGGTGTCCATGTTAAATTGTTTGGTGCCAGCTTAAACACATGAAAAGAAAGACGACGAGTGCCCATCAACGCTCTGACCTTGTCATTGGGAAAATATCCTTAATTGTTGTGATATGAACTTTAAGTTTAATGCACCTTGATAAAGGTTTTCACCAAATGCAATATCTGACAACATCTTAGGTGTTGAGACATGAAAATATCATTAGGTGTTGTGACATGGAATTAAGTTTTATGCACCTTGATAGAGGTGTTCACCAAATGCAAGATGCAGCAACTAATGAGAGCAAGCAAATGAGTCTCATCCTTAAAACATTTGACTCTGTGTATTTCCCCTCTGCCACTAGACCATAGAACCACTGGTAAAACCAAACCAATTACTGCTAACAAATTCTGTGAATGTCATTTAGGTCACTCAAGTTGATTAACAAAATTGAAGATCGAAATTGAGAGTAGCACTTTAGTTCAGAAATGGTTTGAGCTGTCTGTTAAATGAACATAGAAGTGTTTTTGAAATGACAGTAGGCTAAACAAACCTGTTGAATGAATGATGGATCACTCAAACATGTTTAACAGATGAATAACTGAATTAGTTAGTTAACAACACTTCACTTCAGGTTATTTTCCTTCTAATAGGTTGCATTAACAGAGAAGGCAAACCGAGGATGATTAGAAATTGACAATGGTTCTTTCGGTTAGAAGGTTAAGTGATAAATGCCTGAGTAGCTAACACGGGAATGAAGAATAATTTAGAGTTACATGTATAATTAGAGGCAATTTAAGATGAATGGTATGGGTAGTTAGAGGCTAGTTGTCGGTGAGCACCGAATCGATATGAACTAAAATTGCAAAGACAAGTATGTTGTCGACATGATGCAAAGGCAAGTCCAAGTAGTATTGTAGTGTCACGAGATCAATGGGTATTGTAGATAACCTTGTATAGATAGTTAGGTTGAATAGGAGTTGTTAATTAGATAATTAGTCCGTAATTGGTTAGCTATTTAGAAAGCTGTTAGTAGATTACTTAGCTCTTGGAGGTTACATTGTCGTAAAAACAGTATGGTTAGAAAGCATCGTCGATGGACCTCATGTCATTAAGTGATTAAACAATGACATCTCGATTAGCACTAAGATCGGGATTAGGTTAGTAGTAAGCTAATTAATTTGTAAAATTAGTATGTATACATTTTAATCGGGATAATTAGTGATTAAGTAATTAGCCTAGGGATGTAAAGAGGTTAATTAATTGTAGACATTCAACTAGCGGTATGTAAGATTGATTAGTTAGTTGTTAGTCAATTAGTACTAAGTATGGAAATCAGTAGTGACATTTCAAATTGAGCAAGCTCCTATTGGTTAAGTTCGTTAGTATATTATTAGCCGTTGGTGAAATTCGTAATCTACTTAGAAGCTTTGTTGAACTGTAGGTTAGTTAGTCATTGTAATAAGCGCTTTGCAAATACAAAGCGATTAGGATGCTAAGTAATTAGTAAATTATGTAAGATGGTTAACCTAGATAATTAGATGTTAACTAAAAACAACCAAGTAAGTCATTATCATTTCTAGTACGAATACATATTTAAATCATCTTGAAATGATAATAGTCATAATGTTAATAGATTAATATAGATCAAAGTGTCAATATGTAAAGATATTAGTGATCATCATTAATCTGTGATTAGGAAGTCGACATGGGGAGATATGAACAAACAAAACACTTTGGTTAATAATTAGTAGACTATATCTATTAGGTTTGGGGTTCAAGTGTATAAGTCCTAGTTAATATTTCCATAATGGCTTGGTTCCACTTAGTTAGGAATTGAAGCACTACAACACCTTAGGGCGCGCGGGAGGCGGACGGGCGGGGCCGGGCCAGGGCAGCGGAGGCGACGGCGGGCGGGCGCTGGGAGGCGGCCGGGAGGCGGAGGCGGACGGCCGGGCGGGCGGGAGGCGGAGGCTACTGAGGAGGCGAACGCGGCCGGCTGAGGGAGGCGGCCGGCCGACGCTGGAGGCGGATGGTCGGGCGGGGCGAGGGAGGCGGACGGCCAGGGCGGGCCGTGAGGAGGCGGGCGGATGCGGTGGCGGCCCGAGGGAGACAGTGAGAGGGAGAGAATGAGAGAATGAGAGAAAGAGAGAGAGGCGGGGCCGGGCGCGGGTGAAGATAAGGCGGCTTTGCCGAGTGCCAGATCTACGGCACTCGGCAAAGTTAATTTTCTTCGCCGAGTGTCGTGATCTGGCACTCGGCGAAGTTATAACTTTGCCGAGTGCCAACCCTAGGCACTCGGCAAACTTATTTTTTTTTTTGGGTTTTTGACACCAATTTTTTTTTGAAGCTTTATTACACTACCACAAACAACATGTTTAAATTTTGGATATTTTCATTGCCTTTTGGCATATTTCTATAGTTTATTTTATTTTGTTGAATTTTTCCAGAAAAATGTAAGTTTGAACTGCAGGTGCATCGAATAATGGATTACATTCGTTCAAAAAATGTTATCCTTGTTTCTTAGTGTAAATTTAGGCTAAATCCGAGGCTGTCTCGAAATTTCGATCAGCGTGCTCCGCGGCAACGCCGCCAACTTGCGTGGGAGTGGTTTTTAATTGTATAAAATGCGAGCAATTCGAAAATCATGAAACTTGTCGAGTTATGCCGTATCGTATCGTATGCCGTGAAAAAATTTGAAAAAGTTTGAACACTTATTTGTCGCGTCGATGCTCACAAACAGAGATCTCACATGTGATGTAGTATCACATGTGGAGATCTCTGATTTGTGAGCATCGCACGTAATGCTGTGCTCAAACTTTTTCAAATTTTTTCCACGCATACGCGATACGATCGGCGACAACTCGACAAGTTTCATGATTTTCGAATTGCGTCGCATTTTATACAATTAAAAACCACTCCCACGCAGTTGGCGGCGTGTGCTCGTGAGCGTTGATCGAAATTTCGAGACATTCTGGATTTAGCCTAAATTTACACTAAGAAACAAGGATAACATTTTTGAACGAATGTAATCCATTATTCGATGCACCATATTCAAACTTACATTTTCTCGAAAAATTCAACAAAATAAAATAAACTATAGAAATATGCCAAAATGCAATGAAAATGTCCAAAATTTAAACATGTTGTTTGTGGTAGTGTAATAAAGCTTCAAAAAAATTGGTGTCAAAACCCAAAAAAATAAGTTTGCCGAGTGTTTAGGTTGGCACTCTAAAGTTAATTATTTGCCGAGTGCCAACGGGGCACTCGGCAAAGAGGACTGTTCTTCTTGGATGCCGTTAGGCCCCTACCAACCTTTGCCGAGTGTCTACCTTTGTCGAGTGTCGCACTCGGCAAAAACGATCTTTCCGAGTGCGATTATTTGCCGAGTGCCAGGCACTCGGCAAAGTCCTCTTTGCCGAGTGCCATATTTTGCCGAGTGCGGCGCTCGGCAAATCATGTGTTTGCCGAGTGCCCGCAATTTGGCACTCGGCAAAGATTTGTGCACTCGGTAAATCAGGTGTTTCCCGTAGTGTAGAAAGTGTAAAAGGAAATCTCAGTTTTAGACGTGAACGATATGTTCATATCTTTTTATGATTCTATTTCAAATCATATGAGATCGACCAAGCGTGCCCACGCAAAAGATCCAGGTTGACTCCGAGCTGGAAAAGATTTTTCTTGCTTATCCTGATCGCATAGCTAAGCAAATGAGATACATGTTGCAACAACCATCCCAATGCTAGCTTAATCGGGGGGAAAAAAAAGAATCAGACTTGAGCTGGAAAAGATTTTTCTTGCTTATCCGGATGGCTTTTCCTCTCCCGGCGATCGAGCGAGCGCGCGGAGGCACTCGCCGTCACGCAACGAAGAGCATTTAACTCCCCTCCCACCCCCACCGGCCACCGGCTAGCACATGCGTCCGACGACTCCATCAGTTAATCACGTGCAACTTGTAAGCTATTGCTATATATATACAAAGGCGTGTGCTAGCGATGGTTAGCAGCGAGGAGCTTAATTAGCGGCCGGACCGGCAGGTGCGGCGAGCGAGCGATGGCGGGGGAGGCGGCGCGGGATAGGGTGGTGTTCGCGTTGAACGGGCGGCGGTACGAGGTGGCCGGCGGCGAAGTCGACCCGTCGACGACGCTGCTCGAGTTCATCCGCACCCGGACGCCCTTCAAGGGGCCCAAGCTCGGCTGCGGCGAAGGTACGTACGTATGCGCGCATATATCGCTAGACGTTCTTGCTCTACGTACGTACCCTGCTAATTGCATAGGCTTTCGTTGAGGATTGATCAGCCGAACTGTCGAAGCATGAGATTCCGTGTACGGTCAGGAACTTGAATTTGTCAGTTCTTTTTGCATCGATCTGTGTTCTGAACTTCTGCTCCGAGCAACCTTTGAGATCCAACGTTGGAAAATGGAATTCTGTGCACTTTGCTGCTAGCTTTTGCATCCAACGTTGTCATGATCTTGATACGTATTTTTCGATCCGAAGATGCTGTGATGCTGTCAACCCAGTTCAATTCAATGGACCAGTAGGGTCTTAGTTAGGAATATAAAATATTTCTGTAAAATAGTAGAATTATTGAAATTAATTAATCATAATTTTGAAGCCCAATATAATTAACTACCGACACAAAACAGCCCTTCCTAAGATCCTGATCCCAATAACCTTGCTTGCATCCATTATAGTTTGTACGTGGGAATATATATAGTCCAAACTAGAAAATAAATTATGGACTTACAACTTGTTAGAAGATATGCATTTACAAAGCTTCGTTCATAAAGATTATATGTTCACTATAACAAAGGACAGTCGTAAAACAAATATAACAAAGCACAGGCAAGGGTGCAAAGGCTAAATTATATAATTGATTGAAAATACTTTTGCCACAAAAATATCATGCATACTAGAATAAATGGCATAAACATTACAAGGTGCATATACAATAAACTTTCTTACTGTTCAAATAAATTAATACTAATATCTATTTTAATAAAAGGATCACTTCAAAGCTGATTGTACTACCGTAGTTGACAAACTGAAAGCACTACTTTTGCGCGTAAGTTTTGCCAAACAGACGTACAGCAGATGTGACTTGTCTTGTGTGGCAAAATCGGTGTGCGGTGGTCCCTTCATTAATTCTAGTGCGTACGTGTTGGCATCAGGAATTCTACGAGTCTCGCAGTAAAGTCAATTTTCCACGAAAATGACGCATTATGCTTAATATAGTATTTTTTTCAATGTGTATTTACAGTATTAATCACCTGCAAGATCTATTTGCAGTATTAGCATCGATACCGCACGATCACCATGCGGAGGCCTCTCCTCACCTGCCAAGCAATCCGTTGCCGCATGGTGGCCGTGCGGGAACGCTTCCCGCGCTGCCACGTGCTCTCTCGGCAACTCCTGGCGGCCACCTTAGCGACCGCGACCACGAGCCGTGATGAGTGAAAACAGATGATGACGGTGCTGGCTCTGGCTCATCGAGTACTGTTTATCGAACCTCCTTCAACTAGGTAATCGAAACCTTCCGACCAGTTAGTCGTGTAGTCGAACCTCCTTCGACAGTCGAAACGATGAACAGTACTCGAAAAATAGTACTCGATGATCAGTACTCGAAGAACAGACGGGGTTGGCTGGGGAGGCCACGTGGCGGCGGCGGAGGTGTTGCCGCACGGTGATTGTGCGACAATGGTTAACGTGGCACGTGGGGAGGTGTTGACGGTAACAGTGCTATATGTGCAAATACGGTTCGCATATGATTATTTCTACAAATACGGGTTCAAAAGGTGTTGTATCTGCCAAAAAATCTATATTCTTTTGGAAAAACAAGTAGTCATTTTCAGCTAAGCAAATCCCTTTTGATAAGGATTGTTGTGTTCTTTCTTACACGTGGCCGATTTTGCATATGTTTTTCCCTTTGCAGAAAAAACATATGACACTTTTCTTTGTTTCGAGTGTGTTAGGTTTCCTTTGATTGGTTGCAACTCGCTGAAGGATTGCGTAAGATACGTCCACCTTTTGATTGTTTTCTACACTCGTTGACTTAGATGCGTCGATCTTTTAACTTCCCTATAAAATCACATTCGATTAGCTCATCTGAAAGGCGCTTTTCTCATCCATCCGTCGGAACAACCCCAAATGACCCAAACACTGTTGACGGCTGATGCACTATTGGGTAATTGGCATTGAGATTAGCTATTAATTTGGAAGATAGCAAGTCCTTTACTTTAACACATAATTTGTTGAATTGCTTGTGCAATTACGAAGTTAGCTAAAACTCAATTTTTTTTTTGCGAAAAATACAACTCTATAATTTAAAATATACTTGTATTAGTTATAACGGTCCTAACATATCTGGTTAATATCAATTGATATAATTTGGACCCGTTATATAAGTGGTAGTATAGATTTTTTTTTCTTTTTTCTTTTCTTACGATTAGTGCGAATTATTATCCTTTTCAAAGCAAACATGCAACTTTTTTTCAAACAATTTATATTAGATTAAAGTACAAATCACGTAAAAAATAAGTATGCAACTTAACACTCGATTAAAGGTGTGATCGAGCTGTTCGTTGGAAGTGCACAAACAGGAAGGGCAAAAAGGCGTTCTTTTATAACTTACCCTAGTCTTATTTCCAGAAAAACAAAACATAAGCTAAAGACCAGTCTGTAACGAATTGATGTTATAAGAATTTTGTAAATATTGCATAAAAACAATTAATTATTTACATAAAAATTTATGTGTTTCAAATGGGACTGAAGCTTGCCCAAACAGGCCAACAATATATCTCAGAAAATCCTACAATTTAACATCTTAAAACACAAATGTTAACTATCAAAACCTCCTAAAAGAAGGACAATAGTATATCTCAGAAAATCCTACAATTTGGCACCTTAAAAAAATTAAAACTATTTTACAACCTTGAAGTATGGCATGAGTTTCAACATGCAATATCAAAATCGTCAAAAACACAACTGTTAACTTTCAAAATATGTCTAAACTCCCACAACCTTCGACCCATTCCAAGGTGATTTTGACCGGACGTGGGCGTCCACATGGATTCAACGATAGCCAACTCAATCATTTTTTACTGACATGGCAGCCATGACTGATGGGCTCCACCATCTCTTTTTATTTATTACCCCTCTGTTTGCGAATACTGCACTTTTCACTTGTGCCCGCGTAATTAGTTGATCATTTGTTAAATAGAATATGACAAAATTGCCTCTCTTAATTTACTCAACGATTGGTCGTTCAAAAATTTAATATTTTAATTGTATGGTTAAAGTAGAGTTGCACAAACTACGAAGAGGTGCATAGTAGAGGTAAAATAGGAAAGCTTGCACTGGGACTGTTAATTATTTGTGGAATAAAGATTTGATCAAAAGTGAAATTTGCCAACGGGTGTAGTAGTTGACTAGGACAACACATGAGCAAAATCAGGTCCACGTGGACGTCACATTGGTGCAAAATTGCTATAGAATTGGCGGAGGATTCTACTTTAGATTATTTTAATAGTTAAGGGTTGTATTTTAGATTTTTTTTTAAGTTATAGATTAAAATTCGGATATAGATGTTCTCCTTTTTTCTGTAAGTTGTAATAATAATAATAATAATAATACCGAACGCCTTGCACTACAGTAACTACCCAATCCCCAGTTCACCACTCCGTCTGTCTCTCTCTCCCACTCCGTCTCTGTCAATTTCTCTCTGCCTGCCGCTCCCCGTGCGCGGCATATCGGCATCGTTGCACTGGGTTAGGCCTGTAGAATATGTAACGTTCAAATTTCAGAAAATGTTGCAGAATAGCTGTTTTCAACATAACTATGATTTTTACGAACTCTGCAGATGCAGATTCTGCAAGGATGCTCGAGTTTTATGACTATTTTGTTGACAAAGAATCTGTCATATAATCCCGCAGTTCGCAGGGCATGCAACTACTTGCATTTGTATAATCCTATTGCTCTTGATCTTGTAAACAATGGTGAATATTATTTTAAAACTGATAATTGAATTATAGCACTCTATACAGGCATTTTGCTTATCTCAAGCTTTGTGTGTAATTTGGTTCTTTCTTTCTCTCTCACTTTTTTTTTGAGGGCAAGTGCGATTTGGTTATTTCTTTCTTTTTTCTTCGAGAGCAAGTGTAATTTGGTTATCTGGGTTACTTCAGGTTTTGAAATAAAAATCCAATCCTAATGGGAATAAATAAAATAGCAATAATTTTGGTTATGCTAATTCAGTTAAGGTGTGGTTCTTTCAGTCAGCCAAGCCAGTTCAAGCACACCGGAGATGGTAGATAGGATATAACAAGTTATGACTTACATATTATTGTGCTTTATTGCAGGCGGATGCGGGGCATGTGTAGTGCTTATAGCGAAGTATAATCCAACGACAGATGAAGTGACTGAATTTACTGCAAGTTCATGTTTAACACTTCTTTACAATATAAATTTCCGTTCAATTATCACCACAGAGGGTCTGGGGAACACCCAAGATGGTTTTCATGCAATTCAGAAAAGAATGTCTGGGTTTCATGCTTCTCAGTGTGGTTTCTGCACCCCTGGCATGTGCATGTCTATTTTCTCTTCCCTTGTCAATGCCGACAAATCAAAGAAGCCTGAACCACCAAATGGGTTTTCAAAGTTAACAGTGTCTGAAGCAGAAAGAGCTTTCTCAGGCAACTTGTGTCGATGTACTGGTTACCGACCGATTGTTGATGCCTGCAAAAGCTTTGCATCAGATGTTGACTTGGAGGATTTGGGCCTTAATATATTCTGGAAGAAAGGCGATAAGCAACCAGATGTTAGCAAACTGCCAAGTTACACTTTTGGAGGTGGAATCTGCACTTTCCCGGACTTTCTGAAATCTGAGATCAAATCTTCGCTGGATTATCTGAATGATGCTAATGTTACAGTCTCCAGGGAGGGTTGGTACCATCCTAAAAGTATTAAACAGTATTATGATTTAATAAATTCTGGCATATTTAGTGAATGCTCTGTCAAAGTGGTTGTCGCGAACACGAGTGCTGGTGTATACAAGGATCAAGACCTTTTTAATAAGTACATTGACATAGGTGGAATTCCAGAACTTTCAGCTATTCTAAGGAAAGATGGGGGCATTGAAATTGGAGCAGCTACACCAATTTCTAGGACCATCGAGATACTCATGCAAGAAAATGAATCAATACCCTCTATAAATGGAAGTGTGGTTTTCAGAAAACTTGCTGAGCACATGAGCAAAGTGGCTACACCATTTGTCCGTAATACAGCAAGCATTGGTGGAAACATAATTTTGGCACAAAAATACCCATTTCCCTCGGACATTGCAACCATACTTCTTGGTGCTGGTTCAACTGTTTGTCTTCAGGTTGCTTCAGAAAGACTGCATGTTACATTGGAAGACTTTCTAGAGCAGCCTCCTCTTGATCATAATACTTTACTCCTGAGCATATTTATTCCACATTGGACTTCCGATTCTCAGAAAGAAACTAGTTTGATCTTTGAAACTTACAGAGCAGCGCCTCGTCCTCTTGGCAATGCTGTTTCATATGTTAATTCTGCGTTCTTGGGACATGTTTCCTTGGATGAATCATCAGGTGATATTGTATTGAGTAACCTGCATTTGGCTTTTGGTGCCTATGGAACGGAACATGCTATTAGAGCAAGGAAGGTTGAGGAACACCTCACTGGAAAATTGCTCACTGCATCGGTTGTACTTGAAGCAGTTCAATTGATTAGACAAACAATTGTACCAATGGAAGGAACATCACATCCCGAATACAGAGTCAGTGTTGCTGTTGGATTTCTCTTCAGTTTCCTGTCTCCACTTGCTAAAGGCATAGCAGAGCCTGGCAAAACTCTGAGCATAAGTTCTGGTAATTCTGATGATACAGATGATCTCTGTAACCTGTCATTGTCTTCACGTCGAGACACAGTTTCCAGTGATGAATATAAACCAGTTGGCGAGCCGATTAAGAAGTCTGAGTCGAGCTTCAAGCTTGGGTATGTGGTTACTTTACATCATCAGAATTACTAATACAATCAAGATGATTTTCCCAAAGTGTCCTTGTAGGATCAGTGTTGGTGAGTTCGTATTGGAGTCTAATTAAGAAGTTGCATTGGAGTCGATTTCGATCTTTAGACTTTAAATAAAGGGTGTGGGGATCCTACGTGAGACACAAACAATTATTCTCGAGTTCTACAATTAGAGATAAACTTTCTTTTTGTGTAATGCAGGGGAGGCAGTATATGTAGACGATATTCCTGCTCCAAAGAATTGCCTATATGGAGAATTTATTTACAGCACACAACCTCTTGCTTATGTCAGGAGTATTAAATTCAAGCCTTCTTTAGCAGCAGAGAAGATCATCACAGTTGTTTCTGCCAAGGATATTCCAAGTGGAGGTCAAAATATTGGATCAACCTTCATGTTTGGTGATGAACCACTTTTTGGTGCCCCAATTGCTGAGTTTGCTGGACAAGCTCTTGGTGTTGTGGTATTCTCCTTTTCATCTTTTCCATATGTGCTACTAGGGCTTATTGCTGCCTCAACAATAAACCATGCTATAATAAAAGAGATTTATGGATATTACGAATGTGCCTTTGTTCCATACTCATGTCACTAAAAAATAAACTTTATCAGATCGCAGAAACACAGAGATATGCCGACTTGGCAGCAAAACAGGCTGCTGTTGAATATGATACGGAAGATTTGAAGCCACCAATCTTAACCATGGAGCAAGCAGTGCAAAACAATAGCTATTTCAATGTCCCGTCTGATTTGTTTCCAAAACAAGTTGGTGATTTTTCCAAGGGCATGGCAGAAGCTGATCATAAGATCCTATCAACAGAAGTATGTTAATTCTAACATCTTTTAACACCTTTCCATAATGTCATCTCATTTGCTTTATTGAAAAATGAGTAGAAGTTACGAGATACTCTTCTGTGTTAACAGTTTGGCACTTAACTGTCCAAACTTCTTAATTTTGATTTTGTATGTAGTCTATTTTGAACTGAACAATAACTATTATTTCACTATATCGATACAGAAAGAAGGTATCACATTTGACTAGTGTGCAAACTTCAATAGACTTCACTACTTCATCCTCCTTGTGATACTGTTCTAGTGCACATCACTTTTGCTTTCCATGTAACAATGTAGTCATAATAATTTAATTAAATTATGAACAGTTGTGGTGGTTGTAGTTAAACTGACTTTTCAAACTGTTTTTGATAGGTACCGCTTAATTTACAAACTAAAATTGTGATTATAAAAAACATATTGCTATGTATGAAAGATTGAAATTGAAGTGATGCAATTTTCTCCAAGTTATGTGATAAGACCAATATGTGATTAGACCCAAATTACCGCTTCCCATATGCTACTTCGTGGAATCCAATAGAGATATACCTTCTGTCATGTATCATGTAATAATGTATGTGATTTTGATGATTGCAGGTAAAACTTGCCTCTCAGTACTACTTCTACATGGAAACTCAGACAGCACTAGCAATCCCAGATGAAGATAACACCATGGTTGTGTACAGTTCATCACAATACCCTGAGCTTGCACAGAGTGTCATAGCTAAATGCCTCGGCATTCCATTCGGCAATGTGCGAGTCATTACAAGAAGGGTTGGAGGAGGCTTTGGTGGAAAGGCATTCAGATCTTTCAATGTGAGAAACTAATAACTTAAAACAGTAATCTAAGTAATTCAAATGTTTTACTTCAAAGGAGAATTTATATTAGATTAATAATATCTTCTAAACCTGCTAGTTCACATGCATGACCTCTTGGTCAGTTTTTTGACTAGTTGTTTCAGGAAGTTCTTGAATGCATTTGGAAATCAAAATATTCCTGATTTTTAGGACCTGTTTCTTGAGATATTCAAGTTGAGAAAACGCATTCAAAATTTTCCCATGTGTTACGGCTAAAATATTATTATATTTATAGGTTTAGCAATAACAATTTCATATAGATTTATACTGACACGTTAACAATTGCATTATTACTTCTAGTATATACCTACGACGAACATGACAACATAAAAAACTGGTAAACATTCGATGAACTCCTGACCCAAAGAATTATTATATTTATGATTAATGTTCTATTGACAGTTTATAACACGAGATTTGGCCATTTAGGCTTCATGTACCATCCATTCAACTTCCAAGAAAGCAATAAGCATCGACCATATCAGCTGGTGCTGCTTACTTATCCAATATATGCTATGTAGGTTGCAACAGCAGCTGCACTTTCTGCATACAAGTTACGCCGACCCGTTCGGATGTATCTCAATCGCAGTACTGATATGATCATGATTGGGTGTCGGCACCCAGTGAAAGCTTATTACTCCGTTGGTTTCAAGTCTGATGGGAAAATTACAGCCTTGCACCTGCATGTACTAATTAATGCTGGTATATCTCCAGATGCAAGCCCCATAATACCAGGCACTATTATATCAGGTCTGAAGAAGTACAACTGGGGTGCTCTCTCATTCGACATCAAACTCTGCAAAACAAACAATACATCCAAATCAGTAATGCGTGCTCCTGGAGATACACAAGGCTCTTTTATTGCTGAAGCTATCATTGAGCATGTTGCTTCAGTGCTATCGCTCGACGCTAACAGCGTCAGGCAAAAGAATTTTCATACTTATGATAGTCTTGTGTTGTTCTACCCAGAAAGTGCAGGCGAAGCTTCTACATACACGTTACATTCTATTTTCGATAGATTAGCCTCGACTTCGAGCTACCTGCATCGAGCTGAATCAATCAAGCAGTTTAACAGCTGCAATAAGTGGCGGAAGCGGGGTATCTCTTGTGTGCCCCTCGTTTTCAAGGTAGCACCAAGGCCAGCTCCTGGTAGAGTTTCTGTGCTCAATGACGGATCCATTGTGGTTGAGGTTGGAGGAATCGAAATTGGGCAAGGACTGTGGACCAAAGTACAGCAGATGACGGCTTTCGCTTTGGGACAGTTATGGCCTGAAGGGTGTGAAGGCCTTCTTGACAGAGTGCGTGTTCTTCAGGCTGATACATTGAACTTAATCCAAGGTGGACTTACTGCTGGCAGCACTTCATCTGAATCTAGCTGTGCAGCAATCCTTCAGGCGTGCAACATGCTGATTGACAGATTAAAGCCAGTCATGGATAAGCTCAAACTACAATTAGGAGCTGTCTCATGGGATTCATTGATTTCTCAGGTGATTTTAATTCGCTCAGATTTCTCTTCATGCTGCGTAGAATATCTTGTTTGTCCGTGGAGACTATCATCTTTCTATGTGCTAATACCTGATCTGCATTTAATTCAATGTTCCCAAGCAGGCCTCTCAGGATAATGTTAATTTGTCTGCAAGTGCATACTGGGTACCTGGCCAAGATTCCAATATCTATCTGAACTATGGAGCTGGTACAAGTGAGGTGCGCCAAATTTCCAGCTAAATGCCAATCGCATGACTGCAGTTCAATTGTAGTTAGATGTTGTATATGTGATAGTTTTTCTGTTCAAAATCTTCTGGAAATGCAGGTTGAGATTGATCTTCTTACAGGAGCAATTACTTTACTAAGGAGTGATCTTTTGTATGACTGTGGCAAGAGCTTGAACCCTGCAGTGGACTTGGGCCAGGTTTGCTATAGATTCTGCCTTTTCCGTTTCCTCTTTGTACGCGGTTCCAAAAAAGAGTATATTTCATCCACTGTCGTCCATAGCATATATTCAGCAAAAGACAATGGTAAAACAAAGTAGTTGAAAAATCTGAATCCCAATGTGTTATGTCCCTTAGATCATGACAGGTAAAAACCGCTGGGAGGAAGGCCGGGAGGCGTCGGTGTCTTTTGGGGGAGAGAGGAGACTAGTCACTAGAGACGAGAATGAACTTGTTTATTTCTTTCTTGCTTCCCAATGCGATCATCTCACTCTATAAATAGAGAGCTCCCTAACAATGATATACTAAGGATAAGGAAAGCAACTAATTGATAAAGGAAACAAACTAATCAAATCCTAAATAGCCTTCAGGATCTTATCCTTTGATTGGTACAGCATCTGCTGATTTGGTGCCGATGCTGTTGCCTTGCGCGGCCGTTCCCCCTAGCCCCACGCCATAACATAGTATATGATGGCATCATACCTGATCTCTCTCATCTGTCTTGCAGATTGAAGGTTCCTTTATACAAGGAATTGGATTCTTCATATATGAAGAACACAAAACAAACACTGATGGCCTGGTTGTTAGCGACAGCACATGGGACTACAAGATCCCAAGTGTCGACACCATCCCAAAGCAGTTCAATGCTGAGTTGCTGAACACTGGATATCATAAGAACCGTGTGCTTTCTTCAAAAGGTAGCAGCGTGATTATTTCCTTAGTGCAATATGATTTTTTCCGGCTTTGAAATAATCGTCGCTTAAATAATTTACTACTGCTTCTGCCAGCTTCTGGGGAACCTGCTGTAGTTCTTGCATCATCCGTCCATTGTGCAGTGAGAGAAGCTATCCGAGCGGCGAGGAAGGAGTTCGCAAACAGCAGTGGATCCGGAAGCTCAGAGCTGACATTTCAGCTTGATGTCCCTGCACCAATGACAGTCGTAAAGGAACTATGCGGTTTAAATATTGTGGAGGAATACTTACAAAATCTATCTACCCATGAACTAGCAACTGGGGCGTAATCTGCTATTCTGTTATTGTCGATCATCATAAGTGCTATGACCATATTGTGTAATGTCGAATGGTAAAATAAACTGAAATGTTTGAAATGGTTACAATATCTAGGGCTGTGCTTCCACACTTTCGTAATCCGAACAAAGTGATTTGTATTCATAAATCCTGATTGAATCCGAAGGGCAGGGCAGAGCTAGCAACAGCTGTCGGATCCCGGATTTCTGTATCCGGATCCTCTGTGAAATCATTGTGCTATTTCCTGGATCAGTAGTGTCGGGACCCAAATATGCAAATCTGGACCCTCTGTGTATTCTGCACTAGTCCAGGATCACGCTAGTGCACACAGTGTCAACATTGATGAAATATCACATCCATACAACGAATATAAGAATAAACGAGTACATTTAAATAACAAATAACTGTTGGGACCTTATGGTCGAGTGTTACATTTATTAAGCCATGCAAGGCTGACAATAAAGAAATAAAGCTGCAATGAAACGAAATAAACTCGGTGGCTCCCATCAATTTACCACGAAGCAATCGATGGGATCAAGACCCTAACGTTCAACCTTCGTAGAACTCTTCTTCAAAAGCAGGCGACGACTCCTCCACTTCTGTTGATTTGTTTAGCAAGAGTGAGTACACACCGTACTCGCAAGTCATACCACAGAATGCATTTATATATGATGGCTTATTCCAAAGAAATGGCTTCTGTGGTTACTTTGCAGAAATGCAACATTTGCAATTGAATACAATTAATAGATTGAAAGCGTAATTCAAAACAAATAGTCAATAATAAGTTAACAATTGATTTCACAAAGGACACATAGTCTAATCAAGTTCTTTCACACAGCTGAACAAGTTATCTCACACAGCTGACCCTTCCCAATTGTTTTATGAAAATCTACCCCTCGTGTGAAATTCCCGAGCATGTCCATAACCGAGGACGCGGCTATTCGAATAGATTGGTTTAAACACTCTGCAGAGGTTGTACACTTTACCCACACGATGAAACCAACCGGATCAGAGTTGATCACAACAAAACCTTTCAGAGACTTCATCTCAAACAATGACACTCCTGGTGTGCTTTCTGCCGTCAATTTGTACACACACCTTGGAGCGACACACACCATTGGACGAGGATGCGTGAACCGTCCCGCGATGTGACATATCACACCTCCACCCATCACATAGCTTAAATACAACTCGAGTTGTCAATGTCAAGACTCCATAACTTACTAAGTCAGGCCCGGCCATACTAGGCATGTGGTCGTGCAGTGAAGGCCCAGTTCAATGGCGCACAAAGTTAAGTCCTTAATTGACCAAGGCAAGACTTCCATTTAACCCAAATCACAAAGTTTAATAAGCACACGGCTCCACCATTCACACAGAATCCACCACTTGCCTCGGTCTAAATCTTTTCCCACCTGTTGATTAAGTGCAACACATGCCATCAACGAGTAATAGCACTGCACACACAGATTCATCACACAGTTCCATAATCACTTAGTCAAGTTTATAATTGCAACTCTCACATGGAATGATGACTCGTGGCATGGCTAAGCGATCTAATCGTATCTAACCAACCCACGTTGGTGCTACGATAATACCAACTAATTATTAACCAACCTAGGGTGACAAAAGATCATGGTATACAATAGACAAGGTGGCATAACAATTTGGATTAATAACTACACCCAAAAGCATTTAAATAAATACTTGAAATAGAATGCAATACATTGAAACAAAGTATTTTGAAAAGCGGGTTCAAAATGATCAAAGGTATAACTTGCCTTGGAATAGATCTAGATATTGGTCTTGGTCTTGAGGTGCTCCTTCTTACGCAAAATTCCCAAGTATCGACGTCTACTCATAAACGAGACAAAGGAATAAAACAAATAAATAACAGAGGCAAAACAAACTCCAAAAATCAAATAAAATTCACCATTAAATAGATCTGAATTTTATATAAATTTACAAATTTGAATGGGCTCAATTGGACTTCGGATGCAAAAGATATGGGCTTTGGAAGATTGGAAAATCAATTAAACCCTAATTTGGATTTTCTCGAATTTCCAATTATTTTTATAAAGGAAAATCGGATTATTGCGCAATGCTTGCGTCCGTAGAAATTTCGGAAAAGAATTATAATTAAAAGAATTCGACATGTGGGACCCATTATCGGTCTCGAGTTCACGGTGGGACCGAGTGCACCGAACCAGGGAGATCTGCGCGGATGGGCCAAGACCCACGACGCGTGTCTTTGGCGCGATCTGGCGCCACGCGCCGCCACACGAAGACCGGCCGACGGCGGCGAGCCGGGCGATAACGGCGGCGGTGGCGCTCGGGACCGATGGTCACCGTGACAGCGGCTCCTCGCCGCGGTGAGTGGTACCAACGTGTAGAGGAGGTTAATGCGCACACATGGGCACTGGTTTGAGCACACAGGGTTGTGGAGATGGCCGTGGCGAGGAAGAAGCGCGAGAGAGCTCGGGTTTTGTCGGACGGCGCTCCGGCGATGCTCGGCGACGAAGGTGCGCATAAGGTAGCTGTGACTTGCGATCACAATGGTGCGATCGGTGGAGCAAGAGGCGACGGCGGCGGCGCAATCCACCGGAGAAGAAGTTCGGTCGAAAACCCTAAAACTTGGAATCGGCGGCGCTAGAGCGATCGGGCGATGGGAGTGGCGGATTAGGGTTGCGGAGGTCCAGCGGTGCTAGGGGAGTATTTATAGGCTCGGAGACGCCGAGATTTGAAACCCCAAATCGGGTCCAAAGCGGCCGGGTTTTGAATTCAAAGATTTTCGGAGATTGAAACCGATTCGAGGTTTGATTTGGTGTGGAACGGATAAGGAATAACAGGAGACATGATTTGGTGGGGTCGGCACGAAGAATCGACAACGAATACGCATTTGTCGGACGCGGCGAGCTCAAAGCAATGGCGAGGAAGCGGCGCGGCGCGAGGAAGAAGAAAGCGGAGACGGCGACTCGGTCGCGGTCCCACTGGCAGCGGCAGCGGAGGCGCGGCGAGCGGCGTGCGATGGCGATCAACGCGCAGAGCGGCGCGAGCGAGCGAACGAGCGAGATCAATCGCGGCCACGCGGCGACAATCCAGCGGGCAAGGCGCGAAACGAGCGGCGGCGGCGGGCGATGTTGATCCAACGGCTGGGATTGAGCGGGCTGGAATAGTGCTGGGCTTCGGCCCCGTACTGTTCCGAAGGATTTAAAATAGGTTTTTCTTTTAAATAAATCCAGAAAATGCAAATAGCAATTAGAAAATAGCAAATGACTTTGGAAAAATTCGGAAAATTCTATAAAATATATCCAAGCATATAGAATCTAAATAAAATAGTTTTGACAATTGTTGATGTTGGGATTAAGCACATTAAATCAGTTTGTCCTTAAAGTCCATATTAAGCTTTTTAATTTAATATTCAATTAAATCCAAATGATGAATTTTCTTGCTACCATTATTTAAAAGATTTTCAAGCTCTGAAAATAGGGATGTTACAAACCTCCCCCCCTTAAACGAATCTCGTCCCCGAGATTCCGGCTAGCTAGAGAAAAGGCTAGGAACTCGGCTTTTAACTCTTCTTCACGTCCCACGTTGCTTCTCCTTCAGTGGTTACTCCAATGGACTTTGCGAAACGAGCGGTCTTGCTTCAGTGCGGCGCTCTGCGACATCCAAAATCTGACAGTCGTTCTTTGTACGTGAGATCTTCCTTGATTCAATTGACTCCAGCGGGTGCGCTCTTACGCACACGAAGACACTTCTTGGTGAGAGACATGAAAGACATCATGCACTCCACGCTAACGATGCGGTAACTCCAAGCTGACGCAACTTCTCCACGGCGTTCCAAAACCTTGAATGGACCCACATACCTTGGAGCAAGCTTCCCTTTGGTGTGGAATCTCTTAACACCTCTCGGCGGAGTAACTCGCAGATACACAAAATCCTCTGGTTCAAAGCTGAGGTCACGACGACGATTATCGGCATAACTCTTTTGCTGGACTGGGCTATCTTTAGTCTTTCTCTGATCATCGCAACTTGTTCTTCGGCTTCCTGAATAATATCTGGTCCGAATACTACACGTTCAGCTGTCTCTGACCAATTCAACGGAGTTCTGCAGGCACGACCGTACAGAGCTTCAAATGGTGACATTTGCAAACTGGCTTGATAACTGTTGTTGTACGAGAATTCGCATACGGCAAACTTTTATCCCAAGCGGTAGCATTAGCTAAGGCACGGGCTCTCAACATATCTTCTAATATCGGTTGACTCTTTGATCTGTCCACATGCGGGGATGATAAGCGATCTGAAATTCGGATGAGTTCCTGGGGCTTCATGTAGACTCGCCGAAGCGAGAGGTGAATTGAGATCCTCGATCGACACTATCTTCTTAGGCACACCGTGCGGTCGCGATTTTGACATATACAATTCCGCCAAGCGGTCTCACGAGTAAGTGGTTTTGGTGGCAAGAAATGGGCAACCTTAGTCAAGCGATCCACTATTACCCAAATCGAATCATAACTTTGATTGAGTCTTGGGTAATCCGGTAATAAAATCCATACCGATCTCTTCCACTTCCATTACGGTATCTTCGCGGTTGTAGCAATCCTGCTGGTCTCGATGTTCGGCCTTTACTTTCGACACGCGTCGCATAAGGCAACAAACTCTGCGACGTCTCGCTTTAAGTTTGGCCACCAAAACTTATTCTTAACATCTGATACATCTTAGTGCTTCGGGGTGAATTGAATACTTTGAGTCATGGGCTTCCTTGAATCGGCTATCTTAATCCATCCATATCCGGTACGAATCGTCCATTGATCCACGGTATATCACGATCATCTATGGTGAAGTCTTTAAATTTTCCTTCTGACATCTTCTTCTTGAGATCAGCAAACTCAGAATCCTTGGGTTGCGCTTCACGAATCTGTTTCTCCAGAGTAGATTGCACTTCTAGGCTGGCCACAAATCCTTCCGGAACAACTTCTAGCTGTAGCTTCTGGAATTCCTCCTGAAGTTCTGAACACAACTCTTTTACTTCCAGAGCATTGCAGTAGCTCTTACGACTCAGTGCATCTGCAACTACATTGGCCTTACCAGGATGGTAATGGATTCCAAGATTATAATCCTTTATTAATTCCAGCCATCTTCTCTGTCTCATGTTCAAATCAGACTGAGTGAAAATGTACTTGAGCTCTTATGATGCATGTAGACTTCACAATGATTCAGATGAGATAATGACGCCAAATCTTCAAGGCATGCACTACGGCAGCTAGCTCCAAATCATGGGTAGGGTAGTTCTCTTCATGAGGCCTTAATTGCCTTGACGCATAAGCGACAGCTCTTCCTTCTTGCATAAGGACACATCCTAATCCTTGACGCGAAGCATCACAGTAGATATCAAAATCCTTACTAATATCCGGCAAAACTAGCACTGGGGCTGAAGTCAAACGCTTCTTTAACTCTTGAAAACTTTCTTCACAAGCTGGGGTCCAAATAAACTTCTTCTCTTTCTTCAACAATTGCGTAAGAGGTTTAGCAATCGTTGAGAACCCTTCAATGAAACGACGATAGTATCCTGCCATTCCCAAGAAACTACGAATTTGAGTAACCGTCTTGGTGCTCCCAATTCATTCTGACTTTAACCTTTCAGGGTCAATCGCTACTCCTTAATTTGTCATCACATGACCGAGAAAATCAACTTTCTTCTTCCAAAAGTCACACTTGCTTGAACTTGGCATACAACCGATGTCCTCTGAGCTTCTCTAGGATTAATCTCAAATGTTCGTATGTTCTTCTTACGACTTTGAGTATACCAAAATATCATCAATAAACACTACCACGAACTTATCCAAATATTCCATGAATACTTTGTTCATCATGTTCATGAAGTAGGCGAGGGCATTAGTCAATCCAAAAGACATGACTAAAAACTCATAATGTCCATACAGGGTTGAAAGCGGTCTTTGGCACATCCTTAGGACAAATCTTTAGCGATGGTAACTTCGATCGTAGATCGATCTTGGAGAATACTCGGCTCCTTTCATCGGGTCGAACAAATCATCTATTATGGGCAATGGGTACTTGTTCTTGATGGTGACCGTTGAGAGAGCGATAATCGATACACATTCTCATACTTCCATCTTTCTTCTTAACGAACAAAAGCAGGTGCTCCCCATGGCGGCGAACTAGTTCTTACAAAACCTTTCTCCAGTAGTTCTTCTATCTGCTTCTTCATTTCCACAAGTTCATCGACTGGCATCCGATAGGGTCTCTTGGAAATTGGTGCTGTTCCTGGCACTAGATCGATGACTAACTTAATGTCACGGTCCGGTGGCATTCCTGGTAATTCTTCTGGAAATACGTCGGATAATCTCGACTCTGGTACATCTTCCAAAAAGCTGTCTTGATTGTTGACTACCAAATGTCCATCACGTACTGAGGTGGCTAGAAATTCTACTTTCTTTCCTGTGGTATCCTCAATTGTCACGGCTCTTCGGCCACAATCTAGCACTGCTTTATGTTTGGATAACCAATCCATACCAAGGATGACATCTATGGTGCGAGTGTCAGAACTATTAGGTTGGCTAGAAACTCAACTCCAGCTATGAGTAGCCTAGCTCCTAAACATCCAACTTTAGAACTTAGCTCTGCTCGGTATTGGACTAACAGAGTATGCTTAAGATGTATAACTTCAATTTGTTCTTAGTTGCAAAAATTCCGAAACAAGCGAATCTGAAGCTCGAATCAAGCAGAGGCGATGCAGTCTCGAATTTACTAGGAACTTACCCGATACAGCGTCGGGTGCTTCTTGAGCTCCTTCGAGTGGCGTGGTTGACACGACCTCGACCAGCGATGGCGGTGCTCCTCCGGATTGACCGTAGCGAGAAGTTCCTTGATGGTTGCCTTGTACTGGTGTCTTGGCTGGTGTGTTCCCAAGGTTGAAGCGTACTGGAGTGATAGTCCCATTTTGCGGACATCGGTTGGCGAAATGCCCTGGCTGACGACAGGTAAAGCAAACTCTGGTTGTATTCTGTGGGTTGCTTACTGGATTGGGGTTGACTGGTGCAGGGTTGCGAAAGTTACGAGCAAGCGGGCGAGTCTTTGAAGTTGGTGCGGTGGTGCGCGAGACTGCGTGGTGGAAAACGGCTAAACTGCGGTGGAGTCATTCTTGCCCTCAGCTGGGGTTGGTGACTTCCTTGCTGAGCCATTCTGTGCTTACGATGATCTTCCAATTCCTTGCGCTTATCCTCTAGAATCAAAGCCTTGTTGATTAACTCTTGAAAATCAGGAAAGGTGTGGGCGATCAAGTTGACTTGAAGTCCAGTGTTCAATCCTTTCAGAAAACGACTCTGACGAGCCTTGTCAGTGGCGACATCTTCTGCAGCATATCGAGCAAGTTGAGAGAATTTGTTGATGTGGATTTCATGGGGATATGCTCCAGATCTTAGGATGATGTGACAATTGGCAATGGCGTTTACGGTTTGTCGTTTCACAGCGTTTTCGACAAAGTTCTGAGCTTCTTGCTCGGGCGGTCCGACCGGTCCTTGCACGGCGGTCCGGCCAGGTCCCATATCGGTCGGGCCGGCCATCTGAGGCGATCGGACGGCGATGACCAAAAGTGTTCAAATCGAGTGGGCCAAAATAGGTGTTGTAGACAAGTAAGGGGATCCCAATGCACTTGGTCTCATGATTTTTGGAGCCTCGATGAAAAGTTCTATTGGTTTAAAGTTTCGAAGGTTTGGATTTTGGGAGCTTGAATTTGGCTAAGTCTAAGGGCGGTCCGCCGGCTCACGAGGAGGCGGTCCGGCCGCCATGGAAGCGATCGGCCGCTCACTGGAGCGGTCGGGCCAGTAACTACTTGAACGTCGACCAACCGTGGCGATGTTGTTTTGTTAGGTCAAAGTCATTGGTTTCATGGCATATGATTTGCATGATGCATGTTTTGACTAACATGGGTCAAGTTGTGAAGAACTTGTTCCGAATTCGTGTTTTCTTATGCGTGGTTGTGCGGTAGCTTGGTGGTCAGCGACGGTCAGCGGCGAGGAGAATCGGGACTAGACTTGAAGAGTTGAGGTCGAGCGATCGGCGATGCGGGTGAGTCAACGACTCAAGCGTGACACAAGATGGACAAGGGTGACCTATTGGCGAATCCATGACGCATGGTGAAGCGGTTTAGGTCAAAGGTTAAAGACGGCGCCAGCGAAGCGTGCGTGTGTGACCCGTTTGTTAGTGGGCCTTAACGGGCCCAATTAAGTCAAACCCTAAGAGTTTTAGGCCTCCACTATAAATAGGAGGAGATGGTGGTGCACCTCTCTCTCTCGCCTTTTATGTTTCAAAACCCTAATTGTCTTTAGGGAGTTGAGGTGGAGGCTAGGGCTCTTGATGGTTTGTGGTGAATTTCGTGATCCTTGATTGTCCACGATCCATGATGGTGTGGATGTAATCCGGCAACAATCACGAAATCAATCTATGCAAGGTTTGCTTGAGATAAGTCTCTTTTCGTTCTTGCTTTCAATTTGGTGATTTTAGGGCTTTCTTTGATCCGCGAGTTTGTGATTGATTCTTTCACGTGAATTAGCTTGCTGTGATATGTGTGAATCTATCTAGCATCATCTTGATCATCAATCTCTCACGAACAAGCTTTAGGATCAAGTTTTCGTTCTTGCCGGTTTTAGACCTTACATTAATCAATTGACAATTGCTCAAGATCGTTCCAAGAATTATCATAATATTCGATTGGAATAGGTCCTCAATAGCATATAGAAGGTGTGTGCAAAGTTTCATAAAGATTGGAGTTGAGAATCAAAAGTTTCACCTAATTGCAACCGTCATCGGTGATTTCTTATTGCAGATCGGTTCGAGTCGGCCGGTCGAATACCGTCATCACCGGTCGGACCGATTTTGGAGCGGTCCGACCGCCTTGATAACGCCGGTCGAACCGCCCGACAATCGGTCCGACCGGTTGAGTATAGCAGTCGGACCGCCGTCTTTGTGAGTCTTGGTAATCTTAGTTGATTTTGTTATATTGCTTAGGGGTTTAATTGAATTCAATATTAGTCTTCATTTGTCTTGGTATATTGATCTTCATAGCTTTCTAACACTCTTTGGAGTTAAATTGTATTGAGTTCATAATTTGTGAAAAAGTGGCGTGCTCCTATTCACCCCCTCTAGTCGCCTTTACGGTCCAACAAGTGGTATCGAGCCGGTTAGTTCAATCTTGATCTTAACCGGTCAGCTTGAACTTTGGCGATGGATAAGTTTTCTACTAAACCGCATATCTTCGATGGGCACGACTATGCCTATTGGAAGAATCGTATCGCGTTTTTCTTGAGAGCGAGGACAAGCTATTTGGGATGTTGTTAGAGCCCATTGGTTATTCTGAAATTGCTACACACGCTACGCAATTCTTTTGGCTAACAACAATAAGGCTAAGAATCTTTTATATGGTGCACTTGGTAGACAAGAATATGATAGAATTTGCAATCTTTCAAGCTGCGCATGAAATTTGGAACACTCTCGAAACATATCATGAGGTTCGTCCCAAATCAAAAAGGTCGCCAAGCTGTTTACAAGCGTGAGTACAATAAATTCGAGATCGTCTGGAGAGAGCATCGATGACATTTTCGATCGCTTTAATAAAGTAATTAATCAAATGAAATTCGTTGATATTGAATATTCTCAATCTGAAAATGCCACCCATCTCTTGGTACGCAATCAACACCAAGGAGTGGGAGATGAAAGCTCTTGCTATAGAAGAAAATGTTGATCTTTCAAGTCTTACTTTAGAATTGCTTTATAGTAAACTCAAGACTCATGAAATTAAAAGAGTTGATCATCCTAAGAAAGATAATTTAGCTTTGGTAGCAGATCCTCTCAAAAGGCTTTTGATGACTCTTGTGAATCTTCTTACGGATTTTCATTTGCTTGTTTATCTGCTATTCATGAAGAGGAGCTTGAAAGTATTCTGAAGCAGAGTTAGCTCTTCTAGCTAAGAAATTCACACGGGCCTACAATAATGTGAGAAACAAAAGAGAGGTGGTCGGTAACATGCTATGAATGTGGTGAGCTCAATCATATCAGGCAAATTGCCCCAAGTGAAAGGTAAGAGCAATCATAAGGAAGGAAAGCGACTTGGAAGAAGCCTCCTTTCAACAAATCAAGGTATGAGGCAAATAAGCTTGTGAAGGTCGCTCACCGGGTCCTTGCCGCTTTTGAGGATCAATCCTTGAGCGATGTGGATCCGGGAGTGAGGAGGACAAGGAGGAGGAGATCCCTCAAGGTAAAAGAAAGGGAAGGCCAAAGATTTCACTGGCATGTGCTTCATGGCTGACACGGACGACATTGATGATAATGAGGTATCTTTTTCTTATGATGAGCTTTCTGCTAAATATGATTCTATAGTTGAGCAATTGCTTAGTCAAGATGAAGCGCTTGAATTTGTTATGACAAAAATAAGAAATTAGAGTCAAAATTAGCAAACTGAAAGTAGAGCTTAAAACTGCTAAGACTCTTGAACCTGATGAATGTTTATCTTGTCATGCTATGCATTCTGAAATTACCAAGTTACAATCTGCTCATAATATTTGTGTACAACAACTTGAGAATGCTAAATCTGAACTAAATGAAATTAAAAGTGCTCCTTGTGAAAAATGTTTAGAATCTAGTAAATTGATTGCTTTTGATGTTTTTGATTCTAGCCCTTGCACTTCATGCTTAGAAAAAGAACGTGAAATCAAAGATATCTTAGAAGCTGCTAGAGTCAAATATGCTAAGCTTAAGGACAATATTGAAAATACTACTTGTGCTTCATGTTCCACTCTTAAGCTTGAAATTGCTTTGTATAAGGAAAAATCTATGGATAAAACTTGTGATTCTTGTGTCAACTTGAGAAAAGAAAATGCTTACCTTCATGATACATTAGAGAAATTTTCTAAAGGTAAGAAACAATTAAACATGATTCTTGACAAGTCTAAAACTCCTTATAAGAAGCAAGGTTTATGAAGGACCGAAATGGCAACAGAGGGGGGGGGGGTGAATGGTGCCTAAAAATTAATACTCCCCTTTACTGTATTTAAAACCAGCCTACAAAGATCTCTGAAGATCTAAAGAAAGTAAATGAAGCAAGATCAAATAACAAAACCAAGTTTCAGTTGTTCTTCGGAAATCGGAAGTTCGGAAGTACATACATGTAGTTCGCGCTATGTAGTTCCATGAGTGTATATATGAAGTTCCGCTATGACTTCCACGCCTAAAATCGGAAGTTCCGATTATCCTGGGCTAAGAACAGAACGTTCGGGTTTTTGCTCAAAAATCCAAACTACTTAATTTTGAATGCTCTTCTCAGGTCAAGTTTTACAGGACATCATCCTAAACACCATCTTGACCTTATGGAGAAGAATCGCAACCAAAGATTCAATAATCGAACCAAAACGGATTTCTTGAAGAAGGGGCAAGAAAGACCAAAACCCAAAATAGATACGATTCTCGATTCTTAGTTCATGAGACTTTGGGAATCCATTAGCAATAGCAAAAGCGACTCTAGATATTAAGTTTCATGCTATTTCATCGACGAATCAAAAGATACATCAAAACCTTAACTATTCAACATGAGCGAGAAAGGGAATAGAGAAAGGCATAGGCAAGTAATCAAAACCTCGGAGATTCATTAATAGAAATCAAAAGATTACAAGGAACCACAGAGGAATGATTACAAGATTTTGATTCATTCTCTCTCAACAAACTCTCAAAGCAAAACCAACCTTTTGCTAAGGCTAACCCTAATTTTCTTTCTCCCAAAAGTCTAACCCTAACTCCGAGTTCTCCCTATTTATAGCCTTGGCTAATGGGCCTCCAACCCATTAAGCCCGCTACACGAACGGAACCGCCTCCACTTTTGCCACTTTGCGAAATGACCCTTTCGCCTGCGCACCTTTCCGAAGCCTCCGTACACCTTGTTGTGCACGACTACGCAACCGCTTCAAGATTCGCGCCGTCTTGACACATCCCGACCGTTCGACCTCAACGCCTCCTGCGCTTAGTCCGGTCCACGTGTCTCGCCACGACTCCATCTTGATGCCTGCGGTCAACACAGACAAAAACACATCACATAGCATTGCACAATAACATAGCATCAACATTTGTATAAGACTCAAACTCATACAAGATCAAAATCCACAAAATAATCTTCTCGCGCGATTCGACACAATCGGAAGTTCGCACTTACCACGGCGGAAGTTCCGATTTCGAGGCTATCCCGCATTTGACGAGAATATCGGAAGTTCGCGCTTAACACTGCGGAACTTCCGATCTTCTAACATCCGATTTCCCAGAATTTCAATTCCGATTTCCATCTCTGAGGAACACTCAATGTCAGAATTATCGGACACTCCGCTACCCCATGTGCGGAAGTTCCGATTTCCTTCAGCCGAAACCAAAACCCAGATAAATCGGAAGATCCTATTTCTAACGCCGGTAGTTCCGATATATCGGAACTTCCGCTCCATACACAGCGGTAGTTCCGATTACCCTGACTCAGCCCAGAATCAGTCCAAACCTAAAAAACCAACTCTCAATGTAATCAACACACTTGTCAAATACTCATCACTCAGAGTGGAGGACCTCTCACATGGTCTCTCAATCTCCCCCTTGATGAGTATATTGACAAATACCGAAAAAGCATAAGATGAGTTTGAGATTACAGTCAACCCAGGTCTAAGCAGGAGTAGTTAAGCTCAAGACCAAGTTGACAAAAAGAGAAAGACTTGAGATGAGATGAAAGAGCAATTTTCGCACAAAACTCAAGGCTTCAGAAGGCTTTTTCTCACAAACATTCTCCCCCTTTGGCAATAAAATCATCAGTATGTAGAAAAGGGAGGAAAAGACTATATGATGTTCTTTTTAAGCATTAGGAGCCATGTAGATTATCCAAAATGACTATTAGAGTATTACACCAAGCCATAACACAGAAGAATGCTATCAAGATCATGACAATCGATGTATAGAAGAGCTAAGACAGAAAGTCCATAATCTGATTAATGGTCCAGTTCTTTAGCAGGTCAAATAAGTCAAGATTGAAGTCTAGCTAAAGATATCCAAAGATGATGCAAGCCATGTCAAATAATCTAAGTTGAACCAAGAAGACTCATAATGAGCATTTAGAGTGCTACCAGTTGAAGAGGACTCATTTTATCCAGACTTGGTCTCTTTTAGAGATAAGCATTTTTAGCACATTTTTCTTTTTCTGAAGACATTTTATGGTTTTATCTCAGTAAAGCAAGCTCTGGACTAGGTGCCATCCACAACTGCCTCCTAAGCTTTAACCATTTTTTTTTTATAAACCATGTGCTAGATCCCAAGCCTTATGCGACCACTCCAAGCAATGACTTAAGGAGATGATCTTAGGTCATCCAAGGCTCCCCGAGTTCATGCCTAGTGCAATGGCAAGCCGTCTCATGAGAAAGATTTGGTGAGATCAGTTTTTTCGCACAAAGAGATCATTTTGCTTTTGAAGTTTTTAGACCGGTGATTAGAGATAAGTCATGTTTCTTAACAAACTGACATAGCTTACTCAAAAGTTCAAAAGAGATTCAGGACTCAACTCAGCCTACTTGACATGGCGAAAATCATAAAAGGATAGTTTCAACCAGACTAGTCTCAAGGGCTATCATGACAAGATTTTAATTCAAGTTAAGCATTTTTAATTACCTTAGCATGGCAAAGACTAAACTACACATAAAAAGTCATGATAGATCTAGCAGTTTAGCATAAATCATGGCAAGATGTAAAAATAGTGAAAACAGATCATAAGGGATAATAAACAAGGCTCCATTTGATTATCATGCAATGCTTGATGAAAAGTACAAAAATCCAGATTCCCTTCAGAATGAGATGCATCTTTTAATTCAGGTTGAGTTATGACACCATTAAGAATATGGAATAACCAAGAATAACTCCCCCTGAACCAAAGGAACAAAAACGAGAATCTGATAAGTAAAAGCAAAAGGCAAATCCTTTAGAGCATAGAAAAGATATAGAAAACTATCGCTCAGCATGATTCTTATCTACCCCATATGATTCTAGGACTATTAGTGATCTACACAAACACTAAGGAGCAAACAACGTCCTGTCTACCCAAGGGTGGCCCGACCCCTGCTAGAACCTATAAGAAGTGAGTAAGCTCTACTTAGAGAGGGAAGAGACAGCTAATAAGCAGCATCCTAGAAGCACAAGACAAGAAGTATCAGTCAAAGCAATGTGGCAAGAGAAACACTCTAACCTATCTTTGGAAGGACTTGACCAAATATTAAAAGAAATGAAACGAGAAAGGAGTAAGCGTATAATATAATATAATATAATATAATACAGAGTAGCACAACGCTCCCCTCACAAAGAATCCGTAAGGACAAACCACCAAGCTCTCCCGCAGAAATAAAACCGAGATCCAGAGGCTTAGTGAAGATATCTCGCTAACCGGTGCTCACTCTCACTGGCTGGAGCACAATGTCACCCTTCTCTACATGGTCTCTAAGAAAGTGATATCGATATCAATATGCTTGGTCCGAGAATGTTGCTTTGGGTTCTTGGCAATGCAAATCGCAGACGTGTTATCACGGAAGAGTGGAACGCAATCGATAGATAGCCCGAAATCCTGCAGGTCGAGACCATCAAAGCACTTGACTACGACAACTAGGCTGCGAGAGCGTACTCGGCCTCTGCGGTGGATCTGCGCAACACCGGATTGCTTCCTCGGCGACCGGGAGGCGAGAGAAGTGCCAATGAATTGACAAGTGCGGAAGTGCTCTTCCTATCTATCCTCTGACAAACCAAAGTCTCGCATCGGAGAAGGCTCTAAGAGATAGACAAGAAGAGGAAGAGTACGGATGCCATAGTCAATGGTAGCTCGAAGGTACCGAAGATGCGCTTCACCGCTCGACGGTGAGATACGCGAGGAGAAGCTCAAACCGAGCACAAAGACACACGAAAAGTGTATGTCCGGTCTCGAGGCCGTGAGGTACAAGAGAGAGCCTATCATGCTCCCAAATCCTTTTGGTCAGCGAGTTCGCCGTCTTCATCCGGATCCGAGCATTTGTAGATGCCATTGGGGTTGATCTTGGCTTTCCATCATTCATGTCGAACGCTTGGGAGGTCTCGAGTGTATTTGCCTTGATGAAGAAAGGTACCTCTCGAGTCTGTTTGATTTGGAAGCCAAGGAAGAAACTCAACTCGCCCATCATGCTCATTTCAAACTCCGAGCTCATGACATCGGAAAAGCGGGAAGCGAGAGCATGCGAGGAGCCGCCAAAGATAATGTCATCCACATAGATGCGGACGAGCAGAAGATCGGTGCCTCGGCGGCGGATGAACAAGGTTTTGTCAATTTTACCCATCTCAAAACCATGGCTCGTGAGATAGGACTTAAGCCTTTCATACCAAGCTCGGGAGCTGCTTGAGTCCATACAAAGCTTTGGAAAGCCTGTAGACATGGTTAGGGTATTTGGGGTTCTCGAAACTGTGAGGTCAGTCGACATAGACTTCTTCCTCAATAAGGCCATTGAGGAAGGCACTCTTGACATCCATCTGGTAAAGCTTGAAACCCTTAGAAGCCGCAAAGGCAAGCGAGATTCTAATGGCTTCAAGTCTAGCTCTGAGGGCAAAGGTCTCTTGAAATCTAGACCCTCAACTTGAGAGTACCCCTGAGCTACCAGTCTAGCCTTGTTTCGAATGACTAACCCATCTTCACTTTGCTTGTTCTTGAACACCCATTTGGTCCCAATGATATTGTGACCTTGAGGGGCTCAACAAGGGACCAGACCTTGTTCCTTTCAAAGTTTTCCAATTCCTCGTGCATGGCGTTAGTCCATGACTCATCAGAAAGAGCATGACAAACGTCTTTGGGCTCAAACGAGGCAACAAAGGCAGAATGGAGACAGAATAGAGACATGCCGCTTTTGAGCAGTGACTCGCTCAAAGAGATCTCAATTATCCGCTGAAGGATGGTCCTTTGAATGTGTCTTGGAGGTCGAGGTGAGATGAAGAAGTGGCCTCTACCTCATTAGCGCACGAGATAGGGACAGAGCCACTAGCTTGGAAGAAGCGAAGGTAAGGGTGATCTCCTCGAGGTGCGGTGGAAGAGGGCACCTCAAGAGGAAGAGAAGGAACTGGATCGTAAACAACCCTCATCTCCATCCTCCTCATCGTCCACAAAGATGGACTCGGATCGCTCTAAGGAACTCGAGATATCGAGGCCTAGTCCACGGGTGGCCTCATCGAAGGTCACCTCTGAGTTTCTAACAATTTACTAGATTCGCAGCCTGGACTCTATAGGCACGAGAAGAAGTCGAGTAACCGAGAAAGATCCCATCACAAGATCGTGACTCGAACTTATCTAGGTTCCCGGACTTGAGAATAAAACACTTGCAACCAAACACACGAAAATGCGAGATTGGGTTTTCGCCCATATCTCAACTCATAAGAAGTGCGATGCAAGAGTGCAGAAGAAAAACTCATTAGAAACATGACAAGCGGTAGCAATTGCCTCACCCCAAAACTTCCTAGGTGTAGAGTACTCATCAAGCATCGTCCGCCATCTCGACTAAGGTACGGTTCTTCCTCTCCACAACGCCATTTTGTTGGGGGCGTATGGAGCGAGCGGTGCTCTACACTGTCTCACCACAAAAACTCTCAAAGTAGGAATTCTTGAACTCGGTGCCATTATCGGTAATGGTGCTCGTAATGCACAGGAGCTCAACGAAAGCCTACTAAAAGACCACGAAAAGAGTAAGCGTCTCATCCTTGAGGCTAAGAAAAACACCCAAGAATACCTCGAGAAGTCATCGACCACGACAAGTACGTACCACTTCCCTCCCTCGATTGCACTCTATTTGGTCCTCTTGTGTCCATATGGAGCGATTGACACGTGCATCTGTCATAGTCCTTTAATCGGAGGATGTGAAGCGGCAACCATTTTGCCGTGCGGCAAGGAGCACAAACAAGATCCTTGACCATTTTGAGTTTCGCAAACCACGAATGAGATCGTGGCCGCTAACTCGGTCGATGATCAAATCCTATATGACCAAGTCTCCTATGCCGAGAAAGTCAAATCACGGATTGAAGCAATTAAACATCGAAGAGGATCACGGAAGATCCGGAAAAATCAGCACGAAAGATCCTCCCATATCGAGAAATCCATAAACTAGACTACAGAAGAATCAAGAATTTTGCAATTGTTTTTCTTAAAGCTCACCTCGAAACCGTCATCGGTGGTGAGACCGAAAGCGATTATCTTGCGACTTACTTACTAAGGCAACATCTTTTAAAATAAAAGAATCATTAATGCTCACAGTACCTTTAGCGATGACGCCCAAATGAAGCATCTCAGAAGGTGATCGTCTCATCACTGGAGCGCGGGCTAGGAAGAAAACCAACGAGACTCACCGGTCATATGGCGTGAACAACCGAGTCTACAATCCAAACCTTTCCTTCCCGGCCGCGACGACTCGAGTCAAGCAGAGTAAAGTCTCGATCTTGGGGTGAATCGCAGAGATTTTGGCACCCAATCTTGAGTAACACGGCGAGCATGATGAAGTAGTCAAGCAAGACCGACCTCTATCTACCCTCGCTCTCTGTCACTCAACAAGTCAAAAGATCTCGACTGTTGTTGGATCCGATTGCTATGGAAGAGCGAGTCGAAGTGCGATAACATCTCGATCTCGCCACGAGTAGCTATCTCGAAAGGAAAACGAGATCTACCCTCGGGGACGCGAAGTTACGACCAAAGGAAGCATGAGGACGAAACTCGTAAAACTCGGAAAAACCAAGTCCTCGATCTTGCCCAAAATTATCGGATGGAACAAACCTAGACCTCGTGTTGGTCTTAGGTGCACTCAAGATCCGGGGTGACCACAGAATGTGCCTAAGAAACTCAACACGGTCTCTACGCGATCTTGGCGCGCCAAGCAATGATCAACTAAATGTCCATCTTTACGACAGAAGGTGCAATGATACCGCCTACGAGGGCCAAGCTGCAGTGGAATCACCTTGTTGTCGAAATCCTTTGAACAAAACCGCCGACTTAAAATTGACTTTCTGATCCTGGGCTTAGTTTTGATCACACACAGTGCTATGGTTTTGAGCACGACGGTGGATGCTTCCTCATATCCTCTGGATATCATATCCTAGACCACGATTAAATCTGCAAATTTTAGATTTGTCTAGAATGAGATTGAGCTTCTTCTTGCCTCCTACAAACCTCTCTAGAGTGTTCATAAGATACTGACACTCCCGAAAGAGAGAGGTGCAAGAAGAGCAGGGGGAAGAAGAGACAGCAGAAGGTAAGGGAGAAGAAGAACCAACAAGAGAGGCAAGATTGGCTTGTGCACGCCTGACCGACTTTGGGGGGGCAGTCCTATCGCTAGCGTGATTGGTTCACGTTACTAGGCGTCTCTACCAAACCCTTAGACTTCTTCCCGGCACACACAATACAAGCAGATGATTGTGTCTCTAGAAGGTCCTTAGTTAACTTCACATTTTTCATCCAATGCAACCAAATCACATTTTAGTTTATTACAATGATTGCAAGGTGAGCTAACAAGGTCCTTAGAAGCATCTTGAGCCAATTTATTCTTGTGATCAATCATTTCTTGAAACCGCTTAGATCTGATTCTAATTCAAGAAGATTAACTTAGGACGGTTTAAACAAGAGACAATAGGCTCTAGTAGCGCACTTGAAATTCAACAATTTTATGATCCGCCTGCTTTAGGTTCATCTTTAGTTTATTACAATTTTCACAAGTTTCAGCAGATCAAGCAACATGGTATAAAGACCTCTAAAAGAATTGTCCTTAACCTCACATGAGGTGCAAGCGATAGCCTCATCGGTAGTGGATGAAGGAGGTGCTACCCTACTCATCTCTAATTCAAAGAAGAAGGCTAATGTTCTCTACCTTAATCATGTCAAGTTCGGAGGACACACTATCATGCAAGGTCCTTAATTTTTCCATGTCATCAAGCAAAGCACGACAAGTGTCACAATCATCACGGGAGGGAGCGGATGTAAGTGAAGTAAGCTCCGTGATAATCTAGCTACTTCCTTCTCCAACACGGAACACTTAGCCCTAGACTTAGCATGAAATCTACCTAGCTTAAGAAAAGCATCATTAAGTTGGTCATAAGTGGGACTAACCTCATCGGAGTCGGAGCTGCTCTGTTGTCGCTCGATTCGCCCGAGGGCCATGAAGCACATGCGGAGAAGTTGCCGTCGTCCTTGGGATCATGATCGTCCTTCCCATCATCGTCGCTCCACCCCTCCACCTCGTTGGTGTCCGGTTCGTCGAGGCGGTGAGGACGCGATGGAGCGACTTCTTTGCCTTCCCAAAGTTGCGGAACTTCTTCTTGCCTTGATCAGGTGCTGAGGGCTTCGTGTTGCGGTTCTTGTCGATGTAGTCGTTCTTGCTTGGTCCGCCATAGTCACCTTTGCCCTTCCCAAGCTTGGGACAGTTTGCTCGGATGTGGTTGGGGCCACCACACTCGAAACAAATCACAGGACCTCCTCTTTTACCATCCCTCCTCCTCTTGTAAGCATGAGAAAACTTCCGAGCTAGGAGGGCTAGTTGTTCATCCTCAAGCTGCTCTAACTGATCATCGGTTATGTCACGAGAGCAGCTAGGGAGAACCCACGTATCGACTCAGAAGAAGATCCAGAAGTGGGATCAGTGACTAAAGCCATCGACTGTGACTTCGACCTTCGAGAGACAATGTCAATCTCGTGAGTCTTGAGACGCGAGTAAAGCGCATCAAGAGTCAGGGTCGAGAGGTCCGTGCTATCCTTGATGGTAGTCACTTTCATCTCCCAAACACGAAGATCGAGTGCCAGAAAGCATCTGTCGAGCGTTATCCGAAGTCGGGTATGTAAGACCGACCGCTCGGAGGTTGCTCAAAATCTTATGAAAACGCGAAAAGCACTCGTCAAGAGATTCACCAGCAAGCATCTCAAATTTACTATATTCTCGCTTGGCTGGTCTTGTCGAACCGTCTTAATCTGAGTGGTGCCCTCATGGTATGCATCGAGGTCACCCGGATGTCATAAGCGTAAATCAAATGAGAAATACGATCAAACTCATACGCTCAAACCTTGAATGATAATGTTCCTTGCCTTAGCATTTGCCTCAACATCGACCATATTTCCCACATTGATGTTCTCATCGGCAGAAGCAACAAACGACTTTCACCTTTCTCGGATGGCATACCCCGAGCACGGATATACGTTTCCATTCGGCTCTTCGGAAGGGTAATCCGGACCATCAAAGACCGGAGGCTTGGTGGAATACTTGTCCGTTGCCATGGCTCAAGACCGGTTAAGATCTATAAAGAAGAGCTAACCGGCTCGATACCAATTGAAGGACGAAATGGCTTGAGAGGGGGTGAATGGTGCCTAAAAAATTAATACTCCCCTTTACTGTATTTAAAACCAGCCTACAAAGATCTCTGAAGATCTAAAGAAAGTAAATGAAGCAAGATCAAATAACAAAACCAAGTTTCAGGCTGTTCTTCTGGAAATCGGAAGTTCCGGGAAGTACACTGCGGTAGTTCCGCTTGCGGTAGTTCCTTGATGTATAGCGTGAAGTTCCGCTATGTACTTCACGCCTAAAATCGGAAGTTCCGATTATCTGAGGCTAAAACGAGCGTTCGGGTTTTTGCTCAAAAATCCAAACTACTTAATTTTGAATGCTCTTCTCAGGTCAAGTTTTACAGGACATCATCCTAAACACCATCTTGACCTTATGGAGAAGAATCGCAACCAAAGATTCAATAATCGAACCAAAACCGGATTTCTTGAAGAAGGGGCAAGAAAGACCAAAACCCAAAATAGATACGATTCTCAGATTCTTAGTTCATGAGACTTTGGGAATCCATTAGCAATAGCAAAACGACTCTAGATATTAAGTTTCATGCTATTTCATCTGACGAATCAAAAGATACATCAAAACCTTAACTATTCAACATGAGCGAGAAAGGGAATAGAAAGGCATAGGCAAGTAATCAAAACCTCGAGATTCATTAATAGAAATCAAAAGATTACAAGGAACCACAGAGGAATGATTACAAGATTTTCGATTCATTCTCTCTCAACAAACTCTCAAAGCAAAACCAACCTTTTTGCTAAGGCTAACCCTAATTTTCTTTCTCCCAAAAAGTCTAACCCTAACTCCAGAGTTCTCCCCTATTTATAGCCTTGGCTAATGGGCCTCCAACCCATTAAGCCCGCTACACCCGAACGGAACCGCCTCCACTTTTGCCGCTTTGCGAAATGACCCTTTCGCCTTTGCGCACTTTCCGAAGCCTCCGTACACCTTGTTGTGCACGACTACGCAACCGCTTCAAGATTCGCGCCGTCTTGACACATCCCGACCGTTCGACCTCAACGCCTCTGCGCCTAGTCCGTCCACGTGTCTCGCCACGACTCCATCTTGATGCCCTGCAGTCAACACAGACAAAAACACATCACATAGCATTGCACAATAACATAGCATCAACATTTGTATAAGACTCAAACTCATACAAGATCAAAATCCACAAAATAATCTTCTCTGCACAGTTCTGGACACAATCGGAAGTTCCAAGATTTACCACGTGAAGTTCCGATTTAACATCCGCGCAGCGAGGAATATCGGAAGTTCGCGCTTAACACAGCGGAACTTCCGATCTTCGGAACATCCGATTTCCCAGAATTTCAATTCCGATTTCCATCTCTGAGGAACACTCAATGTCAGAATTATCGGACACTCCGCTACCCCATGTGCGGAAGTTCCGATTTCCTTCAGCCGAAACCAAAACCGGATAAATCGGAAGATCCTATTTCTAACGCCAGAGTTCTGATATATCGAACTTCCGCTCCATACACAATGATAGTTCCGATTACCCCGACTCGGCCGTAATCGGTCAAACCTAAAAACCAACTCTCAATGTAATCAACACACTTGTCAAATACTCATCACTCAGAGTGGAGGACCTCTCACATGGTCTCTCAGTTTAGGATTCAATTCTTTTCAAGACAATTCGAACCCAAAAGTCATTCAAGTCTTGGAAAAGGTTTAATTGAATTCAAACCCAACGCAAAAACATCTTTTAAATCTGCAGTTTTGCCCAACCTTGTATTAATTCAAATGGTGCTTCTTCTAGTGGTACCAAGTACCATTGCACTTATTGCAAAAAGGTGGACATTTGATTGAATCTTTGTTGGCGTAGGTTGAAAAATGATAGGAAAATTTTGATAGAATTTCATTCATGCAACCTAGAGCTTCTATGAGACATGGTAACACCGAAAAGAATAAACACGGATTAGGATTTTTATCTCATGCAAATCATTATGTTTCTAGACATCCTAATTCTAATGGGTATCAGATGGTGTCGGCCATTTGGTGCTCACCGGTCGACCGTTTTGGTCACCGGTCGACCTTGCCAAAGCAAAGTCGCAGTCGAGCCCATGGACGATTCAAGTCTCATTTTAATTTGAACATTGCTCATAACCAAATGTTAAATGAAATCAAGGATAGTACTTGGTTTGTATACTCCTTGCGGGCGTGTGTCTCGATCTTGTATTCCTAAATCTTGTTTATCTAATCCCGAGATTGAGACACATCGTTCTTTTGCTCTTTGATTTTAGGATTACTGCGGAAAGGGAAGAACACGTGGTTCGTTGACTCGGATGTTCACGCCACATGACCGGGAACTCAAAATGGTTCACCTCTTTCACGCAAGCAACAGGTGATGACTTCATCACCTTTGGAGATGATACACAAGGGCGAATTGAAGGAACAGGATCAATTAGGGTAAACAACAAATTCATTCTAAAGGATGTCGCTCTTGTGGACAAGCTTAGGTATAATCTCCTTTACATTTCTCGACTTCTTGATGATGGGTATGAGGCTGCTTTTAAGAAAAATGCTTGTCGTGTGCTTGATTCTACTAGTGAGCTTGTGTTTGGAATCTCTAGAGTTGGTAGAATTTTTGGAGCTGACTTTTCAGAATCTCTTGCTGGATCTCTTAAATGTTTGCTTACATCTTCTTCTGATTTTTGGCTTTGGCATCGACGTTTGGGGCACATTGGTTTTGATCATTTGACGCGAGTTAGCAACCTTGATCTCATGAGAGGTTTGCCTAAGCTCAAAGTCATCAAAGATCTTTGTATGTGCGCCTTTGTAGGCATGGCAAACAAGTTCTTGCCTCACACCCTTCTCAGTGACTATGGTTATGACTGACGGACCAGGACAGTTGCTTCATATGAATACTGTTGGTCCTGCTAGAGTCCGGTCAGTTGGTGGAAAATGGTATATTCTAGTCATAGTCGATGATCTTTCAAGATATACTTGGGTGTTCTTTCTTACTTCAAAGGATGAAGCTTTTGGTTATTTTCATGATCTTGTTCTTCGTTTGGCTTCTGAGCTTCTCGGTGCTTTGAGAGCGATTCGCAGTGATAATGGCACGGAGTTCAAAATGCTTCTTTGCTTCTTTTTGTCTTTGGCGTGGTATTGAGCATCAGTTCTCCTCTCCACACGTCCCTCAACAAAATGGCGTGGTGGAAAGGAAGAATAGGACCTTGGTCGAAATGGCTAGGACGATGCTAGATGAGTATAGCACACCTAGGAGATTTTGGGCCGAAGCTATTGCTACTGCTTGCCATATTGCCAATCGTGTCTTTTTGAGACCTTCTTTAGGCAAGACTCCTTATGAGCTTCGTTTTGGTAGAAAACCCTCTGTTTCACATTTTCGAGTTTTTGGATCAAAATGTTTTATCCTTAAGACAGGCAACTTAGATAAATTTGAGTCAAGAACTTTTGATGGGATATTTCTGGGTTATCCTGCTCATTCGAGGGTTTTGAGTTTTTAATATCTTGAGACTAACATTATTCAAGAGACTTGTAATGTCACTTTTGATGAGACTAGCCCAGGCTAGATCAATTGCTCTGAGATGATTCTGGTGTGAGAGAGCATTTTGTGGAGGAAGATGAGGACGAAGCAAATGTCATTCCCTCATCTGCTGCCGAGGCGCCCATATTGATACAAGAACACGCTACGTCTACTTCACCTTCGTTGAGGCCCTCTTTGCATCATCATCATCGCAGCATACTGCGGAGGTAGAAGAAAGCGACATCTCACCCGGCGCCCACCGCATTCGAGACGGCATCCCGGAGCGGATAATAGGTAATCTACATGAGCGAGTCACTCGCTCGGTATAATGATCCAAATCTCTACTCTCATTCGGCTTTTGTTGCTTCTTTTGAACCCGCGATATATCACATGCTTTATCGATTCTATTTGGGTAAATGCCATGCATGAGGAGTTAGAGAATTTTGAAAGGAACAAAGTTTGGAACCTAGTAGAATCTCCTAGTGGTCATAATGTTATAGGAACCCGTTGGGTGTTTAAGAATAAACAAGGTGAGGATGGTTCTGTGGTTAGAAATAAGGCCAGATTGGTAGCTCGAGGTTTGACCAAGTTGAGGGGTTAGATTTTGATGAGACATTTGCTCTGTTGCTAGACTAGAAGCCATTCGCGATTACGCTTGCATTTCTTTGCATCAAAAGGTTTTAAATTATATCAGATGGATGTTAAAAGTGCCTTTTTAAATGGTTTCATAGATGAGGAAGTGTATGTTAAGCAACCCCCTGGTTTTGAGGATCCTAAATATCCAAATCGTGTTTTCAAGCTATCTAAAGCATTGTATGGTCTTAAACAAGCCCCTAGAGCACAGTATGATAGACTTAAGACCTTCTTGCTTAAAAATAATTTTAAGATGGGTAAAGTGGATAAAACCCTATTCATTCTTAGGCGTGACAATGACTTCTGCTTGCTCAAATTTATGTGGATGATATTATCTTTGGTGGTTCCTCTAATGCTCTTGTTTCAGACTTTTACGACACTATGTCTAGGAATTTGAGATGAGTATGATGGGAGAGCTTAATTACTTTTGGGACTTCAAATCAAGCAATGCAAGGAAGGAACTTTCATCCATCGACGAAGTACACTAAAGATCTTCTCAAACGCTTCAACATGGGTGATTGCAAGCCAATTTCCACTCCCATGGCAACTTCAACTGCTTTGGATCGGATGAGGAAGGAGAAGTCGTGGATCAAGCGAGTACCGCATGACATGATCGGCTCCCTTCGTATTTGTGACCTCGAGACCGGACATTCACTTCACGGTATGCCTTTGTGCAAGATTTGAGCGTCTCGAGAACTTCCCATCGCCAAGCCGTTAGCGCATATTCGGTATTTACACTCTACCCTTTATATGGCATTTGGTATTCCTGCTCTTGACTTTGTCCATTAGAGGTTTTTGATTCGATTTTGCGGTGTCGGTTAGATAGGAAGAGTACCTCGAGCACTGTCACTTTCTAGGCACGTCTCTTGTATCTTGGTCTTCTAGAAGCGGTCTTACATTGCACAATCCTTCCGAGGCGGAGTATGTTCTTCTTTGCTAGTTCTTTGTAGCCAAATTTTGTGGATAGCGTCCACTTTGAAAGATTATGGGTTAAACTTTGCTAGTGTTCCTCTTTTACGTGATAACACTACGCTATTAATATTGCTAAAACCCGGTGCAACATTCTAGGACTAAGCACATAGACATTCGCTTTCACTTCCTTAAAGATCATGTTGAAAAAGGTGATATTGTGATGCACTTTGTAGAGTCCAAGCTCAATTGGCGATATTCTTACCAAGCCTTTAGATCAAACCGATTTTCCTCCTTAAGAAGTGAGTTAGGGGTAATTTATCCTTATGGGTTTGTTTGAGGGGAGTTTGATCTTTTCTTATCTTTCCTTGTTCTTTTGATCTTTTATTGTTCTTTTCCGAACTTAGTGATCTTTTGAACTTTTAGATTTTAGGCTTTTAATTGCATCTCATTGTGTCATATTGCATTCATATGAAAAATACAACAAGTGGTATGAAAAATTCAAAAAAAATGCATTGTAATATAAGATTTTCGCTTATCTTTTAAAATTGATGAAGCTTTGCCTATTACCCTTTAGAGCTTTTGTATTTCAATTCTTGCTCAATGTCATGTCTAGTTCTTTGACTTGCTAGAATTATCATGCTTTTACATGTGTAGCTAAGTCTTTGCTATATGAGCTAGAACCTTTTAAACAACTCAAACTAAGAAATTGCAATTTGTGGATGTTTTAGCGAGTTGCGTAATTAGTGCTCCTCTTGTGACATTGGCCTGTCGTAATTGCTTTGTTAGCTCTTTGATCTAAAATTGACCATTACTTGAGCTTTTGTGTTCTTGAGATTCTAAAACTGCTCTTGTGAAAAATGAAAATCAAGATTGTCTTATGCTTAAATTGTGCCAAACTATTCTTACGAGGCGCTTGTCAAATGACATGAACTTGGAGATAGTTTGATGAACGAGACGATCTCATGGGGATTGCTTGTCGAAATGACATGAACCTCAAGATTTGTCGCCGGTAGAAGCTTAGAAAGAGTTTGTGGATGGCTCCTAGTCCGGGATCTTCTTTACTAAGATATACCTTTAATCAACTTTTGGTGAAGCTTAGGATGAGTTTGTGGATGGCTCCTTGTCCGAGGATCTTGTCACTAAGTTAGATCATTAGTCAACTTCAATATTCAATGCAAATGAGAAAAATGTTGACAAATGGGCGTTTACAAAATATTGAGCAAAATGATTCAATACGGGACTTGATTGACTCTTACTGTGGTCTTTGTTAGATTTTTGATCTCACTTTGACAGTTTGACATGGCCAATTTCACTTTAGGATCCTGTTGATGAACTTCTTTGAATTTGAGCGTTGCTTAAATTGATCAAATCTCTTGCTTTACTTTTGAGCCTTTGTGCTTAGCTTTGATATATATGTCTTACCATGATCTTGCTATTTATCGGGCTTGATATCTTTGTTTGTGCATTATTAGAGATACTAGCTTGTTCTTTTGGGTAATCTCCAAAGCTTCTTGTAATCAAAAAATTGAAAAATACAAAAATTGAAGCCATTCCATTGCACTTCATGCATATTCCTCTTTATGCTTCTTTTGTTTCTGCTTCTTTCTTTATTCTCTATTTGTTATCCCTGGATGAGAGTGATTCCTTGATGAATCCATTGTCAAAGGGGGAGAAGATGTGTTAAATGAAGATATTTCTTTGGGAGAAGATGTGTAATATTTCTTTGCTACTCTTATTTGGAGAAGATGTGTTAATGAGAAGATTGGGGACAAGTTTATACAAAGGAGAAACGAAAATTTGAAATTTGATGATCATAGTGAGGGGAGTTTTGAGTTGCATTCTTATTGGCTTATTGAATATTCTGAACTTGAATTGCATTCTTTTATACTCACAATGATCATAGGTCAATTGAACAATTGTTTATTCATATGGACCTCATGTGAGAATTTTGACCCTTTTATGGAAATCAAAGTTTTTATGCTTACTTTTGCCTTGTCTCACATGCCTATACTATTTCTGATGCCAGCTTGGTCATTTTCATTGCTTTTTCTTGCTTATGGACCAAGTTGTGCCTTTGTGCGAAAACTACGAGTAAACTCGTTTTCAAACCTCTTACTTACATTTTCTGGATAATTGCCAATGTGTTCATCAAGGGAGATTGTGGATTTCATGGGGATATGCTCGGATCTTAGGATGATGTGACAATTGGCAATGGCGTTTACGGTTTGTCGTTTCACGCGTTTTCGACAAAGTTCTGAGCTTCTTGCTCGAGGCGGTCCGACCGGTCCTTGACGGCGGTCCGACCGGTCCCATATCGGTCGGACCGAGCCATCTGGGGCGATCGGACCGGCGATGACCAAAAGTGTTCAAATCAGTGGGCCAAAAATAGGTGTTGTAGACAAGTAAGGGGATCCCAATGCACTTGGTCTCATGATTTTGGAGCCTCGGTGAAAAGTTCTATTGGTTTAAAGTTTCGAAGGTTTGGATTTTGGGAGCTTGAATTTGGCTAAGTCCTAAAGGCGGTCCGGCCGCTCACGAGGAGCGGTCCGGCCGCCATGAAGCGGTCGACCGCTCACTGGGCGGTCGGGCCAGTAACTACTTGAACGTCACCAACCGTGGCGATGTTGTTTTGTTAGGTCAAAGTCATTGGTTTCATGGCATATGATTTGCATGATGCATGTTTTGACTAACATGGGTCAAGTTGTGAAGAACTTGTTCCCGAATTTGTGTTTTCTTGTGCGTGGTTGTGCGGTAGCTTGGTGGTCAACGACGGTCAGCGGCGAGGAGAATCGGGACTAGACTTGAAGAGTTGAGGTCGAGCGATCGGCGATGCGGGTGAGTCAACGACTCAAGCGTGACACAAGATGGACAAGGGTGACCTATTGGCGAATCCATGGCGCATGGTGAAGCGGTTTAGGTCAAAGGTTAAAGACGGCGCTTGCGAAGCGTGCGTGTGTGACCCGTTTGTTAGTGGGCCTTAACGGAGCCCAATTAAGTCAAACCCTAAGAGTTTTAGGCCTCCACTATAAATAGGAGGAGATGGTGGCTGCACTCTCTCTCTCTCGCCTTTTTATGTTTCAAAACCCTAATTGTCTTTAGGGGAGTTGAGGTGGAGGCTAGGGCTCTTGATGGTTTGTGGTGAATTTCGTGATCCTTGATTGTCCACTGATCCATGATGGTGTGGATGTAATCCAAAGCAACAATCACGAAATCAATCTATGCAAGGTTTGCTTGAGATAAGTCTCTTTTCGTTCTTGCTTTCAATTTGGTGATTTTAGGGTTTCTTTGATCCGCGAGTTTGTGATTGATTCTTTCCGTGAATTAGCTTGTTGTGATATGTGTGAATCTATCTAGCATCATCTTGATCATCAATCTCTCACGAACAAGCTTTAGGATCAAGTTTTCGTTCTTGCGGTTTTAGACCTTGTTAATCAATTGACAATTGCTCAAGATCGTTCAAGAATTATCATAATATTCGATTGGAATAGGTCCTCAATAGCATATAGAAGGTGTGTGCAAAGTTTCATAAAGATTGGAGTTGAGAATCAAAAGTTTCACCTAATTGCAACCGTCATCGGGTGATTTTCTTGCTGCGGATCGGTTACGAGTCGGCGGTCCGACCGCCCGTCATCACCGGTCGACCGATTTTGAGCGATCGACCGCCAGCGACAACGCCGGTCGGACCGCCCGACAATCGGTCCGACCGGTTGAGTATAACAGTCGAGACCGCCCGTCTTTGTGAGTCTTGGTAATCTTAGTTGATTTTGTTATATTGCTTAGGGTTTAATTGAATTCAATATTAGTCTTCATTTGTCTTGGTATATTGATCTTCATAGCTTTCTAATAGCTCTGGAGTTAAATTGTATTGAGTTCATAATTTGTGAAAAAGTGGCGTGCTCCTATTCACCCCCTCTAGTCGCCTTTACGGTCCAACAGTTGAGGTAGTCGATCACTGACATTCCTCCTCGCTTGAGCACGAATTCATCCTTCTTTAGATCCATGATTCCTTCTGGTACATGATACTGGCGAAAAGCAGTTGTGAACTCTTCCCAAGTAATATCTTGCGGCGTTCCATACGCATTTGCACAAAGTTTTCCACCATTGGCGACAATGCCTTCCATCTGGAGTGAGGCGTAGAGAACTTTTTCATGATCGCTGCATTGAGTGATCAGCAATTTTCTCTCAATAACACGAAGCCAATCATCAGCTTCTACTGGTGAGACATGTCCAGAAAAGGTTGGTGGACGGGTCCTCATAAACTCCGCCAACTTGGATGATCCATTGTGACCATGAGCAACTGGGGCTCCATTGTGATCTTGATTGTTGTTGTTACGATTATTCATAGCTCGCATCGATTCATCATGGTGTACATCATTTGGGTTTGGTGTCATGAATGCTCCAAAATTTCGCAGATCAACCGACGATGCTTGTGGTGGACCGCTTCTCAGGGATTTGCTCCGTCCTTCCGACATCGAGTATCGTAACCACTTGCGCGACTTGACGAGTGCGAACCATCGGTGAATCTCAAGGGTTAGATAAGGTAGCAAGCACGAGATAAGTTGTAGAACTAAGCGGGGTAGGTAAAACCCAACAACATATTTTAAGAAAGCTCAACTGAAACTCTTATATTGATTAAGATAATAGTATGGCTTGCAACAAATGCCTAAGGGCCTTTGCAGCTCATACTTGCACACAAAAATAAGGGCGAACTTAAGCACACAAAACTACCGCCTAAAGGGCGACTCAAGACATAAAGCGGCTAAGCTGAAACAACGCGAGCAGACTACTCAATCAAATAGCCTCCATGACCTTGGCGGTGCTCCCTTTCTTGTAGACACGAAAGTGGTGGCATCCTCGCAACCGATCACGATGTCCGGGGATGGTGCAATAGGAGCAGTGTCTCGAGTGCGATCTGGTGGAGTTCTGCGCCTCTGCGGCTCTTCTTGTTCGGTAGGTCCATCGGCTTCTTACAGGTCTTCCTCTTGATGTCTTCTTCGTGTCGTCCATAAAGAGTTTCTTCTAATATGGCGATCCTTTCTTGACTCTCGAAGAGTCTCATAGGTACACTCCGGCTCTGAGCGGCTAACTCCAACGATTCCTCTGACGTGGTAGGCGAGATGCACGACGGTGGCGTTGTCTTCTCCTCCGTGAGCGGAAAAAGCGTGCGGCAAGATCCACGTCGGAAGTGCGGGGATGATAACGAAAAGCGTGTCACGAAGCTCGAGAGTAGATGTTGCAGATCCTCAAGATGGCAAGGCGTGAAGACTCTGGATTGCTTCAATCCAAATACTCCTTCGAGTGAGATGTTCAATGGTTTACTCGCCTTGGTGTTACGCTGGCGTAGATGGTCAAATGGCGATTACTCCACGATCTCGGCCGTTCACAATCCAAGCACCGCCACGGTACAATGGACGATCGAACCTCCAAGTACTTGTAGCAACTTCCAAAGCTCGTGGCAAGTCCTCCCTTGCGCTCTCCATAACTCGAAGACGAGGCATCTGTCAAGATGGACAAGGATATGAAAACAACTTTAAAGCAGTGGGAGAGAAAGAATTTCAGTGAGAGTTGAGTCAAGAGAGACATGAGATGAGTTAAAGAGTTCAATTAATCTTGCAAGTTAATTTTGCTTTAGAAAATAGTTTGGACTCACTAAGAGCGGCCAATCTAACTAGGGTCAACACCTACAGTCAGTATGGCTCGATACCACCTCTGTCGGGACCCAAATATGCAAATCTGGACCCTCTGTGTATTCTTGCACTAGTCCAGGATCACGCTAGTGCACACAGTGTCAACATTGATGAAATATCACATCCATACAACGAATATAAGAATAAACGAGTACATTTAAATAACAAATAACTGTTGGGACCTTATGGTCGAGTGTTACATTTATTAAGCCATGCAAGGCTGACAATAAAGAAATAAACTGCAACAGCGGAAACGAAATAAACTCCGGTGGCTCCCATCAATTTACCACAGGCAACCGAGTGGGATCAAGACCCTAACGTTCAACCTTCGTAGAACTCTTCTTCAAAAGCAAAGTGACGACTCCTCCATACATTGATTTGTTTAGCAAGAGTGAGTACACACCGTACTCTCATAAGTCATACCACGAATGCATTTATATATGATGGCTTATTCCAAAGAAATGGCTTCGTGGTTACTTTGCAGAAATGCAACATTTGCAATTGAATACAATTAATAGATTGAAAGCGTAATTCAAAACAAATAGTCAATAATAAGTTAACAATTGATTTCACAAAGGACACATAGTCTAATCAAGTTCTTTCACACATTGAACAAGTTATCTCACACTGGTGACCCTTCCCAATTGTTTTATGAAAATCTACCCTCATGTGAAATTCCAGAGCATGTCCATAACCGAGGGCGCGGCTATTCGAATAGATTGGTTTAAACACTCTGCAGAGGTTGTACACTTTACCCACACGATGAAACCAACCGGATCGAGTTGATCACAACAAAACCTTTCGGAGACTTCATCTCAAACAATGACACTCTGGTGTGCTTTCTGCAGTCAATTTGTACACATGACCCTTGGAGCGACACACACCATTGGACGAGGATGCGTGAACCGTCCGCGATGTGACATATCACACCTCCGACCCATCACATAGCTTAAATACAACCTGAGTTGTCAATGTCAAGACTCCATAACTTACTAAGTCGGGCCCGACCCATACTACGCATGTGGTCGCATGCAGAAGGCCCAGTTCAATGGCGCACAAAGTTAAGTCCTTAATTGACCAAGGCAAGACTTCCGCTTTAACCCAAATCACAAAGTTTAATAAGCACACAGCTCCACCATTCACACAGAATCCACCACTTGCCTCGGTCTAAATCTTTTCCCACCCGTTGATTAAGTGCAACACATGCCATCAACGAGTAATAGCACTGCAGCACAGATTCATCACAGTTCCATAATCACTTAGTCAAGTTTATAATTGCAACTCTCACATGGAATGATGACTCGTGGCATGGCTAAGCAGTCTAATCGTATCTAACCAACCCACGTTGGTGCTACGATAATACCAACTAATTATTAACCAACCTAGGGTGACAAAAGATCATGGTATACAATAGACAAGGTGGCATAACAATTTGGATTAATAACTACACCCAAAAGCATTTAAATAAATACTTGAAATAGAATGCAATACATTGAAACAAAGTATTTTGAAAACTGGGTTCAAAATGATCAAAGGTATAACTTGCCTTGGAATAGATCTAGATATTGGTCTTGGTCTTGAGGTGCTCCTTCTTCTGCAAAATTCCCCGAAGTATCGACGTCTACTCGCAAACGAGACAAAAGGAATAAAACAAATAAATAACAGAGGCAAAACAAACTCCAAAAATCAAATAAAATTCACCATTAAATAGATCTGAATTTTATATAAATTTACAAATTTGAATGGGCTCAATTGGACTTCGGATGCAAAAGATATGGGCTTTGGAAGATTGGAAAATCAATTAAACCCTAATTTGGATTTTCTCGAATTTCCCGAATTATTTTTATAAAGGAAAATCGGATTATTGCGCAATGCTTGCGTCACCGAGAATTTCGGAAAAGAATTATAATTAAAAGAATTACGACATGTGGGACCCATCGGTCTCGGAGTTCGAGTGGGCCAGAGTGCACCGGCCGAGGAGATCTGGCTTGATGGGCCGGGCCACGACGCGCGTGTCTTGGCTGATCTGGCACGCGCCGCTACACCAAGACCGGCCGACGCGGTGGTTGGCCGAGCGGGCGATAACGGCGGCGGTGGCGCGCCGGACCCGATGGTCACCGTGACAGCGGCTCTTCGCCGGCGGTGAGTGGTACCAACGTGTAGAGGAGGTTAATGCGCACATGGGCACGGTTTGAGCACACAGGGTTGACGGAGATGGCCGTGGCGGAAGAAGCGGCGGAGAGGCTCGGGTTTTGTCGGACGGCGCCCTCGCGATGCTCGGCGACGAGAAGGTGCGCACAAGGTAGCTCGTGACTTGCGATCACAATGGTGCTTTGTCGGTGGAGCAAGGGCGACGACGACGGCAGCGTAATCCACCGGAGAAGAAGTTCGCCGAAAACCCTAAAACTTGGAATGCGGCGGCGCTAGGGCGATCGGGGCGATGGGAGTGGCGGATTAGGGTTGCGGAGGTCCAGGCGGTGCTAGGGGAGTATTTATAGGCTCGGAGACGCCGAGATTTGAAACCCCAAATCGGTCCAAGCGGTAGGTTTTTGAATTCAAAGATTTTCGGAGATTGAAACCGATTCGAGGTTTGATTTGGTGTGGAACGGATAAGGAATAACCGGAGACATGATTTGGTGGGGTCGGCACGAAGAATCAGCAACGAATACGCATTTGTCGGACGCGGCTTCGAGCTCCAGCAATGGCGGGCGAAGGCGCGGGCGCGAGGAAGAAGAAAGCGGAATATGGAGACGCGGCGACTGATCGCGGTCCCACTGGCGGGGCAAGAGGCGCGGCGAGCGAAGCGCGCGATGGCGATCAACGGCGCAGAGCGAGCGCGCGAAGCGGAACGAGCGAGATCAGCGCGGCCACGCGCGGCGACAATCCAGCGGGCAAAGCGGCGCGCAGGCGGCGGCAGCCGGGCGATGTTGATCCAACGGCTGGGATTGAGCGGGCTGGAATAGTCTTTGGCTTCGCCCGATCGCATTCAAGGATTTAAAATAGGTTTTCTTTTAAATAAATCCAGAAAATGCAAATAGCAATTAGAAAATAGCAAATGACTTTGGAAAAATTCCAGAAAATTCTATAAAATATATCCAAGCATATAGAATCTAAATAAAATAGTTTTGACAATTGTTGATGTTGGGATTAAGCACATTAAATCAGTTTGTCCTTAAAGTCCATATTAAGCTTTTTAATTTAATATTCAATTAAATCCAAATGATGAATTTTCTTGCTACCATTATTTAAAAGATTTTCAAGCTCTGAAAATAGGGATGTTACAAGTAGATAGCACTTCACAGGCACGTTGCTGAATCAAACCATACATGGCGTAAAATCATTTCATTCATTAATTTACATATCAGAGTTTACATAAACCGCTTCGGGTCAATTTTTACAATAAGGGCTGAACAGGCCAAATGAATACATTACAAAAGATAGCGGAAGCGACAACAGAAACAAAGGGGTGAGGGCACATCTTACCGCAGGCAAGTGACTGGGGAACCCGTGTACGTCCGATATTATCTGAAAACTTCGAACAATATAGAAGGTACACAAGAACCGACGGAGTCAGCTAGACTGGGGTGAGACTAGAACGGCTAAGGACTAAACTACGCTTCAACGATTCCTGGGTCTTCAGACCTCTAGATCCTTGTTGTAGTAGACAGCTCCAGGATTCCTGTTTCTGAGGGTTTGGGGAAAGAGCGAGGATGAGCACAACTACTGTGCTCGCAAGCCAACACACACAGATGCAATAATATATATGCAAGGTGTAACAAGGATGGCTCGGGTTCTTTTATTTGCGTAAAGCAGCATTTGTAAATACAGATATTAGAACATTCTATCACTTAGCATTGGGACCAAATTGCATTTTAAAACAGATTAATTGTGCAATAATTAATAAAAGCATAGGCTACCTCCACCTTCATGCTTATATTTGCTGGTGGTCATACCCACCTATTACCAACACTGGGTAAGAATACCCAGGAAAATCCAATTCAAGGGCTAGTTGAGCCCCGCACATTTTCAACCCATCCACAAAAGTTTTTGAAATAGAACTAACTCTTATGAGCTTCGCATGCCCGCCGCCCTTGACCGTGGGCACGGCTATTCGAACAGTTTTTATTCTCTGCAGAGATTGTACATCTTTACCCACAAGAGATAATCAGCTTGATATATACACACGTTTCTGTAGACATGTGAATCAAGGGGAGATTATCACAAGGTATTTACAAGGCATCCCTCGATATTTGCCACACCCGCTAAGGTTTCACACAGCGGGTTTCGATCCCGTGGGACCCGACAACCACTACGCCTGACCCCTCTTGCGCCATCGACTTACGCCTAGGTTCCGAAGTCGCATACCCCAACCCGTAGCCTCGTGGGCTCACGGTGAAGGAGTGCCCCTCCAATGGTGTAGCTCGTACCCAAGGTCACCAATTAATTAGTCAGGTCGACACCCATAATAGAACTTGTGGTTGTCTTGTTTTACAATTGGAGTACATCACAGGATTAAGTCCTTAAGATCATCTGGGCGGTTCTTACCACATACCAACCATTCTCGTGCTCGACGGCACCCACCACCCTTCCATCCGCCGGATGGGGTATTAGCAAGTTTTAGGGTTTTGGAGAGGTATAAAACAAATTATCCGGTAATCCGTCATTCTTCCCGATGTTGCCCAAAACAATTGTCATGATTAAAGAATGATGATTTGGGGTAGTCGATTTAAACAAGTCTAGCATGGCGTTTAAGTCGACCTATAACTAGTAAGTTACCATATATTTACTAGGGTGACAAGGGTTTTTGGGAGTTCAATTATCAAGGGAAAGGTATAATAATTATTTAATCATCAAATAGACATTTAACTACCTTAGGGTGTTTGACATACATTTGTATAGAAATTAAAGCATGCAATTTGATACTTTAAAAGAACATAATTTGCATAAAATGTGAGATCAATATGATCAAAGTGTTGACTTGCAGGCTATTTTACCGTGGCCTTGATCTTACTCAAAGCCTGATTGAACAGGGGTTGGAATTCTTGGTCGGCGTCTTTGCTTGAATCCTGGATCTGCTCGAGTCGTCGATTCTTCTAGACTTCGATTTCTAATTACGCAATAACGATCGAAAAACCAAATAAATCCAAAGTACTCAAAAGACCAATAAAACACAAGAGCCTCAGAAAGATTGAGGAGGACGGGCTTAAGAGAAGGGTTTGGACAACACTGGAAGGTTTGACAGAGTCAAACGTCCAGTTGGGCGAAAGGAGGAATGACAGAGGATTTCTGCCCGGAGGGAGGATACAAGGAGGGTAAGGTCGAATGAGCTTTTGCTGGAATGCTCTCTCATGGATTTGGAAGGCGCAAGATTGTACCACTACAAGGCGACAAAGCAACAACTACGTGTTCCAAATCAAATCTAGGGTACCCGATCGACACACAATCCAATGGCAATTCAATCCCAATCTCAGCTGCCAGATAAAACTCATCGATTCAAAAGCTAGCTACTCAACTTACTGCTACAACCTATTGCTAAATCAAGACATAGATTCTACTACCAACTATACAATTACCAGAACACCAATCATTGCCACATAATACCGATTTATAATCGAATCAATATAAACAAATCAACACTTCCAGCTTTCACCAAATATCATTACTTCCAACAATCATTGACCTCTCGTGAAGCACTAATCAACAACTAACAATCGATTAACAAATCCAATAGACAATCACTCTTGAAGATCAAGCTATCCCTAATAATCAAGATCACAATCAACAATTCAATTTACTGCCAAAACACTTATACTGATGATCAGTAATCACAGACAATTAATCAATAATTGATTTATTATCAGCAAAACATCTTATTGCAACATTTCTAAATTGTTGGATCGATTGCAACCTTATTTCTATCGCAACTATCTCGGGAAGCAACTACGAATCAAATATTGTCAATTGAAATAGATGAATAGTAAATGATTACAATTTCTACAACACTAAACTCAATTGACATATTATAAACATCGATACCAAAACCGTTGCACAAAACTCAACTACTGAGACCAACCTAACTATTGACTTAACGAACCAATTCACAATTTCCAAATCAATCAAATTTGTCGAAAGTCATAACATTCCACAAATGATTCTATTGCGGTTTACACATAATCTACGCAATTGTCGATTACACCAACAATATCATTACTCTTGCTATTAAACATTGAAGACTCACTAAACCATAGTTAATCAAAATGCGGAGAAGCTACAAAATTGAGTCTCTGCTATCAAAATTGATACACAATTCAACGATCCGAGGCGAATTTAAACTAACAATCAATAATTTCAACTCATACAATCGATTGATGCGAAGGTTCAAAATTTGGTGGCGGCGGTGGTCGTGAATGGCAACAATCATAGCCAACAACCAACAATACTAACTGGGAAACGACAAACCATAGACAACATTCCACACACCACAAAAGCGTCATGGGGAAGCAATAATTACAGACAACAATCACAACCACATCCTTTGTTAATCAATCTTGACATAGCCAGCGATATTGAACCTTTGGAGATCATTAATCACATACAACAAACCGAAATATCAACAACAATGTCGATTTGGGAGGCAATTCACAGGTAAACAATTCTGATACTCCTGCTAATCGTTCTACTATCCACGATTTTGGTCTTGGTATGTCCTTTGGGAAGAAGTATCGCCTTGAGGCCGAGAGGGAGAACAAGGAGGCGCGGCGAGCGAGAGGATGCATAGAGAGGAGAGAGCACAGAGAGCCGAGGGAGAAGGGGGCTCGGCCAAGGGAGGTTCTTTGGGGCGAGGAGAAGGAGCTTTGGGGGCCGGTCGGCCGGGGTGGGCCGGTCCGGCCGGGCGTGAGGGGGACTCGGGTGATGGTTGTCGACGGCGAGCCACGGGTGGGAGGCACGGCGGCCCAAGCGAGAAGCCGAGTGCAGGTGGTGGTCTTGAGCCGATTTGGTGGCGATGATGATTGGAGGAGAGAGAGCAGGAGGAGGCCGAAGCGTAAGGAGAGGAGGAGACTCACCATGGGGTCTGTGGAGGCGAGAGGGCTCGAGATGGCCGCGACGAGCCGAGGCGGACGGGAGGAGAGCTTGGTGGCGGCGATCCACGGTGGCGATCTGCGGCCATTTCTTTGGGTGGCATAGGGCGTCGCCGTGGCGCTCAAGCGGCGACGGGCCCGAGGCTGGCGGCGGCCGTGGCGAAAGGTGGCCGGTGGGAGGGCAAAATGATTGGGGCTTTGAAGCTCTTACGGGAGGGGGAAATGATTGGGGCTTTGGAGCTCTTACAGGGAGAGGGAGGAGCAAGGCGGGGAGGAGGAGGGAAGGGAGCCGGTGGAGGAGGCGACATCGGCGAATCTTGGCGGCATGGGCGTCGGCGTCGCGCGCGGTATGGTCTTCTGAGTCGGTGGAAGCGAGCGGCATGGCGGGGCGGCAGGGCGGTGCGGAGAGACGCAACCGGCGGCTTCGGACCAGAGCTCACCGCTTGGACCGCGGATGCTTGCAGCAAGACAGACGATGGCCGAGGCGAGTGGAGCTGGTGGCGGCGATAGCGTTGGTAGAGGCAGCGCAGGGATGGGCGGCCTTCGGCTAGGGCCCGATGGGCGTCGTGACGAGGAAGCAGTGGAGGCGGAGTCGGTGGAGGTGGGGGCGGCGCTGCGGTGGGGAGGGATGGGCGGCCGGGAAGGCGGGCGGCGAGGCGACTAAGGGGAGAGGCGGGGGTGAGACGGCGGTCGGGTGATGCGAGGCGAGGAGAGCAAACAGCGACGGCCGAGAAGACGGCTGCGTGGGTGATCTGGCCGAGGCGGGGGAAGAAGAGAGGAAGGCGTGATTAAGCGAAGGCGAAGCGGGCGGAGGTGATGCGGTGAGTGGTAGGGAAAAATGGATAAGGGAGAGAGAGAGACGGGCGAGCGACACGGGCCGTGGGGAGGGAAAGCGGCCACGGGCTGGGCTGAGGTGAGAAAAGGAGGTGGGCGAGGGAGGCCGGCGGGCGGTTCGGCGGACCAAAAGCGGCCGGGCGATTTGGGGGAGGAGATGGGGAGAAAAATAAGTGGGCCAAGATTGATAGGCTGGCCCAAAAATAAGTGGGCAATATTTTGGGAACGGTCCAAAATCCGAAAAAGGATGAATTGAGTTTGAATTTTGAATTTGGAATTTGAGGACAGGTTTGAAATACAAACCCGAGTTTAGAGGAGACTGGGAGTTTCTGGAATTTCAGATGACAAATCCAAATTTGAATGGAAATTGAAAACCCAAATGGAGGCACTATTTGCCGTCCGAAAACGGGATATCACACCAGCACAGGCCTCAGGCCGGCCCAGTGCAATTTCGCCTAAAATCATATTGTAGCTAGCGTTTTCACGCTGATATTTTACTTTCACCTTTACGTATGGCCGGAGGCCTAGCTCCACCCCTGCCACAGGGAGGTGGTCTTTTGTAGAAAAATTGCCATCTAGTCGCTCTGCATGCGCTCTCCTGCTAAGCACAATGTGCATGGCTGGGTTCAAGGCCCAACTCAAGCAAAAGTAAGATATAAAACATCTTTTGAGAAAAATTGCCATCTAGGTTTGGCTTCTGAACATGACACCGCAGGCTCTACAGAAACCGCTGTCTAACATCAACTTCAGGCCATGCTTGCCTCGGCTTCAAGCACCTCAGCGTCCATTCCCATATCCGGAGGGGTTGGGAGCTTTGGTCTCTGGACATTCCTGATATAATCTGTACGGACCATGCAAATTCCTATGGCAGCATCAACATTTATCTCGGTTGCGTTCACTAGGGAAGGGAGAATTTGTACGGCAGCTAGCCTGGCCTATCTTTTCCGTATCGCAGCATTGTTGCATTCCCGACAGTATCTTTCACCCTGTCTAATTTCAATCCTGCCAAGCGTGTTCAGTTGCGTGGAGGAATTTACTCAAGCTGACACAGTGCTGCAGCAAGTGCTCGGCCGTCTAGAGATCATCGTCACCTCTGATGCGCCCGTACTTCCCTGAGTGTCGCACCAGCACCGAGTGCTGTAGTGGATACCAGTACTGCTTAGGTACGGCTCGGGTACGATACTCAGGTGTATCGAGAGTTTTGCCGATTAAAAAAAAGAAATAAAAAAACCGGCTAGGTACCTGCCGGTGCTGCTATGGACTATCAAATATTCCCACCCCTAAAAGCCCACCCCACGAATAACTTAACCCTAGAACATAAAAGATTAATTATTTTAAAGATAATCTCTTCTTAACTTTATTTTCAATTCTGACTTCTTTGGTCACGCTATGATCCGTAGTGTGATCAAACTGTGCTGTCACGCCACCGACCGCGACGTGATTAAACTGTACTGTCACGCTACTCCTCTTAGCGTGATAGGAACCCCTTTGGACGCGTCTATTTTTTTGGCTAAGTCCTATCACGCCAAGATGATGACAGACCCAACGACGAGCCGCCCGCGATCGTGTTGATGATCCTCTGTTGTCGCTCCGACGGGGCTCCCTCGATTCGGGGCCTCGGCGGTGGGGCGGGCAGTCGGGTACCCAGCCCTCCCCCCTCGTCAGCTCCCGCCGGCTGGCCTCGGTTCATGTATTCCTGCATGGCGGCGATTGTGCGACAGTGCTGGGTGGCATGGGACCCCTCGCAGTGCAGGTCGCAGAATAGGGCCTATCTCGGCCGTCCCGGGGGGTTCGACACTGTAGGGTTGTGTTAGACCCTTCGTCGTGTAGGTCGCAGAAGAGTCGGGCTTTGTTATTCCTTCCGCCCTGCCGGTCGTGATCGCAACCTCGGCCGCGGCCTGCCCGAGATCCTTGCTGTTGCTGCCCTTTGATGTTGTACACGCCCTTCCCCTACGGACGGTTGTCGTTGCTACGCGGCCTGGATGCCGCTTCTGCACCCATGGCTTCAGGTTATTTCCGAGGGTCCTTGCTTTGCTGCTGCGTTGTGGTCCGGCGCACCCCCCCCCCGTCGGGCGCTGTCTTCTTCCGCTTTAGCGTACTCCTCCATTTTGTCGAAGAGTTCCGGCACTGAGCGCACAGGCTTGCGGGCGAGTCGGTCTAATAGGGGGCCTTTCCGGAGTCCGTAGGTCGTGGCGTTGATGACGGTTGTCTCGTTGACCCCCTTCACCTGGCACTTGATCTCCGCGAACCTTCTGAAGAAGTTGCGGAGGGACTCACCCTGTGCTTGCTTCATGGCGAATAGGTCCCCGTGCCCTTTGGTTTGGCGTAGTTCCCCTGGAAGCTGTTACGCACTAGTTCCCGTAGCTATTCCCACGCATACATGGAACGTGGAGGGATGGTGAAAAACCATGTCAACGCTACCCTGTTTAGGGCCAGGGTCATGCTTTTTGCCTTCGTGGTGTCGTCCCCTCCGGCGGCCTCGATGGCTGTCTCGTAGACATGGAGGAACTCCGTGGGATCCGTCGACCCTTTGAAGGGCCTAACTGTTGGGACCCAAATATGCAAATCTGGACCCTCTGTGTATACTGCACTAGTCCAGGATCATGCTAGTGCACACAGTGGCAACATCGATGAAATATCAATTCCATATACAAAGATGACTAATAAATAGACAAATAACAATAATTATCAGAGTACAGACCTTAAGGTCAAAGCTTACAATTAATGTCTCAGAAGACAAATAGCTCAATAAAGCTGCAGCGGAACGTAACGAAATAACTTCAGTGAAGCCCATCCATATGCCCACAGGCAATCGACTGGGGTAGCGCAACCTAGTTCTCCACGATCCTTGAAGAATACCTTGTTGACTGACGATTCTTCCACTTTTGTTGATTGTTTATAGCAAGTATGAGTACACACCGTACTCGCAAGTCATACCACAGAATGCAATTTATAGATGATGGCTTATTCCAAAGGAATGGCTTCTGTGGTTATTTTGCAGAAATGCAACATTTGCAATTGAATACAAATAATAGATTGAAAGCATAATTCAAAACAAATAGACAATAATAAGTTAACAATTGATTTCACAAAGGACACACAGTCTAATCGAGTTATTCACACAGCTGCACAAGTTATCTCACACAGCTGACCCTTCCCAATTGTTTTATGAAAATCTACCCCTCGTGTGAAATTCCCGAGCATGTCCATATCCGAGGACGCGGCTATTCGAATAGATTGATTAAACACTCTGCAGAGGTTGTACACTTTACCCACACGATGAAATCAACCGGATCAGAGTTGATCACAACAAAACCTTTCAGAGACTTCATCTCAAGCAATGACACTCCCGATGTGCTTTCCTGCCGGCCAACCGATACACACAGCGTTTGGTTACGACACACATCGTTGGACAGGGATGCAGCGAACCGTTCCGCGATGTGACATATCACACCTCCAGCCCATCACATAGTTTAAATACAACCTGAGTTGTCAATGTCAAGACTCCATAACTTACTAAGTTAGGCCCATCCCATACTAGGCATGTGGTCGTACAGTAAGGCCCAGTTCAATGGCGCATAAAGTTAAGTCCTTAATTGACCAAGGCAAGACTTCCAGTTTTAACCCAAATCACAAAGTTTAAAGCACACAGCTCCACCATTCACACAGATCCACCACTTACCTCAGTCCAAATATTTTCCCACCCTGTTGATTAAGTGCAACACATGCCATCACGAGTAACAGCACACAGCACACACAGTTTCATCACACAGTTCCATAATCACTTAGTCAAGTTTATAATTGCAACTCACATGAAATGATGACTCATGGCATGGCTAAGCAACCTACTCGTATCTAACCAACCCACGTTGGTGCTACGATAATACCAACTAATAATAAACCAACCTAAGGTGACAAAAGATCATGGCATACAATAGACAAGGTGGATATAACAAATTGGATTAATAACTATCCCAAAAGCATTTAAATAAATACTTGAAATAAAATGCAATACATTGAAACAAAGTATTTTGAAAACTGGGTTCAATATGATCAAAGGTACAACTTGCCTTGCTCTAGCAATGATGATCTTATTTATTTTCAATCTTCAACTTTCTTGATCTTCAGCTCCTTCGGACGATTCTGGCACTTCATCGTCTAACGATAAAGAAAGCGCAAAGACAAACTAAATTAAAAAATATAAATCAAATAAACTCCAAATTGAATTTGAAAGGTTCTAGAAGATAGATAATGAATTTAGATGAATGTAGGAATTTGGATGGGTTCAATCTGAGATCGGATGAAGAAGATATGGCTTTTGGAAGGTCGCGATTCACAGGAAATGATGAAAATAAAAAGGAAGAGAGAAACTGACAAGTACGGTCAAAGGAATATTCTCAGAATATTCTATTCCAAAGATATTAGAGATTGGATGAGTGTATGACATGTGGGACCGACTGATATTTATGTATTTCTAGAATTAAAAATAATTCCAGAAAAAAGGCAGAGAGAATGACATGTGTGACCAATAAGATAAAAGGATTTTCAAGAATTAAATTAATTCTCGAAAATAAGATTAGGGTTGTCATGTGGGCCATTGTTCTAGGGACCAGGTCCACGGTTGACCAAGCTCATGGAGGAGGGTTGACCAAAGGTTGACTGACATGCGGGACCCGCATGTAAGTGAGAGAATTAATAGTTAGGGTTTTTATTTGGGTGGATGAAATGTGGGGTCAACATGGAAGTGAGAGGAGATATATATCTATGTATACATATATACATGCATGCATACATATATATATATACATATATACATACATATACACATACATACATACGTACGTACATACATACATATATATATATGTATAGACACACGCACGCACATGTATACAAACATACATATCAATGTAATCGAGAGCGTGGAGCTCGCCGGTGGCTTGATGGTGGCGACCACAGATCCGGGGCGAGGCGGCAATTTTAAGCGGCGGCGGCGCGAAACGTGATGCGCAAGCGATGCGGCGCATTAGGCGGCAACATGGCTGGCAGTGGAGGCCGGCAAGAGCGGCGCTAGGGTTATGGCAAGACGCGCTCGATCGGGCCGACGCATGAAAGGAAGTTGGGCGGCGTCTTTGGGTGAGAGAGACGCCGGTGGGTGGAGGAGAGAGAACCGACACCAAGACCGATCATGTACGTGATCCAAAACAAATGGTTCAGCACATGGGGCGGCGGTTGTCTTGAGCGAGAGAACCACGAGTGGCAAGGAACCGAACCAAGAGAACTTGCAGCGCAACATCACAGAGGCAATATACACGTGCAAGATGAGACCATTCGTGGCGATGGGGTTAGCAAGCAAAGAAGAAGGAATTAAATACTTACTTTTGAACCCATACGCAAGGGAGGAAGAGAGAGGCAATAGCCCACAAGGAAATCCATCGTGAGCACACTTTGGACAAACCGAGCGTAGCACCGCACCAATACATGTGAGCAGAGAGCGGAGTTAATGGCGCGCGGTTGGTCTGAAAGGATTTTGGCTAAGCAAAGATTAGAGGAAGGGATTAGCGATGAACAAATTAATTCCACAACATCTAGCGGAACCGAAACGAGAGATTAACCAATATGCTAGCAAGAAGAATGGCAGAGAAGCTACTACGCCGGATCGCTATTAAACCGAACCAATACAGAAAAGAATGCATCAGAGCCAGCCGAACTAATGAACAGGAACAGAGGCATAGAAGCGCGTGGGATGGAAGGCGGACGGCGGCGAAGCGGCGGCGGTGAAGGGCCAAAACGGAAAGAAAACGACGAGCCGGACGCGATGGTGCGGTCGGATTTTCAAAATACTCACCGAGGAAGCAGAATACGCGAAGAATACGGTTGGGATACGACGGACGGCGGAACTCCGGCGAACTTCAGGCGAAGGGGCTGGCACTATGTCGTAGAGCACGATGACGCAAACCTAACGCCGCAGACGGTTCGGCCGGCGGACGTCGGACGGAGGAGAAACTCACTGGAGAAGTCCTTTGGGACGAACTCTGTATTCTGTGAACTGCGACGAACACAGATCGATTCGGAGGAAACCAAATCAGGGGATTGGAAGAGGACGTCTAGACGGACGCGTGGGCGTAGACGGCTCGCATTTATATGCACCGAGTGAAAAGATATTGATATTTGAAGTTTGAATCAGAAAACAAATCGCGTACGAGTTCGTTCGGCTGGCAGTTCGGCTCGGTTGCGAAATGGACATGAACAGTACCACGATACTGTAGCATGCATGCAAATAGTGCTGATCGGGTGCTGTACACGTGGGCAGGAGAGAGAAAAACAGGAATTCGGAATTTAAATAAAAGGCAACAAATCGATAAGATAGAATAAATAGCAAACAAATCCAGAAAAATCCCCAAAAATACCAAAAAATTCCTAGAAATACAAGGAAGCCAAATAAAATAGATTTTTATTTAATTGATGTTTAGATTAGTCAAATTAAATATTTTTAATTTAGAAAAATTCTAATTAAGCTTTATTGATTCAAATAAAATTGGTGAAATTTTTCAGGGACCAAAACTACTCGAAAGATTTTTGAAAAGCCAAATTTCTGACGTTACAAACCTCCCCCCCTTAAAGGAATCTCGTCCCCGAGATTCAGGCTGGCTATAGAAAAGGTTACCGAACTCAGCCTTCGGGTTCTCTTCTTGCTTTCAACTGCTTTGACTCTGACAGAACTGCTTTTCTGAACACTTACAGAACAAACGTCTTGCTCCTTGCTGAGCTTCTTGCTTCAACGAAAACTTGACAAGCTGGCTCTTGGTAGGAAGGGACTTCTAGCAACTCGATTGCTTCTGACAGAACTACTTGATTGGTGCTCGAAGACACTTCTGGAGTTCAGGAACTCTGCTGCTGACTGATAGCTTAGGTTGACAAACTAACTCTTCTTATGAACTTTAGAATCTTGAATTGATCGACACACATCTTTTTACCTCTGTCGCAACTTTTTAACACAGAACTTCAACAGGTGTCTTAAAGATAAACATAACTGTGAGGGTGATAATCCGCATAATCTGCGTAGCTTTTCTTCTTGAACCAAGCTACTTAAAATCCCTTTAAGTTCAGATACACTTGGTCTTCTGCTTCATGACTAATGAAAAATCCACATACTTTGTGATCTGATCTGCTTCTAGCTGAGTGATGACTCACACTATCAACCCTTGCGAACTTCAAATGGTGGCAATCGTGAACTGACTGACATCTGGCGTTGTAGGGGAACTCTGGACATATCACTTACTTGCTCGACCTGATACTTTGAGTTAAGGCACAAACTCACTATTTCCTTTGATCTATCAAGCGATTTGTGGTGATACACATCGAATCGAGCGGGCATCCAAGGCTGTATACACACTCGATCACTGACACGAGGTACACTGGGATCGTTGGTCTGACACTAACTTTTTCTGGCACATCGTGCAAACTGACAATCTCTGTCGATCTGATACTAGACCAATTCCGTCGAATACCATCTCTTTCGTATACAACTTCTGTCGTATACCGCTCTACTAGACGGCCTCCAAACAAGGTGATATTAACAGGTATGAAGCGGCAATTTCTATCAAATGATCAACAATCACCTTTCAAGAAATTACATCCCGATTGGGTCCTGGGAAAACCCATACTTGAATTCTTAAAGATAGGAGTACTCTGACTGGCCTTTGACATACTAGTTGACTTTCTGATGTACCATCCACATGGTAACACATTCTGTGACCCTTTTGCTTTATATTGGATCACCACAATTCAACTTTGAGATCCATGTACACCTTGGTACTTTCAGAGGGAATGGAATGGTTGTACTCAAATGTTGGTTTGAGCATCAACTACTTGAGTTCCTTCTCATCAGAAATGCAGATAGGCTCATTGATTCATGGATCATCTGGTTCACCTTTGGCAGGTTCTCACGCTTTACCTTACTTCACATGAGGACTGATTCCCTTGACAAAACCGTCATCTCACTGTCTTGTCAACACTGATTTTGTAGCCTCGGTTTAACTTCTGGGTTTCTACAAATATACTCTTGCACAAACTCAAGATTCAATTTCTAGGCTTCACAGGTAACTTAAGTTGTCTCTTCGCTGATCAACAAGTTCTTGCGGTAGCTCTTCTGACTTAAGGCATCTGCCACTATACTGATTAGAACTGAGAGAAGAGATTTCAACCTCATGGTTCTCGATCCAATAAAACCATCTTTAATGCTCTATGATAGCAACTCTGAATTATGACTAGCACAATTCACTACTTGAAACTGTAGCTGTTAGGAAGTGTTGGCGAAACTCCGTAACACACAAATTCTTAGATGTTCCGTGATAAAAGTTATCAGGTTTCTTTCAGGTAGCTGGTAGTATGAACACTGGAGTAGTGGTTGATCTCTTCTGAAATTCTCACTTACTTAGTTCACTTCTGGCGATCAGGGTGAACTTGTCCTTTTACAACGATGAGGGTCTTGACTATCTTGAAAGAATTGTCTCACTGATCTTGAACTGACATTGTCTTGTTCATGGACGATCTTAAAGAAAATTGTAGTTCTTTCTCATATCTCAAACATGCTGATTCTGAGGTTCTGGGATTAGCTCTTGAATAAACCAAAATTCTCGCACATCCTTGTGCTAACAATTTACTTTGCAATCAACATTGGTGCATGCTAAGCTGACGAATATAATTTGACACTACCTTTATCTGAGAAAGTCATCTGCTCTACTGTATCATTTCTGCAAACTTATTGGCAACTTTTGCCATGTATCATTTCTGATGTAAATCCTTCTGGAATTGGCTGATCCTGGGTACCTAGTAAAAGACAAACTTGACTTCTGATCTGGTTGCATGCTGTATAGATCACTTGCAATGACAACTGCATAATTTGGTATCATCAATCTAGGCTTTCTTGATGATATTATCGCACAAACTTCTCTTCTTTGATTGCTTCTTTGGACAAACGGGTCCTACTGCGTTACCATCTTCTCTGGGTGTTACAATCTTGACTAAAGTGACTTTTGATATTCTGGCATCTGGAGTGAGTGGCTGGTTATTCTGAGGATACTGGCTGATGTGGTGGTCTTCTTTGCGATAACTGCAACAGAAACATGTCTAACTTTGTGACTTTTCTGACAGGGCTACGGCAGAACGACTATCCTCCTTGAGGGTTGAAGCTTGACGCTTTGCAGGGCATCTATGGGCATAGTGGCTTTGCTTACCACACTCGAAACACTCTACTGGCGATACCGACTTGCTTCTCTTTCGAGGCTGGTTACTAAAGTCAACATTCTGCTTTTATGATTCTTCAGCTGACGTATATTGCACTGATAATTGTCTGCCTTCTTTTGCTAATGCTCTGACTTCGGCTTAATTTTTTTTTCACTGACGTTGTATTGCAGAAGTCAACACTGAGTACATGGGGCACTGACTCGGACAATGATCATCGGCTTCACATAAGAAACATCTGATCTTGCTCATTGGGCATTCTACAACGAAATGGTTTCCTTCGCAACTAGAACAATTGATATTATGTTCTTCGGCACTATGGCCTATTTCTCCACAACAGGTACATGCAAAATCTTCTGACTTATCTGGCTGGCAGCACTTCAACAGACAATGGCTAGCTTGGATGTAGGACATCGAAATAGCAAGTTCCTCTTTATCACTCTTACTTGATGTTGGATACTGCTGACGAAAAGCTAGGGCGAACTCTGACCAAATGATGGTCTACTTGTCCGGGTCGGCGGCGCAAAAGTTTTTCCACCAATCTAATACAACTCCTTCTAATTGATGAGCAGCATAGAAAACTTTCTCGTTATCATTGCATTACACAATAATTTACTTCTCTTCTATGGTGCGAATCCAAGATTCTGCATCCTTGAGCTCGACTGATCCTTCAAAGATAGGCAGTTTGGTTATTATGAAAATCACAAACTTGAACTGAGGGTGTGTCGTTGGGATAGCAACGAGTTGTGTATCGTTGCAAAAGTTACTACTATCCGACGGTTGCATCGAAGCTGACATGAGTTGATTCTGTGTGACGGGAGACTGGTTCAGGCTCTTATGTGTCACTACTGGCACTGGAGATAGCTGTTGGCTGGCGTCTCTTCTGATACTAACACTGGTGATGGAACGGTGGCTTGCTTGATTATTCTGATTCAACAATTTGGCTAAAGTGATAGTTGTAACATCCCAATTTTCAGAGCTTTTAAAATCTTTTAAATATTGGTAGCAAGAAAATTTATCATTTGGATTTATTTGAATATTAAATTAAAAAGCTTAATATGGACTTTAAGGACAAATTGATTTAATGTGCTTAATCCCAACATCAACAATTATCAAAACTATTTTATTTAGATTCTATATGCTTGGATATATTTTATAGAATTTTCTGGAATTTTTCCAAAGTCAATTGCTATTTTCTAATTGCTATTTGCATTTTCTGGATTTATTTAAAAGAAAAATCTAATTGTTTTCCTCGAAGCGATGGCGGGCGAAACCGATCACTATTCCAATCCGGCCCAACTCCCGCAGCCCAACTTTCCCTCAGCCCCGCCCGCGCTCGCTCCCAGCCGTCGGATCGCCATCACTCGGTGCCAGCTTCGCCGCGCGCGTTCGCTTCCCTGCCCTTGGATCCAGATCGTGCCGCTCTCTCGCCCACACTCGCGCAGCGCACCGCTTCGCCTTTCCTCGCCGTTGGATCGTCGCTGCGCTGATCTCGCCCGCCCGTGCAGCCACGTTGGCATCGTCTTCAACCCGGACTCCTGGAGTCCGAGCTCCGCACGTCCGCAACCGCCGCCGCCGTTTTCGCCGTGGATTCGCCCTCGACCCCGCCTATTTAAGGCCGAGCCTCGTACCCTAAGCTCCGCCCCGACCTCCTCCACCAAAACCCTAAGCCGCGCCCCTACTTACTCGCCGCCGCTGCGCGCATTGCGCAAGGACCAACCTCGGCCGCAACCTCGTCGCGGCGAAATCCTCCGACTCGAGCTTCCTCGGCAGCGCAACCGCCCTTGAGATCGCAGTAACCTCAGCTACCTGGTACCGCCGTCGCCTTCGCTCGGGGACGCCTCCATCACCGTTGCCGGACTGTCCGACAACGGGAGCTCACCGCCGCCGCCACGTTCTTCGCCGCCGCCGATGAGCCGTTGCCGCCTGAACCCCGCCGTCACCTCCAAGAGCTTCACGCCCCTTGGTAACCCATTTTGTGCTTGTTGCTGGCGAAGTCGCCGAACGCCGGCGAGCCCTCGGTCCCGAGCGCGCCGCTTGGGTGTCGCGTCGTCGGCGGCCACGCCGGTGCCACATCACCTCGTGCGCGCGTGTGTCGCTGCGTGGCATCCACTTGGCGTCCGCGTGGCTCAGTCCACTGGGCCAAATCTCCCGTGGCTCGGTGAACCCGATTCACCGTGAGCCGTGCCACTGACAGTGGGTCCCACCTGTCAGTTTTTAATTTAAATTTAATTCTTTTTCCGAAAATTCTCGGCTGACGCAAGCATTGCGCAATAATTCGATTTTCCTTTATAAAAATAATTCGGGAAATTCAAGAAAATCCAAATTAGGGTTTAATTGATTTTCCAATCTTCCAAAGCCCATATCTTTTGCATCCGAAGTCCAATTGAGCCCATTCAAATTTGTAAATTCATATAAAATTCAGATCTATTTAAATGTGAATTTTATTTTATTTTTGGAGTTTGTTTTGCCTCTGTTATTTATTTGTTTTGTTTCTTTTGTCTCGTTTGCGAGTAGACGTCGATACTTCGGGAATTTTGCAGAAGAAGGAGCACCTCAAGACCAAGAGCAATATCTAGATCTATTCCAAGGCAAGTTATACCTTTGATCATTTTGAACCCAGTTTTCAAATACTTTGTTTCAATGTATTGCATTCTATTTCAATTATTTATTTAAATGCTTTTGGGATAGATATTAATCCAATTTGTTATATCCACCTTGTCTATTATATGCCATGATCTTTTGTCACCCTAGGTTGGTTAATTATTAGTTGGTATTATCGTAGCACCAACGTGGGTTGGTTAGATACGATTAGACTGCTTAGCCATGCCACGAGTCATCATTTCATGTGAGAGTTGCAATTATAAACTTGACTAAGTGATTATGGAACTGTGTGATGAAACTGTGTGTGCTGTGTGCTGTTACTCGTTGATGGCATGTGTTGCACTTAATCAACAGGGTGGGAAAAGATTTAGACTGAGGCAAGTGGTGGATTCGTGTGAATGGTGGAGTGTGTGCTTATTAAACTTTGTGATTTGGGTTAAAGCGAAGTCTTGCCTTGGTCAATTAAGGACTTAACTTTGTGCGCCATTGAAGCTGGGCCTTCACTGCGACCACATGCCTAGTATGGGATGGGCCGACTTAGTAAGTTATGGAGTCTTGACATTGACAACTCAGTTGTATTTAAGGTGTGTGTGATGGGTGGAGGTGTGATATGTCACATCGCGGGACAGTTCATTGCATCCCCGTCCAATGGTGTGTGTCGTTCCAAAGTGTGTGTACAAATTGACGGACGAGAAAGCACACCAGGAGTGTCATTGTTTGAGATGAAATCTCTGAAAGGTTTTGTTATGGTCAGTGATCGCTACACTGATTGTATCGTGTGGGTAAAGTGTACAAACTCTGCAGAGTGTTTAAATCAATCTATTCGAATAGCCGCGTCCTCGGTTATGGACATGCTCGGGAATTTCACACGAGGGGTAGATTTTTATAAAACAATTGGGAAGGGTCAGCTGTGTGAGATAACTTGTTCAGCTGTGTGAAAGAACTTGATTAGACTATGTGTACTTTGTGAAATCAATTGTTAACTTATTATTGTCTATTTGTTTTGAATTATGCTTTCAATCTATTATTTGTATTCAATTGCAAATGTTGCATTTCTGCAAAATAACCACAGAAGCCATTCCTTTGGAATAAGCCATCATGTATAAATGCATTCTGTGGTATGACTTGCGAGTGCGGTGTGTACTCACTCTTGCTAAACAAATCAACAGAAGTGGAGGAGTCGTCGCCTGCTTTTGAAGAAGAGTTCTACGAAGGTTGAGCGTTAGGGTCTTGATCCCAGTCGGTTGCCTGTGGTAAATTGATGGGAGCCTACCGGAGTTTATTTCGTTTCACGCTGCGATTTATTCTTTATTATCGACCTTGCATGGCTTAATAAATGTAAAACTCGACCATAAGGTCCCAACAGTTATTTGTTATTTAAAGGTACTCGTTTATTCTTATATTCGTTGTATGGATGTGATATTTCATCAATGTTGACACTGTGTGCACTAGCGTGATCCTGGACTAGTGCAGAATACACAGAGGGTCCAGATTTGCATATTTGGGTCCCGACAATAGTGGTCTGATTCTGCTGGGTCGTTATGTTGTTCATATTCTGCAACATCGCGTTCATGAGTTGAGTCTGAGTTACCAAGAAAATTTATCTTGACTGGATCTGCTATTTCTGGTAATAACAACTGTCCACTGGAATTGACAAGATCTGAACTGACATAGACTGTCTCAAGATTGCTGATAAAGTTGGCTTCACTAGGGTTCTTCATTTGCTGGCTGACCAGGGCTAATAGATGAGAGGGAAAAGCATAAGGTAAGGGAAGACAATCTACCAAGTGAGCAGGTTTAACCCGAAAACACCAAGGAACACACAAATAGCCGAAAGCTATTAAGAAGCATAAAACTCACAATCAAACTACACACAGAAGAAGAAAAACAAAAATCTAATCGTCTAGTCAATTAAACTCTAATTTAACTGGGCTACTTGGCTCAACACAAGGGAGGAACCAACGCTGATTTATCCTATATGGATGGCCTGAAGAAAACTTGAACTGGTTACGGTCTTCATCAAACGTTGACTACTTGCGATCCTTGCAGGTGAATCTTGGAGAAAGGCAGGGCGACGTACAACATCTTCTTGGTCTTCAGTTCTCACGATGAACTTGTCTTGAACACATGGGGAGATGTTGATACATTGTTGTTGTTTGCATGGTCTTCAAAGGGTTGCTCAAAACAGCTCTTGGGCATCCATCGAGACATTTGGCACAGATAAAGAATACTATGGAAGTTATGAGGAAAGAAAGTCCAATTTAAGACTCAAAATGGTGAGGAAGAATATGGATGAGAAATGATTAGAGTGGAAGAGAATAGAAGCTAGACAAGATGAGAATAGCACATCATTAAGGTTTTCCATTTGTAAAATAAGTTTTGAACTTTTCCTTAAACACAATCATTCTAACTAAGGTCACGACCTACAGTCGATATGGCTCTAATACCACCTCTGTCGGGACCCAAATATGCAAATCTGGACTCTCTGTGTATACTGCACTAGTCCGGGATCAAGCTAGTGCACACAGTGGCAACATCGATGAAATATCAATTCCATATACAAAGATGACTAATAAATAGACAAATAACAATAATTACCAGAGTACAGACCATAAGGTCAAAACTTACAATTAATGTCTCAGAAGACAAATAGCTCAATAAAGCTGCAGCGGAACGTAACGGAATAACTTCAGTGAAGCCCATCCATATGCCCACAGGCAATCGACTGGGGTAGCGCAACCTAGTTCTCCACGATCCTTGAAGTATACCTTGTTGACTGACGATTCTTCCATACATTGATTGTTTATAGCAAGTATGAGTACACACCGTACTATAAGTCATACCACAGAATGCAATTTATAGATGATGGCTTATTCCAAAGGAATGGCTTCTGTGGTTATTTTGCAGAAATGCAACATTTGCAATTGAATACAAATAATAGATTGAAAGCATAATTCAAAACAAATAGACAATAATAAGTTAACAATTGATTTCACAAAGGACACACAGTCTAATCGAGTTATTCACACAGCTGCACAAGTTATCTCACACAGCTGACCCTTCCCAATTGTTTTATGAAAATCTACCCCTCGTGTGAAATTCCTGAGCATGTCCATATCCGAGGACGCGGCTATTCGAATAGATTGATTAAACACTCTGCAGAGGTTGTACACTTTACCCACACGATGAAATCAACCGGATCAGTGTTGATCACAACAAAACCTTTCAGAGACTTCATCTCAAGCAATGACACTCCCGATGTGCTTTCCTGCCGGCCAACCGATACACACAGCGTTTGGTTACGACACACATCGTTGGACGAGGATCGTGTGCGAATCGTCCGCGATGTGACATATCACATCTCCAAACCCATCACAGTTTAAATACAACCTGAGTTGTCAATGTCAAGACTCCATAACTTACTAAGTTAGGCCCAGCCCATACTAGGCATGTGGTAAATGCAGAAGGCCCAGTTCAATGGCGCAAAGTTAAGTCCTTAATTGACCAAGGCAAGACTTCCAGTTTTAACCCAAATCACAAAGTTTAAAGCACACAGCTCCACCATTCACACAGATCCACCACTTGCCTCAGTCCAAATCTTTTCCCACCCTGTTGATTAAGTGCAACACATGCCATCACGAGTAACAGCACACAGCACACACAGTTTCATCACACAGTTCCATAATCACTTAGTCAAGTTTATAATTGCAACTCACAAGTAGTACAGAAGCTCAAGACAATGTTGACAGAAGAGAAAGACTTGAGACGAAATGAAAGAGCAATTTTCGCAAAACTCAAGGCTTTTCTCCAGAAGACTTTTTCTCTCCTAAATTCTCCCCCTTTGGCAATAAAATCATCAAGATGTATTAAAGAGAGGAAATGACTATATGATATTCATTTTAAGCATTAGAGCCATGAAGATTATCCAAAATGACTATTAGAGTATTACACCAAGCCATAACACATAAGAATGCTATCAAGATCATGACAATTGATGTATAGAATAGCTAAGACAGAAAATCCAAAATCTGATTAATGATCCAATTCTTTAGCAAGTCAAATAAACCAAGATTGTAGTCTAGCTAAAGGTATCCAAGGATGATACAAGCCATGTCAAATAATCTAAGTTGAAGCAAGAAGACTCATATTGAACAATTTAGAGTGCTACCAGTTGAAGAAAGACTCATTTTATCCAGTACTTGGTCTTTTTAATGATAAGCAATTTTAGCACAAGTCCTGGACTAGGTGCCATCCACAACTGCCTCCTAAGCTTCAACCAATTTTTCAAATCTTAACCATGTGCTAGATCCCAAGCCTTATGCGACCACTCCAAGCAACAGACTTAAGGAGGTGATCTTAGGTCATCCAAAGCTCCCCCTGAGTTCATGCCTATTGCAATGGCAAGCAGTCTCATGAGAAAGATTTGGTGAGATCAGTTTTTTCGCACAAAAGAGATCATTTTTTCTTTTGAAGTTTTTAGACCAACGATTAAAGATAAGTCTAGTTTCTTAACGAACTGACATAGCTTACTCTGAAACTCAATAAAGATTCAAGACTCAACTCAGCCTACTTGACATGGCGAGAATCATAAAAGGATAACTTCAACCAGACTAGTCTCAAGAGCTATTATGACAAGATTTTAATTCAAGTTTAGCATTTTTTAATCACCTTAGCATGGCAAAGACTAAACTACACATAAAAAGTCATGATAAATCTAGCAGTTTAGCATAAATCATGGCAAGATGTAAAACAGTGAAAACAGATCATAAGGGATAATAAACAAGGCTCCATATGATTATAATGCAATGCAGGATGAAATGCACGAAAATCCAGATCCCCTTCAGAATGAAATGCATCTTTTAATTCAGGTTGAGTTATGACAATTTAAGAACTAGAATAACCAAGATAAACTCCCCCAGAACCAAAGGAACAAAAACGAGGAACTGGAATGAGAAAGAGAAAAGGCAGTCCTTAGAGCATAGATAAGATATAGAGAAATACCAAAACTCAGAATGATTCTTATCTACCCCATATGATTCCAGGACTATTAGCTGATTAACTAACTCACTAAGGAGCAAACACTGTCCCTGTCTACCCAAGGGTGGCCCGACCCTCGCTAGAACCTATAAGAAGTGAGTAAGCTCAACTTAGAGAGAGGAGAAACAGCTAATAAGCAGCATCCTAGAAGCACAAGATAAGAATTCGCAGTCAAAGCACACTTGGCAAGATAACCACTCTAATCTATGCTGGAAGGACTTAGACCCAAAGCACTTAAATAAAAATGCAACCAGAAAGGAGAAATAGCATAATTAAAATATAATACAAAGATAAAGCATAAACTCCCCTCTCAACAAATTGTAAGGACAAACCACTAAGCTCTCCCCGCAGAGTGAAAACCGAGAGCTGTCCGGAGGCTTGGTGAAGATATCGACCAAGCGGTGCTCACTCTCCACAAATCGGAGCACAATGTCACCCTTCTCTACATGGTCTCGAAGAAAGTGATATCTGATATCAATATGCTTGGTCCGAGAATGTTGCACTGGGTTTTTGGCAATGCAAATCGCAGACGTGTTATCACAAAAGAGTGGAACACAATCGATTGCTAACCCAAAGTCTGCAGGTCGAGACCATCCAAAGCACTTGGCTACAAAGAATCGGCTGCGACAACGTGCTCGGCCTCTGCAGTGAACTGCGCAACACCGGACTGCTTCCTTGACGACCAAGAGACAAGAGAAGTGCCAATGAATTGGCAAGTGCGGAGGTGCTCTTCCTATCTATCCTCTGACCCGGTAAATCGCATCGGAGAAGGCTCTAAGAGATAGACAAGAAGAGGAAGAGTACGAGATACTATAGTCAATGGTAGCTCGAAGGTACCGAAGATGCGCTTCACCGCTTTGACGGTGAGATCTGTGAGAAAAGCCTCAAATCGAGCACAAAGACACACAGAGAAGTGTATGTCCGGTCTCGAGGTCGTGAGGTACAAGAGAGAGCCAATCATGCTCTGAACTCCTTTTGGTCAACAGTTCGCCGTCTTCATCTCGGATCAAGAGCATTTGTAGATGCCATCGGAGTTGATCTTGGCTATCCATCATTCATGTCGAAGCACTTCAGAAGGTCTCGAGTGTACTTGCCTTGGTGAAGAAAAGTACCTTCCGAGTCTGCTTGATTTGGAAGCCAAGGAAGAAGCTCAACTCGCCCATCATGCTCATCTCAAATTCGAGCTCATAACATCTAAAAGCGGGAAACGAGTATGTGAGGAGCCACTAAAGATGATGTCGTCCACATAGATCGGGCGAGCAAAAGATCGATGCCAAGACGGCGGATGAACAAGGTCTTGTCTATTTTACCCATTTCAAAACCATGACTCGTGAGATAGGACTTAAGCCTTTCATACCAAGCTCGGGAGCTGCTTGAGTCCATACAAAGCTTTGGAAAGCCTGTAGACATGGTTAGGTATTTGGGGTTCTCGAAACACGGAGGTCATGTCGACATAGACTTCTTCCTCAATAAGGCCATTGAGGAAAGCACTCTTGACATCCATCTGGTAAAGCTTGAAACCCTTAGAAGTCTGCAAAGGCAAGCGAGATTCTAATGGCTTCAAGTCTAGCTACTGAGGGCAAAGGTCTTTTCAAATCTAGACCCTCAACTTGGGAGTACCACGAGCTACCACCTAGCCTTGTTTGAATGACTAACCCATCTTCACTTTGCTTGTTCTTGAACACCCATTTGGTCCCAATGATATTGTGACCTTGAGGGGCTCAACAAGGACCGACCTTGTTTCTTTCAAAGTTTTCCAACTCCTCATGCATGGTGTTTATCCAAGACTCGTCGGATAGAGCATGACAAATGTCTTTGGGCTCAAATGAGGCGACAAAGAGAATGGAGACAAAAGAGAGACAAACCAGCTTTGGAACGTGTGACACGCTCAAAGAGGTCTCCAATGATCGCTCTGAAGGATGGTCCTTTTGAATGTGTCTAGGAGGTCGGGGTGAGATGAAGAAGTGGCCTCTATCTAATGAGCAGATGAGATAGGACAGAGCCACTAGCCGAAGAAGCGTAAGGTGGGTGATCTCCTCGAGGTGCAAGTGGAAGAAGGCACCTCAAGAGGAGGAGGAAGCTGGATCGGGTAGACAACCCTCATCTCCGTCTTCCTCATCGTCCACAAATATGGACTCGATCGCTCTAGAGAACATGAGATATCAGGCCTAGTCCCCGGACTGGCCTCATCGAAGGCCACCTCATGAGTTTCTACCATCTTACTAGACTCAGATTCCTGGACTTTATAGGCACGAGAAGAAGTCGAGTAACCGGAAGGATCCCATCACAAGATCGTGATTCGAACTTATCTAGGTTCCCAGACTTCAAAATAAAACACTTGCAACCAAACACACGAAAATGCGAGACGCTGGGTTTTCGCCCATATCTCAACTCATAAGAAGTGCGATGCAAGAGTGCCCGAAGAAAGACTCTGTTAGAAACATGACAAGCAAGTAGCAATAGCCTCATTAAAACTTCCTAGGTGTAGAGTACTCATCAAGCATCGTCACGGCCATCTTGACCAAGGTGCGGTTCTTCCTCTCCACAACGCCATTCATTGGGGGCGTATGGAGACGAGGCGGTGCTCTACACCTGTCTCACCACAGAAACTCTCAAAGTAGGAATTCTTGAACTCGGTGCCATTATCACTGCGAATTGCTCGTAATGCACCTGGGAGCTCAACAGAAAGCCTACTAAAAAGACCACGAAAATGAGTAAACGTCTCATCCTTCGAGGCTAAGAAAAACACCCAAGAGTACCTCGAGAAGTCATCGACCACAACAAGAACATACCACTTCCCTCCACCGATCAAGACTCATTTGGACCAAGCTGTATCCATATGGAGCGATTGTCACGTGCATCGATCATTGTCCTTTGTGTTGGAGAGTGAGAAGTGGCAACCATCTTGCCGTGCCGGCATGGAGAGCAAACTAGATCCTTGACCATCTTGAGTTTTGGCAAACCACGAATGAGATCGTGGCCGCTAACTCGTGTCAAATGATCAAAGCCTATATGACCTAGTCTCCTATGCCAGAAGGTCAAATCACGGGATTCAGAAGCAATTAAACACCGGAGAGGATCACCAGAAGACTCAGAAAAATCAGCACGAAAGATCCTCCCATATCGAGAAATCCCACAAACTAGACTACCCGAAGAATCAAGAATTTTGCAATTGTTTTCTTAAAGCTCACCTCGAACCGTCATCGGTGGTGAGAGACCAAAGCGATTATCTGCAGCTTACTTACTAAGGCAACATCTTTCAAAATAAAAGAATCATTAATGCTCACAGTACCTTTAGCGATGACGCGCCCAAATGAAGCATCTCCGAAGGTGATCGTCTCATCACCTCGAGCACGGGCTAGGGAAGAAAACCAGCGAGTCTTCGGTCATATGGCGAGAACACCCGAGTCTACAATCCGGACCTTTCCTTCCGCCCGGCGAACTCGAGTAAAGCAGAGTAAAGTCTCGAAGATGGGGTGAATCAACAAAGTGATTTTGGCACCCAATCTTGAGTAACACGTCGAGCAGATGAAGTAGTCAAACAAGGTGACCTCTATCTACCCTCGCTCTCTGTCACTCAACAAGCCGTAAGGTGCGTGTGCGGACTGAAGGCATGGTTGAATCCACCGCTATGGAAGAGCGAGTCGAGTCGCAACATCTCGATCACGCCATGAGTAGCCATCTCGTAAGGGAAACCGAGATCTACCATCAAAGCGACGGAAGTCACGAACAAAGGGAGCATGAGGACGAAAATCAGAAAACTCAGAAAAACCAAGTCCTCGATGCTGCCCTAAATCATCAGCTGTAGCAAACCTAGACCTCATGTTAGTCTTAGGTGCACTCATGGTGCCGGGTCGACCACGAATGCGCCTAAAGGACTCAACATGATCTCTACGCGCGATCTTGGCGCGCCTGAAGCAATGATCAACCAAATGTCCATCCTTCTGACAGAAGGTGCAATGATACTTCGCTTTCTGGGAGGCCGAAGATGCAGGTGGAATCACCTTGCTGTCAGAGATCCCATGAACAAAACCCGCTGATTTAAAATTGACTTTCTCAGTCCTGGGCTTAGTTTTGATCACACCTGGTACTATGGTTCTGAGCACGATAGGTGGATGCTTCCTCATATCCTCATGGAAATCATATCCTAGACCCTGATTAAATTTACAAATCTTGGATTGGTCTAGAATGAGATTGAGCTTCTTCTTGCGTCCTACAAATTTCTCAAGAGTGTTCATAAGATCACGACACTCCTGAAAAGAGAGTGCAAGAAGAGCAGGGAAGAAGGACAAAGAAGGTAAGGGAGCGTAAGAAGAACCAACGGCGGAGGAAAGATTGGCTTGTGCATGCACGGTAGACTTTGAGGGACAGTCCTCGCTAGCGATTGGTTCACGTTGCTAGGCGTCTCTACCAAACCCTTAGACTTCTTCCCAGCACACACAATACAAGCGGATGATTGTGTCTCTAGAAGGTCCTTAGTTAGCTTCACACATTTTTCATCCAAAGCAACCAAATCACATTTTAGTTTATTACACTGATTGCATGGTGAGCTAACAAGGTCCTTAGAAGCATACTGAGCCAATTTGTTATTGTGATCAATCATTTCTTGAAACTGTTTGGATACAGATTCTATTTCAGCAGTTAACTTAGGACAGTTTAAACAAGAAACAATGGGCTCTAGCAAAGCAGCTTGGAATTCAACAATTTTGTGATCTACCCGTTTTAGGTTCATCTTGAGATTATTACAATTTTCACAAGTCTCGGGCAGATCAAGCAACATGGTATATAGACCTCTAAACGAGTTGTCCTTAACCTCACAGGAGGTGCAAGCAGTAGCCTCAACAGTAGTAGATGAAGGAGGTGCTACCCTACTTATCTCTAGTTCAGCAAGAAGGCTAATGTTCTCCACTTTAATCATGTCTAATTCAGAGGACACACTATCATGCAAGGTCCTTAGTTTTTCCATATCATCAAGCAGAGCACAGCATGTGTCACAATCATCACGGGAGGGAGCAGATGTAAGTAAGGTAAGCTCCCGTGATAGTCTAACTACTTCCTTCTCCAACTCAGTACACTTAGCCCTAGATTTAGCATGAAATCTACCTAGCTTAAGAAAAGCATCATTAAACTGGTCGTAAGTGGGACTAACCTCATCGGAGTCGGAGTACAGCTCGCTATCGCATAGATCGCCCCCGAGGGCCATGAAGCACATGCCGGAGAAGTTGCCGTCGTACTTGGGATCTTGATCGTCCTTTCCATCATCGTCACTCCACCCCTCCACCTCGCTGGTGTCAAGCTCGTCGAGGGTGGTGAGGACGCGATGGAACAGCTTCTTTGCCTTCCCAAAGTTGCGGAACTTCTTCTTGCCTTGGTCAGGTGCTGAGGGTTTCGTGTTGCGGTTCTTGTCGATGTAGTCGTTCTTGCCCGAACCTCCATAGTCACCTTTGCCCTTCCCCAGCTTGGGGCAGTTTGCTCGGATGTGGTTGGGGCCACCACACTCGAAGCAAATCACAGGACCTCCTCTTTTACCATCCCTCCTCCTCTTGTAAGCATGGGAAAACTTCCGAGCTAGGAGGGCTAACTGTTTATCCTCAAGCTACTCTAGCGATCATCGGTTATGTCACGAGAAGCGACAAGGAGAACCAGTGTATCGACTCGAAGAAGATCCAGAGGTGGGATCGATGACTAAAGCCATCGATCGTGACTTCGACCTTTGAGAGACAATGTCAATCTCGTGAGTCTTGAGGCGCGAGTAAAGCGCGTTAAGAGTCAGGGTCGAGAGGTCCGTGCTATCCTTGATGGTAGTCACTTTCATCTCCCAAACACGAAGATCGAGTGCAGAAAGCATCTGTCGAGCGTTATCCGAGTCGGGGTATGTAAGACCGACCGCTCGGAGGTTGCTCAAAATCTTATGGAAACGCGAAAAGCACTCGTCAAGAGATTCACCAGCAAGCATCTCAAATTTACTGTATTCTCGCTTGAACTGGTCTTGTCGAACCGTCTTAATCTGGGTGGTGCCCTCATGGTATGCATCGAGGGTCACCCAGATGTCGTAAGCAGAAGACAAATGAGAAATGCGATCGAACTCACTTCTGCTCAAGCTCTGAATGATAATGTTCCTTGCCTTAGCATTGGCCTCAACATCGGGCATGTTTCCCACATTGATGTTTTCATCGGCAGGAACGACGAATCTAACCTTCACCTTTCTCCAGATAGCATACCCCTGAGCCTGGATGTATGTTTCCATTCGGCTCTTCCAGAAGGGGTAATCCAGGCCATCAAAGACAGGAGGCTTGGTGGAATACTTGTCCGTTGCCATGGCTCAACGGCCGGTTAAGATCTATAAGGAAGAGCTAACAAGCTCGATACCAATTGAAGGACGAAATGGCAACAGAGGGGGTGAATGGTGCCTTAAAATTAAGAACTCCCTTTCTTGTATTTAAACAAACCTACAAAGCCCTCTCGGTATCTCAAGTTTGAGTGAAGCAAAATCGAGAACGAAAACAAGCTTCGTACGTTTCGTCGTAAATCGGAAGCTCGATTCTACCTAGCGGTAGTTCGCATCTACTGATAGTTCCGGTTGATCACGGAAGTTCCGCCCGTGATAGTTCCGCCGTGGACAATCGGAACTTCCGACAGCCGACCGAAGAACGAGGCGCTCGGTTTTGCCTAAAATCCAAATACTAAATCTTGAATGCTCTTCTCAGGTCAAGTTTCACAGGACATCATCCTAAACAACATCTTGACCTCATGGAGAAGAATCGCAGACAAAGATTCATTAATCAAAGAGAAATCGAATTTCTTGAAGAAGGGGCAAGAAATACCAAAAACTACAATAGACAAGATTCTCAGATTCTTAGCTCATGAAACTTTGAGGATATATTAGCAATATCAATACAACTCTAGATATAAAGTTTCATGCCATCTCATAAGAGGAATCAAAAGTTACACCAAAACCCTAGATATTCAACATGAACATAGAGAATAGAAGAGGCATAAACAAAAACCAAAACCTCAGGATTTCATTGACAGGAATCACAAGATTACAGAGGAAAACACAGAGGAATGATTACACAAGTTTTCAGTTCATCCTCTCCAACTCAACAAACTCTCAAAAAGCATAACAACCTCTCCAAAGGCTCTTTAGCTAAAGCTAACCCTAATTTTCTCTCCCAAAAGGTCTAACCCTAACACCAGGGGTTCACCTCTATTTATAGCCCTTGGCTAACGGGTCTCCAACCCATTAAGCCCGCTACACCCGAACGGAACCGCCTCCACTTGTGCCGCTTTGCGAAAAGACCGTTTCGCCCCTTGCGCACCTTCTGGAAGCCTCCCGTACACCTTGCTGTCCTTGACTCGCAACCACCTCAAGATTTACGCCGTCTTCGACACATCCTGACCGTTCTGACCTCAACGCCGCCTGCACCTAGTCCGATCACCTCGTGTCTCGCCACGACTTCGTCTCGATGTCCTGCAGTCAACACAGACAAAAACACATCACATAGCATTGCCCAATATCATAGCATCAATATTTGTACAAGACTCAAACTCATACAAACTCAAAAACACAAACTATCCTTCTCTGCACAGTTCTGGGCACAATCGAAAGTTCCGCACTTACCACTGCGGAAGTTCCGATTTCCGGAACGTCCGCACTTGTCAGGATGATCGGAAGTTCCGCGCTTACCATTTCGGAAGTTCCGATTATCGGAATGTCCGCACTCCCAGATTTTCAATTCCGATTTTCGTCAAAGAGGAATACTCACGTCAGTATTATCGGACAAACCGCGATCCCAGGTGCGGAAGTTCCGATTACTTCAACCGAACACATTTCCTAGATTAATCGGACGTTCCGATTATCGGAACTTCCGCTACATACATGGCGGTAGTTCCGATTATCCTGTTTCATCACAGAAACAGTACAAACAGAGAGTCACAACTCTCAACCTATTCAACAAGTTGTCAAATACTCATCACTCACAATGGAAGACCTCTCACATGGTCTCTAAAATACCACCTCTGTCGGGACCCAAATATGCAAATCTGGACCCTCTGTGTATACTGCACTAGTCCGGGATCAAGCTAGTACACACAGTGGCAACATCGATGAAATATCAATTCCATATACAAAGATGACTAATAAATAGACAAATAACAATAATTATCAGAGTACATACCATAAGGTCAAAACTTACAATTAATGTCTCAGAAGACAAATAGCTCAATAAAGCTGCAGCGGAACGTAACGGAATAACTTCAGTGAAGCCCATCCATATGCCCACAGACAATCGACTGGGGTAGCGCAACCTAGTTCTCCACGATCCTTGAAGTATACCTTGTTGACTGACGATTCTTCCACTTCTGTTGATTGTTTATAGCAAGTATGAGTACACACCGTACTCGCAAGTCATACCACAGAATGCAATTTATAGATGATGGCTTATTCCAAAGGAATGGCTTCTGTGGTTATTTTGCAGAAATGCAACATTTGCAATTGAATACAAATAATAGATTGAAAGCATAATTCAAAACAAATAGACAATAATAAGTTAACAATTGATTTCAGAAAGGACACACAGTCTAATCGAGTTATTCACATTTGCATGCACAAGTTATCTCACACAAATTGACCCTTCCCAATTGTTTTATGAAAATCTGCCCCTCGTGTGAAATTCCCGAGCATGTCCATATCCGAGGACGCGGCTATTCGAATAGATTGATTAAACACTCTGCAGAGGTTGTACACTTTACCCACATGATGAAATCAACCGGATCAGAGTTGATGACAACAAAATGTTTCAGAGACTTCATCTCAAGCAATGACACTCCCGATGTGCTTTTCTGCCGGCCAACCGATACACACAACGTTTGGTTACGACACACATCGTTGGACAGGGATGCAGCGAACCGTCCCGCGATGTGACATATCACACCTCCAGCCCATCACACAGTTTAAATACAACCTGAGTTGTTAATGTCAAGACTCCATAACTTACTAAGTTAGGCCTAGCCCATACTAGGCATGTGGTCGTACAGTAAGGCCCAGTTCAATGGCGCACAAAGTTAAGTCCTTAATTGACCAAGGCAAGACTTCCAGTTTTAACCCAAATCACAAAGTTTAAAGCACACAGCTCCACCATTCACACAGATCCACCACTTGCCTCAGTCCAAATCTTTTCCCACCCTGTTGATTAAGTGCAACACATGCCATCACGAGTAACAGCACACAGCACATATAGTTTCATCACACAGTTCCATAATCACTTAGTCAAGTTTATAATTGCAACTCACATGAAATGATGACTCGTGGCATGGCTAAGCAACCTACTCGTATCTAACCAACCCACGTTGGTGCTACGATAATACCAACTAATAATAAACCAACCTAAGGTGACAAAAGATCATGACATACAATAGACAAGGTGGATATAACAAATTGGATTAATAACTATCCCAAAAGCATTTAAATAAATACTTGAAATAAAATGCAATACATTGAAACAAAGTATTTTGAAAACTGGGTTCAATATGATCAAAGGTACAACTTGCTTTGCTCTAGCAATGATGATCTTATTTATCTTCAATCTTCTACTTTCTTGATCTTCAGCTCCTTCGGACGATTCTGGCACTTCATCGTCTAACGATAAAGAAAACGTAAAGACAAACTAAATTCAAAAATATAAATCAAATAAACTCCAAATTGAATTTTAAAGGTACTAGAAGATAGATAATGAATTTAGATGAATGTAGGAATTTGGATGGGTTCAATCTGAGATCGGATGAAGAAGATATGGCTTTTGGAAGGTCGCGATTCACAGGAAATGATGAAAATAAAAAGGAAGAGAGAAGCTGACAAGTAGGGTCAAAGGAATATTCTCAGAATATTCTATTCCAAAGATATTAGAGATTGGATGAGTGTATGACATGTGGGACCGACTGAAATTTATGGATTTCTAGAATTAAAAATAATTCCAGAAAAAGGCAGAGAGACTGACATGTGTGACCAATAAGATAAAAGGATTTTCAAGAATTAAATTAATTCTCGAAAATAAGATTAGGGTTGTCATGTGGGCCACTGGTCTAGGGACCAGGTCCACGGTTGACCAAGCTCATGGAGGAAGGTTGACCAAAGGTTGACTGACATGCGGGACCCGCATGTAAGTGAGAGAATTAATAGTTAGGGTTTTTATTTGGGTGGATGACATGTGGGGTCAACATGGAAGTGAGAGGAGATATATATCTATGTATACATATATACATGCATGCATACATATATATATATACACATATATACATACATATACACATACATACATACGTACATACATACATACGTATATATATATATACATATATATATATATATATATATATATATATGTATAGACACACGCACGCACATGTATACAAACATACATATCATGTAATCGAGAGCGAGAGCTCGTGGGGTGGCTTGATGGCGCGCCACAGATCGAGACGAGGGCGGCGAGCGGCGGGCGGCGGCGGAAACGCGATCGCGCAAGCGATGCGGCGCATTGAGGCGGCAACGACGGCTCGCGCAGTGGAGGCCGGCAAGAGCGGCGCTAGGGTTGCGCGCGCGCCTACCGGGTTGGGACGCAGCGTGAAAGGAAGTTGTCTGCGGCGCGTCTTTGGGTGAGCAGAGACGCCGGTGGACTGGAGGGAGAGTGAACCGAACACTAGCACTAATCATATACGTGATCAGAAAACAAATGGTTCAGCAAATGGGGGCGGCCGGCTGTCTTGACCGAGTGAACCACAGGGCTGGCAAGGAACCGAACCAAGAGAACTTGCACAGCGCAACATCACAGAGGCAATATACACGGTACAGTACAGACCATTCGTGGCGATGGGGTTAGCAAGCAAAGAAGAAGGAATTAAATACTTACTTTTGAACCCATCTGCAAGGGAGGAAGAGAGAGAGGCAATAGCCCACAAGGAAATCCATCAGTAGAGCACGCACTAGAAAAACCGAACGTAGCACTGCACCAATACATGTGAACAGAGAGACAGGTTAATGGCGCAACGGTTGGTCTACGGAAAGGATTTTTGGCTAAGCAAAGATTAGAGGAAGGGACACTACTACAGAAAACCTTATCACAGACGGTTCGGAACCGTCATCACAGACGGTTTTTGAACCGTCTGAATTTTTATGTCTGTGATAACAGGCGGTTATCACAGACGATTTTTCAACCGTCTGTGATAAGTTTAACACAGACGATTTTTTAATAGAACCATCTATGAGAGTGAAGTATCACAGACGGTTCTATTACCAAACCGTCTGTGAATCTGAAGTATCACAGACGGTTCTATTACCAAACCGTCTGTGAATCTGAAGTATCATAGACGGTTCTATTAAAAAACCGTCTGTGATACTTCATAATCAGAGACGGCACTAATAAAAAACCGTCTGTGATACTACTTAATCACAGATGTTTGAGCTAAGAACCGTCTGTGAGGCTTGCATATCACAGACGGTTCTTGGTTTAAACCGTCTGTGATTACCTAGTATCACACACGGTTTTGAACAAAACCGTCTGTGATATGTCCTTCCACTAACTAGTTTTTGTCGTATTTTCACTAGCCTCGTGAATTGCTAGCCATGCCCTCTGAAAACAAACAAGCGTAAAGCAATGACATCACAGATTATTGTTGACAACTCAAAGTGATCATTTAACTCAAAATCAATTACAAACGAATAAGTAGAAACAGCTACGTTGACAACTCAAAGTGTTCATTTAACTCAAAATCAATTACAAAAGAATGTTTCAAGTATTGTCGCTAGAGTTACAAATTGAATTACCACTAGTCAAAGTGAGTTACAATATTGAATCAATTACAACTAGTCGACGACGTGAAACTCTCCGTCGGGGTTAACGATTTCCGACTTGATGAAGCCGGCAGAGCAACCCTCGAAGGTGTGTGACCTCGTTCTTCTGGAGTGTTTTTAACTCTAGGTTCAAGTCCTGTCGCTAGCAAGAGTAAAGTAGTAAGAATATATATTTAAATTTATAATTAGAAAATAACTATAGCGAGATTGACCTACCTGGGGATCGTGTATCGTGGAATTAATCAATAGCCGCATATGATGGCATCGTAGAATGCGCATAGGTGATCTTGTTTTTCTTTGGCCTTTGCAAAAATGGATATACATATATAGGTACAGTCGATTCGAGACGCAATATTTACTGAGTATGATATATTATTATTGTGTTGTATCGCGTACCAGAAATCGCATCTTGTGGGTTAGTTTGGCGCTCGTTCCCTTGTATAAACCTCCCTCGGCAACATAGCCGATGAACTCCCTACATGATTCCAAAAAGTTATCCTCGTCCATTTCAAATGAAGGAAGACTACAATACAATTATGTGCGGAGGAAATGATCGTACCTTCGAGTATTCCTTTAAGAAGGGTGAAGTCATGGTTTTGTTGAGTAGAGAATCAAGGTACAATACCATGTTCCTCTTTGGCACAATAATCACAAGAATCCAATGGAACCTACTCATGTATGTCGCTATAGTCATAAACCTATATATGTTCAAACGAATTTTGTGTAGCAAGTAGTGAAGCACTTACTACGGTTGTGCGGCACCATTATGTACTCCTTGCCGCTACGAGCAAGCAATCCCATTTTATGTAATTCTCGATGTAGGATCGTCTTGGTTTATTGTTTGCTCGAGATCACGTGCGGGTCGAGGAAACCCACCGGTTCGTTGATTGATCGGGCACATTTCATAATGTATCCAGACGTAAGGAATGAGTTGTGATATTTATCGCTATCACGTGGGTGTAGAAATTGATTGTACACACTTACGATGTCCAACATCGTAGAAGTGAGGCGTCGAGGCGATTAGGTTGTATAGGTCGAATAAGTCCTCGAAGCCCACGACGACGTGGCCCGCCTCGTGATGAAAATGCTCGCCCCGTGTCGACGCCGATTCCAAGATGGCTCCCACCTCTTGGGTCTTGCGATGTACCACTCATGCAAAGATTGACAAGCTAGTCCCGAGCCGGTTAGTTTTTTGTCGAGACCAGCGGATATCAAGGGAGTATTGCGGGCTTAGCAGCGCTGAATCTTCTTCGATATCGATTTGTTCGTAACGAGACGCTGCGCGTACGTCTTCTCTCCGAGATGACTCGTGGACCGATATGGTGACACGCTTGTCTTGTCCTTGGCGTCTTCTTCTCGACGGAACCGATGAGGCGGGCTTCAAGCGTAAGGTCGGGCGGACTCATCGAGGTCCTATTGGAGAGGCAAAGCGGTCGTGACGATATCGCGCCATCTGCAGGTCGAGCGATGTCCTTCTTGGGCCATTGGATAAAAGTGTGCACGGCATCCCCTAGTGTTGTGATTTCTTCGTTCGGGAATTTCGGTAGGATGGCCATGAAATTGTCATGTACCATGTCCACCGCACTCGGCGTAACCTCGCGCCACCGGTGAGCACCCGTCTTTGCATCGCTTCTTCCCGGTATGGATACACCATACCCGCCCTTGACCTCAATAGCAATCGACCCAACCATCCTCACTTGGAGCTTGCGGCGTCGGCTCCTACAAAATGGTACACAATTAGCTAAGGCGTCCTATATGTCTATATTTGGAGCATTCGAGATGTACATTACCTCGATGTCGTCGATCGGTAATTGCACGTCGTCATGTCCAGAATTATGTGTGGACGCGATGCTACTCCGATGTTGAGGAGGACTTGCTCCCAAATTAACAGTGGCGGCTTGCGCCCTCATGAGTTCATTTACTTGGTTCCGTAAACTTGTTATTTGTCCTTGAAATTTTTCAATAATGACATGTTCGGTAGGCGTCGTCTTGGTCCTTGGATCTCTTCCTACTCCTATATGTGGCGGAGTCGTGGGAATCCATCCCTCCAAGATACGTAAACCCCAACGCCTCGCGTGCGACCCGGGTGCTCCTTGTTTCCCAGGGCCGTAGATAGTACATCCTTCTCCCTGTCCACTTCGAGGGAACCTTGGGAAGATGCGGAAGTCAATGCTTCCTGCAAGAGGACATCATGTTATTATAGACACCATGAAGTTATGAACTTATTAACAACTAAGTGGTTCGACATATTTACGAGCGTTGGGACACCGCCTGCTCACCTGGTTTGCGAAAGAGATCTTTGCCTCAAGACATGGGTGATGCCCTCGCTCTTAACGTGCTCGAGCACGCTCGTCGAGATCGACAAGCGGTCGGGCAATGGTCTGCCTCCTCCGCCGCCCACTTCGTGGCTTTACCCGCGTACCAGTGGCCGAGTTTGTGGGGTGAGTGTTTTGGGCCCGAGAGCTCGTGCGCGCACTTTGCTCCTGAAATTGACCGTCGTCTTCATCCGCACGAAGGCATCCCATGTATCCCGCGACAAGAAAGGATGCTTCGTGAAGGGCGTCCGACCCGTGTTCACGTCTTCGCGTGACAAGCGTGCTCTTGAAGGTCCTCCACGCGTGGCACATCGCGGCGGCGTGCCATCGCACACGTGTCCGGGTCCGCCGTGGAACGTGAGCGAGCGTAAAGCTCGATCCACAACAGGTCTCTCTGTACATCCGTCCGACACTTCGTGTTGGGGTGGTTATGGGGACCCGTTCCTTACAAGTACCCGTGAGACGGTCCGGAATCTTGCAGTTGCGTTCTTGGGACTCAGCGGGATCCCGACATCACTGACCTCCGTGATCGTCATGCGGCCCGACGGCAATTTAGAGATTCCTCGCCATCTCGCTTCGTACCACCTTGATCGGAGATCCAGACGCATTTGGCGGCGTCGCCGGACGGCGGCGAAGACCTCTGTCATCTCGCTAACTTGCTATCTATATAAGTTACGTGACGCAATGATTACTCACGATGCACTTTCATATATCTCACGATTGCAAGAATAATCAAGTATGGTGTGGAGGCATGCAATTTCTAAAACAGTTTTTCCTTAAATGATATTTTTATGCTCTCATCCCCCCTCCCGTCCCGCCTTTGATTGTTGGCCATGATCTTACAAATAATATTAGATGTCATCTAATTTCTAAAATAGTTTTTCCTTAAATGATATTTTTTTTTAATAAATTAATGTTTGATACCTCACAAAAAAAACACTTATGTTACTTCTTTAGGTAATTTTTATGGTATTACAACCCATCTATTCTATCAAAGATTTTTCATATATAGATATGGCAATCCACGTGTCACAGACATGAGGGTCATGGGGGCACATAACAGTGGCATGTGGAGTGGCAACATAGGAGGCACATAACATTGAAGGGTCCTAACATAAATAAGGTAAAATGGTTTGCAAAGAAGATCTACATAGAAATATTTGTCGATACACTAGTACAAAACATGTTATCTGGATGCTTCATCACGATGCATGAATAAATCAAGTATGGTGTGGAGGCATGCAATTCTTTCGCAACAAAAGTAATGAAACTTCTATGTGTATAGTATATACTTGTTTACGTTCATAAGCATATACATGTGTATACTTGGAGGTGTACATAAATCTCCTGATTATAGTATTGCCAAATCAAGAAGAAATATGCTATCACATGTAGAGCTCAAATCTGAATATGCTATCACATCAATTTGAATATATGACAATTATTATCACAGAGCAATTCCAACAGAGCCCACAAAAGTCACTTTGCAATATATATATCTCCTAGTACTAGCAAATCAATTTCATACTTGACTTAGTACAGCATATATATACTCAAAGTGATACTCAATAATTGAATACAAAGATACCCACAAGACTATGTATATCACAAGTATATGGCATCACAAGTTACTTGATCATTACGCAAACCCCCGCATGCATTGCCGCAAATACCAAAAGACCATCTAGAATAGAGCACACCCATTAAAGTAAGAGCAAAGAAGGAATTGCCGTCAGAGTACCATAGGGATCATCAGTTGTTTCCGGATCAACTTAGATTAGTCAGCACCCTGAGTACCAAGGCTACCCATACCAACTTAGGTTAACCGGCACCTTGATTCTCAAGATACCTAGACTAACCCAAATCAGTCGGCACCTGGATAACCGCGATACCTAGACTAACCTAAGTAAATCCAAGCTATCTTATTCCCGTAGGTTTCATCATTCAGCCAAAGCAATAGCAAGGGCCAAGAAATATCCTGCACAGGGCAATAGGGAGAGGAGGCAATGGTAAGAAGGTGAGTGCACAGCTAGGAGAGAAGGCCAGTCAATACATTCCCCACCCAGAGCCAGGCCCGGCCCAGATTCATTTCCCCAAGCCAAAGAAAGACAAGTTCATCCCCAAAGAAGCAAAGAAAAGCACAAGTTCATCCCCAAAGAAGCCCGAAGAAGCCAAGACACAAGCCTCCCCACGGCCATTCTCCCTTTTCCCCATTCCTTCCCGGTACAAGGCGGGAGGCGAGGCCGGCCAGCAGCGAGAACGAGCGAGGCGGAGGCCACCAAGGTAACCCCATTCATACACCACTATGAACTACCCATCGCACAAGTAGCAACCACACCACGTACCCAAGAACATTATCATTCCCCAATCACACCCCAGAGTATCAAGCATTCATCAGTTCATCTCAGAGCAATGGGAGGGATCAGGGATCAAGATACCTAGACTAACCCAAATGCAACCTTTGGTTTTCATCCTTACTCACCGGGTCTTTGGTGAGGGGCCAGACCGGACGAAGGCGGGGACGAAGGGAGGGCTACTGGTCGGGAGGCGGGACGAAGGAAGGCGGCGCTGGTGGGAGGCGGGACGAAGGGAGGCGGCGAGGCCGGAGGCGGGACGAAGGAGGCGACCTGGTAAACCCTCACGCGCAGAAGTGTGAAAAAAGCGAGTGTGCACAACCGTTCGATGATAGAACAGACTTATATACATGGATATCACAGACGGTTCTATGATAGAACCGTCTGTGATAATGCATCACAGACGGTTCCATAATAGAACCATCTGTGATGTTAACTATCACAGACGGTTCTATTATGGAACCGTCTGTGATAACTTAGAAAGGGAAACCCTAATTTTAATATCACGCAGCGGTTCCATAAGCAACTGTCAGTGATATGTTGATATCTGAGCGGTTCATTAATAGAACCGCTCAGTGATATTAAGTATCACTGACGGTTACATTATAGAAGCGCTCGTGATATCTCCCAGTGAACCGTCCATCGCTAGATCAACGATCCAAGTTCATCCACGTCGATTTAATTTTGGATTTTCCCGAGAAGGCTTATTTGTTATCTGAAAAATACAATTTAATTCAAAAATGCATAACTTTTTCTCTGTAAACTATTTTTGAGTGAATCCAATTTTTTTGGATTCCTCTATTAATGAGCTTATTGTGAAAATTAGTTTGGAACATGTTACTATTTCCAGAAAAGTTACTTATGCATTTTACTTTTGCTCATTTCAAGGCTTTGAAAAATCGTAGAAAGTGCATCATAGCTCCAAATGAGATGAATCCAATTGGGTTGTTCATCTCATGAGGTGCTTGATTCAACTGTACCATAGCTCAAATGAGGTGTTTAATTTTCTCATATATATCTTTTGCATTACAAGTCCGATAAACGGGGTCTCACACGACCGATCGAGGCAAATGACCGATTTAGACGGCCCATAACACGTGACGCGTTTCCATGTTAACATCAAATTAATTACAATGGAATATATACATGCTTAATTGAAATACATCCTTCATGATGATCGACGCGCATATAGCTAGCTTCCTCACTGGGTTCTTCCACCAATCTGATGCCGTCTCCGAAAGGAGGCAACTCGTCAAATTGATTGTACTCTTCCTCATCCACGACATTCTCAACTCCGACAATCCTTCTTTTCCCATGAAGAACTACGTGGCGGTTCTTATTTCTTTCGGGTCAGTTACATAAAAACTTGAACAACTTGCTTAGCGAGTACGAATGGTTCGTCCTTGTATCCGACACGTTTGAGGTCCACGAGAGTGACACCGTACTTGTCGACCTTCACGCCCTGCGGAAGTTTAACCCAGTGACATCGAAACAGGGGGATCTTGAAAAGTACATAGTCAAGCTCCCAAATCTCCTCTACGAACCCATAGTACGAGTTCAACCCGCGTGCCCCCGGTATTGAACCCTCATGAAATGCATCTATCACGGACCATTGCTCGGGTATGCTCTTCATATCACGAGATGTCGTATAAAACGTGTACCCATTTATGTCGTATCCTTGCCATGTCACAATTGTAAATTTTGGTCCTTTGGCCAACCATAGCGGCGTTCATCACTTGATGTCCTCCGGTGAATCACATCTTTAACCATTCGTTGAGCCGAGCGGTTGTGTTTCTCTCGTGATCCAAACCTCCGACCGGTGCGGATTACATTGCGTAACATGTCTTTGTGCTCGTCGATGTACGGGACACTTGGGTCATGTGTTGCAAGACCGTGAAATGGGCTTGCGCTTACGTATTTAGATCGGGAGTGATTTCTTTCCTTCCGATGGTCCCGATACCCTCCGTCTCCCTCATGACGAGATAGAGGCACACCTATCGGTTCCACTCGAGCCATGTAGTCGACGAGAACTCAATGACCTCTTGGTTGCATAACCTTCGATATACGCCCTCGGCGAGATCGATTCCGACGTAGGACTTGAGAATTCCCATGTATCTCTCAAATGGGTACATATGACGTAGGAACATAGGGCCGCATATCTTTATCTCTTTCACAAGGTGAACAATGAGATGGACCATGATATCGAAAAATGACGGAGGGAAATATATCTCAAGATGACATAGAGTCGTCACCACCTCGGCCTGCAGAGCGTCGAGTCCTTCGGGATCGATGACCTTCTGAGCAATTGAATTAAAGAAATAACACAGCCTAAAGATTACCACTCGGACCTTATTCGGCAAGATACTCCTAACTGCAACAGGACCTTGTGTCATCAGCACATGACAATCATGAGACTTCATACCAATTAATTTCAAATCTGTCATGGAAACAAGTTTCTTAATATTGGCGGAGTAACCGGACGGAACTTTCACACCATGCAAGCTTTGACACGTTCATTTTCTCGGCCTTGGACAAAGTGTAGCAAGCGGGGGGAAGGTACGTTCGTCCTTTATCGGTCTCTTTCGGTGCTAACTCGGTTCTTATGTTCATATCAACCAAGTCACGTCGTGCGTTAACGCCGTCTTTTGTTTTGCCACTGATGTTCAGTAAGAGACCAATCAAGCTATCACATACATTCTTCTCCACGTGCATGACGTCGATGCAAATGGCGAACTTCTAAGTGCTCCCAATAAGGCAAGTCCCAAAAATTGACCACTTCTTCCGGATGTTTTTCCGAGGGTTCTTAATTTACATCCCTTTCCAAACACAACATCAATATCCTTAACCATATCATAGACCTCTTTCCTCTAAAAGCCCTTGAGGTGAACCGTTCTCCTTATTTCCATCGAATTGTTTCTTCATCTTGCGGTATGGGTGACTCGGGAAGGAACCTACGGTGGCATATATACGATTTTGCGCGAGTTGTTGACCATACACTCTCGGTACCATCTAAGAAGTGCGATGTGCTTTGGCTCCTTTGTATCGAACCCGACAGTTACCAAGGGCAGGAAAATCATTGATGGTGCGAGAATAACATGGCGCGTAAAGTGAAGTTCTATCGCTTATACGCATCCCATACTTGTACCCCCGGTCCAAAGTGTCACAAGATCTTCCAAAGAATGGTGCTAGGTACACATCAATATCGTTCCTGTGTTGCTTGGCCCTTGGATAAGTAGTGACATCAAAATGTACTTCCGCTTCATACACAGCCAAGAAGGAAGGTTGTACATACATAGATTCACGGGCCAGGTGCTATGTCGGCTGCTCATGTTACCAAAAGGATTCATTCCATCCGTACTCAACCCTAACCTTATGTTCCTCGGTTCCGCACCGAACTCTTCAAGCCCGATCGAAGTTTCTCCACCGCGAGAATCGGCAGGTGTCTTAGCTTTCCATCTCTCTTACGCTCCTCCGAGTGCCAACGCAGCAATCTTGCCTCCTTTGGGTTCGCAAATAAACGCTTCAAACGTGGGATTACAGGCAGATACCACAACATCTTAGCAGGAGGTCCTTGCTTCACCTTAGCAGTATTTTGACGCTTGTATCGGGATGCTTTGCACACGGGACATACATGCATGTCTGCATACTCTTTACGGTAGAGGATACAATCGTTCGGACATGCATGTATTCTTTCTACTTCCATTCCCAATGGGCAAATAACCTTCTTTGCTTGATAGGTGGTCTTTGGGCAACACGCTTCTCCGGAAGGATGTCCGCTAGGAGACCTAACAACGCCGTGAAACTCTTATCGGACCAACTATTGCTTGCCTTCAATTTCAGCAGCTCAACACGGTTGATAACCTTGTGTATCCCAGCTTGCGGCCCGTGGAACAAAGGTCTCACCGAGTCCTCCCTTAAGCCCTCGAATTTGCAAAACTCTCTCCCATTGTAGTTCTCTTCGCATCGCTGTAGCATCCGATCAGATTGTCATCGTGCCCCTATCCTCATCAAAAGCACATCCACATCCGCAAATCGTTGACTTCCTCACGAGGTCGCCATTATTAACATCCGTATAATCTGCTCTTCACCGTGGATGGTCCAACATGTATACCCTTTTTGAAACCCCTTGAATCAAGTGCGCTTCGATCTGCGCGCGTTGTTAAACATCTTGATTACGCAATCAATGCACCGGACGGTACATAAAATTTATCCCTTCTTCAACATATCCGCTCACACTACTACGTAAAACCTTATCACTGCAGGCGGTTCGAATCGTTATCACGCATTTGTTTTTGAACCGTCTCGAATTTTTATGTCTCGTGATATGAGTGGTTATCACTGCACGGTTTTTCAACCGCTGCGTGATAAGTTTATCACGATCGATTTTTAATAGAACCGCTCGCGATACGTAAGTATCACGAGGCGGTTCTTGGTTTAAACCGTCTGTGATATGCAAGCCTCACAGACGGCTCTTGGTTTAAACCGCTCGCGTGATATTGAAGTATCACAGGCGGTTCTATTAAAAACCGTCTCGTGATACTTCAAGATCACGCGGTTCGCTTAAACCAAGAACCGCTCTGTGAGGCTTGCATATCACGTGACGGTTCTATTAAAAACCGTCTCGTGATATGTCCTTCCACTAACTAGTTTTTGTCGATTTTCACTAGCCTCGGGAATTGCTAGCCATGCCCTCCAAAACAAACAAGCGTAAACAAAGAACATCACAGATTATTGTTGACAACTCAAAGTGTTCATTTAACTCAAAATCAATTAAAAAGAATGTTTGAAGTATTGTCGCTAGAGTTACAAATTGAATTACAACTAGTCAAAGTGAGTTACAATATTGAATCAATTACAACTAGTCGACGACGTGAAACTCTCCGTCGGGGTTAACGATTTCCGACTTGATGAAGTCTGCAGAGCAACCCTCGAACATGTGTGACCTCGTTCTTCCGGAGTGCTTTTAACTCTAGGTTCAAGTCCCGTCGCTAGCAAGAGTAAAGTAGTAAGAATATATATTTAAATTTATAATTAGAAAATAACTATAGCGAGATTGACCTACCCGGGATCGTGTGTCGTGGAATTAATCAATAGCCGCATATGATGGCATACGAGAATGCGATAGGTGATCTTGTTTTTCCAAGCAGACCGCAAAAATGGATATACATATATAGGTAGTCGATTCGAGACGCAATATTTACGAAGTATGATATATTATTATTGTGTTGTATCGCTGCTGGAAATCGCATCTTGTGGGTTAGTGTGGCGCTGCTCCCTTGTATAAACCTCCTCAAAGAACATAGCCGATGAACGCCTACATGATTCCAAAAGTTATCCTCGTCCATTTCAAATGAAGGAAGACTACAATACAATTATGTGCGGAGGAAATGATCGCACCTTTCGAGTATTCCTTTAAGAAGGGTGAAGTCATGGTTTTTGTTGAGTAGAGAATCAAGGTACAAAACCATGTTCCTCTTTGGCACAATAATCACAAGAATCCAGTGGAACCTACTCATGTATGTCGCTATAGTCATAAACCTATATATGTTCAAACGAATTTTGTGTAGCAAGTAGTGAAGCACTTACTTCTGGTTATACGGCACCATTATGTACTCCTTGCCGCTCGAGCAAGCAATCCCATTTTTATGTAATTCTCGGCGTAGGATGCGCCTTGGTTTATTGTTTGCTCGAGATCATGTGCGGGTCGAGGAAACCCACCGTTCGCTGATTGGGCGGGCACATTTCATAATGTATCAGACGTAAGGAATGAGTTGTGATATTTATCGCTATCACGTGAGTGTAGAAATTGATTGTACACACTTACGATGTCCAACATCGTAGAAGTGAGGCGCCGAGGCGCTTAGGTTGTATAGGTCGAATAAGTCCTCGAAGCCCACGACGACGCGTGGCCCGCCTCGTGATGAAAATGCTCGCCCCGTGTCGGCGATTCCAAGATGGCTCCCTCCTCTTGGGTCTTGCGCATGTACCACTCATGCAAAGATTGACAAGCTAGTCCCGAGCCGGTTAGTTTTTTGTTAGAGACCAACGGATATCCAAGGGAGTATTGCCGGGCTTGGCGGTGCGCTGAATCTTCTTCGATATCGATTTGTTCGTAATGAGACGCTGCGTACGTCTTCTCCGAGATGACTCGTGGACCGATATGGTGACACGCTTGTCTTGTCCTTCTGCGCCTTCTCGACGGAACCGATGAGGCGGGCCAAGCGAAGGTCGGGCGGACTCATCGAGGGTCCTATTGGAGAGGCGGCGGGTCGTGACGATATCAGCGCCATGCGCAGGTCGAGGCGATGTCCTTCTTGGGCCATCGGATAAAAGTGTGCACGGCATCCCCTAGTGTTGTGATTTCTTCGTTCGGGAATTTCGGTAGGATGGCCATGAAATTGTCATGTACCATGTCCACCGCACCGGCGTAACCTGCGCGCGGTAAGCACCGTCTTTGATCGCTTCTTCTGGTATGGATACACCATACCCCGCCTAGCCTCAATAGCAATCGACCCAACCATCCTCACTTGGAGCTTGCAGGGCGTCGGCTCCTACAAAACGGTACACAATTAGCTAAGGCGTCCTATATGTCTATATTTGGAGCATTCCAGAGATGTACATTACCTCGATGTCGTCGATCGGTAATTGCACGTCGTCATGTCCAGAATTATGTGTGGACGCGACGCTACTCCGATGTTGAGGAGGACTTGCTCCCAAATTAACTGGGGCGGCTTGCGCCCTCATGAGTTCATTTACTTGGTTCTGTAAACTTGTTATTTGTCCTTGAAATTTTTCAATAATGACATGTTCCGGTGAGCGTCGTCTTGGTCCTTGGATCTCTTCCTACTCCTATATGTGGCGGAGTCGTGTGGGAATCCATCCTCCAAGGTACGTAAACCCCAACGCCTCGCGTGCGACCCGGGTGCTCCTTGTTTCCCAGGGTCGTAGATAGTACATCCTTCTCCCTGTCCACTTCGAGGGAACCTTGGGAAGATGCGGAAGTCAATGCTTCCTGCAAGAGGACATCATGTTATTATAGACACCATGAAGTTATGGACTTATTAACAACTAAGTGGTTCGACATATTTACCAGGCGTTGGGACACTGCCTCGTCTGCCTGGTTTGCGAAAGAGATGCTGCCCGAAGACGTGGCTGATGCCCTCGCTCTTAACGTGCTCGGCGCTTCGTCGAGATCCCAAAGAAACGGTCGGGCAATGGTCTGCGTCCTCCGCCGCCACTTCGTGGCTTTACCGCGCACCAGTGGTGCCGGCGATGTGGGGTGAGTGTTTTGGGCCTGGAAAGCTCTGTGCGCCGCACTTTGCTCCTGAAATTCGGCCGTCGTCTTCATCTGCACGAAGGCATCCCATGTATCCCGCGACAAGCAGGCTCTTGAAGGTCCTCCACGCGTGGCACATCGCGAGCAGCGCGTGCCATCGCACACGTGTCTGGTCTGCTTCAGGGAAAGTGAACGAGGCAGAAAGCTCAGTCCACAACCGGTCTCTCTGTACATCCGCGGACACTTCGAGTTGGGGTGGTTATGGGGACCCGTTCCCTTACAAGTACCCCGCAGACGGTCCGGAATCTCGCAGCTGCTTTCTTGGGACTCAGCGGGATCCCGACGTCACTAACCTCCGTGATCGTCATGCGGCCCGGGGGCAATTTGGATATTCCTCTGCCTTCTCGCCTGCGTACCACCTTGATCGGAGATCCAGCCGCATTTGGCGACGTCGATGACAGCGGCGAAGACGGTGCCTCCGCCATCTCGCTTACTTGCTATCTATATAAGTTACGCACGCAATTATTACATAGTATATAATATATGGGAAATTGCACAAAAATATAAACAAATATAATCAACGTTTGCCATCTCGAGTAAAATAAAATAAATTGCCGTCGATGTACCATAAGAATCATCACGGTTCCCTGTGTTTACTGCAGTTAGTCGGCACCCTAAGTATCGAGACTACCCACACCAACCTAGGTTAACCGGCATCTTGGTTTTCAAGTCACCTAGGCTAACCTGCATTAGTCGACACCGGATACCCATGATACCTAGGCCAACCTAGTAAATCGGCACCGTCTTACTTCCATAGGTTTTCATCATTCGGCACTATACCTCAAGTTTCAGATGCGAAAATTAATTAAGAAAACACAACCACGCTACCAACTAGACTGTACTGATGTTTATTAAGAAAACATAGTAAAATGTTGATCAAGAACTGACAACTACAAGAGAGATTTTTCTTAATATATGCAGAAAAGTGAATGAAATGAAATACAACAGTTATAAACTAAAATTCTCAGCCTCTATGACAATTCAAACAGATGAATAACGATTGATCGCAGCCTCTATGACACAACAACTCAATTGACATGGCTACAGTATCAGATTTGTAACCAAAACCGAAATCTGGACAGATTAGAGAATGAATGCTTGTTGATTCACTAAACCATGATAAATGAACATTTCTAATGAGGTTATAGCTAGATGAGTAGTAGTTAAAGTTTAACTCATCATTAATCATTAGATAACACTCAAGAACAGATTTCAGTTTGACTGGACTTAGAGATTACATCCTGAAACTGAAACAGGACAGATTAAAGATAAAAGATTTAATGCTCCAACGGACTATCACAAAATGGTATACTTGATGGAGCTACAGCTAGATAAGTACAACTACAAGTCTAACTTATCACTTAACATTTGCTAACACTAAAATCAAATTTTAGTTTGAATTGAAACTGCAGTTTTTAGATTTGCAAAAACCAAAAGCAGAGCAGGTTCACAATAGTAAGAACTTTGCCGCTATGTTGGGTTATGAGAAAATGATATTTCGGATTAAGTTACAGTTAAAGGAGTATAATTTAAAGTCTAATTCCTCACCAAAACTAGCTAGCACACAGTTGCAACAATGATGTTATCATATCCATACAACAAAGAAGCTAATGAAGCAAACAAAGTAATATTAATGCGGAGAGTTTGCACCAAGCTCAAGAAAGGATGAAAAAGTATGGATTTGAAGAGACTAGAGAGACAATTTGCGATGGGGATATGGTTTACTTAAAGATGCTCATCTAAGTAATATTTAATGTATATAATTTGCGGTGTCTAAAGTTCCGATATGTTCAATAGGGTGCTTTTGGCAGGATGCTTTGTTTGGATTTGGCTTGACAACATACTCGTTGCTTGGACTTGAGTGGTAAGCCACCTATCTTGCACTTAGACTTGGGATATTTGGCTTGGTGTTTCTATTTGCGATGCTTTGGTCTCGACCTCTATGACAACATTTCCATCCATGTGCAAAGTACATGACAAGTATGGTGGTTGATTGTCACTAAACTGCACCATGCAATATTTAATGTATATAACAAAACCGATGATTTTGTACAGTTGCTAATAAAGAAAAATCTTGAACTTGTCAGAACGAACACAACACTACCAAGTAGGTTTGTAAATACGTAATTTGTTTTTAGTTCGGAAACTTAAAAGAAGGTAGATTTAGGAGTACCACGGGTAGGGGATCGGGCCAGAGCAACCGAGGGCGTAGCCGTGGTGGAGTAGTAGGCCTTGGCGGTGCCGGGCAGCTGAGCGAGGTCGGGCGCAGCGAGGAGGCGCCGAGCCGGCCGGGCAGCGAGCGGCTGGCCGAGGCGGGGCCAGGCAGCGCTGGAGGAGGCGACGCAGCGGGCCGAGGCGGGACCGGAGGCGGGCCGAGGCGCAGGAGCAAGACCGAGGAACCGGAGGCGAGCAATGGCCGGACAAATCAAGGGGCGCGTGAGAGGTGAAGAGTAAGAGCAAAACCCTAGCGGTCCGCCTTATAAAAATAACATCACAGCACGGTTCTTTAGTAGAACCGTCAGTGATATTCACCATCATCACGAGCGGTTCTAATATAGAACCGCTCGTGATGTGTGCATATCACGCACGGTTCTATCTTAGAACCGTCAGTGATGTCACATTTCATCACGCTGAGCGGTTCTATCTTAGAACCGTCTGCGTGATGGGTGCATATCACAACAACATGTATGAACTGTTGGATAAGCAAGATGATGACAAGTTTGAGTTCAAAAGTTCATATCTAATTCAACTCAACATTACCATGAATATCCACATTGACATCAATATTAAAGATCACAAGTCCATAACACATTAACACATGACAATGGAATAAATAAATTAATTACAATGGAGTAATTAAATTCTTAATTAAAATACAGACCCTTCATGATGATCGACGCATATAGCTAGCTTCCTCACTGGGTTCTTCCTCGAGCCCGATGCCGTCTCGAAAGGTGGCAACTCGTCAAATTGATTGTATTCTTCCTCGCCCACTACATTCTCAACTCCGACAATCCTCCTTTTCCATGAAGAACTACGTGGCGCTTCTTATTTGCCGGGTCGGTTACATAGAAGACTTGAACAACTTGGTTAGCCAAGACGAATGGTTCGTCTTTGTATCCGACACGCTCGAGGTCCACGGTAGTGACGCGTGCATTTGTCGACCTTCACCGTGGGAGATGGACCCAATGGCACCGAAATAGGGGATCTTGAAAAGCACGAGTCGATCTCCCATATCTCCTCTATTTGCCCATAATACGAGCTCCTCGGCCCATCAGATCGAATGCATCTATGCGACACGCTGCTACAGACCGTGCTCTTCCTATCCCGAAGCCAGATAAAATGTGTACCCATTTATGTCGATCCTTGCCATGTGACAATTGTAAAATGTGGCCCTCTTGCCAACCATAGCAACGTATCATCACTTGATGACCTTCGAGTGATTCGCGCCTTTAACCATTCGTTGAACCGAGCGGTTGTGCTCTCTCGTGATCAAACCTCCGACCGTCCGGATTACATTGGCGTACCATGTCTTTGTGCTCGCCGATGTACGGGGACACTTGGGTCATGTGTTGCAAGACCGTGAAATGGGCTTGAGCGCACGTATCCGGATCGGAGTGATTGATTTCTTCCGATGGTCCCGATACCATCCGGTCTCCCCTCATGACGAGATAGAGGCACACCAATCGGATCCACCGAGCCATGTAGTCGACGCAGAACTCAATGACCTCTTCCGTTGCATAACCTTCGATGATCTCGCCCTCGGTCGAGATCGATTCCGACGTAGGACTTGAGAATTCCCATGTACCTCTCGAACGGGTACATATGACGAGAAACACAGGGCGCATATCTTTATCTCTTTCACAAGGTGAACAATGAGATGGACCATGATATCAAAAATGACGGAGGGAAATACATCTCAAGATGACACAGAGTCGTCACTACCTCTACTGCAGAGCATCTAGTCCTTGGGGATCGATGACCTTCCGAGCAATTGAGTTGAAGAAATAACTGACCTCAAGATTGCCACTGACCTTGTTGGCAAGATACTCCTAATTGCAACAGAAGCATTTGTGTCATCAAGACACGACAATCATGCGACTTCATACCAATTAATTTCAAATCTTGCATAGAAACAAGTTTCTTAATGTTAGCGGAGTAACCAGACGGACTTTCACACCGCAAGCTCGCACGCTTCATTTCTCTCGGCCTTGGACAGAGTGTAGCAAGTCGGGGAAGGTATGCGTTCGTCTCCAGATCGGTCTCTTTCGGTGCTAACTCGGTCCTTATGTTCATATCGACCAAGTCACGCCGTGCGTTAACACCATCCTTTGTTTTGCCACTAATGTTCAAAGAAGAGACCAATCAAGCTATCACATACATTCTTCTCTCGTGCATAACGCCGATGCAAATGGCGAACTTCTAAGTACTCCCAATAAGGCAAGTCCCAAAAATTGACCGCTTCTTCGGATGTTCTTCTCACGGGTTCTTAATTTACGCCCCTTCCCAAGCACAACATCGATATCCTTAACCATATCATAGACCTCTTTCCCACTAAAAGCCCTTGAAGTCGAACCGCCTTCCTTATTTCCGTCGAATTGTTTCTTCATCTTGCGGTATGGGTGACTCCTCGGAAGGAACCTACGGTGACGCATATACACAGTTTTACGCGAGTTGTTCAAGCCATACACTCTCCGTAGCATCTAAGCAGTGCGGACAGGCTTTGGCTCCTTTTGTATCAAGCCCGACAGTTACCAAAGGCGGGAAAATCATTGATGGTGCGAGAACAACATGGCGCGTAAAGTGAAGTTCTCTCGCTTGTACGCATCCCATACCTGCACCCCTTCGCTCCACAAAGGTCACAAGATCTTCCAAAGAATGGTGCTAGGTACACATCAATATCATTCCTGTGTTGCTTCGGCCCTTGGATAAGTAGTGACATCAAAATGTACTTCCGCTTCATACAGAGCCAAGGAGGAAGGTTGTACATACATAGATTCACGGGCCAAGTGCTATGTCGGCTGCTCATGTTACCGAAAGGATTCATTCCATCCGTACTCAACCCTAACCTTATGTTCCTCGGTTCCTGCAGAACTCTTCAAGCTCGATCGAAGTTTCTCCACCGCGTAATCAGCAGGGTGTCTTAGCTTTCCATCTCTCTTACGCTCCTCTGAGTGCCAACGCAGCAATCTTGCCTCCTTTGGGTTCGCAAATAAACGCTTCAAACGTGGGATTACAGGCAGATACCACAACATCTTAGCAGGAGGTCCTTGCTTCACCTTAGCAGTATTTTGACGCTTGTATCGGGATGCTTTGCACACGGGACAATAATGCATGTCTGCATACTCTTTACGGTAGAGGATACAATCGTTCGGACATGCATGTATTCTTTCTACTTCCATTCCCAATGGGCAAATAACCTTCTTTGCTTGATAGGTGGTGCTGGGCAACACGTTTCCCTCCGGAAGGATGTCCGCTAGAGACCTAACAACGCCGTGAAACTCTTATCGGACCAACTATTGCTTGCCTTCAATTTCAGCAGCTCAAGCACGGTTGACAACCTTGTGTATTCGGCTTGCGGCCCAGGAACAAAGGTCTAACCGAGTCCTCCCTTAAGCCCTCGAATTTACAAAACTCTCTCTCGCTGTAGTTCTCTTCTGCATCGCGTAGCATCTGATCCAGATTGTCATCGTGCCCCCTATCCTCATCAAAAGCACACCACATCCGCAAATCGTTGACTTCCTCGGCGATGTCGCCATTATTAACTTCGGTATAATCGCTCTTCACCGTGGATTGGTCCAACATGTATACCCTTTTTGAAACCCCTTCAATCAAGTGCGCTCGATCCGCGCGCGTTGTTAAACATCTTGATTACCGCAATCAATGCACTGAGACAAGACATAAAATTTATCCCTTCTTCAACATATCCCGCGTGGCTCTTCTAAAAGCAACCACGCCATTAATGTAATCTTGACTCACACGGTTCACACAAGACATCCAGATTCGATCCATCTACACTACGCATGTAACAAATTAGTGTCAAATTGATTAGCGATTAATTTATAGCAAACGAAAATGTGCAATATAAACTCATTCTCCAACATTTGCATCTAAGGTTATTGAAAGAAAAGTCTTCACTAGTTAAGTACCACACGCGGTGGCATAGCGTAGCCATGCCTACGGCCACAACCATGATCCCTACCTCTCGACATCGATATCTATCTCAATTGAACAATCATGCAACCCAAATATAGGCATCATCTCATACAACACTTATTAACCTAAAATACCGAACCATAAATGCAATATTGTTGACCCAAACCCCACCGCATCGTGAACCGTGTGTAAATTTTATTTTTAAGCCAATTAATTATCCTAACTCAAATTTTAGTGATTATTAGACCTAATTCAATTTTATTAAGTTACCACTCCTAAGTCAAATTTTAGTTCATTAGTTATAAGGGAAACCATTATTCAAAACTAAGATTTGTGGCTAATATTATTTATTCCAACATTGACGGTGCAAGATCGATCATGTGCTCATACCAAGATTAGAGGAGGAGCCGCAGTTGGAGGAGCTAGGGCAGTGGAAGTGGCACTGAGCGGTAGACACAACAAGCAGTTGAGGAGCTAGGCGAGGAAGTGGCGCAGTTGGAGGAGCTAGAGGCAGGAAGTGGCGCTGAGCGGTAGACACAACAGCAGTTGAGGAGCTAGGCGGTGAAGTGGCGCTCGAGTGGTAGACACAGCAAAGGCGGCCGAGGGATGTCTCGGCTCAATTTATATGAAGCACAGAAATCGCTGAGCGGTTCTATTTCGTAACCGCTCATGATAATTGACTATCGCTGCAGCGGTTCAAATAGAACCGCTCGTGATAGGCCCGCCGCGCTAAAACAAAGCTTGACCGACCCAACACGGCGGTTCCTTAGGAACCGTCTGTGATGGGCCGTCTGCTATAGACTCTTTTGTAGTAGTGTCAGCGGCTCTTCTAAAAGCAAACACGCCATTAATGTACTCTTGACTCACACGGTTCACACCGTACATCCAGTTTCGATCCATCTACACTACGCATGTAACAAATTAGTGTCAAATTGATTAGCGATTAATTTATAGCAAACATAAAGGGTTATAGATCGTTACCCTCAGAGCTCACGAAGAAAATATGTAATATCTCTCGATAATCCTCACCTTCTCCTCCCTTCCCTCTCTGTCGGGGGCACAATGGGCTTCCTATTTACCAAACATACCTAAATAGTTATGTACAAGGAGAAACAATAACTCCCTAATAGAACGAAAATGTGCAATATAATTAAACTCATTCTCTAACATTTGCATCTAAGGTTATTGAAAGAAAACTCTTCACTAGTTATGTACCACACGCGGTGGCATAGCGTAGCCATGCCTACGGCCACAACCATGATCCCTACCTCTCGACACCGATATCTATCTCAATTGAACAATCATGCAACCCAAATATAGGCATCATCTCATACTCTTCACTACTTATGTACCACACGCGGTGACTCAACAAGTATGTAATAAATCAATAGTAACAACACCATTCTCAATATTCACAGTTAGCATCTACACTATCTTTTCTCCTTTCTTTTAGTCAATGCATTAACACACAATAAAATGCCAAGTCCACAAGCATCTCCAAGCTCATACCAGTATTAGAGGAGGAGCCGGAGGTTGAAGGAGCTAGGGTAGGGAAGTGGCGCCTAGAGCGGTAGAGACAGTGGAAGAGGCAAGGCAAGCAATGGCAAGGAAGGCGGCGATGGACACAACTAAGCAAAGTAAGGGGTGAGGATGTGTCCGCCAATTTATATGAAGTTTCACGAATCGCAGGCGGTTCTAGTTCCGAACCGTCTGTGATAGTAAATATCACGCACGGTTCCCAATAAGAACTGCTCAGTGATAGTATCCTGCAGTTCTATTTAAGAACCGTGCGTGATAATTCAGAAATCACTGCACGGTTCTTAATAACAACCGCTCAGGATATTACACGACGGTTCTTATTAAGAACCGCTCGCGATTCTGGAACTATCGCGCACGGTTCACAATAAGAACCGCTCGTGATAGGTCGACGGAAGCGAACAGATTTAACACGACGGTTCCTTTGGAACCGCTCGTGATGATAAACCGTCGCTATTGCCTCTTTTGTAGTAGTGGGATTAGCAGTGAACAAATTAATTCCACAACATCTAGCGGAACCGAAACTAGAGATTAACCAATATGCTAGCAAGAAGAATCGGCAGAGAAGCTACGCACCGGACTGCTATTAAACCGAACCAATACAGAAAAGAATGCATCAGAGCCAGCCGAACTAATGAACAGGAACAGAGGCATAGAGGCGCGTGGGATGGAAGGTGGACGGCGGCGACGCGACGGTGGTGAAGGGCTAAAACGGAAAGAAAACGACGAGCCGGACGCGATGGTGCGGTCGGATTTTTAAAATACTCACCGAGGAAGCAGAATACGCGAAGAATACGGTTGGGATACGACGGACGACGGAACTCCAGCGAACTTCAGGCGAAGGGGCTGGCACTATGTCGTATAACATGACGACGTGAACCTAACGCCGCAGACGGTTCGGCCGGCGGACGTCGGACGGAGGAGAAACTCGCTGGAGAAGGCCTTTGGGACGAACTCCGTATTCCACGAACTGCGACGAATACAGATCGATTCAGAGGAAACCAAATCAGGGGATTGGAAGAGGACGTAGAGACGGACGCGTGGGCGTAGACAGCTCGCATTTATATGCACCGAACGAAAAGATATTGATATTTGAAGTTTGAATTAGAAAATGAATCGCGTACGAGTTCGTTTATTTGGCGATTCGCGCTCGGTTGCTATAAATGGACGTGACATGCACCACCATATCGTAGTATGCATGCAAATAGTGCCGATCGGTGTCTTTTGTACACGCAAGGTGAGAGAGAAAAATAGGAATTCGGAATTTAAATAAAAGACAACAAATCGATAAGATAGAATAAATAGCAAACAAATCCAGAAAAATTCCCAAAAATACCAGAAAATTCCTGAAAATACAAGGAAACCAAATAAAATATATTTTTTATTTAATTGATGTTTATATTATTCAAATTAAATATTTTTAATTAAAAAAATTCTAATTAAGCTTTATTAATTCAAATAAAATTGGTGAAATTTTTCAGGAACCAAAACTACTCGAAAGATTTTTGAATAGCCAAATTTTGGGACGTTACACTAACCTCCGGCATGTTGAAGCTCTGGGGCCACCAGGTTGCTTCCAGCCCTGCGCTCAAGGGGGAACTAGGATCTGCCCGGAATACCGGCAGGAGCGTAGCGGGGCACCGTGTCCGGAGCTCGGTTCTCGGCGATCTTGAGCCGCCGGGACGCACCGCGAGCCTACCCTCGGTTGTTGAGGTCGGCAGCCCCGCCGAGGTCCGCCTCTTCTTGCTGGATCAACTCGTGCGCTCTCTGCGTTACCCCTAGCTGAGCTGGGGCCAGCGGTTGGCCAACTGCCGAGTCCCAAGGGGCACCTCGCCCCCCCACGAGGTTCCCCTGTGTGGAGTTATCGGTCTCTTCCTCGGCACGGGCGGCAGCCGTCGCAGCCTGAGAGGTCTTGCTTTGCTTAGCCCTCGGGGCGCTAGGCGATGCCGCAGCCGTCGCTGCTTCAACCGTGGAGGCGTGAAGCGTGGCTCTCCGAGGTGCCATTCCTGTGCTTCGGATACGTGCTTGACTTTCATGCTGGTCCCCATGGACGGCACCAACTGTCGTAGCAAAAACGAGCTATACAGTAAAAGAAGGGGGACCCCAGACCGGCTTAGAGGAGCTCCGGAGATCCTTGGAAAAAGGGACCAGTCAATGGCAAGAGCGAGATGGTTATTGTAACATCCTGATTTTCAGAATCGGGATGTTAGTATTTAACTAGCCGATTTAATAAATTTTTGACTCTATTTTAAAATTTTCCAGTGTTTAATTAAAATGTTGCTAAAAAATCAAATTGAATTAATTCAAAGGTTGCATTTAAAGTTAAATCAAATTGTTTGAGCGACTGTAATTAAATTAAATATTTTGTTTCTTGTTTTCGCATGCATTTCAAAAATCATGTTGCATACATTAGTATCGTCGTTCTCATTTTCCAATTCGATTGACCGCGGCCGAAACGACCGCGTGTCCCTTCTTTTCTGGCCATCTCTTCCATTTTGTGACCCTGCTAACTCCTGTCGCTTCTCTCGTTCAAATCTCAGCTAAAAATTCAAAACTAAGTCATGCATGTCATACCACCGCGATCGTCATCGCATGAGCAATCCAATTCTGCATTTTGTTTTTGAATGCATGGCAGTTTGTGCAAATTCGCAAAAAGTAGCAAAGAATTAGCGGGTGAAACACATGCGTGCCTATTTTATTTTTTCTAACTTCTCTCCTCGCAATCACAACCAAAAACCAAAAATCATGCAACATATGTTATATCGTTGCGATCGTTGCCTCGAGGGTATTCCATTTCTATAATCGGTTTACACATGCAAGGTCGTTTGAGTGACGTAAAAGAAAGAGGAAAAACTATACTAGTATTCATCTTCTAGCCAAACATAACTTTAAAGATTTTTAGAAAACACTACACTCTGGATAAATTCATGAAATTATTACCTAAGCATCTACATTATGTCAGGAACCTGCTCTAAAAATTTTATGATTTTTGGAGCTAAGAAACTATGTCTAAAAATTATCTAAACACCTTAACTATTTTGCCAATTCTAAAATCACTGTTTATTCAAAATTTTCAACCCCAGCCCAACTCACCTTTCCCTGCCATTTCTTGTGCCCAGCTGAAACATCATGTCATCACACTGCCATCTCTCTCTCTCACTTCCTTTTCTCTCCCCCACCCACTGCCGTTCCCCAAGAAAGCACCCACCATATTATTTTTCCTGGACCATGCTCACTTTCCCCAACCAAGAGCTCCTAACTCTGCCTTCCTTCTTTCTGGAACAAGAACAGAGCATGAACTCCTTCCATCTCCATCTTCTCTCCTTACAAACACAATCAAGAACCACAAATCAACCCTTGCATGCTATACCTTGGTGATCATCGTTGTTAGAGTAACCCATTTTAGCCAGTGCAGCGGTAGCATTAGCAAGAACAAAACAAAGAAGCAGCTCCATGCGATTGCTCATCGGTTCAGAAGAAGACCACCATGCGGCAAAGGCACGGGTGGCCGGCTCAGCGCAAGACGGCATCGCCGGAGACCAGCGACGGCCAGAGACCGGTGACGCCCACGAGCCAAGACGCGGCGGCGCTGCAGCGGCGTGGACACGACGGTGTCGAGGTGAGGAGACAAGGCGGCACGGCGCGCAGCGAAACGACGCCGAGGTGACAGCGCATGCATGCGACACGGTAGCCCCGGACGGTCCGGTGAGGCTCGATAGCGGCTCGGGACGCGGTGTCGAGGAAGGTGTTGAGACAGAGGCTGGTGCTGTGCATGGCCGGCATTGGTACGCCGTATGTGATGGCATTGAGGCGGAGACGGTCGAGCCAAGGAAGCGAGGCGAGGCGGTGTCGACCACGACTACGACAGACACGGACGAGAGGCCGAATGGACGCGGGAACGGCGACGACTACGGTGGACGTGGATGCATAGCCGAGAGGACGTCCGGTGATATTTCGCACGCCTAGTACCGCGGTAAAAATCTTTAGTGTCAAATCGTGTTTATGATATTAGTTGTGCATGTTACATATTAGTCATGAGCATGGCATCTATTTATACATGGATATTAAAAAAATGATCGTGCGCAGACTTGATTATGTGTCGATATATTGGTGAATGCGAATAATTAGATTATTGTGGTAAAATACTATTATTATTGATCGGTGGATGCTAGACTAAATTTATGATTTTATTATTTTGATCGGCCGATATTATTGTAAGGTCGCATGGAAGCTAGTGGTGATCTTTGGAGGTTAAATTGTTTGGAGGTTTATTCTCAGATTGGGTTAGTAATTTTTGAAGATAGGATGCATAAAGATTTTTATAATCTAGTACTTGGTGGATGACGTATGTGTTGATGATTAATGATATATCTTTTGTATATGTGTATTGTTGCTCGTTGGATGTCAGATTATGTACATTGTTGGATTAATTGAATCGGATGATTTAATTGAGCATGAGCAAATTGATCGGATGTTCGAAGTAATAGCTACGTGAGTCATGTATGCTAGAATTGGAAGATGGTAGAATGTTTTATTGATTGCGGATAAATAATTGGATTGTCGTGTATGTAGTAGTTATGTCCTATGTGCCGAGTTGGTAGATTTGTACCCTCAATTGGATTAGCAGATAAAGGATTATTAGTTGATCGTAGTGACACATATATGATTGGATTGGTAGTGGTCATTCAAGACTAAGTTCGGTGGTATGAATATGAGTTGATCGATTTGTGAGCTATTAAGTATTGGATGTGCATTTAAATTTTAAAGCTCATTAGGTGTCGGTTAGTCTATTAACCCTCAGTCGGTGGAAAATTTTGGGTGCATACGAATATGAATTGCCGAGGTGAGACTAGAGGAGTTAGATAGTTAGTATTAGTTGAAATAATTTATCGGAGAATGATTGATGGATTTAGGCATAGTTTTATGCCCACAAGTCGGTGGATTTTGTACAATTATTGAATAGGTTGTATAGTTGGAAGGTCATTAATCCGGGCATTGTGTGGTTGGATGGACTACTTTGATTATGACAGAGGAGAGGTTAGATTGAGTTTAAAAAGTATAATTATGTGGTAGAAATTTCAGAAAAAGAATTACTTTTACACTACAAAATGCTTTTAACTTTGAAAATTCATAACTAATTCATATGAACTCTAAATGATTTGAACCAAGTTAACCAAGTTATTTTGGTCTTATAATTTTATTACCTATTCAGATATGTAATCATTTTCTTCACCACTGTTATACAAATTTGTGCTAAAAATTGGATTTTAGATGAATAGTAATCGAAGCCCATTTTTCTGCATTTTTCCAAAAAACTAATTTTCATTCTGCTATAACATTCACATACGAAATCCAAATGAAATAATTCTTTCACCTAAATTCATATAAAATCATAATCTAGATACTGTAAAATTTTCATTCATGTTTGAGAACTTTGAATTTTTAGCTTTTCTCGGTGTTCATTCGATGTCGCTGTTTCTATAGAGTCCGAGTTGTCGCAAATGAACGACTACGTAACCGAGAGTGAGCAAGTGAACTCCCAGCAAGGCAGGCATCATTTGAACTTTCTTTTGCATCATATTGATCCCAATTCGGCCTCTAACTACGCCAAAATAGATGCCACTACTACAGAAAAGCTCATCACAGACGGTTCTAAACCATCATCACAGACGGTTTTTGAACCGTCTGAATTTTTGTGTCTGTGATGACACGAGGTCATCACAGACAGTTTTTTAACCGTCTGTGAAAAATGATATCACAGACGGTTCTATTCACGAACCGTTTGTGATAGCGACTATCACAGATGGTTCGTGAATAGAACCGTATGTGATAGTCTGTTTTCAGAGACGGTTCTATTCACGAACCGTCTGTGAAAACAGATTATCACAGACGGTTCTATTCTCAACCGCCTCGTGATAGTCTATTTTCGCAGGCACGTTCGTGAATAGAACCGTCTGTGATATTCTATTTTCACGCAGCGGTTCTAAAAAGAACCGCTCAGGATAGTAACTATCACGCGGTTCTTGTTTAGAACCGTCTGTGATAGTTTTTTCTATAGCAAAAAAAAAAACCAAAACGGATTTTCACTTCGTATGGAGCCTCCCGAGCCTCACGAACGAATCTGATATTGATTTTCGGATTTCGCTAGCTTTCCCACAATAGCCAGAGCATCACAATAGCATCAACTCAATCCATTCACAGAGCACTAAAAACAACACGACATGCATCACCCACATCACCCACATCACAGTAGCATCAACTCAAACAATTCACAGAGTACTAACACATCACAGTAGTAATCTACATCACAGAGCAAAAGGGGGGAGTAGAGAGAGTGAGGTCGTGGGATGCTGGGTGACGAGGTCATGGGAGGCCGGTGACGATGAGGCCGGGGCAAGGTGGAGGAGGCCGCAGGCGACGAACTCAGGGGAGGACGGGGCGACGAAGTAGAGGTGGCCAAGGGCGACGAAGTAGAGGAGGCCGGGGGCGACGAGGTCGTGGGAGGCCGGGGGCGACGAGGTGGTGGGAGGCCGGTGGCGACGAGGCTGAGCGAGGTAGAGGAGGTGGAGGAGGCCGCGGGAGGGGAGGCCAGAGGAGAAATGACACAGGGGGAGAAATGGCAAAGGAGGAGATGGAGATGGCAAAGGGGGAGATGAATGACTCTGTTAATATAGAGAGATTTTCGGGAGCCCGCCATTATGTGTAAATTTTCGTTTTCCCGCCTAACGAAACCAAAGTATCACAGACGGTTTTATACAAAAACCGCTCAGGATGACTATATCACTGAGCGGTTCGTATCACGAACCGAAATGCGTGATAAGTGTTCATCACAGACGGTTCTAACCACAAGCCGTGCTGTGATGAGTATTCATCACTGCAGCGGTTCGTGGTTAGAACCGCTTGTGATTTTAGGTTTTACCATGGTTTGAATTTTTACCATGGTTTAGGGTTTTCCTTACTCTCGATTTTACCACGCAACCAATACTGCGCGCGGTAGGGTTTGGCACCGATACTACTGCAGCGGTAGGGTTTGGCACCGATATTCGCCGCGGTAGTGTTTGGCAGTCGATACTCTGCCGCTCTGATTTTACCATGGCAACCAATACTCTGCCCGCGGTAGGGTTTGGCAGCCGATACTCTGCCGTGGTAGGGTTTGGCCACGTTAAAACCCTAAAATCACAGACGGTTCTAACCACGAACCGTCTGTGATATTCTCGGTATCACAGACGGTTCATGGTTAGAACCGTCTGTGAACCATCACAAACGGTTCTAACCACGAACCGTCTGTGATATTCTTGGTATCATAGACGGTTCGTGGTTAGAATCGTCTGTGATGGATCACAGACGGTTCTAACCACGAACCGTCTGTGATATGTAGATATCACAGACGGATCTCTAGAACCGTCTGTGATAGTGACATACCACAGACGGTTCTTCTTGGAACCGTCTGTGATTACTTTATCACAGACGGTTTCCAAGAACCGTCTGTGATGAGACGTCTTCTATAGCCTGTTTTGTAGTAGTGTGCACAAGAAAACCTACAGATTCTGAATCCCTGCGCAACAGCTCGACAAAAATATACCACCACTCCAATGGAACTCGGGGACTTACCTGTAACATTCCCAAATTAATTAATGATGAATATTATGCATCTCATTAACATTAGTATGGTTTTGAATCTTATGCATAATTTATTGCACTTAGAAAATCACAAAAACAAAGTTAACCTACCATTCAAATCTGAACTCCCAAAGAAGTCAGTAATAAAAACTTATGAACGCCTTCTGGGAAATAATTTAATTTAAACCTTACAATATTTATCAAGAATAATTTTTTTTCTAAACACAAGTAACACAAGAAATTATTTACATCAGAGCAGATTATGTTTTACAACTTTGCGTACTTTACAAAAGGTTAAAATAAAACTTGCATTGCATGTCGCCAAAACTTTCCTTGAAATCTTGTCCGTCCATCGCCGTCCAGTCAAACCGTCTTCCTCGACCCAATCCGAAGCAATATTCACAGCTCCATAGTCCGCCAACCAATCAAAAGACAATTAGTCGTTCATAAAGCAATATAATAGAGTTTGAATAAAATAAATTGCCGTCAATGTACCATAAGGAATCATCACGGTTCCCAGATCTACCTAGATTAGTCGGCACCCTGAGTATCGAGACTACCCACACCAGCCTAGGTTAACCGACATCTTGATTTTCAAGTCACCTAGGCTAACCCAGATTAGTCGGCATCTTGATTTTCAAGTCACCTAGGTTAACCTAAGTAAATCGGCAGCGTCTTATTTTCGTAGTTTTTCATCATTCGGCGTTTAGTGAGATCCAACACCTACGTACACTGAATTGCCTCACCTGCAGAGAATCCATTGCATGGTGAATAGCTAACCAATAGACCAAATTACCCATAGCCCAAAAATATCTTGTGGCGACCATCATTTGTTAAACACAAGGGCATAAGAGTCATTACTAGATCCTTTGCGACAAAGACAAAGACTTGCCGCTTGCATGGGACACGCGCCGTTCACCTGCCTTCGCCTCATAGCCCCGCCCTGCTGCCACTCCTTCCCATCACCGAAACCCCAAGACCAAAGCAGAAAGGAGAACAAAGGAGGAAGGGAGCCAGGAAGTTAGGGAGGAGCTGGAGAACAAGGGCGAAGCCGGCGGCGGCCTCTGAACCGCGGACGACCACCGAAGGCCACACCAAGACCAGCAATAGGAGGACATCCACCCCCACTGCCGGCATCACCATCGCCAATCATTGCTGTAGCCAAGCCGAGACACCAGGGAGCAAGGAGAACACCAGTGAGGCGATGACCAGCCCACCGACGCTACCATCCAGTCCCAACTGGAGCCATACATGGTAACCCACATCCCATAACCATTTTGCCATCCATCACCTTGAGCATATCTCAGTATCAGATCAGCCATCTTAATTCATCGCAGAGCAAGGGGAGGGATCAGGATAGAGATGGTGTAGTGGTTTTACCTACAGCACCCAGTCTTAGCTAACCGCAAGAGCCACTCCAGTGCATCCTTCACCTCAGTTCATCTTCCATGCATAAACCACAAGCATCCAACTCATGGAAAGAAATAATAGATCAACATCTCACCTTAATACCGGGGTAGGGGACCGGATCTACTAAGTTAAGACCAGAACCGGGCGCAGGGAGGTTGCTCAAGCCAGGGGGAGGAGCGCAGAGAGGCGTCACCGGCGTGCCGACGGCCAGGAAGACGGGCTGGAGGCGAGCCAAGAGGGGGCGAGCCGGGGCCGAGCCACACGGGGAAGCCGGGGAGTCGCGTAGACGTGAGGAGGAACGGGGCGAGCCAGACGGCGGAGGGGCGCGATCATGAGCAGGCCGGGAGCCAAGGTAGCAGCGCCAGGAGGATGAAGGGGAAGAGATGAGCCAGAAGAATGAATTGGGGGAGATCAGCCTGCGGCTGTCGGCCGAATAAATAGAGAAGGAGAATGAGAGAAAAGGGAAGAAAATAAAATTTCGTAGAAATTTTTTACAAAATTTAAAAACAAGTACAGAGAATGCGTACGTAGCATACCTGTGATTTTCGAACGAATCGCCCAAGGTATGAAATTTTAGGTCGCATGCGAATATTTTACCAGTAGACCGACCGGTAGAAAAATTAAAGGCAGAGAAAAAAATTTAGGCGAAATAAAACTAATAAAATTGCTTCTGCAGGTAATAGATGTGCACACAATCACCATCAAAGTCTACTGAAAGAAGAGAGCATATAAGATGGTTGATTTGATTGTATGATTATCATGGATGTATACATAGAATGCCTAGAGGAAGTGCTTGGGAATACTAGGTGTCCTGATTAAACTTCGCATTTTCCTAACTAATTAAAGTGAACTTCTATTGAACTAAAAATCATCACCTAAATTCATTTAAAATCATGCTCTACCTACGATATAAACTTCATGCATTTTAAATGATAGTGTATTTTCGGATGTTTTCGGTGTTATTGTTCTTATTCGATGTTTTCATTCATTTGATAATGTTCGGTGATACGAGTGTGATACCTCCCCAAGTCCCGGCACATGGTAAAATCAACCACATCGCTGCCGAGGAGGCTACGGACGCAACAAATGTTATTTTGGGTACTCTCTTTGTCAATTCAAGTCCGGCCATTGTTTTATTGGATTCGGGAGCATCTCATTCATTCATAAAAAAGTCATATGCTGCACACCAACAACTTGAAATGCATACACTTCAGCCACCCTATCACATACAGTCTCCAGGCTCGGTTTTCCAAACTGATCAAGTCTGCTTGGACGTAAAAGTGCAAATTCAAGGGGTTAACCTTTTGGCAAATTTAATAGTAATAACTTCAGTGGGTATTGATGTGATCTTAGGGATGGATTGGCTATCCAAAAACTAGGGACAAATCGATTGTGCTCAACGGTCCATTTCTGTCACAAGCGAAGACGACATTCAAGTCGCATTTGCACCTTTAGTAGGCAATTCTCATCTCTATGCCTTGGAAGTTGGTACCAGTATGTGAGTATCCAGATATATTCCCCGAAGAACTCCCAGGCATGGCTCCCAATCGCGAAGTTGAGTTCGTCATCGAGCTTGCGCCTGGTACAACGCTAATTCCAAAACGGTCGTACCGAATGCCTCCTAACAAGTTGGTTGAATTGAAAGAACAACTCAAGGAACTTCAAGATAAGGTATTTATTAGGCCAAGATCCTCACCCTAGAGATGTCCAGCCATCTTCATTAAGAAGAAAGACATTAGTTTGCGGATGTGTGTTGACTACCATTCATTAAACAAAGTCAATGTCAAGAACAAGTATCCGCTTCCGCGGATTGATGATCGCTGAGTTTGTTGCACGTTGTGATGTATGTCAACGTGTTAAGGCAGAGCATCAGAGACCTGCCGGATTGTTACAACCATTACCAATTCCCGAGTGGAAATGGGAGGAGATTGGTATGGATTTTATCACCGGACTACCTAGGACCCAATCAGGTTGTGATTCCATTTGGGTGATAATTGATCGATTGACCAAAGTGTCTCATTTATCGATCAAGACCACTTACCAAGCAAAGAAGTTAGCGAAATTGTACATGGCGAGATCGTCTGTCTACATGGTATACCCAAGAAAATTGTGTCCGACAGAGGTTCGCAGTTCACATCAAAATTTTGGCAGAGTCTACATGAAGCTTTGGGAACCAGACTCAACTTCAAAGACAAACATATCATCCCCAAGCAGATGGCGGACCGAACGTGTAAATCAGGTCCTAGAAGATATGCTTCGAGCTTGTGCTATAGATTACGGAAGAAGCTGGGATAAGAATTTGCCCTATGCAGAATTTTCCTACAACAACAGGTTTCAAGCTAGCCTACAGATGTCGCCATTTGAAGCATTGTATGGAAGAAAGTGTAGAACCCCTCTCCTTTGGGATCAAGTAGGAGAACACCAATTCTTGGACTGAATTGATAAAAGAAGTGAAAGTAAGGTAAAAGCAATAAGAGAGCGTCTGAAAGTAGCTCAAACCCGACAAAAGAGTTATGCCGATAATCGTCGGAGAGAACTATCCTTCGAGATGGGAGATTTTGTCTATCTCAGGTAACTCCACTCAGAGGAGTGAAGAGATTTCAGACTAAAGGAAAACTCGCACCTGCATTTGTGGACCCTATAAGATTTTGGCAAAGAGAGGCGGTTGCTTATCGATTAGAACTACCGGCATCTCATCACATTTGCTCACAATGTCTTCCATGTATCCCAGTTAAAGAAATGTCTCAGGGTACCAACAGAAGAAACACCACTTGAGAACATCGATCTTCAGGAAGATCTTACCTATGTGGAGCAACCAATCAAGATTCTCGATGTGGCAGAACGCGTCACCAGAAGCAAAGTCATTCGTTCTTGTAAGGTTCAGTGGAGCAATCATTCAGAGGAAGAAGCTACCTGGGAGCGAGAAGAAGTTTTGAGAGCCGAGTACCCCCACCTCTTTGCTAGCCAAGTCTGAATCTCGGGGTCGAGATTCCCTTTAAGGGGGTAGGTTTGTAACAGCCCAAAATTTCAGTTTCAGTTAAAAATAAGACTTTAATTATTTTTGTGGATTTTCTGGAAATTTTAAAAGCTTTTCTCTAAGTATTTTAAAGCTAAAATAATTTATGTGCAAAATCTATTATCAACTAAAAGTTGGAATTATTTTATTTAAGTCCAGAATGCCTCATAGAATTTCTGTGAATTTTCTCAAAAATTTTGGACTTTATTTGCTAATTTCTAATGCTTATTTGAATTTCTGGAATTAAATCAATTGAAAAAGAATTTAAAATCCTTTGCAACAAGATCTTGGGCGAAGCCCGAGATCGTGCGCCCCGACAATCCTCCCGCGCTGATTAATGCGGGCCGTCCGATCAATCGAGCTACCGACATCAATCCACCACCGCACCTCTCTTCCTCTCTGTCTCGCCCGACGGGTGGGCCCGCCTACACAGCGTAGTCTCCCTCCTCCCTTTCTTCCTCCGCGCGAGCGTCGACTTCGCTGCCATTGCCGCACCTCGGGAGTTCTTCAATTCCGAGATTTACTCCCCCATTCCTCTCGCCATCACGCGCAATGAAAGCGGTTTGTTCCCACCGCACTCATTCCCGCCTCTACCGCCCTTCTTAACCCCGTGCGCTCGCGCCGTCGCGCCGCCATTATCGCCACCGCGACCTCCGCCCCGGCCTCCCCGCCTATAAAGCCACCCTGCTGCGCATCTTCTCCCGCATCTCTTTCCCCCACCTCCTGTCCCCTCGATCACCTTCAATCGCCCGCATTTTGGAGTTTCCTCCGGCGGCCGAAGCTCAAAGAATCGTCGTGCCGTGGCGGCAAAGCCTCCTCGGCGACTTCGATCGCACCATCAACCTGCATCGCATCGCGCGATCCTCGTCGGCCCTCCACGTTACTGAAGAACCGGAGCCCCTTCGCCGCCGTCGACCGAAGCACGCCGCCGCTTCTTCACATCGCCGACAACCTTCCGACCTCGCCTCGTCGTCGCCATGTAGCGCCCTCGAACCAGCGTCCTCCCTCTATCTTTGCGCACCACCGGAGCTCGCCCGCGCGCGTTGTCACGGCACCATTGGAACCGTGCTCCTCCCTCTCCGGCGCCAGCGTGGCTCGCCACCTCGGCGCCACCTCATCGTTTTTCGGCGTGCGTGGCGGTAAGTCGATGCAGCGCGTGGTGCGCCGGTAGCGGCGTATGGCCTTGGCCGCCCTTACGCCTTCAAGATTGCGTGCACCGAGTCCACCGTGGACTTGCGCCTCATTGTGGACTCGATCCATCTTGTTCGGGCCCACATGGGTCTCAGTGAGCGATCATCACGCATGCTTGCGCAATAATTGGAATTTTCTTTAGAAATTTAATTCGGGAATTCGGAAATTCTGATTTTTGGATTTAATTTAGGTTTTAAACTTCCAGAAGCTCGTATTTCTTCATACATACTCCGATTAAGGTGATTCAAATTTCTAAATTTATATAAAATCAAAATCTAGCTAACTAAACCAAAATTATTTAATTTGGAGTTAATTTGTATTTTCATTTGAATTTATTTGAGTTCTTTTGAATTCTGTTTGAATTTGGATTATTCTCGCGTATAGATTTTGACGACTCCGGAGAGCTTGACCCTATTGAAGAAGTAGAATACCAAGATTTTGAACAAGGCAAGTTACACCATTGACCATTTTGCCCCCAATATTTAAAATTATTTAATTTCTGTTTTAAATTATTATTGCATGCATAATTGTATTTAATTATTTTAAATTCCTGTTTTAAATATTATTCCAATTCCTTTGTATAGCCAAATTTGATTGTTGTATTATCAATTCCTTGTAACTTTAGTCAAATAAATTTAAAAATAAATATATGCTTAGCAAGTGCTTAGACCATGAAATATTTGATTTTGGGAGAATTTAGCCAAAACTTCATAAATTGATAAAAAGCCTATGACATTGCTTTGTCATGGTGGAATTTTGCAAATGTCTTTGAAAATTATAAAATAAAAGAAAATGGTTTGTACAGGCAAACATGGACCGTTGGTGGGTGCGGAGTTTATGCAGGCTCGTGCAGTTAGGATCTGAGACCCGTGGTTTTATTGAAAGTTGCCCAAGTAGGTTAAGGACCGTCTTTGAGCCGCATCTTGCAAAAGCTCCACCGTACTACCACATGTTCGTATGGCGAGAACCGGGCTTAATAATTTCTCTTACCTCATTATTGTTTATGCCATTTTTTGTTGTGTGGGTGTCGGTTAGACTTTATTCCACTTAGGCGCAAGAGGGGTTTCCGGCGGTGGTTAGCCTAATGGAAGTGAAACCTTAGCGGGCATATTGGTATTGAGGTAATGCATTGAAGCGCCTTGTGATAATTGCCGATCACACGCCTAAGGAAGCGTGTATTGGCCGACATAACGGGCAAATTATCTCGTGTGGGTAAAGTTGTACCCCTCTGCAGAGTGTAAATCTATTCGAATAGCCGTGTCCACGGTCATGGACATGCTGAGCAAAGCCACTCTAAGTTAGATTTGTTTTTGGTTTTAAAATAACTTTGGACATGATTTGAGAATGGTTAATCCTTGTGGTAAAATTGGGCGGGTAGCCTTGTGTTAGGAGGGTATCCTTCACCATGTCTCATATGGAGGTTCTCCACTATAAAATGATCAATTTTAAAATCTGATTTTAGCTATGGAATAAAAATGTGCATTGAAACTTAGTACAAATATTTAAACCAAAAAGGCTGATTTACACAAATAAACCCTACAACCTTCCTTTGAATAACTTATGCATGCATTCTAAATTCTGTAACGGGCAAATTAGTGGAGCTTTGATTATTATCCTTGTATGACTTGATTTCATCTTCTATACCTTGTCATATCAAGTGATAGTCTGCTAGACTTCTTTTATGGCTCTTCGTGTTTGGCTTAGCTTTTGCCTTGCTAGCTTTATATCTGTGAGCAAATTGAATCGAATCATGTCTTGTTGGATCTTGTGACTAGTTTTGCTCTAGTGATCCTCTTATGACTCTCGCCATGTCTTACAGGTTGAATTGAGTCTTGAACTTATTTTGAGATGAAAAATGAGCTTTTTATCTTATTAAGTCAAGAAAATGAAAAATGAGATTTTACATGCGAAAAAGCGATCTCACCAATCCTTTCTCATGAGACGGCTTGCCATTGCACTAGGCATGAACTCAGGGGGAGTTTTGGATGACCTAGATCATTCTTTTAAGCTTATCGCTTGAGATGGTCGCGGCAAGGCTTGAGATCTAGCACAGCAAAAAAAAGGAATTGCCCAAAAAGGGCTAAGTGCTTGAGCTTTGTTTCAAAAGAATTCTCTTAATGCTCAAAATGCCTCAATTCTTGTTTTGAGTCTCTTTTTACTTATAGACATGATTTGACTCATTTTGGTTGCTTGGAATGAATCTATGATATTGAGCAACCTTTCATGATTTTAATTCTGTTAATCTCAGATTGCTGCTATCTTGGTTTTAGCTTTGCAGTACATGTTTTGCCATGATTGAATATAGCGTCTACTCTTTATATGGCTCGGTATAATACTTGTAATGTCTCCATGTATAATGGTCATGGCTCCTTTTTACTAAAGTTCAAAAATAAAGTCATTCCTTCATGCTCTTTCTTTTTCATGCATCTTGATGAATTCATTGTCAAAGGGGGAGAAAGATTGTGAAGAAAATGATGTTGGAGCTTTTGGTTTCATACTCAAGGTTTAATATAAAAGAACTTCATAAAATAAAAATTTTGAACCTTTTGAAAATTTGTGATCATAGTGAGTTAAGTCTTGTGGTTCTATTGCCTTTTCCTGATTTCATTTGCAATTGAAAAATACTCACAATGATCAAAGGTCAAATAGAAAAATTGCCTTTCATTTGGACCTAAGTGAGATTTTTGGCTACTTTCTGGAAATTGAATCCTTTGATGCTTTCATTGCCTTATCTCACTTGCCTATACTATTCTGAAGCCAGCTTGGTCGGTTCCTAAGCTTTTTCATGCTTATGGACCAAGTTGTGCCTTTATCTAAACGGCGAAATTTTTACTTTTCATTTCGAAAAACCACATTTTCTTGAAAATTGCCAATGTGTTCATCAAGGGGGAGATTGTGGATATCGTGAGGATATGTGCACGATCTCAGGATGATGAGTCAATTGGCAATGGCGTTGTTGGTTTGCAAAATCTCGCGTTTTCGGGTTTGCTCCAGGTTGTCGGACCACGGCGGTCGGCCGGCGGTGTCAGACGGTCGATCGCTGTGGAGGAGTCCGACCGGCCATGGTGGCCGGTCCGACCGCCAAAATGAAATTGGGTTTTTGGAGCAGAGCCAAAAATAGGTTGTGTAGGCAAGTGAGGGGAGTCTCCTGGATGTGGTCCCATCATTTTTGGAGCTCCCAGTCAAAAGTTCTATTCGTTTGAAAATTCCAGAAGGTTTCGGAATTTTGAGTTGAAAATTTGGCTAAGTCTTTTGGACCGGTCCGACCGCCGTTGTGGGAGCGGTCCAACCGGCATGAAATCGGTCGGACCGGCCCTGTGGGGCGGTCAGACCGGCAATGGCTTGAAGGTTAGCCAAGTGTTGCATTGAGCTGGTTTTGATTGTGTTATTATATGAACTTCAATGCTTTATTGTTGTATATTGCATTGCGGAACTGACGTGGGTCAAGTTGTGAAGAACTTGTTCCCGAAAACGGTTTGTTTGTCTATTGCTGTGCAGCTGGCTTGTAGGTCAACGATGTCAACGGTGAATGGATCGGGACTACGCTTGGTGAGCTGAGGTCCAGAACGATCAGGGATACCGGGTGAGGTCGTGTGACACAAGCATGGTGGAGGATGGACAAGATGGATCGAACGGGTGGTTCGTTACAGCTGGTTGGATCAGGCGGTGCGGATATCGGCGCGAGTCTCTGGGAGGTTCCGATGGGAGTCGGACAAGAGAGGCTTGGCGACGCGATGAGAACCGCTGATCAACCTACACGTGGTGAAGCAGGCGATTGCTTCAAGTGTTATTTGTGTGTGGGTCCCATGTGTAAGTGACCCCAAAAAGGAAACCCTAGCTCTCTAGTATAAATAGAAAGGGGGGGATGGAAAACCTTGGAAGCATTCATTTTAGCCCCTTCTTCCTTTTCTTGGGTTTGGAGGAGAGGAGAGGAGAACTAGGGTTTGGAGTGTGCTCCTTGTTGAGCTCTTGCCCTCCTTGTTGGAGAGGCTTTGTAAGCATCTTGTGTGACCGAACAATCTTGTGATGCTCAATTGAAAGATCGTTTGCTCCCTTTTGTGTTCTTATCCCTTTTGAATGCTATTTTGGTGCTTGGTCTCTTGGCCTACATTATCTTGCTTTGATGTGTGAGATTACTCCTAGAGTCATCTAGATCATCACCCTCCCCAAGCAAGTCTTGAATCAAGATTTTCACATTTCTAGGGTTTGTGCACTTCTTTGGTAAAATCTTGAGAGATCGATTCTGCGAAGTGGATCTGACGGATCGTCGCTAGAAATAGGTCTCTAATATCATTAGGGAGGTGTGCTCAAAATTTGGTCAAGTTTTATTGGTTGATTCAAAAGTTGGATCAAATTTCGTTTTGGATTTGGGTGGAGTTTTTCAGTACTGGACTCTACCGGTCCGACCGGACTTTCAACGGCGGATCGACCGCCGTGTATTCGGACCGTGGTTTGCGGGTCGAACCGTATCCACCGGTCCGACCGCCGATTAGTTGCCGGTCGGATCATTGGTTGACCGTCGGTCCGGCCGCTGTGGTAGCGGTCGGACCGCCGCCACCGATAAGAAGCGGTGAGTTCTTTTCTCCGTTTGTGTCGTGTGGTTGAGGGTTTATCAAATCCAACACAAGGCTTCCGTTGTGTGCTTCTTGATCTTCTTAGCTTTCATAGCTAAAGGAGTAAAGTTCGTGTTGGTTTTGATTTAGGCGAGAAAGTTTTGAAAGCGCCTATTCACCCCCTAGTCGCCTTTCCGGTCCTACAAGTGGTATCGAGCGGTTAGCTCTTCTCATAGATCTTAACGGTCTTTGGAGCCATGGCGTGACAAGTACTCAACCAAGCCACACATTTTGAAGGAGTTGACTTTGCATCTTTGGAAGGCTCGTATGCAAGCATATATCGAGGCTCAAGGCCACGCTATTTGGCTAAGGTGAAAAATCCTTATGTCGTGCGGTAGATGACGATCGATCACTCCAGATGTGGAGGCCAACAGCAAGGCTCGGAATTATTTGATCCAAGGCCTTAGTCGATCTGAGTTTGAGCGTGTTGCTCACTTGCGGTCTGCTCACGAGATCTGGCGAACTCTTTGTGACTATCATGAAGGGTCCACTGCGATCAAGGAAGTGAGGCAGAACCCACTCAAGAAAGTTTACTCAAAGATTGAGCAAAGGCACGGTGAGTCTTTGGATGAGCTATGGGGACGATTCTCTAAGATTCTTCATGCTCTCGTATTTGTTGACTTGGTATTTTCGAGTGCGAGAATGCGCGCCGACTTAGGTGCTCTTGATGTGAAGGTCTGGGGAATGAAGATCACTTCCATCAATGACAACACTGTCATGAGTGAGCTTACCATGGATAAGCTTTACTCGAGGTTGAAGACGCATGAGATTGATTTTATCTCGCGTCTCCCAAGGCAGTCGATGGCATTAGTGGTCGATAAATCCAAGGGTTGTTCTTGAGTCTCTTGATTGTAGCTCATCGGTTTTCATTATACGCTTTACATTCTTTAAGTGATGAGCAACTAGAGAAATTGCCCGAGGATGACTTAGCCCTCCTTTCCACCAAATTCACAAGAGCGTATAACAAGGTGAGGAATAGGAGGAGAAGTGGACCTATCACGTGCTTGAATGTGGTGAGCCAAACCACATTCGCTCCAGTGCCCCAAGCTAAAGGGCAAGGAGGAGAAGGAGACACGAAGACATCCCGGGAGAGGATGCTAAACCCAAGAAGACAAACTATCGCAAGTTTGTCGGTAGGGTCCTGCCGCTCTAGAGAATGTCAATATGAGCGATGTGGACTCGGAAGCGGAGGGACGACGAGTGACTCGTGGCAAGAAGAAGGCGCATGACTTCAGGCATGTGTTTCATGGCCAAGAACGACCACGACAGCGACTCCTCCAACAATGAGGATCCTTTTAGTGATCACGATGAGGTATGCCCTTCTATTCTTGACATGAAAAGGCGTTGGTGCTTCTGAGCGAAATTGCATAAGCAAGTAAAAATGATTAAGAAGCGGGATATTATGATTGATAATTTGAACCTAGAAGTTGTTAGGCTAAAATCTATTAATCGATGATATTTGTGAATCTGCACTAGCTTGCTTAATGACTTGACAAGCTTGAAATCTGCTCATTCTTCATCACTAATCAACTTAAAGATGCTCTCGATGAACTAGAATCTCTCAAGTCTAGTTACGCTTGCTTATATGCCATTTCACTTGATGTGAGCGCCATGGAAGCTATCCCTTTAACTTGCTCAAATTGTGCTTTGCTTGAATTAAAGCTGGATAGCTCCTTAAAAGAATTGCAAAAATTTGATGCTAGTCACACATGCTCTCATTGTAAGAATAATAAGATTAAGATGCAAGAGATGAAAGAAATGCTAGTTTACTCTAGAGTTGCATCTTGTGAAAATTGTCCCAAGCTTACAATTGAGATTGAAGCCTTAAACAAGACCCTTGAAGAAAAGGCTAAAATTGAAAGATCCATGTCTTTCTTGCTTCTAAGAAAGTTATTGATTCTAACTCTTGTGCTTTAAATCTGAAGTTGAAACCATGATTAATCGATTCAAGAGGCATTTAGAGTCAAATTTAAGGAAGCGATTGAATAGGATTAGAGAATCCTATTGTGTGTCTTGTGAGGCCTTCAAGGTGGAAGTGGCCCTTCTTAAGAGTAAGAGCAATGAGGTAATCAAGTCTAGCAAGTGCACTAGATGTGAGGGTTTAATGAAAGAGAATGATTACCTCAAGGTGACTCTTGAGAAGTTTTCAAGTGGGAAAAAGAAACTCAACATGATTCTTGATCAATCCAAAGTGAGCGTGAAAAATAGTGGTCTAGGTTTCAATCCCCTAGAGCATTCCAAGAAAAACCCACCTAGGATTGCTAGAGTTGTGAAGAATGGTTTGTTTGAGCTAGAACCTCCTAAGCCATCCGGGGTTGTTTTCAAACCATTGGTTTTGCTCAAACTCTTTACGGCAAGAAAGGTGCTTTCACTCATTCTGCATGCAGACCTCTCAAAGGTCGATACCATTGCACCTTTTGCAAGAAAGAAGGCCATCTTGTTGAGTTACTGCTTTAGGAGAGCAAAGCTTGAGAGAAAAGAGAGGATGGCGTCCTAAGATCCATTAGAGGAGTCCTTCTCCATTTGTAGTCTCTAGAGCTAGGCGACTGTTTATCGCACCACACATAGGCCTAGATTTGTAGAGAACTTTGTAGACTCTTTTGGTGGGTCTAGGCAAAGTGTTGGATTAGGACATCGTGAGGAGAGACACGGGTAGCACCTAGACAGGGGAGTATCGATCTTTTGGTAGATCGTTTGGAGAGGTCTAGGTGGTTCTCATGTGCATCCTTATGATTTTATTCCCGATCATGTTTACGCTATTTCTCTGCTGCTCCTAGACATCGTGCTTCTCGATCTTTGGATCCTCGATCATTTATCACTAACCCAAAGATCTTGAGGCACGGATGTTTTCGATTGTGCTTTTAGGTCCGTCGTGCGAGGAAGGAGGACATATGGCTTGTTGACTCGGGTGTTCTCGACATATGACCGGAGATTCTAGATGGTTCTCCTCCTCACGTGCATCCCAATGAATTGATTACATTTGGGGATGCTTCTCACGGACCGTGGATCGCAAAGGGCACTTTGTCGCGTCAACGACAAGTTCATGCTAAAAGGCGTCGCTTTGGTAAGTAAGTCGAGGTATAATCTTCTATCTGCTTCTCACCGCTTGATGAGGGTCTAGAAGTGAGGTTTAAGAGAGGTGAGTGTAGAGTTCTAGATTCCTCGGGTGAGCTTGTTTTTGAGATCTCCATTTGAGAAGATCTTACGTGCAAATTTGAGATTTCTTCGCTTCCATCCTAGGTGTCTTGTAGCCTCTGATTCTCATGATCTTGTTTTGTGGCATCGTAGACTTGGGCATATAGGTTTTGATCATTTGTCTAGAGTCAGTTGCAAGGACTTGATTAGAGGTTTGCCTAGGCTGAAGGCTATTAGAGATCTTGTGTGCTCACCCTGTAGACATGGTAAGATGGTGTCCGCTTCCCACCCACCTCTTACTTTGGTAATGGTGATGGACCGGACAGCTTCTTCACTTAGATCTGATTGGTCCTTCTAGAGTTCATCAGTTTGGTGGGAAATGGTATGTGCTGGTGGTTGTGGATGATTACTCCGGTATTCATGGGTTTATTTTCTTGCTTCTAAGGACGAAGCATTTGGATTCTTTAGAGATTTGGTCCTTAGAATTCTTTGTTGATATACCCGAGCTTTGAGAGCCATTAGGAGTGACAATGGGACAGAGTTCAAGAATTCTTCTTTTCTACCTTCCGACCGATAGGGAATTGAGCATCGTTTTCTTCTCCTAGAGTTCCTCGTGAGAATGGTGTTGTAGAAAGGAAGAACAAAACCCTTGTAGAGATGGCTCGGACCATGCTAGATGAGCATTCTACTCCTAGGAGATTTTGGGCTGAGGCGATCTCTACTGCTTGTTATATCTCCAATAGGGTTTTCTTGAGATCGTGGTTGGGAAGACCTCTTATGAGCTTAGATTTGGTCATTCTCCCAAAGTCTCTCATTTCAAGATTTTTGGTTGCAAGTGCTTCATTCTTAAACATGGCAACCTTGATAAATTTGAGTCTAGATGTTTTGATGGCATATTTCTTGGATATCCTGCTCATTCTCGTGGCTATCGTGTTTTTAATGTTGACACTAACAAAATTGTTGAGACTTGCGAAGTCACTTTTGATGAGGCTAGTCACAGTACTAGACCCGATGCTTGGTACACAGTTCACGAAATTCAAGGAAGCATTTTCGTCGATGATGACTCGAGGATGAAGAACCAAACCATCCTCCGGCTACTTCGAGAGGGTGGAGAGCTCGCTATTACTACGTCGGTTTGGTGGCGATCTCCTCCTATCCCCACCGACGATCCGAGTGGCTCTGTTCCTACCTCCACAACTCATGAGGTAGAGGCCACGTCGCACCAGAGCACCACTTCGCATCTGGCGACAACATCCACTGAGCGGATGATTGGGGATCTTCAAGAGCGAGTCACTCGCCTGTGTTTATTCTCCCGATTCTCATGCACATTACGCTTTGTCGCTTCCTTTGAACCCGAGATATCACCCATGCTTTATCGATGCCTCTTGGGTCAATGCCATGCATGAAGAGCTTGAAAATTTTGAGAGAAACAAAGTCGGTTTTTAGTTGAGCGACCTTCGATTCTCATGTTATTGGAACAAAATGGGTTTTAAAAATAAGCAAAGTGAGGATGGATTGGTTGTTCGCAATAAGGCTAGACTTGTAGCTCAAGGTTATTCCTGTGTAGAGGGCTTAGACTTTGAGGAGACCTTTGCTCCAAAGAGGTAGATTGGAGGCCATTCGCATTCTTTTAGCATTTGCAACATCCAAGGGTTTCAAGCTTTTTCAAATGGATGTTAAAAGTGCTTTCTTGAATGGCTTCATAGAAGAAGAGGTCTTTGTCAAGCAACCTCCTGGTTTTGAAAATCAAAAATTCCCAAATCATATTTTTAAACTCTCTAAAGCCATGTATGGATTGAAACAAGCTCCTAGAGCTTGGTATGACAGGCTTAAGAGTTTCTTGCTTGAAAATGATTTCAAAATGGGAATGGTTGATAAAACCTTGTTCACTCTCGTGCATGGCGGTGATTTCTTCTTGGTTGATTTATGTGGATGATATTATTTTCGGTGGTTCTTCTCATGCTTTGGTGTCTAGATTTTCAGATTCAATGAGCAGTGAGTTTGAGATGAGCATGATGGGAGAGCTAACATTCTTCCTTGATCTTCGAATCAAGCAACTGAAAGAAGGCACCTTCGTTCACCAGAGTAAGTATACAAAGGACCTTCTTGGCGCTTCAATATGGGAAGCGAGAGGCCAATGTCTACTCCCATTGCTACAACCACCGTCTTTGGACCACGATGAGGATGGAGAGTCCGTGGACCGGAAGGAATACCGCATGATATGTTTGGCTCCTCCTCTATCTTCCGGGCGTCGAGGCCGGACATACTATGCGCCGTATGTCTGTGCGCTCGATTTCGCGCTTCCTCGTGCTTCTCATCGTCAAGCGATGCGTCGCATATTGGTATCTTCAAGATACGCTTGACTTTGGACTCGGTATTCTTCTTCTTACGCTCTTTCAATTCAAGCATTTTACGATCTTGATTTCACGGTGTAGAGTGGATAGGAAGAGTACTACGGCACTTGTCATTTCTTGGGCACATCTCTTGTTTCTTGGTCTTCTAGAAAAGCAGTCTTACATTGTACTGATCTACCGAGGCCGAGTATGTAGCTGCCGCTGATGGTCGCTCTCGAGTTCTCTGGATTTTATCCACGCCATGCGGGACTATGGGTTATCTTTGGGAAGTGTTCCTCTTTTACGTGACAACACTTCGCAATTAATATTGCCAAAACCCAAATGCAACATTCGAGGACTAAACACATTGACATTCGATTTCATTTTACGAGAGACCATGTTGAGAAAGGTGATGTTGTGCTTCACTTTGTAGAGTCGAGCAACGACTTGCGGATATTTTCACTAAGGCTCTTGACTCTTGGCGTTTCTTTGTCGCTTATGGGAGAGTTAGGGTTATTAGTCCTATTGGGCTGTTTTGAGGGGAAGTTGTTCTTTTGCATTCATTGTATCATAATGCATGTTTCAATTCATTTGTCTTGCATTGTATATTAAAATTAGTGGAGCTTTGATTATTATCCTTGTATGACTTGATTTCATCTTCTATACCTTGTCCTATCAAGTGATAGTCTGCTAGACTTCTTTTATGGCTCTTCGTGTTTGGCTTAGCTTTTACCTTGCTAGCTTTATATCTGTGAGCAAATTGAATCGAATCATGTCTTGTTGGATCTTGTGACTAGTTTTGCTCTAGTGATCCTCTTATGACTCTCGCCATGTCTTACAGGTTGAATTGAGTCTTGAACTTATTTTGAGATGAAAAATGAGCTTTTTATCTTATTAAGTCAAGCAAATGAAAAATAAGATTTTCTGTGCGAAAAAACTGATCTCACCAATCCTTTCTCATGAGACGGCTTGCCATTGCACTAGGCATGAACTCAGGGGGAGTTTTGGATGACCTAGATCATTCTTTTAAGCTTATCGCTTGAGATGGTCGCGGCAAGGCTTGAGATCTAGCACAGCAAAAAAAAGAAATTGCCCAAAAAGGGCTAAGTGCTTGAGCTTTGTTTCAAAAGAATTCTCTTAATGCTCAAAATACCTCAATTCTTGTTTTGAGTCTCTTTTTACTTATAGACATGGCTTGACTCATTTTTGGTTGCTTGGAGTGAATCTATGATATTGAGCAACCTTTCATGATTTTAATTCTGTTAATCTCAGATTGCTGCTATCTTGGTTTTAGCTTTGCAGTACATGTTTTGCCATGATTGAATATAGCGTCTACTCTTTATATGGCTTGGTATAATACTTGTACTGTCTCCATGTATAATGGTCATGGCTCCTTTTTACTAAAGTTCAAAAATAAAGTCATTCCTTCATGCTCTTTCTTTTTCATGCATCTTGATGAATTCATTGTCAAAGGGGGAGAAAGATTGTGAAGAAAATGATGTTGGAGCTTTTGGTTTCATACTCAAGGTTTAATATAAAAGAACTTCATAAAATAAAAATTTTGAACCTTTTGAAAATTTGTGATCATAGTGAGTTAAGTCTTGTGGTTCTATTGCTTTTTCTGATTTCATTTGCAATTGAAAAATACTCACAATGATCAAAGGTCAAATAGAAAAATTGCCTTTCATTTGGACCTAAGTGAGATTTTTGGCTACTTTACTGAAATTGAATCCTTTGATGCTTTCATTGCCTTATCTCACTTGCCTATACTATTCTGAAGCCGACTTGGTGGTTCCTAAGCTTTTTCATGCTTATGGACCAAGTTGTGCCTTTATCTGTGGCAATTTTTACTTTTCATTTGAAAAACCACATTTTCTTAAAATTGCCAATGTGTTCATCAAGGGGAGATTGTGGATATCGTGAGGATATGTGCACGATCTCGGGATGATGAGTCAATTGGCAATGGCGTTGTTGGTTTGCAAAATCTCGCGTTTTGGGTTTGCTCCAGTTTGTCGGACCACGGCGGTCGGCCGGCGGTGTCAGTGATCGATCGCCGTGGAGGAATCCGACCGGCCATGGTGGCGGTCCGACCCATAAAATGAAATTGGGTTTTGAGGTGAGCCAAAAATAGGTTGTGTAGGCAAGTGAGGGAGTCTCTGGATGTGGTCCCATCATTTTGGAGCTCCAGTCAAAAGTTCTATTCGTTTGAAAATTCGGAAGGTTTGAATTTTGAGTTTAAAATTTGGCTAAGTCTTTTGGACCGGTCCGACCGCCGTTGTGGGAGCGGTCCGATCAAGATGAAATCGGTCGGACCGCCACGTGGGGGCTCGGACCGCAATGGCTTGAAGGTTAGCCAAGTGTTGCATTGAGTTGATTTTGATTGTGTTATTATATGAACTTCAATGCTTTATTGTTGTATATTGCATTGCGGGCGGCGTGGGTCAAGTTGTGAAGAACTTGTTCCCGGAAACGGTTTGTTTGTCTATTGCTGTGCAGGTGGCTTCTAGGTCAACGATGTCAACGGTGAGTGGATCGGGACTACGCTTGGTGAGCTGAGGTCTAGAATGATCAGGGATACCGGGTGAGGTCGTGTGACACAAGCATGGTGCAGGATGGACAAGATGGATCGAGCGGGTGGTTCGTTCAATTTGGTTGGATCGGTGATGCGGATATCGGTGCGAGTCTCTGGGAGGTTCCGATGGGATTCGGACAAGAGAGGCTTGGCGACGCGATGAGAACCGCTGATCAACCTACACGTGGTGAAGCAGGCGATTGCTTCAAGTGTTATTTGTGTGTGGGTCCCATGTGTAAGTGACCCCAAAAAGGAAACCCTAGCTCTCTAGTATAAATAGAAAGGGGGGAGATGGAAAACCTTGGAAGCATTCATTTTAGCCCCTTCTTCCTTTTCTAGGGTTTGGAAGAGAGGAGAGGAGAACTAGGGTTTGGAGTGTGCTCCTTGTTGAGCTCTTGCCCTCCTTGTTGGAGAGGCTTTGTAAGCATCTTGTGTGACCGAACAATCTTGTGATGCTCAATTGAAAGATCGTTTGCTCCCTTTTGTGTTCTTCTCCCTTTTGAATGATTTTGGTGCTTCCTTGATTCAAAGGTTCATGCTTGGTCTCTTGGCCTACATTATCTTGCTTTGATGTGTGGGATTACTCCTAGAGTCATCTAGATCATCAACCCCCCAAGCAAGTCTTGAATCAAGATTTTCACATTTCTAGGGTTTGTGCACTTCTTTGGTAAAATCTCGAGAGATCAATTCTGCGAAGTGGATCTGACGAATCGTCACTAGAAATAGGTCTCTAATATCATTAGGGAGGTGTGCTCGAAATTTGGTCAAGTTTTATTGGTTGATTCAATAGTTGGATCAAATTTCGTTTTGGATTTGGGTGGAGTTTTTGATCTTGGACTCTACCGGTCCGGACGGACTTTCAACGGCGGTCGACCGCCGTGTATTCGCAGACGCCTGGTTTGCGGGTCGAACCGTATCCACCGGTCCGACCGCCGATTAGTTGCCGGTCGGATCATTGGTTGACCGTCGGTCCGACCGCCTGTGGTAGCCGGTCAGACCGCCAGTACCCAGTAAGGAACAGTGAGTTCTTTTCTCCGTTTGTGTCGTGTGGTTGAGGGGTTTATCAAATCCAACACAAGGCTTCCGTTGTGTGCTTACTGATCTTCTTAGCTTTCATAGCTAAAGGAGTAAAGTTCGTGTTGGTTTTTGATTTAGGCGTGAAAGTTTTGAAAGCGCCTATTCACCCCCCCTAGTCGCCTTTCCGGTCCTACAACGCTGGATATGTTTGTGATAACATTTTTGTGACTGTGTACACTGGAAATCCTGGACTAGTGTATGAATACAGAGAATTCGGGATCCTTCGTTCCCGGGTTCGACAAAAGTGGTATCAGAGTCATATCGACTGTAGGTCGTGACCTAGAAGGAAATCCAACCTTTAAGGATTTATTTTGAAAATTAAAAATAACTTGGTCTTCTGGAGTCATTCCTCAACTTTTCCCTTGAAAAATTATTTACTAACTCATCTCCTTTTCAAAAATTGTAGATGGCTGAAGTTCCGAATGCCATTTCCCATGGTGTTTTTGCTGGTCATTGGGCCGCCGTTCTTTGGAAGATGATGCAGCACTTGGACTTTGAAGAAAGACCGACGTATCAAGGATACAAGTATAAGGTGGGAAATCAGAATCGGTGGAGAGTAGAGGTGATCCTCTACTCCAATCTATCGCCGAACACAGACTTCCACATCTTCGATGCCCCAATGCGACGAGACACTTTCGCCGAAGGCATCCAGGATGCAGCCAGGGAAGCCACCCGCCGACTTTGCTACATCTACGATCACCGCCTCAACGGCACTGGGTTCCACTATTACCCAATGCACATCCCAACCCGGCATGTCAGTGCTTTCCGCTCAACTAGAGATGAAGACTGTCCCGATCTCACTCATCAGGTGGATCTGGCCAGAGCCATGGATTATGCCTACGGGAATACACTAGATGAGCTGTCTCTCATACAAGTGAAATTACAAGACGCAGAAGAAAAGTTGAAGATTGCAGAAAAAAAATTGGCCTATTACAAGGAAGGCGAGGCTAGTTCTAGTGAGCCAGATTATACCCCAGTAACCCCATAGATTTGTCCTTAAATTTTCCTTTAGTTGCGAATTATGAGCTACTATACCTTTGTGGTAGCCATAATAAATTAATAAAATAAAATAAATTATTTTGCCGAAGTGTTCTTGTCTTGTGTTTGTTAATTTTGGGCTATTTTAGACATATACCCCTTAGAAATTCCTGTCTCTCTTGTCTAATCTGTGAAGAGTCCATCAGATGGTGACCACCCGCACTGGAAGTGTCAGTGCCAGAGGGCAAGGAAATGAGAATGTTGATTATCAAGAAAACCCAGTTCAACAGCCACCACCTCCTCCAACTGAAGCCCCCGACTGGCGCCAAATGATGGCCAATCAGACTCATCTGATTGAATTGCTAGCCCAGTCTCTCCACAGCAACCAGAGTATTCCAGCGTCAGCAGCTTATCATGCTCCTCCACCTCCCGCAAGAGTGACCTTATCAGAGTTCATGAGGATGCGTCCGCCAACGTTTTCTAGTAGCACGGAACCCATGGACGCAGATGATTGGCTCAGGGCCATTGGAAAAAGCGGATATTGCTCAATGCATGATCGTGAGAGAGTTTTGTTTGCCTCTCATCGCTTGATTGGTCCCGCATCGAATGGTGGGATAACTTCGGCATGTCCCATGCTAATGCCCAAGAAATCACTTGGGATGAGTTCATGCAAGCTTTTACGATCTCACATTCCATCGGCATGATTACTTTGAAAAGAAGGAGTTTCGCTCGCCGCCAAGGAAACCGTTCGATCGGCGAATATCGCATAAGTTCAACCAACTTGCTCGCTATGCCCCGAGGATGTAGCCGAGATGAAGGCGAGCAAGAGCGATTTACGGAAGGGTTGACGCAGCGAACTCTCTGTTCGTTTGATTTCTCGAGATTTCACCGACTTTCAGTAGTTGATAAATAAGGCCATACGCCAGGAAGGCAAACATCAAGAAATGAAGAACCGTAAGCGGAGGATGGCCGCTCAGAAGTTTAACTCAGGAGGACTGCCCAAGCCTCGTTTCACTCGATCTCGACCAACTTCGGCGTGGAAGATTCGGTCTACTACACCGAGTTCGGCTCGGTCGCGCCCAAATACTCCGGATTCCGTAGTACTTCATCCGAGGTCGGTTCAGTGAAGCCAACTATTTCCACAACAGGAATCACTTGCTTTCACTGCAACGAGTTGGGTCACTATGCCAATAAGTGTCCCAAGAAGCAGCAGACTGCCACCCCTATCAGGCCAACTCCCGGAGCTTCAGTCTCCGGCGGTCCCTCAAGACCAGCTGGTCAGTTCATGAAGGGACGTGTGAATCACGTCACCGCAGAGGAAGCCTATGCAGCACCAGACGTTGTTCTTGGTACGTTCCTAGTCAACTCAGTACCAGCATCAGTTTTATTTGATTCCGGAGCTTCGCATTCTTTTGTGTCAAATAAGTTTGTGGAAAAGTATGGGTTATCTACCTTCCCCTTAGTTAACCCCATGTTAATCCATTCCCCGGGCTCAGAAATGAGGGCTAGTTTCTTTTGCCCAAATCTTACCTTTGAAATCTCTGGAGTAACTTTCTCAGCAAACTTAATAGTCTTGCGTTCGCAAGGATTGGATGTAATCCTTGGAATGGGTAGCTTGCCAAAAATCAAGGCGAGGATAGATTGTGCTAGTAGATCTATCAACCTCACCAATGAACAAGGGATTTCAATAGAGTTCACCCAAGACTTCCACGGAAAGAAGTCCTATCTTGACCAGTTTAAAGGAAGTAAAGCGGAAGATATACCCGTGGTACAAGAATATCCGGATGTTTTTCGGAGGATTTACAGTATGCCACGGACCGGGACATAATGTTCTTAATTGACTTAGTCCCAGGGACTGCTCTAATTTCGAAGCGACCCTATAGAATGCCAGCCAACGATCTAGCAGAGTTGAAGAAGCAGATCGAAGAATTACAGAGTAAAGGTTACATTCAACCGAGTTCATCGCCTTGGGGAGCTCCAATACTATTTGTCAAAAAGAAAGACAATAGTATGAGAATGTGTGTGGATTATAGATCACTCAACGAGGTAACAATCAAAAACAAGTACCCGTTACCTAGGATAGATGATATATTTGATCAACTTAAAGGAGCCCGTATTTTCTCCAAGATTGATTTAAGGTCAGGCTACCATCAGTTAAAAATCGACCAGGAAGATATTAGAAGACGACCTTCACCACGGATATGGGTCAGATGAGTTCACAAAGTGATGTCATTTGGACTAACAAATGCCCCTGCTTATTTCATGAATATGATGAACAAAGTGTTCATGGAATTCTTGGATAAGTTTGTGGTGGTATTCATAGATGATATTCTCATCTACTCAAGAGATGTGGAAGAGCATGAAAAATATCTCAGAATTATTTTGGACAAACTCCGAGAACACCAACTTTATGCCAAACTCAGCAAAAGTGAATTTTGGCTCAGTCAAGTGGCTTTTCTTGGACACATTGTGTCAGCAGGAGGAGTTGCGATGAGACCCTCAAAGGTTGAAGTGTAATGGATTGGAAGCAACCCAAGTCATCACTGTAGTGAGAAGTTTTCTCGGATTATTGGATATTACCGCAGATTCATTGAAAGTTTCTCCAAGATCGCCAAACCCATGACTCAACCGAAGAAGGAAAAGAAATTTGAATGGACAAGTGCTTGTGAACATAGTTTCCAAGAGTGAAGAAAAGACTAGTCTGCACACTGCTAGTCTTACGGATATACGTAAGGATTTTGAAGTTTTACGTGACGCATCCGCTGAGGGCTAGGATGTCTTGATGCAGAAGGAAAGGTCGTGGCTTATGCATCTCGTCAGTTAAGGCCACATGAAGGAAATTATCCAACTCATGATCTAGAGTTAGCGGCAATTGTGCATGCTTTGAAAATCTGGCGGCATTATCTCATTGGTAACCGCTGTGAGATTTTCACAGATCATAAGAGTCTGAAATATATCTTCACCCAGTCAGAACTTAATCTTAGGCAAAGAAGATGGTTGGAGCTGATAAAAGATTATGACCTTGGAATTCATTATCACCCGGGTAAAGCCAACGTGGTAGCAGATGCTCTGAGTAGGAAGGCATACTGCAACACGATGTTAGTTCAAGAAAAACAACCAGAATTTTATGAAGAATTGAAGCATCTGAATCTGGAAATTGTCAGTCAAGGCTGTATCAACACAGTGGAAGTCCAACCAACCATACAAGGTCAGATCAGAGAGAAACAATTAGAAGACGAAGACATCAAAGAAATCATGAAGAACATGAGAAGAGGCAAAGCCCCAGGATTTTCTGAGGACGAGCAAGGCACAGTATGGTTTGGCAACCGCATCTGTGTACCTAATCATCATGAAACAAGACAACTGATTCTGAAAGAAGCTCATGAATCACCTTACTCTATCCATCCCGGGAGTACCAAGATGTACCAGGATCTGAAGGAAAAGTATTGGTGGGTCAGTATGAAGCGAGAGATCGCTGAGTTTGTTGCACGTTGTGATGTATGTCAACGTGTTAAGGCGAGCATCGAGACTGCGGATTGTTACAACCATTACCAATTCCCGAGTGGAAATGGGAGGAGATTGGTATGGATTTTATCACCGGACTACCTAGGACCCAATCAGGTTGTGATTCCATTTGGGTGATAATTGATCGATTGACCAAAGTGTCTCATTTTATCCCAGTCAAGACCACTTACCGAAGCAGTAAGTTAGCAGAATTGTACATGGCCAGGATCGTCTGTCTACATGGTATACCCAAGAAAATTGTGTCATGAGGTTCGCGATTCACATCAAAATTTTGGCGAGTCTACATGAAGCTTTGGGAACCGGACTCAACTTGACCTGACATATCATCCCCAAGCAGATGGCGGACCGAGCGTGTAAATCGGGTCCTAGAAGATATGCTTCGAGCTTGTGCTATAGATTACGGAAGAAGCTGGGATAAGAATTTGCCCTATGCAGAATTTTCCTACAACAACAGGTTTCAAGCTAGCCTACAGATGTCGCCATTTGAAGCATTGTATGGAAGAAAGTGTAGAACCCCTCTCCTTTGGGATCAAGTAGGAGAACACCAATTCTTCGGACCAGAATTGATAAAAGAAGCTGAAAGTAAGGTAAAAGCAATAAGAGAACGTCTGAAAGTAGCTCAAACCCGACAAAAGAGTTATGCCGATAATCGTCGGAGAGAACTATCCTTCGAGATGGGAGATTTTGTCTATCTCAGGGTAACTCCACTCCGAGGAGTGAAGAGATTTCAGACTAAAGGAAAACTCGCACCCAGATTTGTCGGACCCTATAAGATTTTGGCAAAGAGAGGCGAAGTTGCTTATCAGTTAGAACTACCAGCATCTCTGTCAGCTGTTCACAATGTCTTCCATGTATCCCAGTTAAAGAAATGTCTCAGGGTACCAACAGAAGAAACACCACTTGGGAACATCGATCTTCAGGAAGATCTTACCTATGTGGAGCAACCAATCAAGATTCTCGATGTGGCAGAACGCGTCACCAGAAGCAAAGTCATTCGTTCTTGTAAGGTTCAGTGGAGCAATCATTCAGAGGAAGAAGCTACCTGGGAGCGAGAAGAAGTTTTGAGAGCCGAGTACCCCCACCTCTTTGCTAGCCAAGTCTGAATCTCGGGGTCGAGATTCCCTTTAAGGGGGTAGGTTTGTAACAGCCCAAAATTTCAGTTTCAGTTAAAAATAAGACTTTAATTATTTTTGTGGATTTTCTGGAAATTTTAAAAGCTTTTCTCTAAGTATTTTAAAGCTAAAATAATTTATGTGCAAAATCTATTATCAACTAAAAGTTGGAATTATTTTATTTAAGTCCAGAATGCCTTATAGAATTTCTGTGAATTTTCTCAAAAATTTTGGACTTTATTTGCTAATTTCTAATGCTTATTTGAATTTCTGGAATTAAATCAATTGAAAAAGAATTTAAAATCCATCGCAATTGATCTCGGGCGAAGCCCGGCCTTCTGCACGTCGACCCAATCCTCCCCGCGCCTGATTAATGCGGGCCGTCCGATCGAAATCGGACGGCCGACATCAATCCACCACCGCACCCTCTCTTCCTCACCTGTCTCGTCGACAGGTGGGCCCGCCTACACATCTACACGGCGTCGTCTCCCTCCTCCCTTTCTTCCTCCGCGCGAGCGTCGACTTCGCCGCCATTGCCGCACCTCGGGAGTTCTTCAATTCCGAGATTTACTCCCCCATTCCTCTCGCCGTCACGCGCAATGAAAGCGGCCGTTCCCACCGCACTCATTCCCGCCTCTACCGCCCTTCTTAACCCCCGGTAACGCTCCCGCGCCCGTCGCCGCCGCCATTACTGCCACCCGCGACCTCCGCCTCCCGGCCTCCCCCTCGCCTATAAAAGCCACCCCCTGCTGCGCATCTTCTCCCGCATCTCTTTCCCCCACCTCCTGTCCCCTCGATCACCTTCAATCGCCCGCATTTTGGAGTTTCCTCCGGCGGCCGAAGCTCAAAGAATCGTCGTGCCCGGCGCCGGCAAAGCCTCCTCGACGACTTCGACTGCACCATCAACTTCAGTGCATCGCCGCGATCCTCGTGCGCCCCTCCACGTTGCCTGAAGAACCCCGGAGCCCCTTCGCCGCCGTCGGCCAAAAGCGCGCCGCTTCTTCGCGTGCACGACAACCTTCCGACCTCGCCTCGTCGTCGCCAGGTAGCGCCCTCGAACCAGCGTCCTCCCCTCTATCTTTTGCGCACCTCACCGGAGCTCGCCGCGCCGCCGTTCGCCGGTACCATTGGAACCCGTGCTCCTCCCCTCTCCGGCGCCAACGTGGCTCTGCCACCTCAGCGCCACCTCATCGTTTTCGCGTGCGTGGCACTAAGTCGGCGTCGCGTGGTCGCGGCGGCCAGGCCTTACGCGCCAGCCAACGCCGCCCCTTCCTTTATTGCGTGCACCGAGTCCACCGTGGACTTGCGCCTCGCTGTGGACTCAGTCCATACTGTTCGGGCCCACATGTCAGTCTCTGTGAACACACCGCTGACGCATGCTTGCGCAATAATTGGAATTTTCTTTAGAAATTTAATTCGGGAATTCAGAAATTCTGATTTTAGGATTTAATTTAGGTTTTAAACTTCCAGAAGCTCGTATTTCTTCATACAAACTCCAATTAAGGTGATTCAAATTTCTAAATTTATATAAAATCAAAATCTAGCTAACTAAACCAAAATTATTTAATTTGGAGTTAATTTGTATTTTCATTTGAATTTATTTGAGTTCTTTTGAATTCTGTTTGAATTTGGATTATTCTCGCGTATAGATTTTGACGACTCCGGAGAGCTTGACCCTATTGAAGAAGTAGAATACCAAGATTTTGAACAAGGCAAGTTACACCATTGACCATTTTGCCCCCAATATTTAAAATTATTTAATTTCTGTTTTAAATTATTATTGCATGCATAATTGTATTTAATTATTTTAAATTCCTGTTTTAAATATTATTCCAATTCCTTTGTATAGCCAAATTTGATTGTTGTATTATCAATTCCTTGTAACTTTAGTCAAATAAATTTAAAAATAAATATATGCTTAGCAAGTGCTTAGACCATGAAATATTTTATTTTGGGAGAATTTAGCCAAAACTTCATAAATTGATAAAAAGCCTATGACATTGCTTTGTCATGGTGGACTTTTGCAAATGTCTTTGAAAATTATAAAAATAAAAGAAAATGGTTTGTACTTGGGCAAACATGGACCGTTGGTGGGTGCGAGGTTTATGCAGGCTCGTCAGTTAGGGTGAGACCTGTGGTTTTTATTGAAAGTTGCCCAAGTATGTTAAGGACCGGTCTTTGAGCCGCATCTTGCAAAAGCTCCACCGTACTACCACATGTTCTGTATGGGCAGAACCAGGCTTAATAATTTCTCTTACCTCATTATTGTTTATGCCATTTTTTGTTGTGTGGGTGTCGGTTAGACTTTATTCCCACTTGGCGCAAGAGGGGGTTTCCGGCAGGTGGTTAGCCTAATGGAAGTGAAACCTTAGCGGGCATATTGGTATTGAGGTAATGCATTGAAAACGCCTTGTGATAATTGCCCAGTCACACGCCTAAGGAAGCGTGTATTGGCCGACATAACGGGCAAATTATCTCGTGTGGGTAAAGTTGTACCCCTCTGCAGAGTGTAAATCTATTCGAATAGCCGTGTCCACGGTCATGGACATGCTAAGCAAAGCCACTCTAAGTTAGATTTGTTTTTGGTTTTAAAATAACTTTGGACATGATTTGAGGATGGTTAATCCTTGTGGTAAAATTGGGCGGGTAGCCTTGTGTTAGGAGGGTATCCTTCACCATGTTTCATATGGAGGTTATCCACTATAAAATGATCAATTTTAAAATCTGATTTTAGCTATGGAATAAAAATGTGCATTGAAACTTAGTACAAATATTTAAACCAAAAAGGCTGATTTACGCAAATAAACCCTACAACCTTCCTTTGAATAACTTATGCATGCATTCTAAATTCTGTATTGGGTGTAATTTGCGAGCACAGTTGTAGTGCTCACTCTTGCCGAATATTTTTATTCGGGAAGAAGCGCTATCCGGAAGGTGAGGAGCAGGACGATTAGGCAGCGACCTCCAGACGATTGCCTGTGGCGTATCGTGTGGCTTACCATTATATTTTGCTTCCGCTTAATGTTTTATTTGGCCTCAGACCCAAAGTGTAATAAACTCTATGCTTATTAATAAATACGCTGGATATATTTGTGATAACATTTTTGTGACTGTGTACACTGGAAATCCTGGACTAGTGTATGGATACAGAGAATTCGGGATCCTTCGTTCCCGGGTTCGACAGCGTTCCATTTATAGGCCTAGGTTTGTAGAGAACTCTGTTGACTCTTTTGGTGGGTCCAGGCAGCAGTTTGGTCTTGGATATCGTGAGGATAGACCATGGGTAGCACCTAGACAGGGGGAGTATCGGTCTTTTGGTAGATCGTTTTGGAGAGGTCCAGGTGGTGCTCATGGGCATTCTTATGATTTTGTGCCTAATCATTTTTCTTTGCTTCTTACGCTATTCAGTGCCTCATCCATCTCGAAGATGGACTCCTAGAACTTTTATCTCAAATTCCAGTACTGAGGCTTGGATGTTTTGAGGGAATTTTGCTTCTTTTTGCTTTCATTGTATCATAATGCATTTTCATTTCAAATGTCTTGCATTGCATAATAAAAATTGTGGAGCTTTGATTATTATCCTTGTATGACTTGATTTTATACTCTATACCTTGTCATATCAAGTGTTAGTCTGCTAGACTTCTTTTATGGCTCTTCTTGTTTAGCTCAGCTTTTGCCTTGCTAGCTTTATATCTGTGAGCAAATTGAATCGAATCATGTCTTGTTGGATCTTGTGACTAGTTTTGCTCTACTGATCCTTTTATGATTCTTGCCATGTCAAATAGGTTGAATTGAGTCTTGAACTTATTTTGAGATGAAAAATGAGCTTTTTATCTTCTTAAGTCAAGCAAATGAAAAATGAGATTTTCTGTGCGAAAAAACTGATCTCACCAATCCTTTCTCATGAGACGGCTTGCCATTGCACTAGGCATGAACTCAGGGGGAGTTTTGGATGACCTAGACCACTCTTTTAAGCTTATCGCTTGAGATGGTCGCGACAAGGCTTGAGATCTAGCACAGAGGAAAAATCCTTTTAGGAAATGCTCAAAATGCTAAGTGCTTGACTTTTGCTTCAAAAGAATACTCTTATTGCTCAAAATGCCTCAGTTCTTGTGTTGAGTCTCTTTTTACTTATAGACATGGCTTGACTCATTTTTGGTTGCTTTTAGGGGAACTATGATATTGAGCAACCTTTCATGATTTTAATTCTTTTAATCTCAGATTACTGCTATTTTGGTTGTAGCTTTGCAGTACATGTTTTGCCATGATTGAATATAGCTTCTACTCTTTTTATGGCTTGGTATATGTCTTGTACTGTCTACATAGATAATGGTCATGGCTCCTTTTGTTAAATTTCAAAAATAAAGTCATTTCTTCATGCTCGTTCTTGTCCCATGCATTTTGATGAATTCATTGTCAAAGGGGGAGAAGGATTGAAGAAAATGTTGTTTTGGAGCTTTTGGTTTGCATAAGGTTTCATACATAAAAGAACACACACACACAAAAAATTTTGTGAACCTTTTGAAAATTTGTGATCATAGTGAGTTGAGTCTCTGGGTTTTATTGCCTTTTTCTGAATTGAATTGCAATTCAAGAAGACTCACAATGATCAAAGGTCAAATAGAACTGTAACACCCTGACTATAAGGAAGTCAAGATGTCACCTACAACCACTACTCTTTAGAAGAATAACATCAAAACACATGACCAGGTTAATCAAGTAGAAAGATTATACGGAAACAAGAATTCATCATCAGGTTTAATCAATGGAATAGAAATAAACAATTCTGAGAGATAAGGTAGTTATGACCAAACTGGCTTATTACAATTCATCACAAGTCATGATTAACGACAGTAAAAGTCCTCAAAATGTTTGGTTTATGGTAGTGAGTGCATCGTGATGAACTACCCTCCACAAGATCATTCTTCCTTGTCATTTACCTAAATAAAACAACAAAACAAGAATGAGCCAAAGACTCAGCAAGTAACTGTAAGTAACAGTCAAATATTCCATGAACAATATATCACAATCATCATTTGAACATTTACTGGAAACGAATTTATGAATGGATGAAGTGGAATGATGCATTGAAGGAATTGGACATATTGCAGCATATACCGGTATAGCGAGTGAAACACCCGTCGGTGTTCACATAAAGTAATCGTATGAAGAACGTTTCATACGACCGTCCAACGTGGCCCACATTGGAATGGTGGACTCACGTAACATGGCCCACATTGGAATGGTGGACTCATGTACCCATTCTGGAATTGATGGGATTTTCAAGTGCCCATACTGGAATTGATGGGTCTTACAAATGTAATTTATGCATGTCATGATGTGAACCCATGGCAATATTAAATAGTACTCATAATTGAAAATAAACACATGGCATTCATCTACAAGTACGAACAAATATAATCATTCACTCACACATCCCATTTTTGCATCCAACATAGTATACAAGGTACTTGCAGTATATCAACATCATGAACAAGGCACAAAACATTCATGTAAACAACATATCATTATGCATACAGTACTTGCCTTTTGTGTAGTGACTCGTTAGCAGGTAACGGAGGTGTTCCCACACGGGATGTCTCACCGCCTACACAAGCATGTTCCCAAAATAAGAACAACGATAAAACACTGCTACCGATGTTCTACAATAACCCCTGACTATTCAATATACCGCATAGACCCAAATTGAAAATAAACTATTACGCGATTTCAGCCCTTATGAGCAGCGGTACGAGAAAAAGCATATTTAATTATCTGGAACTCGAAACGACACGAAACCAGTGCCCAGATTTTCTTAACGTAACGCTACGAAACTCTAGTTGATGGTAAACTCTAATTAGGCCAATACAGAGGTCTAACCATCCAATGAAAAACTATAACTGCAGTCTGCCCAGAATTCAGAACAGCCCTAAAGAAAAGGCTCTAACTTTTAAACCACTGATCCAAATAAAGTGATTTTTATCAGCCTGGAAACATGGTGAAATTATCTTCATAAACCTAGTTGGGTGGCCGACCTGATTCTGACTCTAACTATATCAAAACCTAGGTGCAACCGACTATACCCAGCAATTCTGGCAGACAGACCAGCACGTAGTAAAACAGTCATAACTTTTAATCTACTGGGTGAAAATTCGTGATCCAGGTGCCAAAAGAAAGCTAATGAAACCAGGAACAATCCTCCAGAAGGCGAAGACATCCAATTCTGCCTCTAAGATACCCAAAACCGAGTTACAACGTACTGGACAGAATCAATCTATTAACCGAATCAAAACGAAACTACAAATCCAATCGGATCCTCAATTCTAATGGAATCAAACAACGAATCGGAGGTCTAATTACCCTTGTAGACCAGTAGGACGACGAAGATCCACTGCACAAGGGTCTTCCTCCCTTCTCCTCTCTTCCTTCTCTTAGGGCCGGCCACCGGGAGACGACGAACGGGCGTCGACGGCGGCGGGGAACGGAGATGTTGGAGGGGACCTTGAGGAGGAGCGCCGGGGATCACCGGCGATGGCACCACCACAGCGAGGAGGCGCCAAGGAGCAGCAAGGAGGCCGTCTTGGGGGAGGGGAGGAGGCAGCCAAGGGGGAGGGGAGGAGGCAAGGTGGCGGCTAGGGTTTAGGGGGGGAGTGGCGCCCCCCCCCCTTTTTGGCCGGCCCCTACATGGGCCGGCCGGCCCCTCTTGGGCCTCTGTGTCGTGACTGCGGCCCAAAGTTGGCGTACACAGCGTTTAGCCCCGCTGATTGGAAAAATACGCCGAAAGTTGTTTCTTTTACCCCCTCCGACTTCTTCCTTTTTACCGATTCGATTCCGAAAAGTTGTAAATCTCGTTTTTCAAATAATATTCCCAGACTATTGAAACGATACAACCTAACTGGTTATATGAGGTATTACACTCTATCCCCCTTAGAAAAGATTCGACCTCGAATCTACGCACCAATCTACTCGTAAGGAAACTGCGTCTGGAATGAAACAACGATATTTCAAGCTTGGAATTGCTCGGATACTAAGCAACACTCGAGCACACGGTCGATCGTGCGCGCATAAGGACCCGGGACGATCAAAGCGATAAGCCAACGTCCTAATTTCTACAACTTTCAAAAACGAAGAGAATCCAACTAGAAATAGAGAGTCCTCATCGCATCCACGTAATGCTAACTCTCACCAAAAGGTTAGATTCCAAATTTGACAATTCATCTCGAAAACAAATCCATTTTACAACCAAAGGAGAAGTACTCAAACGCCTAAACCAAAAACTTGTGGTTTGTTCGAATTTGGGAAAGAATCAACACGCCAACACAGCACCATCTCAAATTGCAGAAAACACAAGTCAACGACCACGAACTCAAGCGAGAATCAAGGAAGCGATCATTAACCCACGAATCATCCTTTGCCACAGTTCCTCGCTTCAAGGAATAAAATTTCTCTCGAACCTTGAAATTCGAATTCACTGACTACCACAAGAGCTAAAACCTCTTAGTCAAACATCCTCAAATTATACTCAAATTGAAATACATCATCCACACCTCTGTGGGGTGGCTCCATTGAATCCTCCGAATACTCTATGCATCTCATTCTACTTAATCAACCATAATTTGATTGAAGGCACCCAAAGCGCCACAAAAATAGATCCCACTGTAACATCCTGGCTATTCAAAAGCCAAGATGTCACGCAATTACATTACCTCTAATTTTTCAAGAACACTCAGAATCCTCAGTACACACGCTCATGTACTACATCAAAAAGGTTCTATCAATGATCATTCCACTGCTCAGGAAACTCACTTATTCCACTTTCTCTGCACACACTCATTGAGTGACCAAAGGTCTAACATAACAATGCAAACCCAAATTTAACCTCCAAGATCTCTACCACAAATTTCAATTATAATATAAAGGGAAATCAACGGATTGACTCTCCAACATTTTCCCCAATTCTAACATACTCACTCATTTGCATACTTAGAAATTTCTCACATAATCTCGCATCATTATCCAATTGCGTTGCTCTATAGAAGTAATCAAGGTTTCCATACCTTCGATAATCACCGACCATTCAATCATGAACTGAAGTTCTGAAGTTTCACTATACCATAGGTTCTACTCAGTCGTAACACTTTTCAGATTTACTTCGAAACCAAACATTCCATGTGAATTAATTCTTTTTTTCCAAGAGATACAGATCAAAACCATTCTACATTCTACTACTCCTCTAATAAATTGGTAGCAAAATATCACCACTACGATTACTCATCTACCACCAAACAGTTGCCAAACTTACCCTTCGCAAACACTTTGCAACCCAAAACTGTGATCCTTTCTCAAAAGGAAGAGGTTAACAAAGATAAGTTTATTCACACGAAAAGGCGTTGCTAATCCCGTGGCGAAACCAAAAGAAATATTCGATAAAGGTGATCTTGGAAAGCGAAAGTGAGTTCATAATTGGAAGCACACATCCCTCAAAGAGAATAGCAAATAACAATGACACGAAAGAAAGATATTACGTTTGAAATTCGCCATCTCTTGGCGGAAAGAGCAACAAATTTAGGGCGCTTCAAATAACCACAAGATATAATTAAGAATCGATAAGATCCTTCAACGAGCCAACTTGCTCAAAGCAGTTCATCTACTTGGAAACACGAGATCCAAATGTTCTCACCACAAAACTCAAACATTTTCCTTACTGAGATTTCACGGAAAACAAGCGGATTAACCGTCTCGAAGGATCAACGAAAATATTCTTTTATTGCAACCTCACTTTGCGAACTCAAACCAAAGAGTCTTTCGGACTAAATCACACGAAATCTTTAAGAAACAATAGGTTAATCCAATTCCTCAAGTTACCCAAAACAATTTGATTACGGTTGATTCACGAGCTCCAAGGTACCGTGAAAGCTAAAATTGAAATATTCTTATTTGAGCGATGTCACCAAAAGCGATCAATTTACTACGGTATTAACATCAAGCCCATAACAACACTTAGAAAACATTAGGAAGACCCACGTGGAAAGAATGGGTTGATTCCTTCTCGAAAGAAGAGGCAAATAGAAGCGATCTCCACCAAGCTGAAAAATCACTTACTACTACTTAAGGAACACAGAACTCGGGGAAAACCAATTAGGCAACGAACTCGAGAAAACATATGGGAAGTCCACGATTGAAAACATAGGCCTCACAAAAATAGAATATCCGACCTTAACGTCGGGAACAAGCGGGTATTCAAGATCATAACCCGCATCATGGAAGAACTATTATAATTTTTCAACATATCGCTTTACTCGACAAACTATGTTTACCACAAAGAACTTGAATTCCCCAAAAGAGCACGAACACAAAACTGGAAATTTGATCGTTTTAGAAATATTACGAAAGGCGGACAACTTTCTTTCTTTATAAAGGAATCAACATTGCCATCACATTACTGATCATATCAATAAACCTTCTAAAGGAACATGGCAAATCGTGTTATAGAAATTTTTCAGCATCAAATGGAATTGTAATAACAACTTATTCTAGAAAGGAAACTTAGTACGAAAACCACAAAGCTGAAACAAACCTCTCACACAACTCCACCATAACATTAGAAAAGGGTTTCGATATTTTTTTTTCAAGAGAGGTTCTAAACTCCAACATTCCAACTACTCCAAAAGAAACGAGTAGAGTCAAGACTTTCTTCGACAAACTTTGTAAAGCTAATTCCGTTCCCCAAAATACCAAGCAGTTAACGGTCCCTTAATCAACAAGCGAGATAGGACCCTTACAAAAAGAATGATCTTGTCAATAATATCGTGTACAAGTAGCAAAGAGAGCTCAGCAATCAGAAAGACAAGGATTGTTTTGAAAAACATCTAGGGACCAATAGGAACCCGTAGCCAACCCATTTGTTTGATTACCATCTCCGACTTAAACACCACAAGGCACCCCAAAAAGGGTTTTAACACTAATCCTCAGAAAAGAGATGTGTTACTTCAAGACGCGGAATGATCCAAAAGAAATACTTGGAGCCAATGCTTCCTCGTGTTAACGAACTTGCAACAGAAAACTCTCATTATACAAATATCAAACGAGTAAACGAGTCGCTATTTTCCAATGAGAAGGAAGGAACAAACATGGAAATATCAATATTGCCAAGTGTCGAAGATCATTTAAAATAAAAGAAATTCAACAACTGAAAAACAATAATATTTTCAGAGAACCATTAAAGACTTATTGGATCTCATCAACTACCATGAATCATGAACCTAAGAGAAATTCATCAACTACCACCGGACAAGAATTTGTCAAAATCGAAATCAAGGAAGAGAACCACCTTGTCTAAAGCATCCCAAAAGAAATATGCAAGATCATTGTGCACTTGATAAAGAACTTACAAAAGAAATGCGCAATGCCGAAACCCCAAGCGAAACACGGGTTGAATTTTCCAACAGGGGTAAAACAGAACTTCCATGAAATGGTAAATCTTGCAATTTAACTACGCTCACGTGGAGCAGAAATATGACAATAGTTGAAAGAACAATAATTGTTTCAAAGAACGATCAGAAATCTACTAGAGATTGCCCACTGCATTATAACCCTCCATTCAAAAGAAATTCACGAACTATCAGAAACTACAACCAGAAAACCAGATACAAACTTGAGAAGGACAAAAACTTCATCAATGAGCTCAGGCTCAACACAGAACTATGGAACAGGGGTAAGAGCTTCCCTACTAATACAACACTAACAGTGGTGTAGCCTGGCAAAACCCAGGACGACAACCACGAACTCAGCTGCTCGACGTCCGCTACCGATACGCACAACTAATGCAATCAATTATGAATATATAGGATCATCTCATGACAATCATAGGATAATTCATAGATATATAGGGTAGCGAATCACGACATAGATTAATAGCAAGAAAGATAGTACAGAATCAATTCTATACCATACAACATAATGAACAACATCACTAGAAATGCGGAAACAATGGATTTCCCAAACCCCAACTACTGTGCACAGTGTATCATTTTAATAACTTAATTACCACGGACCTAAAGCCCGCTCTGATACCAACTGTAACACCCTGACTATAAGGAAGTCAAGATGTCACCTACAACCACTACTCTTTAGAAGAATAACATCAAAACACATGACCAGGTTAATCAAGTAGAAAGATTATACGGAAACAAGAATTCATCATCAGGTTTAATCAATGGAATAGAAATAAACAATTCTGAGAGATAAGGTAGTTATGACCAAACTGGCTTATTACAATTCATCACAAGTCATGATTAACGATAGTAAAAGTCCTCAAAATGTTTGGTTTATGGTAGTGAGTGCATCGTGATGAACTACCCTCCACAAGATCATTCTTCCTTGTCATTTACCTAAATAAAACAACAAAGCAAGAATGAGCCAAAGTCTCAGCAAGTAACTGTAAGTAACAGTCAAACATTCCATGAACAATATATCACAATCATCATTTGAACATTTACTGGAAACGAATTTATGAATGGATGAAGTGGAATGATGCATTGAAGGAATTAGACATATTGCAGCATATACCGGTATAGCGAGTGAAACACCGTCGGTGTTCACTTAAAAATGTCGTATGAAGAGCGTTTCATACGATCAGTCAACGTGGCCCACATTGGAATGGTGGACTCACGTAACATGGCCCACATTGGAATGGTGGACTCATGTAACATGGCCCACATTGGAATGGTGGACTCATGTACCCATTCTGGAATTGATGGGATTTTCAAGTGCCCATACTGGAATTGATGGGTCTTACAAATGTAATTTATGCATGTCATGATGTGAACCCATGGCAATATTAAATAGTACTCATAATTGAAAAGAAACACATGGCATTCATCTACAAGTACGAATAAATATAATCATTCACTCACACATCCCATTTTTGCATCCAACATAGTATACAAGGTACTTGCAGTATATCAACATCATGAACAAGGCACAAAACATTCATGTAAACAACATATCATTATGCATACAGTACTTGCCTTTTGCGTAGTGACTCGTTAGCAGGTAACGGAGGTGTTCCCACACGGGATGTCTCACCGCCTACACAAGCATGTTCCCAAAATAAGAACAACGATAAAACACTGCTACCGATGTTCTACAATAACCCCTGACTATTCAATATACCGCATAGACCCAAATTGAAAATAAACTATTACGCGATTTCAGCCCTTATGAGCAGCGATGCGAGAAAAAGCATATTTAATTATCGGAACTCGAAACGACACGAAACCAGTGCCCAGATTTTCTTAACGTAACGCTACGAAACTCTAGTTGATGGTAAACTCTAATTAGGCCAATACAGAGGTCTAACCATCCAATGAAAAACTATAACTGCAGTCTGCCCAGAATTCAGAACAGCCCTAAAGAAAAGGCTCTAACTTTTAAACCACTGATCCAAATAAAGTGATTTTTATCAGCCTGGAAACATGGTGAAATTATGTTCATAAACCTAGTTGGGTGGCCGACCTGATTCTGACTCTAACTAGATCAAAACCTAGGTGCAACCGACTATACCCAGCAATTCTGGCAGACAGACCAGCACGTAGTAAAACAGTCATAACTTTTAATCTACTGGGTGAAAATTCGTGATCCAGGTTCCAAAAGAAAGCTAATGAAACCAGGAACAATTCTCCAGAAGGTGAAGACATCCAATTCTGCCTCTAAGATACCCAAAACCGAGTTACAACGTACTGGACAGAATCAATCTATTAACCGAATCAAAACGAAACTACAAATCCAATCGGATCCTCAATTCTAATGGAATCAAACAACGAATCGGAGGTCTAATTACCCTTGTAGACCAGTAGGACGACGAAGATCCACTGCACAAGGGTCTTCCTCCCTTCTCCTCTCTTCCTTCTCTTAGGGCCGGCCACCGGGAGACGACGAACGGGCGTCGACGGCGGCGGGGAACGGAGATGTTGGAGGGGACCTTGAGGAGGAGCACCGGGGATCACCGGAGATGGCACCACAACAGCGAGGAGGCGCCAAGGAGCAGCAAGGAGGCCGGCTTGGGGAGGGAGGAGGCGGCCAAGGGGAGGGAGGAGGCAAGGTGGCGGCTAGGGTTTAGGGGGGGAGTGGCGCCCCCCCCCCTTTTTGGCCGGCCCCTACATGGGCCGGCCGGCCCCTCTTGGGCCTCCTGGGTCGCGGCTTGCGGCCCAAGTTGACGTACCATAGCGTTTAGCCCCCCCGCTGATTGGAAAAATACGCCGAAAGTTGTTTCTTTTACCCCCTCCGACTTCTTCCTTTTTACCGATTCGATTCCGAAAAGTTGTAAATCTCGTTTTTCAAATAATATTCCCAGACTATTGAAACGATACAACCTAACTGGTTATATGAGGTATTACAAGAACATATTGTCTTTCATATGGACCTTACTGAGATTTTTGGCCATCTTCTGGAATTTGAATCCTTTTGTGCGTTCATTGCCTTATCTCACTTGCCTGTACTATTACGATTCCGGCTTGGTGGTTCCTAAGCTTTTCTTGCTTATGGACCAACTTGTGCCTTTATGCGAAAACGGCGATTTTTACTTTTCATTTCGAAAAACCACATTTTCTGGAAAATTGCCAATGTGTTCATCAAGGGGGAGATTGTGGATATCGTGAGGATATGTGCACGATCTCAGGATGATGAGTCAATTGGCAATGACTTTGTTGGTTTGCAAAATCTCGCGTTTTGGGGTTTGCTTCTTCTTTGTCGGACCACAGGCGGTCCGGCCGGCGTTAGGTGATCGACCGCCCGTGGGACGATCGGACCGGCGATGGTGGCGGTCGGACGGCAGTGGTGGCCGGTCGGACCGGCCTGACTAAAGTTGGATTTTGGGGCTAATCCAAAAATAGGTTGTGTAGGCAGGTGAGGGGAGTCTCCTGGATGTGGTTTCATCATTTTTGGAGCTCCCAGTCAAAAGTTCTATTGAGTTGAAAATTCCAGAAGGTTTCGGATTTTCAAGCTGGAATTTTGGCTAAGTCCTTTGGGGCGGTCCGACCGCCGTTGTGGAGCGGTCCGGCCGGCTGAAATCGGTCGGACCGCCTGGGGCGGTCGGGCCGGCGATGACTTGGAGGTTAGCCAAGTTTGCATTGAGTTGATTTGATTGTGTTTCATGTATGGTTATCAATGCTTTATTGATGTATATTGCATTGTGGAGCTAACGTGGGTCAAGTTGTGAAGAACTTGTTCCCAGAAACGGTTTGTTTGTCTATTGCTGTGCAGGTGGCTTGCACGTCAACGACGTCAACGGTGAGTGGATCGGGACTACGCTTGGAGAGCCGAGGTCCAGAACGATCATGGATGCCAGGTGAGGTCGCGTGACTCAAGCATGGTGCAGAATGGGCAAGATGGATCGAACGGGTGGTTCGGTATAGCTAGTTGGATCAGGCGGTGCGGATATCGGTGCGAGTCTCTGGGAGGTTCTGATGGGATTCGGACAAGAGAGGCTTGGCGACGCGATGAGAACCGCTGATCAACCTACACGTGGTGAAGCAGGCGATTGCTTCAACAGATGTTGTGTGTGGGTCCCATGTGTGAATGGGTCCCAAAAGTGTAACCCTAGTCCTCTCCTATAAATAGAAGGGGGGAGATGTAAAACCCCCTTGAAGCTTCCATTTGGTTTGCCCCTTCCTTTTTCTAGGGTTAGGGTTTGGAGAGGAAGAGAGGGAGAGATTGTGATTGCTCCTTGGTGAGCTCTTGTCCTCCTTGAGGGAGTGGCTTTGTAAGCATCTTGTGAGATCAATCAATCTTGTGATGCTTGCTTGAGAGATCATTTGTCTTCTCTTTGTGTTCTTCTCTCATTTGAATGAATTTTGTGCTTCCTTGATTCAAGGGTTTATGCTTGGTCTCTTGACCCATTTTGTCTTGCTTTGATGTGTGAGAATTCTACTAGAATCATTTAGACCATCAACCCCCACAAGCAAGTCTTGAATCAAAGATTTTCATATTTCTAGGGTTTGTGCACTTCTTTGTTAAATCCTTGAGAGATCGATTCTGCGAAGTAGATCTGAAGGATCGTCGCTAGAAATAGGTCTCCAATATCATTAGGGAGGTGTGCTCGAAATTTGGTCAAGTTTCATTGGTTGAATCAAAAGTTGGATCAAATTTCGTTTTGGATTTGGGTAGGATTTTTCAGTACTGGACTCTACCGGTCCGACCGGTGTTTCAACGGCGGTCCGACCGCCCGTATATTCGACCATTGTCCTGCTGGTCGAACCGCATCCACCGGTCAAGCCATTGGTTGAACGTCGGTCCGACCGCGCGGTAGCCGGTCGACCGCGCGTGCCTGATCAACCTTTTGAGTTTAAGTCTCCACATTTGTGTCGTGTGGTTGTCGGGGTTTGTCGAATTCAGCACAAGGCTTCATTGTGTGCTTACTGATCTTCTTAGCTTTCATAGCTAAAGGAGTAAAGTTCGTGTTGAATTTGATTTAGGCGAGAAAGTTTTGAAAGCGCCTATTCACCCCCTAGTCGCCTTTCCGGTCCTACAAAGGAACACGTCATTTCCAACTAAAGGGCAAATTGGCACCTCGCTATATCGGGCCTTTCCAAATTCTGGACAAGCAAGGATCTGTGGCCTATCGATTAAAGCTTCCACCATCCATATCGGATGTGCACGATGTTTTCCATGTTTCACAACTGAAGAAGTGCCTTTGAGTTCCAACCGAATTGATCGAGTTGGATAACCTCGATTTGCAACCCGATCTTTCTTATCAGGAGCACCCGATTCGTATTCTTGAAGAAACCGAGCACAAGACGAGGAATCGCAACATCAAATTCATTAAGGTTCAGTGAAGTAACCATATTGAGGATGAAGCGACTTGGGAGCGGGAAGACCAAATACGAGCCGAATATCCCCATCTTTATTCCTTCCACCTGAAGTATCATTGAAGCGAGAGAGGAAAGGTTAAACAAAGTAATGGGAAGAAATATGTAATAGCCATTCCATGCAACCTTGTTAGGATATCGTAGCGCTATCTTTGAAGGAAATAAAGACAACAGATGTTGTGTAGTCTTTTTCGGACCCTCCTGTTCCACTTCCAACCTACCGAGATCTCGGGGTCGTGGTCTTTTGTAAGGGGGATGTTTGACACATCCTTATTTTATTAAATGGAATTATTATGCATATCATCAGCATGCATCATGTTTTGAAACAATTGCATAAGGCATTGCACTTGGAAAACCTTAAACAATTGTTAAACAAACACTCCAAATTGAACTCCCAATTGAAATCTATAATAAAAACACGTGATCATCTTCTGGAAACAATTTATTCAAATACTATATTAATTATCATGAGTTAATATAATTTTTAAAAAAATTTGGACATGCATTCAAACCACAGAAAATTCAAGCGCAATTTTGAAGCATGAACATTGGGGTTTCAAATCGAGCATGAACATTGGGGTTTCAAATTTTATTTGGGTACTAGGTCACCACCAAGAACCTCTCTGAATTATTTTAGATTTTAAGGATTTCTTTTGCTTTATTTTGAAGCTCGGTCAGACTAGATCCAAATAAAAATCAAACCAGTCAAATGAAGCACTATTCCTCGAGTCGAACCGGCCGCACAGTACCACGGCCCGAGTCCGACCCAGCGAGCTGATATGGCCGAACCAACTTGAACGTGGACCGTCCGATCGTGATCGAAAGGCCCAAACACTTCGCCCGCGGCACGCCGCGCCGATTCGTCCTCGCTCCTGTCGCCAACGACTCGGGCCCATTGCGATAGGGTCTTCGTTTTTCTCGTGTTGGCGCCCACGCAGAGCTCCTATGCCACATGGCCGCATTGCCCTGCTCATGCCAGTGAACACCGTGACCACACCACCCCTCCCGACCACTCCTGAGCCTTCACCACTTCACACCGCCTCCGCTCCGTCACCTTCCCGGGGATAATACCCCCTCCAGCACCTCCTTCACCCTCACTTCTCGTCCTGTTGACCGAGGAGAGGGAAGCTCGCCCCACCATTGTTGTTGAGTAAGCATCAAGCTCTCGGTTCCTCTCTTCTCTACCTTCGATGCCCTTTCCATTTTGGATGATGCCAGCTCTTACCATGCCTTGTAGCTTCTGGAACGCCTGCGTGTCTTCCTCGGCTCCGGTTCACTTCCAGAGCTTGCACCCGAGGACACCTTCGTGCTTTCTTCACATCCGGTGAGATCCCAGCTAACTTTTGCATGTCATATTATGTCATTTAGCTTGACGATGTGTTCCCCTAAACCAATTTCTACACTGCATGACAGGAGCCCGCAAATTGAAGAATTACCCATTTTTCGGCCGAAGTGAAACTGTTTGTCTCCCACTTTGATCCGGTAACCATTCTTTGATTCTATGCTTATATAGCATCATTTGATAATCCCTAGGCTATTTATACCACTCGCTTCCCTTCGTTTTTCTCCAGTCGACCTCTCCACGTGAGCCGTGCCACCGCCGTCACCCTCTTCGACGCCGGCCAAGCTCCGAGCTTCCCCACTTCTCTCCAGTGCTCAGGTAGCTTCCTTGTAGTCCTTAGACACTCGGGCACCCGCTTCTCTGGACAATGCGTAGCTATAGCATTGTTGCATGTTTGCCGTATGTGGTAGAGCTACCCCTCTCTGGCTCACCACGATACCTGGTGGCTCGACCATCGAAAGTACCCATCATTAGGTGTGCAATACTATTGTGCACCCGTCCATGCCTTTGGTTCGCGCCGCCATGGCCAGAATTGCCGGCGACACGCTGGCGAGCGTAGCGTGCTCTTGTCGGACGGGCAACAACACAGTAGTAAAGTGCTTAGGGCATTGATTTGGTCATTAATGGCTAATCATTGCTAGCTACTGTAGTTAATGCTGTCTTAGCCGCGGTGATGAGTCTATGAGATGTGGGACCATGAACAAAAAATGAGGTTTAAATAACGATTTGAGTAAGAGAGTGACATGTGGGTCACACGGACTTAAGTGCACAATCGTGAACCTGTGGACTCGCGGTCCATACACTGTGTTGTGGACCGTCGCTATGACATGCGGGTCCCACCTGTCAGCGCTGTTAAAACCCGAATTTAAATTAAAAATGAACTATTCATTGGGTCCCACTGGCTAGTGACTATGGCTAGCATGGCTATCGGTAAGAAAAGTAATAAAGGATTAAGGAAATTCAGAATCCATTTATTTATACACTAAAAAATGTGAATACCTTAATAAATGCATAACTAATTCATCTTAACTCCCAATTGGATGAAACCAGTGCTGATAATTTTCATTTTTAATGAACCTTATTTCAAAACAGGTTTTAAATAGGTCTCTATAGCAGAGAACATAGTTATGAAAAATGATCCATAAATCTATTATTTTTGCAAAAAAAAAAGACTGATGATAACTTTGGAAATTCATAACTAATGCATAAAAGCTCCAAAGGAAATGAGCCAAGTTGAATTAGGCTTATAATTTTATTCTCTATTTACATATGTAACCCTTTGTGTCCCCACTGCTCTACAAATTTTGACCAAAGCGTTAAATTAATTAAATTGCATTTTCTCGTAATTGAAATTCAAACTACTATAACTCTCACTTGCCAGATGCAAATGGAATAATTTATTGACCTAAATTCATCTAAAATCTTGAAATAGCTACTGTAGAAAAATGATGCATTTTTTAGCTCTTTAATTTTTGTCATAATTCTCGAGGTTTATCGGTATCTTTATTCTATAGAGCCCAAAGCGATCAACGAACGCTTACACCACCGAGAGTGAGCGAGCCAAACAAGGCAAGCATCATTTGAACTTTCTTTTTGCATCATATTGGTACCAGTTTTATTACACTAGTGTTTGAAATGCAACGATATTGCTTGCATGCTATTTTTGGTATAACGTTATGTTGTGAGTAGTTAGCTATGTCCTACACTTGCTGGATGTCCTTGATTATTCCCTTATAATTATGCTTAAGATAGGTGTTTGTGATGATGTGAAGGTCTGTTAATTGCTTAGCCATTGTAGGTCTAGAAAACGCAATAGATTAATTGACGGGATTAGCCCGTCAATTGTGGGAGACACATAACAATTCTTATTTTTTTATTTTTTGTTTGGATTGTTATATCTGGTTACTGAGTTAAATACTTGTTGTTAAATGGTTTTGGGTCTGGACAAGTGGTTGTAGTGGGGGTGCTATTATGCACGAGACTCGGGTTGTGGTTGTTTTGTCTGGACCATTAAGGACCGAACCACGGACTTATGTTCCAAGTAACTTCGTGCTAGCACGCGCGGTATATGGGTGCCGCTTGGCCAAGTAGGGGGGTGGTTTTTATTGGGTTGGGCCTCAGGTGGTTTTTGGTTATGTGAGAACATTTGTGTTCGATCATTTGTTCGTAGGAGCCGATGTAATGTTTTATAATGTGCATGGGAGCACCAATTTCGGTTATTTACATTGCATCAATATATCGAACATAACTTGCGAGCCCGCTTAGCAAATCCTATCGGTCGTTTGTACTAAGTTAGGGGTTCATCTTGCAAGGGGGAGCTGACTCAATACCACTTTCTTGCCGAAAAGTACCAAATCTCGACGTCCCCGACCAACACACCATAGAAAGTGTGTTCATCCCAGGGGCTTACGGGCTAGTCGAGTTGTGTGGGTTAAGTAGTACACCTCTGTAGAGATAATCTATTCAATAGCAGTGTCCAGGGTTATGGACAACACTTAGTTTTGGTATACTTCATTGTTGGACTTGAAATTAAAAGTTGATATGGTTATAATTTGGTTACGACATGAATGAGATGTTCATGCATCTTAGTTTATCAAAGTGGACAACCACTTTGATATTGGTTGATCTATACAATTACATATGTCTTGTGAAATCTTTTCTTGAATAAACGAGTTGCAACCTTGCTTTGCCAAACTAGATGGTCTAGGAATGTAAGATGTTGTGTTTTCTGTAAAACTAGAACCACTAATGCTATCCTTTGATTGCGCAATATGCATAACTAATTTTTCTTTGCATAAGACTTGCGAGTACCTTTATACTCAGCCAGTTTGTCTACTGGTTTTTTAGGTGAGGATGACTTCGAGCCCAATGAGATCGTCAGTGTCGATTTAGGAGATACTGACGAGTAGTGTTGTTATTTAACCCCTAGTCGGTTGCCATGGGTTATGGGGCACACCATTCTGGACCTTTTGGTTTATTTACTTTGCTTCCGCTGCTGCTTATTGTTCTTATTTGAATTTGGTCGGTCGACCGTTATGTAATAGTTGTAGACTTAACTATTATGTTGTATGTCTTTTGGATTATCAACGTATAAATGTTATATGTCTCTGATTGACGTTGTTGAGGGTATGTGCGTGTTGGTCGTTGATCTTGGGAGCCAACACGAGATGCATACTAGCTGTTTTGAATTCCATTTTAACTCATTTGTGTGTGGACTTGGACTGTGGGAGAACAGGTCATCATGTAGTGCTCGCAGAGGAGTAGTGCGCATGATCACCGGAGCTCTATTTTCAGTCGGGGCCTTTCACTTGGATGGAGTTAAGGTGGAATTCATTTCACTTGAGACCCTCAGTTATTTCTATAAGACCGAGAAGGCCTCGGTCTTACGAAAATAACCCAGGGGTCCTCACAGCTGGCGAATGGGCAAAATGGGTCGCTGACCTTGAGACAAGGCCGTAGGATGTGGCGGTTTGGCCGAAAATGTAGTGAGGCGACGACAGCGGCGTTCGAGGCTCACAGACGGCGGCAGCACACAGGGGCAGGACTCTCTAGCGATGCTCTGGCGAGGGCAAGGGAAGCACGATATAGAACACGACGATGCGAACTTTATGGTGGTGGTGGCTCAGAGAGAGGACCTTTGATGGCGACACAGTCCGGCGGAGAAGGAGTTTCAATGATGCATGGTCGTCGACAAAATCCGGGCAAACGGTGGGGAGATAGAGGTTGGGGTTTGAGGCGAATCGAAAAGGAGAGCGAGGGACACATGGTGCTCTATTTATAGTGAGGAGAAGACGCTTGAGTCGACGAGGAATGCCGCGGGAAAAACACTTCAGTTTTTGGTTTGCAAAAGAACAGGAAGAAATGGAAAAATTGATTGCATTTAGTGGAGGAAACATCCAATTGATAATATGGTAACATGCGCGTGGTTAGTGCGGACATTTCGCTTCAGATGGAATTGTTTTTAATGCTTTGATTGTGGAGAAAAGAGGAGAGAGGCGGCCGGCAGCCATTAATGGCAGCTGGAGCTCGGGCTGTCGGCGCTAGTGCAGAGAGGGAGCAAGGGTGGGGGCGTGGCGTGGCGGGGGGAGGCGGTGAGGGGTGGCGGCACGTGGCGGTGGCTGAGCGATGAGGTCGGCAAATGGGGAGGCGGTGGGGCTGCCATGGATGCTCTCGGGAAGCAACATAGAAGAAACGGTTCGGGAGGAGAAAGAAAGAAGGAAGAAGGGAAGGAATAAAATAAAAGATGTAATGTTTTAATCAATTGAAATAGAATGGAAAGCTGGTATTGCATGCAAGTTAAGCAAGCTCTCGCGAGGAGTAAAATGGGATGGGTTCCCTACGGGAACTAATTATTTTTTTATTTTTTTAATAAAAAAAAGAGAGAAGTGCAAAAATAGATTGGACCGAGAAACTAGAATGAATATTATTGTAGAGATTTGAATTTAAATTTTTAGAATTAGAATTTGACTTTGGAATTTTCGTATTTCCTTCCAAAATTACACATAAAATATTGATTAGATCCAAATAAAATCCAGTGAATTCTAATTAATTAATTTGAAATTAAATTTTAGAGAAAGCAAATTTTTGAATGTTATAGTTAAATTGTGAATTTGGGATATTTTAAAAATATCCAGAGGGGGTACCTTCATTATTTTGTATGAAAATTAAATGAAAAACCTTGTTCTTAGACGTGGGCGAGTTATAATATATTATGAGAAAGTGAGGATTGTGACTCACTAGTAGATAGGCAGAGATTCTCACCCATAGTCACTTAAGTATAGAAGCCAGTAACTCTGAGACTAAGACCTAATCGTACAACCGTATGTGCTAGTGTGGGAAAGTCGTACCTAACTAAGTCATTGAAACTAGCATTCCACGTAGGTAGGCCGTAGAGTGCAGGCATGACTAGGTAGGCATATTCGAATGGGCTCCCTTCACCACGGTGTTCCGAACAAAGTTTGCCGACACAACTGCGAATGCCTCACTCGACGGAGGGTATCTGGGTAAGTGAGGGCCTCACTCGACGGAGGTTATCCGGGTGAGTGAGGGAACATTCGTTGGGCTAGTGAGGCATTGTGCTCAATTTTGCTTAATGTGTTGTCCAGAGTTTGAAGATAAGCTGACGCCAAACGGCACGTTCTTTGCACCCGGAATCGGAGGGTTCGTTGAAGGGTCTATCTAGGCCTTGTTGTTTGTCGGTTGCCTGAGGGATTAGATGGGCATGCAGCTGGAATTTTGCTACTTTTAATTACTTCTTCCACTGCTACTTTCACACTGATGACTGTTTTTATTTGGCCGGTCGGCCATTGATGTAATTATTATAATCGCTTAAGTTAAGTACCATTTCTTTACCTTTATATATATGTGAATATATGAATGTAAATATCAGATGTTATGTAACACCCCAGCCCAACACTGAGCCTAGAATGCCACCACACTACACTTTAAACTAATAATTAATGACACACTATAAAATTACATCAAGAAATCATCAATAATCATATCAATAGATCAATCGATAATGAATAATCAAGTAGAATAAAACCAGGTAAATATTCTAAAACAGCATCAACCAATGAATCCAAATTAATAAAGCAAATAGTCTAGTCCAAATGATGTCCTAAACTTTATTCAATAACTAACATGTCCATGTGTAAACCAATATTGAATGAATGATTATCATGGCGAATGATCATGTGTTCCATGTGCTCTACTCGCTCTCAGTTACGTCATCCTCGAAGATCACCTAAAAACAACAATAGAGCAAGGGTGAGTCCACGACTCAGCAAACACATCCATAAACAACGAACAATAATAAATCATCAGCATTCAATAACTTCATTATCATCACATGCACTTCCATTCACATTCTCATTCATAAATCTCAAATATCAATGCAACTCTAAACTATATGTCCACATGCACTTCTTTTCGCGTATACCGGTATAGCGTGAGTGAATGCTCGCGACAACATTCACTCTCAAGCCCGTTCCTCCATAAGGATCGGGGACCTCCTCCACTCCCGTGGAGTTGTGATCAATCATGATCACCTTCTCTTATGCAAAGATGCTTATGAATGCAAACATGCAAACTCCATCATAAACATCATATCCAACTTTCCATCATGCTCATCAACAAAGTTATAAACATACCAATTTCATTGTTTGCAATTAAACCAAATAAAAGCACAACAATAATGGTAATAGAAGATAAAGAAAACAGTGATCGATCATTGATCGCTGTCTACCATGCACTTGCCTTTACTAGTTGCGACGCACAATTTGGCTAGCAGACGGCAACAAGTACGACGCTTCTCCTACATTAAATACACATATCTCAATACAAACTACAGCATCATAAGAACAACAATCAATATACATCGCTCCTACACGTCCTCAAATATACCACGTTACGCCGGTATCAGAAAGCTACCCATTGCTGTCCTAGTAGTAAAAAGAGCGTAACTTTTGACTCGAAAGTCCGATCACCACAAACCACCCCATTCTGGATTCTTCATAAGATTCTCCACATTTTCTTAGATTACGAAGACTTCTAATTAAATCATCTAACCCTCCGTATTTAGCCCAGAAAGCTGATCTGTCCGCTTCGGAACAGCAGTCTTCCAAATTTCATAACTTTTGTTTTACTCAACCAAAATGCGTGTTCTCAGATCCTACAGAACCATTGGATAATTATCTACAACTTTCATGTAGATCAAAAACTCTAATTAAGCTATTTACTATTTTTAATAACCGATCTACCAAAACAGCGCGGAAGACGATAACCCTAAAAACAGCGGTCTTCCGAAAAACATAACTCAAAATCTACTAGTCCGATTGACATGATAAAATATGCTATAGAAAGCTATCGAAATTATCTACAATTAACTAGTAGATGAGATTTTCAAATTTTGCCATTAAGATGCCCGAATAAATTGTACAACAAAACAGCGGGCTAAACAAATCTATTATTCGCCTCTTCGATTAGAAATTCTCAACCTCTCTAATTAGTCTCAATTATAATCCCTAATTGCTGCATGCAAACAAGATCAATGCTACGTAATTACGTACACTCACATGCACCTGGTTTGGCAGAAAAACACGCAGCAGCGATGACTCTAAGCAACACTTGGCGTCGGTTGGAAAACGCAGCGACAAGCGATCCAACGAAAATCAGCAGAAGAAAGAAGACCGCAAAGAACGCAGGCGGACACATGTGAAAAAGCAATGGCCGCAGATCGGCGGCTTCGGCTATCTACGCTACCCTGCGACTTCGGCGGCGGCAGAAGAAGCAGAAAAGCAAAGGCGATTAATGCGGCTCAGAGATCGATCAATGGCTGGTTTCAATGATAGTGCGACCAAGAAAAAAAAAAAGAATGGCGGTAAGAAGATCTTGGCGGCAACGACAGGGCGCAGCAGCGGGCTGCAGCGCAAGAATTGCTGGGGCGGCGCGGCTGCAGAAGAAAAAATCTTTGTAGCGGCGCAGCAGAAGAAAAAAAGTCTTTGAAGCGGCGCCATTGGCTTGGAGAAAAGCTATTAGGGTTTTCTAAACAAAATCCACAATCCATTTATATAGCCCATAAAAAATTCCGAAAATTCTATTTTTCACAAATTCTTTTTATTTAATTACGCACAAACCCTAAAGACGTTTTTAATTAATTCTTTATTGATACTATTTAACTAATTACTCTCTGACCCTTACGACGCGATTAATACTAATATTAATATTATTTTCAGAGTATTACATTCTACCCCCCTTAACGGAATTCGACCCCGAATTCTACATCGCTGTTCTACTCAAAGAAAAACTGCACAGCTGAAATTAAACAACAAAACAACACGTGCCGGCGTGAACAACTCCGGGTATTGCTCGCGCATGCGAGACTCCAACTCCCAAGTCGCCTCTCTCTCAGACTGATGCGTCCACAGCACCTTGACGTATACCAACGTCTTGTGCCTCAGCACTCGCTCCGACCTCTCTAAAATGCGCGCCGGACGCGACTCAACTGTGAGGTCTTGCTCAATTGTCAGCGGCTCTAAAGAAATCTTATGCTCGGATCTCTCAAAACTTTCAAAGATCGAGGCGTGAAACACATTGTGAACTCCACGCATGGACTCAGGAAGGTCCAGACGGTAGGCTAACTTTCCAATTCTTGCAATAATCGGGAACGGTCCAACGTACCTCGGGCTAAGCTTTCCTTTAGTACCGAACCGAACAATACCTTTAGTGGGAGACACTCTCAAGAGCACCTGGTCACCCACCGCAAACTCCAAGTCACGCCTCCTCAAATCAGCATAACTTTTCTGTCTACTCTGAGCTGCTAACAGATTCTGTCTCACCATGGCCACACGCTCAACGGTCTTCTGAATCCAGTCCGGACCCAAAATTGCCTTCTCTCCAACTGCATCCCAACAAAGTGGCGATCTGCACTTCCGCCCATAGAGAACCTCAAATGGCGCGGCTCTAATACTGGAATGGTAACTATTATTATAAGCAAACTCTGCAAGTGGCAACTGGTCCTCCCAACTACCCTTCCAAGACAAAACGCAAGATCGCAACATGTCCTCCAAAGTCTGAATAGTACGCTCTGACTGTCCATCGGTCTGTGGGTGAAACGCTGTACTAAGGCGGAGCTGTGTGCCCAATGCACTCTGCAGACTCTCCCAGAACTTGGAGACAAACTTCGCGTCTCTGTCAGAAATGATGGTCTTTGGCACACCATGCAGTCTTACTATCTCACGCACATAAATAGGAGCTAGATCACTCATTTGAATTTGTCGTGCGAATAGGGATGAAGTCGCAGATTTCTTGAATCGATCCACCACTACCCAAATCGCATCCTTCCTCGCGGCGAACGAGGTAAGGCCACCACAAAGTCCATAGAGATATCATCCCAAGGCCACTGGGGTACCTCCAAAGGCTGCAACAACCCTGCAGGACGCTTGTGCTCAGCTTTCACTTGCTGGCAAACACCACAAGAAGCCACATAATTAGCAATATCCACCTTCATTCTTTTCCACCAAAAATTATATTTGAGATCTCGATACATCTTAGTCTCACCGAGGTGAGCGATTATGAGTGCGATGTGCCTCCCTCAAAATATCATCCTTGACCTCCGCCTTTTGTGGCACACAAAGACGGCCTTTAAACCTCAAAGTACCAGAATCGTCCATGCTAAAATCACTCTCTTTGCCTTCATCCAGACGCTTCCTAACCTCCTGTAGTAACCGGTCACTCTGTTGTGCTTCCCGCACACGGTCTGGAATAGCTGACTCAAGAATCAACTGTGTCTCTGAAAGATCTAGACCCGCCATTATGAGTTAATGGATTGTTTTGGTGATTAATGACAAATCCAAATATGAGACTAACTCTTTTATCAAGTATTATCTTTGTGTAGTCTCATTTGGATATAGAGGTGAAACACAACGAGGTATGCAATTGACATCTCAATTTATATTATGTTGCATTTCTCGGATCCAAAATATAGGATTGAACTCAACCATAAGTCAAGTTTGAATATGTGCATATGACCTTATTATACACTTGTGTATGCACACATTTAGGGGGAGTTTTATCCTATACTTTGTGGTTTCATTAGTATTGATCCATGTTCCATTCTCCACATATATTTGGGATCTTTACGTTGAAACAAAACCTTTGAGTATACAAAACTTGTGTAGTTCGTACATACTCATGTTATGAGTATATAGAACCTGTGTAGTTCTTGTATACTCATGTTAGAGTATATATAACTTGTGTAGTTTATATACTCAATTGTTCTCTCATTTATCATCATTAAATTTATGAAAATTTAAGTGGTTATCATCAATTACCAAAGAGGGAAAGATTGAGGTATCTTGTCCCACCATTATGAGTTAATGGTATGGTGTGGTAATTAATGATGATCACATTGTGGAACTAACATTTTCCATGAGTTGGATATCTGAGTTATGTTCCAGATGATGAAGACTTGGGATGATCATGAGTTGATCATCAAGTCAAGAGCTTGGTGTAAATGATGCATCATGAGTTGATGCTTATCAAGAAGAGATGATCATGAGTTGATCATCAAGACAAGAGAAGACCCATCATGTGTTGATGGAGGTCAAGTGAAGGATTGCATCATGTGTTGATGCATGTGAAGACTCGGGATGGAGAAATCATCATGTGTTGATGATGTTCAAGACAAGATCCCGAAGTGAAGAAATCATCATGAGTCGATGAGTGTCAAAGTTAAAGACCCGGACTTGAAGTGTTGATGTGCGTCATCAAGCTTCAAGAAGATGCAAGGCAAAGGTATGACTAGCTAGGGCTAAGGATGTGTTCCTAGTCTTTTACCGGTCTTGGTGTTTGGTTGGAAGACCGGATTGCTAGTATAGGTTGCCGTACTATTAAGAGGGGTCTTAACTAGTAGTTTGAGTTAGTCATGTGTTGATAGCTCACTATATTTGCTCTAGCTCATCTATGCATGGAGCTATTATTTGCGAATGTGTTTTGCAAATAGCCGATGCTCATGCATTCAACCCTTGTAGCATGTGACTTAAGTTTGCAAATGCGTTTTGCAAATGGTGTAAGTCCATGTACCTTTTTCCTTGTGGTATGATTCCAAAAGTTGGCAAATGTGTTTTGCAACTTGTTGGGAATCTTGCTTGTGACTCTTGTTGGCATGGCTTGTCAATTAGCAAATGTGTTTTGCAATTGAAGTTGTTGAAAAAGCCATTTCTGACTTCTGTCAGGAAAATCGGAAGTTCCGGCGGTTTAACGGCGGAAGTTCCGCACCCCGGACTGTCCGATTTTCCGCGGCTTGATTTTTCCAGAGAGCGGCTGGTTTAGGACTTAGCCGATTTTCCAAGTGCGGAAGTTCCGGAGTGTATTGAGCGGAACTTCCGATTTATCGGATGCTCAAATCCGCGGTTGGTTTTTTCGAGAAGCACCATTTTGGGGACTTAGCCAAAATTCAATGTGCGGTAGTTCCGCTATGTGTTGAGCGGAACTTCCGAAGAATCGGAACTTCCGATGTTTAGTTGGCGGTAGTTCCGCACTAAAAATCAAACGGCTAGTTTCTCGTCTGACATAGCCGTTGCGGTGCCTTTTCTCTCTCCTGCGGTAGTTCCGGTCTTTGTACGGCGGAACTTCCGATTTCCCTGATTTTTCAGGGATTTGTCTCCCAACGGCTAGTTTTTGTGTGTGGGCTATATATAGCCACCTTGGCCGGGTGTGGGAGGTTGCTGATGTTGCTTAGAACTATTGTGAACTCTTTGTGAGCCTCTTGAGCTAAGAGCAAACCTCTATTCTCTTTTGTGCATGTGTTGCACTTGGTGAGATTAGAGAGTAAACCCTAAGTGCATGTGTTGCCTTAGGTAGTGGATTGTGTATCCACGTGAGCGTTGACACTTGATTAGTTCAAGTGAAAGTTCGGATTTGTTACTCTTGGTGTTTGCCGACACCTAGACGGCGTGGAGGCGTCGTGCTCGGTGACCTTCTCAAGAAGCTTGTGAGAAGGCCCGACGGTTGTGAGTGGTTTGGTGCTCGCCATCTCCGGAGTGGAGGAAGAGCAACCATAGTTGAGCGAGTGTTGGTTGGTTCGAACCGGTCCAAGTGTTGGACTTACCTCGGAGGTGTGTGCTCATTTGAGGAGCCGGTCCAACGTGGGTTGGGCTTACCTCAACGTGGATTAGGGGAGACCGGCAAGTCTCCGAACACCACGGTAAAACATAATTGTGTCCATCTTGTTTTTACTTGTGCTTTACTTTGAGCAATTTACATTCTTGCTTTAATTGCTTATATACCTTGTATGATTGCTCATATTGTATTGTGTTCATATTGTCGGTGCACTTAGTTGAGCCTAGTTGATTTAGGTTTTAATTGTGTAAAACCAATTCGCTATTAGCTTCGCATTTATTTATTGGTTTATCCCGATAAAGTTTTTAAACCGCCTATTCACCCCCCTCTAGTCGGCCACCTCGATCTTACAAGTGGTATCAGAGCTTGGTCTCTCATTTATTAGACTTAACCGTCTAGAGAGTAAAGGATGGCAACTAGAGATTTAGTGCACCTAGGTGAAGCACCTCTATTTGATGGCACAAATTATGCTCATTGGAAAATCCATGTCTTGTTATTTTGGGCCATGAGTCCAAAAATATGGCGGATTGTAGATGTTGGCTTTTCTCCTCCATTGGATCATCTTGCTCCAACAATTGAGGAAGAGAAAGCTTACATCTCGACGCTCAAGCAATTAACGGTTTATTTAGTGCTTTGAGTGTAGAGATGTTTGATGAAGCGTGCAATCTTGAGAGCGCTCATGCTATGTGGACACATTTTCAAGATAAATATGAAATGTCCACACCTACTAGTGATGATTGCACACAGGAGTGGACATCGGAAGAAGAATGTTCATCTTGAGCTCCAATAATGATGAGTCCACAACTCCTCCACATCAACTCATTGCTTCATGGCTAAAGGTAATGATGAGGTAAACGAAATGAAGAACCCACCTATGATGAGTTGATGGAAATGTTAGAAGACTTAAATGAATATCTTGGCAAGGAGAAGTCAAAATTCAAAGTCTTGAAGAAAGAATTTCTTTCTCTCAAGGATTCTTATGAAGAGCTAAAAGAAGCTCATGAGACTCTCCTTCTCAAGGATCTTAATAAGTCCAAGGTGGATATAGGCATTACATGCAAGTTATTAGATGATATGCCATGCATAGTTCCTACATCTTGCATTTCATCTAAAGTTAGCATATCCACCTCTTGTGATGATTTAATTGATATGCCTTGTTGCTCTAAAATGGATACTCCTATTTCCTCGATATCTTGCAAGACTAACATTGTAGAGGAAAACAAAGAGCTCAAGGCCCAAGTCAACAAATTAAAGAATGACTTGGAAAGAGGCCTAAAAGGGAAGGCCACTCTTGACGATATATTGAGCAAGCAAAGACGCTTGCAAGATAAGAGTGGAATTGGCTTCACTCCTAAGAAGAAGGAGACAAGCAAGACTAGGCACAATGCAAGACACACGAAGAATGTCAAGTGCCATGGATGCAATGGAAAGGGCCACTTCGCCTCAGTGTGCCCAAACAAAGTGAATGACAAGAAATTGTCATCAAAGAAGAGGCGAACCGGCAAGGAGCAAGTAAAGAAGGTAAAAGATGAATACAAACTTCGAACTTGCTACAATTGCCGGGAAAAGGGACATATGAGTAAGGATTGTCCCAAAGGTATCACTCCTAAGCCCATTATTTATAATGATCAATATTTGCTTAGGAAGGATATTAATGGCAATGTGTTTGCTAGAATAGTTAGTACACATAAAACTAATGCTAGGGCCATTTGGGTGCCCAAATCTATTGTGACTAACATTCGTGGACCCAACCTAGTTTTGGGTACCAAAATGCGCTCAAATGCTTAATAGGTACTTGGAGAGGCATTGGAGACTTGGCTTATTCATATAAAGACGGATGTAATCACATATCAAATTGGAGCCAAGTTTGAGGATAATCGTTTCACATCAAGAACCAATGCCATCTCGGTAACAAGTATTTACATTGAAGTATCTAGCCCCTTATGCCTTGTGTAGGTTGCATTTCATGAAAATCATTTTAAGAGGGGTACTCTTGCTCTATGTTCATAATGTTCATTATTAATATCTTGAGCAAGATGGTTGTGGCACATTAAGGGGGAGTGCTAAATCATAGTCATGTATTTCACATCCCTAAGTGTGCCCAAATAAATTAAGTGCTAGTATTGTTTTTCAAAAATAAGCCTTTTAGCCAAAAGTCAAAAATTTCATAATTATTAGTAATTCTTTGAGAAACTAGTTGCAAAAGGTATACAAATGTTTTTCAAAGATTTACCAAAGGTTTTGGCTTTAGAAAAACCTATTTTAAGTGAAAATAAGTTTATGTCCAAAATCTTACATTATGGTATCTTGTTTTTGACATAAACTAGATTTTCGTGTAAAATCTATTCTAAAAGGAATTTGAAAATTTTGACAAAAGAAAAATCCTAGAGTTGGTTATTCTAAACATTTTTGGTATTCAAAGAATTTCCAAAAGACCAACCTAGAAAAGGTTATTTGATTTTGAAATTCGTCCAAAATCCTACTTTGACCTAAGTGGTCACTTTCTAGCACTTAAGTGAGTTTTTCCATATGAACCAAAACTATTCTTATGAAAAGGTTCAAAATGGTATTTATGACTCATACACAAAAATTGGATGCTTCAAAATCAACAAAATGTTTTCTTTGAGTTGTTTTGATTAATTTCATGAAAATGAGGATTCATTTGCAAAATCAAAACTAAATTCATAAAAATTATTTTCTTGGATAGACATTAGTCTTTTTAATGTACAATGATCCTGAATGATATTTATTTGAGTGCAAAACTAGGATCATTTGCATAAAAATCAAATTCCAAGATCTTTCTGAAGTGTCGGGATAATCGGAACTTAGGCATTCTATGCGGAACTTCCGTTTTCGAACGTCATTGTTGATTTGCGGAGCTTCCGTTTTCAGCTCTCTTCCGAAGCGTCAGGAAAATCGGAGCTTCCGGCATTCCAGGCGCGGAACTTCCGCTACGCGGAACTTCCGCCTTTGAAATGCGGAACTTCCGCTTTCCGGTAGCTGAGAGGCTTTAATGCACTGCGGTTGCTCCGTTTTTATCTCTCTCCTCCAGCCGCAGTCTCTTCTCTCCCGAGCCCCCTCTCTTCTCTCCAAGTCTCCACCGAAAAGCTTTGATTGATCTTCGGTTTTTCTTCAAATCTCGACCGATCTATTGCTTCCCAGGGTTCAATCACCCATTCTCTCAAGGTAGTTCCAATTCCTTTCTTGGATTTTTACCTCTCATGAACCCTAGGTTGAGTTTTTGGGGAAAATGAAATGTCGATGAAATCTGTGGTAGATTCTTGGGCAAATTAGTTGATTCAGTATTGTATGATGTTTATGCATCGATTCCATGGACTCAATCCATCAAAATACTGAAAAATCAAAATTTATCTTTGCCCTAGAGTCGGCCCAGGAAAATCGGAACTTCATTTGTTAAGCGCGGAACTTCCGCTAGCGGTAGTTCCGGCGTTAAACTTGCGGAGCTTCCGATTGTCCTGACAGAACCTGAGAATTTCATCTTCTTTTGATTCAATCTTTGACACTTCATCCATTGTTGTTCTTGAAGATGCCGAGGATGAAGATGGCAGTCCCGAAGCACTATTCAGATGCTGGCGCATCCTCTTCAAGAAATGAGGAAGAATCTGAAAATTCAGAAGAAAGTGCATCAGGAGAAGAATCTGAATATGAATCTGATGAGGAGTTAGGTGAACCGGAAGAAATGGAAATTGATCTTAAAGGACTCACAGCAGATGACTACACTATTCTTAGGGATAAAGATCAATACTCACTTCCAGGAAACAGTGATGACCCTCGTTTCCATACCAAATTTCAAAGGCAAGTCTATGATCTCTTTTATGGACCATCCAAACCATTTGCTGATCACAAGTACATCAATTGGTCCTATCTCAACGGACTTGACAGATATGAGGGTACTTACAGGCTCTTTCAGCGAGCCGGGATTCACAACCTTGTGGCAATAAAATGCAATTATTGTGATGAGATCATCCGTCAGTTCTATGCCACAGTATGCATTCCTCTAGATTTTTCTCAGCTCACCTGGATGACAGGAACTGTGAGGTATTCTTGCACGAAGCGTGCTTTTGAACATGCATTGAATATCCAGTCAAGCGAATATGAGAAAATCTATGATGGAACAGTTCTCCCTATTTCAGCCTGGACTGAATTTTATGACACCACACAGAGATTTGTCCCTGGTAAGATCACAGGACTTCTTCCTATTCCCAGCTTGGTAAATAGGATCATCAATCATACCATGTTACCTAAGAGTGGGAATTATGATGCCATTAGAGGACATGTTTGGAATATATTGGAATGCATCATGCACGGGAGAAAGTTTGATGTTGTGGATGTTATCATGAGAGAGATAGCAGGAACAAAGAATGATCGAGTCAAACGGATAAATTTTGCACCATACATTATGGCTTTGATCGTTAAACAAACTGGATATAATGGAGCTTTACCTTCAGCACATAAAGCCTATAAACCAAGAGAAGGTCCTCCAATTCCTGCCAATCTTAGGCGTGCTCCAGCAGAAGTACCTGAAGCTGCACCTCCTGCTGCTGCTGCTTGCTGCTCCTCCACAAGGTATAGCCACTATGGATCAGATTTATGCCACCTTGTTGGAGATGAGGGCATCCCAGATACCTTCCAGTGGCGACCACCTCTAGATCGGATGCGTTTGAGGCGGCTACCACTTCGGACTCGACGCCTACTCTGCCCGACCTTGGCGCTTTCGGCCAGATTCGCGAACAGTTTCCTCCACTGCTCAAGATGGGACGGCGCCGCTTTCGCTCTCCTCCTGGTGGTCATCCTGTTGCTCCTCCTGCTGCTCCTCCAGTCGATCATCCTCAAGACCCTCCTGCTGAGCAGTAGCCGCTTGTTCTATTTAGGTCATTAGACCTTGTATGCAAAATTGTAATATCTTATGACGACTTGGTTGTATGACTTTCATTTTGGCTATGCTATCTTATGCTACTCTGTGTGAGAACATGTTTTTATGTCATGATTTTTATTTTGCATGAGATGTGGATGAGATGTGATTATGAATGAAAATGTTTATGGTTGATTAAATCTTCTTGTCTCCTGTCGTGGATGTCCATTTTACAAGAGATACTCGCCAAATTTTTATAAAAATCTCTCTCAAGCATTGTTCTTTATGTTCTCTCAACATAGTTTGTGAAAATTATTAAAATGAGAGATTATCTATATTTCTTTTCAAAAGGAGAGGTTAGTTGAATATGTTTCAACTATCATTTCAAATGGTTCTCAATGTTTTGATTTAAAATGGGAGAATGTTATGATCAATAGGTATGTAACCTATCCTTGTTTCTCCTCTCATATCTTGAGAACAAAATTCCCCCTTGGTCATATAAGTTCAATTCATACTTTTTGTGACCTACCTCATTGTTTTTGCAAGTGGTATTGATTTGCAAATACTCCTTTTGGCTAAGATTTGTCTTGTGTTTTTGGGTGATTTATGCCAAAAGGAGGAGAATGTTTTTATCAATATTCTTCATTTGGATATGTTTGATTTGTTTAGACATACCAAAAGAGGGAAAACATATGCATTAGATGTGTAAGGGGGAGAATGTTTTTCATATGCATTTTGTTTATTACTTTATGTTTCACCTCATATGCATAGACATAGTTCATTAGTTTAAATTCTTTTCTTATGTCTATAAATATCCAAATGCTGTTATTGATAATGGATTTGTCATCAATCACCAAAAAGGGGGAGATTGAAAGATCTAGACCCGCCATTATGAGTTAATGGATTGTTTTGGTGATTAATGACAAATCCAAATATGAGACTAACTCTTTTATCAAGTATTATCTTTGTGTAGTCTCATTTGGATATAGAGGTGAAACACAACGAGGTATGCAATTGACATCTCAATTTATATTATGTTGCATTTCTCGGATCCAAAATATAGGATTGAACTCAACCATAAGTCAAGTTTGAATATGTGCATATGACCTTATTATACACTTGTGTATGCACACATTTAGGGGGAGTTTTATCCTATACTTTGTGGTTTCATTAGTATTGATCCATGTTCCATTCTCCACATATATTTGGGATCTTTACGTTGAAACAAAACCTTTGAGTATACAAAACTTGTGTAGTTCAGTACATACTCATGTTATGAGTATATAGAACTGTGTAGTTCTTGTATACTCATGTTAGAGTATATATAACTTGTGTAGTTTATATACTCAATTGTTCTCTCATTTATCATCATTAAATTTATGAAAATTTAAGTGGTTATCATCAATTACCAAAGAGGGAAAGATTGAGGTATCTTGTCCCACCATTATGAGTTAATGGTATGGTGTGGTAATTAATGATGATCACATTGTGGAACTAACATTTTCCATGAGTTGGATATACAAGGTTATGTTCCGGGATGATGAAGACTTGGGATGATCATGAGTTGATCATCAAGTCAAGAGCTTAGTGTAAATGATGCATCATGAGTTGATGCTTATCAAGAAGAGATGATCATGAGTTGATCATCAAGACAAGAGAAGACCCATCATGTGTTGATGGAGGTCAAGTGAAGGATTGCATCATGTGTTGATGCATGTGAAGACTCGGGATGGAGAAATCATCATGTGTTGATGATGTTCAAGACAAGATCCCGAAGTGAAGAAATCATCATGAGTCGATGAGTGTCAAAGTTAAAGACCCGGACTTGAAGTGTTGATGTGCGTCATCAAGCTTCAAGAAGATGCAAGGCAAAGGTATGACTAGCTAGGGCTAAGGATGTGTTCCTAGTCTTTTACCGGTCTTGGTGTTTGGTTGGAAGACCGGATTGCTAGTATAGGTTGCCGTACTATTAAGAGGGGTCTTAACTAGTAGTTTGAGTTAGTCATGTGTTGATAGCTCACTATATTTGCTCTAGCTCATCTATGCATGGAGCTATTATTTGCGAATGTGTTTTGCAAATAGCCGATGCTCATGCATTCAACCCTTGTAGCATGTGACTTAAGTTTGCAAATGCGTTTTGCAAATGGTGTAAGTCCATGTACCTTTTTCCTTGTGGTATGATTCCAAAAGTTGGCAAATGTGTTTTGCAACTTGTTGGGAATCTTGCTTGTGACTCTTGTTGGCATGGCTTGTCAATTAGCAAATGTGTTTTGCAATTGAAGTTGTTGAAAAGCCATTTCGACTTGTCGGGAAAATCGGAAGTTCCGCGGTTTAACGGCGGAAGTTCCGCACCTGACCGTCCGATTTTCCGCGGCTTGATTTTTCCGAGAGCGGCTGGTTTAGGACTTAGCCGATTTTCCAAGTGCGGAAGTTCCGAGTGTATTGGCGGAACTTCCGATTTATCGGATGCTCAAATCCGCGGTTGGTTTTTTCGAGAAGCACCATTTTGGGGACTTAGCCAAAATTCAATGTGCGGTAGTTCGCTATGTGTTGAGCGGAACTTAGAAGAATCGAACTTCCGATGTTTAGTTGGCGGTAGTTCGCACTAAAAATCAAACGGCTAGTTTCTCGTCGACATAGCCGTTGCGGTGCTTTTTTCTCTCTCTGCGGTAGTTCCGGTCTTTGTGCGGCGGAACTTCCGATTTCCCGATTTTTCAGGATTTGTCTCCCAACGGCTAGTTTTTGTGTGTGGGCTATATATAGCCACCTTGGGTGTGGGAGGTTCTTGATGTTGCTTAGAACTATTGTGAACTCTTTGTGAGCCTCTTGAGCTAAGAGCAAACCTCTATTCTCTTTTGTGCATGTGTTGCACTTGGTGAGATTAGAGAGTAAACCCTAAGTGCATGTGTTGCCTTAGGTAGTGGATTGTGTATCCACGTGGCGTTGACACTTGATTAGTTCAAGTGAAAGTTCGGATTTGTTACTCTTGGTGTTTGCCGACACCTAGGCGTGGTGGGCGTCGTGCTCGGTGACCTTCTCAAGAAGCTTGTGAGAAGGCCCGACGGTTGTGAGTGGTTTGGTGCTCGCCATCTCCGGAGTGGAGGAAGAGCAACCATAGTTGAGCGAGGTGTTGGTTCGGTTCGGAACCGGTCCAAGTGTTGGACTTACCTCGGAGGTGTGTGCTCATTTGAGGAGCCGGTCCAACGTGGGTTGGGCTTACCTCAACGTGGATTAGGGGAGACCGGCAAGTCTCCGAACACCACGGTAAAACATAATTGTGTCCATCTTGTTTTTACTTGTGCTTTACTTTGAGCAATTTACATTCTTGCTTTAATTGCTTATATACCTTGTATGATTGCTCATATTGTATTGTGTTCATATTGTCGGTGCACTTAGTTGAGCCTAGTTGATTTAGGTTTTAATTGTGTAAAACCAATTCGCTATTAGCTTCCGCATTTATTTATTGGTTTATCCCGATAAAGTTTTTAAAACCGCCTATTCACCCCCCTCTAGTCGGCCACCTCGATCTTACAGTCTCAACATGTGATGTGCCGGCATAACAATAGGATATACCCATGCGATCAAAATCAGCAATAAGGCAATCTAGAGTAGCGGGAGTCGCCTTGCGACTAAGAGCATCAGCAACTACATTGGCCTTGCCTGGATGATACTGAATAGTAAGATCATAGTCCTTGATCAACTCCAACCACCTCCTTTGCCTCAAATTCAGATCCTTCTGAGTGAAGATATACTTGAGACTCTTGTGATCTGTGAAAATATCACAAGGCTCGCCGTATAGATAATGCCTCCAAATCTTGAGAGCAAAAACAACCGCAGCCAACTCCAAATCATGAGTGGGATAATTCTGCTCGTGCTTCTTTAACTGCCTCGACGCATAAGCAATTACCTTACCGTCTTGCATGAGAACACAGCCAAGACCCACTCGAGACGCATCTGAAAAGACTGTGAACCGCTTTCCCGGCTCGGGAAGAGTGAGAATAGGAGAGGTCACCAACCTGTCCTTCAAAATGCAGAAACTGCGCTCACACTCATCAGTCCACTGGAATCTCACACCTTTCTGAGTAAGTTGAGACATCGGTTTGGCGATGATAGAGAAATCCTGCACAAAACGCCGATAATAACCAGCTAAACCCAAGAAACTCCTCACCTCCTTCACACTAGTCGGCCTCTTCCAATCCACCACTGTAGAGACCTTGCTAGGATCAACAGCAATACCCTGAGGGTTAATCACATGACCCAGAAAACCCACTTCTGAAATCCAGAATTCACACTTCTTCAACTTAGCATAGAACTTGTGCTCTCTCAAAGTATCTAAAACCAGCCTCAAGTGACGTTCATGAGCCTCATTGGTCTTGGAATAGATAAGAATATCATCAATGAACACCACCACGAAGTCATCTAGATACTCGTGCAACATGTTGTTCATGGTCTCCATAAAGATGGCAGGTGCATTAGTCAATCCAAAAGACATAACTTTATACTCATAATGCCCATACCTGGTGGAGAAAGCAGTCTTCTCAACATCCTGCTCACGCACACGGATTTGATTATACCCTGACTGGAGATCAATCTTGGAGAACACTTGAGCTCCATTCAACCGATCAAACAAGTCCTCAATGCGGGGCAATGGATATTTGTTCTTGATTGTGACTGCATTAAGCGCACGGTAATCAATACACATACGCCAACTCCCATCCTTCTTCTCTGAGAATGCATCAGAGCTCCCACGGCGATACACTACGCCTGATCAAACCTTTAGCCAACAAATCATCCAATTGCTTCTTCAACTCGTCCTGAAACGGACGTGCTAATCGATACGGAGACATCGAGATGGGACGAGTACCCGGAACAAGATCAATGCGAAACTCCACGTCTCGCGCAGGTGGTAAACCTGGAAGCTCAGCTGGGAATACATCTGGGTAATCACTGACCACCGGAATCTCCTCAATCTGCGAGGTCACGCTCGGTTTCTCAGCAAGAGCTAAAAGAAGTCCATTTTCATCGCACGCGACCGAACGATCCGGTAATATTGAAAGAGAGCGCGGAGGCGCACTCCCCTGAAAAGTCAAAGTCTCTCGAGACGATGTCCGCCTGACTATTCTCTGAAACAAGATATCACAGCTCGATAAGAGTGCAACCAATCCATACCCAAGATAACGTCGAACGGCTCCATTTGAATAACTATCAAATTCGCCGTGAACTTCTCTCCATCAATAATGATAGAACACCCAGGACAAACAGTAGAGCTAGCAATAATACCCCCAGGAGAACTAACCAACACTGACTGAGAAATCCACTGCATACTCAAGTTCGCTCTTCTAGCAAACGCCGACGAAACAAGCGAAAAGGTAGCCCCGAATCAAAAGGACTAAAGCATCAAACGAATCCACAAGCAAAGTACTGTCACCACGTCGGGACGACCGCGGACTCATTGTGGGCATGGCATACACTCGGTGGCGCCATGGCGAAGAAGACGATGCGGGCGGCGAGCCCCAACAATCTTTGTGGCGGTGCGGTAAAGCGGTCGTGCAGGTGAAGCGGTGCCGGAGGTGGCGGTGCCGATAGTACCCTCTACCGAGGCGCCCAAGTCAAGGAAATGGCATTCTTTGGGGAGCGATCATCATCTGGAAAGATCCTCGGCGGGACCCATCAAGAAGAAGAAGATGGCACAGCTCCCACTTGATCACGCTTAGCGGGGTTACGGCGACACACCGCTCCTTGTGGTCCGGTCGGCCACTGCGGACGGCAATCTCCGTCCAAGTGCACTCGGCCAGCGGTGTCCATCACCGCACTTAAAGCAAAGCATGCCCGCCTACAGGGACAGACGAAGAGTGGAGTACTGCAAAGGACGAGGCGCCAAGAAGAGAACGGCCTCATCGCTTAGACTGAAAGATCTGCGGTCCTCCTTGAATTTCTTGAAGCGGTGTTGACGGACCCACTTCCTCACTAGAGCTCCTCTTGGTCACCACGAAGCAACCGATCCACCGAGACTTGCTGCCCCTTTGTGAGCTGCATCTCCAACTCCATGCCCCTAGCTTGCTCCACAACAGAGCTGTAGTCACAGAGTGGAGTAGCAAAAGAATAGGGGTAGAACTTCCCCTTGAACTGATCAACAAAGTCCTCCCAAGTGACTGGCCCTTGAGTGGCGGTCCTCGAAGACAACACGCCCTCCCACCAAATATCCGCTTGCCCTTTCAGCTGAAAGGCTACAAAACGGACCCTCTGAGGTGAAGACATCTCCAAAGCTCCAAACTGCCTCTCCATGTAGCGCAACCAGTCCGCTGCCTGGACCGGTGTGCCCGACCCGTCAAAAGAATCAAACCTCAACCCCATCCACTCTCGAAGTGACATCCGCGCCTCAGGAACCGGTGGATGTGCGACAGGAGCAACAACAGATGCCGCAGCAACAGGGACTGCCGGCGCCTGTTGACGAAGAGCACGGATCTCTCCCACCAACTCTCTCAAAGAAAGCGGGCGTCTCATCTGGACCCCAACCGAGGCGGGTCAGCAAGCAACCCCTCACCATCGACTCCTCACTCAGGAGGTGGCTCCACGGAACCTCGCCCGCGACCCCGACCTCCACGACCGCGGCCAACACGACCACGTCCTCTACCCCTCGGCATAGCTATCAACCACAATCAACAATACACAATGAGTTCGAAGCTCAAAATAAACTCATCCATCAATGAACAACATAACGGAAGCGTAAAAACTATAATCGTACCTCTCTCTAACCTCATGCACTAGTGTGTCAAATTTTAGGTTAGTTAACCATTAGCAAATTTTAGTTGATTTACTAAACTAAAACAAATTTTAACAATTTTAGTTTGCCTAAGTTGTTAATCTATTCACCACGGACCTAAAGCCCGCTCTGATACCAACTGTAACACCCCAGCCCAACACTGAGCCTAGAATGCCACCACACTACACTTTAAACTAATAACTAATGACACACTATAAAATTACATCAAGAAATCATCAATAATCATATCAATAGATCAATCGATAATGAATAATCAAGTAGAATAAAACCAGGTAAATATTCTAAAACAGCATCAACCAATGAATCCAAATTAATAAAGCAAATAGTCTAGTCCAAATGATGTCCTAAACTTTATTCAATAACTAACATGTCCATGTGTAAACCAATATTGAATGAATGATTATCATGGCGAATGATCATGTGTTCCATGTGCTCTACTCGCTCTCAGTTACGGCATCCTCGAAGATCACCTAAAAACAACAATAGAGCAAGGGTGAGTCCACGACTCAGCAAACACATCCATAAACAACGAACAATAATAAATCATCAGCATTCAATAACTTCATTATCATCACATGCACTTCCATTCACATTCTCATTCATAAATCTCAAATATCAATGCAACTCTAAACTATATGTCCACATGCACTTCTTTTGGCAGATATCGGTATAGCGTGAGTGAATGCTCGCGACAACATTCACTCTCAAGCCCGTTCCTCCATAAGGATCGGGGACCTCCTCCACTCCCGTGGAGTTGTGATCAATCATGATCACCTTCTCTTATGCAAAGATGCTTATGAATGCAAACATGCAAACTCCATCATAAACATCATATCCAACTTTCCATCATGCTCATCAACAAAGTTATAAACATACCAATTTCATTGTTTGAAATTAAACCAAATAAAAGCACAACAATAATGGTAATAGAAGATAAAGAAAAAAAGTTGATCGATCATTGATCGCCGCATCTACCATGCACTTGCCTTTACTAGTTGCGACGCACAATTTGGCTAGTGACGGCAACAAGTACGACGCTTCTCCTACATTAAATACACACATCTCAATACAAACTACAGCATCATAAGAACAACAATCAATATACATCGCTCCTACACGTCCTCAAATATACCACGTTACGCCGGTATCAGAAAGCTACCCATTGCTGTCCTAGTACTAAAAAGAGCGTAACTTTTGACTCGAAAGTCCGATCACCACAAACCACCCCATTCTGGATTCTTCATAAGATTCTCCACATTTTCTTAGATTACGAAGACTTCTAATTAAATCATCTAACCCTCCGTATTTAGCCCAGAAAGCTGATCTGTCCGCTTCGGAACAGCAGTCTTCCAAATTTCATAACTTTTGTTTTACTCAACCAAAATGCGTGTTCTCAGATCCTACAGAACCATTGGATAATTATCTACAACTTTCATGTAGATCAAAAACTCTAATTAAGCTATTTACTATTTTTAATAACCGATCTACCAAAACAGCGCCGGAAGACGATAACCCTAAAAACAGCGGTCTTCCGAAAAACATAACTCAAAATCTACTAGTCCGATTGACATGATAAAATATGCTATAGAAAGCTATCGAAATTATCTACAATTAACTAGTAGATGAGATTTTCAAATTTTGCCATTAAGATGCCCGAATAAATTGTACAACAAAACAGCAGGCTAAACAAATCTATTATTCGCCTCTTGATTAGAAATTCTCAACCTCTCTAATTAGTCTCAATTATAATCCCTAATTGCTGCATGCAAACAAGATCAATGCTACGTAATTACGTACACTCACATGCACCTGGTTTGGCAGAAAAACACGCAGCAGCAGTACTCGGCAACACTTGGCGTCGGTTGGAAAACGCGCTTGACCAATGATCAACGAAAATCAAGAAGAAGAAGATCACAAAGAACGCAGGGCAAGACACAGGAAAAACAAGAATACAGATCGGCGGCTTCGGCTATGCTGTGGCGCTGCCTGCGGCTTCGGCCGGAAAAGAAATGAAAGAAAACGATTAATGCATTTCGGCGAGATCTACAGATCGTGGCCTGGTTTCAATGATAGTGCGACCAAGAAAAAAAAAAAGCGGAAATGCGGCGCGAAGATTGGCGGCAGACAGAGCAAGCAAGTGCGCGCAGCAAGAATTGGCGGCAAGGTGCGAAGAAGAAAAAATCTTTGGGCGGCGGTGTAGAAGAAAAAAAGTCTTTCATGGCGTAGTAGTGGCTTGGAGAAAAGCTATTAGGGTTTTCTAAACAAAAATCCACAATCCATTTATATAGCCCATAAAAAAATTCCGAAAATTCTATTTTTCACAAATTCTTTTTATTTAATTACGCACAAACCCTAAAGACGTTTTTAATTAATTCTTTATTGATACTATTTAACTAATTACTCTCTGACCCTTACGACGCGATTAATACTAATATTAATATTATTTTCAGAGTATTACATGTTATGAATGTGTGTACTAGCCACTTATCATGGGACTAGTATAATATACACAAAAGGTCTTCGGGTATTCCACATTTGGGGGGTTTAATACTTCCTCTTTCTCTCTCTCTCACTGACAGTGGGGCCCATCTATCAGCTTCTTCCTTCCTCCTTCTTCTTCCCCGCGCTAGGCGCCATTAGCGCCGCTCAAGCACATCAAAGCCGACCGTGTCCACCCGTTCTTCGCGCACATTCGATGGCATTCAAAGCCACGTTCACCCAGCACTCATTTCTCGTTTCCTTCCCCCTTAAACCTTCTTGGATCGCATTTGCACCTCTGCCGCACCAGCTTGAAACCACCACGCACGCCCCCACCGTCTTGGCCAACCCCTCACCCTATAAAAGGCACCCCGGCACCACCACCCTCCCCTCAACCCATACCCACAACTCACTGCGCCTCCCTTAGTCAAGAAAAAGACTTATTTCTCGGGTTCATTCCTCTCTATTTTTTCTAGACTCGATAATCTTTTTTTCTATTAAAAATAGGGCACTTTACAAAATTCTTGATCTACATTGAAATCTTCCACTCGTTAATCAAGTGTGCATTCAGAATGTGATGGAATAGGAACACATTATTGCATGTGGAAAATTTGAGAACTGAATATCACGAATGAGCATCCCTCCCCGCCACCCCACTTAATTATACGATTATATCTAAAAGTTCTTTGCAATCATCAATGACAAACATTTAACCACACTTAGTTGCTATACCCATCTGAGTCGTTATGAAAATTTTCTACTTCGACAAAACGTACAAAAACAATATATTTATTGTGAGTGACACAGAAGTAAATCTGTGACTATTTTTAGATGACAAAAATTACAAGACTATTTTGCATTTGTAACTCTAGCGACAATATATACTTGAAACATTCTTTTGTAATTGATTTTGAGTTAAATGATCACTTTGAGTTGTCAGCAATTATCTGTGACATGTTTCTACTTGCTAGTTTTCAGAGGGCATGGCTAGCAATTCCTGAGGCTAGCTGAAAATACGAAAAAATTTAATTAGGTTAAAGGACTTATCACAGACGGTTCTAACAACGAACCGTCTGTGATACTGAATAACCACAGACGGTTTGTAGTTGAAACCGTCTGTGATATTTCTTATCACAGACGGTTCCAACGACGAACCGTCTGTGATACTAAGAATCACAGACGGTTCGTGTCTGGAACCGTCTGTGATTATGTAGTATCACAGACGGTTCCAACAACGAACCGTCTGTGATACTACAGAATCACAGACGGTTCGTGGTCGAACAAATGCGTGATATATAGTATCGCTGAGCGGTTCCAACAACGAACCGCTCGTGATACTACATAATCACGAGCACGGTTCCAGCCGAACTGCTCGTGATAAGAGTTATCCTGACGGTTTTTCAACCGTCGTGATAACCGCTGTTATCTCGACATAACATTTCGACGGTTCAAAATAAATGCGTGATGGTATTCTACGAACCGTCTGTGATGACCTTTTCTGTAGTAGTGTTTGAGAACTGAATTTCACGAATGAGCATCTCTCCCCGCCCCCCACTTAATTATACGATTATATCTAAAAGTTCTTTGCAATCATCAATGACAAACATTTAACCACACTTAGTTGCTATACCCATCTGAGTCGTTATGAAAATTCTCTACTTCGACAAAACGTACAAAAACAATATATTTATTGTGAGTGACACGGAAGTAAATCTGTGACTATTTTTAGATGACAAAAATTACAAGACTATTTTGCATTTCTCAGTTCTGGTCGCGTGTAAAAGATGTCACCATGTAGAGTGCAATTGAAAGCCAAAGTGTCGATCGTAGGTCCAATTTGTTGGTTAGAAATCTTGGAAATTTTTGTTGCCCGGCGTTGAACACCTTTTTGGCAGCTAATCGCTCTGTGATTAATCTGGTTGCCTGATTAGCCCAAGATTACGTTGTCCCCTGGAAAATGACAATGCGAGCTTTGGCTTGCGCCTTACGGCGTTGAATACCAAGAAAAGAAACTTACGAGATACGGCGTTGAATATTAACTTACGAGATGACCTAAAACAGAAGAAACTTAGCTGTCAAATTACATAGACAATAAAACTATGGTTGTATAAAAAATGTGGTTCAAAAAATTGATTCATTTCCACAACTAGTGTAAACACGCGTGATACGACCACTTTAGTCGCGTTTAAATCGACAGGGCAGGCGGACAATCGGCAAGACGACGTGTCACTCTGTCCTTTTTTTTTTTGTTAAGTGACAGGGCAAGCTATCACGTGGCAAGCTGTCGACCATTGAGTCGGCGACATCTTTGTTATGTTGACTATACCACATCGGCCTATCTCCGTTTCAAAAGGTGATCGGACCCAATTGCCGACTAAAACCGCGATAGGTATTATTTCTATAATTTTTTTTATCTAGAGATTTCTTTTTGTAATATTAATAAAAAAATGTATCATTTTAAAAAATCCACCCTATAATCAACTCATAAGATGTCCGTGTCCACTGAAAATGCCTAAAATAATACTTAATCCGTTCTTTTTTGTTTAATTTTTTTTTTGAATTAAACACACTTAAAAATACACAAGATAATTAACTACATAGGTTGTTAAATTTGTGCCTACTGCTACCTCATTAAATCTGTTCTTAAACCACACATTTTTAGTATTAGTGGTCAATGAAAAAAGAAATTAAGGCCCGGTTTTATTTGTGCCCAAACCAAGGACATGAGAACCAAGCAAACATTGGTGTTACCAAAATCCTGGCAGCCAAATTGGTGCCTACGTTTTGGAGAGCCAAAGAAAATTGAACCTTATAAAAAAAAAATTCCATCAAACCAAACAACGGATTAAAAAAAAATCGCACGTCATACTCACACCACACACGCGAGTGATCCCAGTGCACATACTAGGAATTTTGCAGAGACTCCATGGCCTCATGGAGCGTTGACACATATTTTCCCATTAAACACGCAAACTTAGGAGCACATATAATTCCCACCTGGAATTAAATCTTTTGGTACTATATTATTACACTTGGTAATAGTTTTACATGGCATCCACTGCATATGTGTTGGCGTACTACAGGAGACAATTAAACAACCACCCGAATCAACTGCGGACCACACACGTCACGTTCCAACTGAAAGGGCAGATTTTGTGCCAAAGCTCTCCGTTGATGAAGGATACGCCATGATGTACTGGTCAAATCCTTCATTCTGCATTATGCTCATCATGTGAAAGCTTAAATCCGTCGGTGTCATCTCCGGTAATGGCATCTCATCGTCAAGGTACTTCATGACTTGCCGCATAGTTGGTCTTGCATTGGCGAATGGGTGAGAGCATAATAGCCCTAGCTTTAGAGCCAAACACGCCTCATCGACATTGTAGCTGCCCTGAAGCCGTGTATCCACTGTCTCAAGGAGTGATCCTTTGTTCCATTGCTCAAGCACGCAGTCGGCCAGCATTAGTTGGCTATCTTGTAAGCTTTGATTGATAGGCCTTTGCCCACAGGTAACCTCAAGAATGAACATGCCAAAAGCAAACACATCAGTAAGAGGGGTTGCCTTGCTGGTATGCCCTAGCTCCGGAGCTAGGTATCCTATTGTTCCAACCACATGCGTCGTTTGCGGATCAGTGTCGTGGTCATATAACCTTGCAAGGCCGAAGTCACCAAGCCGTCCGTTCATGCCGCTATCAAGAAGGACGTTACTTGCTTTGATGTCCCGATGGATGACGACTTTCTCCCACTCCTCATGGAGGTAGACCAAGCAAGATGCAACGCCTTTGATGATGCGCCACCTGTGAGCCCAATTCAGAATGGGTTTGTCTTCTTTACCGTGTAGATACTTGTCAACACTTCCATTCGGCATGTACTGGTACACTAGAAACAGCTCACCTCTTCGTCGACAATAGCCAAGTAACGGCACGAGGTTGCGATGTTGGAGACGGCCCATGCTAACGACCTCCGCAATGAATTCTTTGATTCCCTGCTGTGAGTCATGTGACACCCTCTTCACGGCAATTTCCAATTCAGACGCTGGAAGGATACCCTTGTACACCCTCCCAAATCCTCCAATGCCTAATAGGTGCTTGTTCTTGAATCCTTCCGTTGCATGGAATAGATCCTTGTATGAGAACCGGCGTGGTCCGAACTCAACCTCCCAATTTTCTCGCAGCTCGGCATACCTCAGATGCCTCCGTATCAGTAGAAAACTAATGGTGCCCACAGTGAGGACGAATGCTGCAGTTGCTATTGGCAAAACAATGTCCAGTACCTTGGATCGTGGCTTTGGCCCCATGCGTGGCAGCTTCGGTAGCTTACCGATGTCGATGGCCGGAGCAGGGCTGTTCACTGCAAAGCTCCAGCCAAGCACGTAATGTCGCGCATTGATTGTGCCGGTCGCGGAGGAGAAGCCAACGTATGCGACATCTGTAACCACCGGTGTGAGGTTGTATATGGCTGTGAACAATGGCTTTACAGGTCTGGCAACCTTGAGGGGAGCCATCGTCACAGTGATTTGGGCATCCTTGTCGTCGTAGTCCACCCACACTTGCATAGGCTCACGGCTAATCAGGCTCAAGTTGCGAAAGTTACCGTCCTTATCATCGTAGTAGCCGGCGTGGTAGGACTGCAGTGATCTGAGACCGTTGGCGTTGGCGCCGGCATGGTTGGCGTTGATGTCATTGAACTCCTTGTTTTGGATGGTGTCCAGCTCAACGGCGAAGAAGTGGTTGCTGACGTTGCCGTTGCTCTGGATGTCCGTGAGGCCCAGGAACTGGCCAGGCAACGCGGCTGAGAAGTTCCTCCTCGGTGCCACGACGAAGGCCATGCCATGGGCGCTCAGGTCAGTGTAGACGGACAAGATGGCGAACACAAAGGAGGTGGAGAAGGACTGGACCGCTCCGTTGGGCGACCTGACGAAGCGCAGTGGAGTCGGGTAGAACGCGTGGCCCTTCAGTTGGTCCGTGCCGTTGGTGAGCTCGAGGAGGCCGTCTGATGTGACCGTGGTTGCACCGTCGACGGCGAGCTTAGCGCTAGAGAAACCGGAGTAGAGGAATTGGTCGTCGCTGGTAGCGAAGGCTGCTAGATTAAGGCTAAGGAAGAGGAAATGTAGAAGCGTGAACGTAGGCTTCGTATTGGAGGAGGACATGGTACTGGTTGTTGTTGATAACAGAACAAATAAGATGCAAGGGCATCCAGTATGTACTGAAGCTTGAACTGTCTTCTTTGCAGTTTATGTTGAGCGCTGGAACCCAGCAACACGCCACCTACCTAGCTGACTAGCTAGGCAGTAGACATCTGCTTCTTTAACAGAGCTTTCCCTGTGACGTCGTGATCGATCTCGGTACGTCCACAATGAGATTTATTAATTCGTCCTCAGCTTTCTCAGAATCACCTAGCGTTTGTTCTCAAAAAAGAAAAAAGAATCACCTAGTGCTCTTTCTATAACATGATTCTATGACTGCTATTAGTTGATTTATTTTCCTTTTTGTATATATATTCAAGGCTGCCGAAGAAATTGCCCAAACGTTTGATGTAACACCCCGATTTTCACGATGGAGATGTTAATATTTAATTTAACGATCTATTAAATTTTTGACTGTGTTTCAAAATTTTTCTAGGGTTTTATTAAAATGTTGCTTCTAAAATCAAATTGAATTAACTAAAAGGTTGCATTTAAAGTTAAATTAAATTATTTAAAAAGCTACATTAAATAAATAATAAACAATATTTGATCGAATTGTTTGAGAGACCGCATTTAAATCAAATTATTTTGTTTCTTGTTTTTTGCATGCCTATCAAAAATCATGATGCATATATGCAATTGTATCGCTCTCTTCCCGGATCGACCGACAGCAGGCGAAACGACCGCGTGTCCCTTATTTTCCAGTTATCTCTTCCATTTTTCGACCCTGCTAACTCATGTTGCTTCTCTCCTTCAAATCTCAGCTAAAAATTCAAAACCAAGTCATGCATATCATACCTCCGCGATCGGCATCGCACGACCAACCTATATCTGTAATTTATTTTTGCATGCATGACAGTTTGAGCAAATTCGTAGAAACGAAAAAAGAACCTACGTGTCCATTCTTTATTTTTCCAACTTCTCTCCTCGCAATCACAACCAAAAACTAAAAATCTTGTAACGCATGTTATACCGCGGCATACATCATCGCGAGGGCATTCCGTTTCTATACTGGGTTCACGTATGCGAGGTCGCTTGGGCGAGTTGGAGAAAAAGCGAAAGAATTGTATTGTTATTCATCTTTCAAGCAAATAGAAGCTTGCGTGTTCGTAGCCAGGATTGTGAGAGTTGAGCGACGACTACCGAACTTATCGTTCTCATCGAAAGATCGGGCCAAAAAACAAGGACCTTCTGGTTCATCAAGTGGTATCAGAGCTACAGTTAATCGGTGAGAGTTTCCAGTTTTCTAGTAGTAGATTTATTTTTCATACCTAGAATCCAGAAAATTACCAAAAGAAAAAAATTCACATCTATCATCCATACCGAGCCCTTTGAGCCTTTGCAATTTTTTTCTTTACAGTTTGCTTGTTGAATATTTGGTTACATTGTCGTGTCTAGTTGCTGATATTTAGTTCTAGTTATTGTCTAGTTGGTCGTTGTCTAGATTGCTTCTCGAGTTTTTCCTTTGCGTCACTTAATCGTTCTTTTAGGGTTCTTAGTTTTTGCATCTAAAACAGAAAATTCGTGGGTTAGAACTCCTCTAATCTGCACCAAAAAAAGAAGAGAGTACACTTTGCTGTATTCGCGACTTGTGGAAAACCCTAGAGCTGGCAAAAAAAATAGAAGGAGAAAGAGGCCGCCACACAAAACAAAAGCCGTGGGAGAAAAAAGAAGAAAAAAAGTGTGGGACCGTAAAGGCGACTAGGGGGGGTGAATAGGCGCTTTCTCAAATTTCTCGCCTTAATCAAATTCAACACGAACTTTACTCCTTTAGCTATGAAAGCTAAGAAGATCAGTAAGCGCACAGTGGAAGCCTTGAGTTGAATTCGATAACCCCGTCAACCACAAGACACAAAGTGGAAAAATTGACTCACTAGTGCGGTGCTGGCTTGGCGGTCGACCGTTCAGAATTTGGCGAGTCGGATGACGGTCAACCAGCGGTCGGACCGGCTACTAACTACCGGTCGGACCGTTGGATATCGGTTCGACCCGCCGCTACTGGGCGGTCTGAAAAGCGGGCGGTCGGACCGCCGTTGTAAAACTGGTCAGACCGATTTAGTCCAGTACTGAAATGCCAAGCCCAAATCCAAAACAAAATTTGATCCAACTTTTGATTCAACCAATGAAACTTGACCAAATTTCGAGCACACCTCCCTAAGGATATTAGAGACCTATTTCTAGCGACGATCCTTCAGATCCACTTCGTAGAATCGATCTCTCAAGGTTTTACCAAAGAAGTGCACAAACCCTAGAAATATGAAAAACTTTGATTCAAGACTTGCTTGTGGGGGTTGATGGTCTAGATGATTCTAGTAGTATTCCCACACATCGAAGCAAGAGAAAATAGGTCAAGAGACCAAGCTTAACCACTTGACTCAAGGAAGCACCAAATTCATCCAAAGGAGAGAAGAACACAAAGGGAGACAAATGATCTCTCAAGCAAGCATCACAAGATTGATTGATCTCACAAGATGCTTACAAAGCCACTCCAACAAGGAGGACAAGAGCTCACACAAGAGCACACTCACAATCTCTTCAAACCCTAGCTTCTCCTCTCCTCTCCTCCTAACCCTAGAAAAAGGAAGAAGGGGGCCAAATGAATGCTTGGAGGGTTTTTCCTCTCCCCCCTTTCTATTTATAGGAGAGGCCTAGATTTTCACATTTGGGACCCATACACACATGGGACCCACACACATACAACTGTTGAAGCAATCGCCTGCTTCACCACGTGTAGGTTGATCAGCGGCTCTCATCACGTCGCCAAGTCTCTCCTGTCCGAATCCCATCGGAACCTCCTAGAGACTTGCACTGACTTCCGCACCGCCTGATCCAACCAGCTGCACCGAACTACCCGTTCGATCCATCTTGCCCATTCTGCACCTTGCTTGAGTCACACGACCTCACCCAGCATCCAAGATCGTTCTGGACCTCAGCTCTCCAAGCGTAGTCTCGATCCACCTCACCGTCGGTGTCATTGACCTGCAAGCCACCTGCACAGCAATAGACAAACAAATCGTCTCCGGGAACAAGTTCTTCACAACTTGACCCGCGTTAGTTCCGCAATGCAATATGCAACAATAAAGCAATGAAGTTCTTACAATAAACACAATCAATACACAACAATGCCAAGAAAGCCAAGCTTCAAGTGATCGGCGGTCTGACCGCCCCACTCCACCGGTCCGACCGATTTCAGGCCGGTCCGACCGATTCCATAACGACGGTCGGACCGCCCGAAAAGACTTAGCCAAATTTTCAGCTCGAAATTCCGAAACCTTCTGGAAATTTCAACTGAATAAAACTTTTGACTGGGTGCTCCAAAAATTGTGTGACCACATCCAGGAGACTCACCTCACTTGCCTACACAACCTATTTTTGGCTCATCCCCAAAAACCACTTTTAGGTCAAGTCGGTCCGACCGGCAACCACGGCCGGTCCGACCTCTCCACGGGAGGTCTGACCGCCCCACACAACCGGTCAGACCGCCTGTGGTCTGACAGCCTTGGAGCAAACCCGAAAACGCGAGATTTTGCAAACCAACAAAGCCATTGCCAATTGACTCATCATCCTGAGATCGTGCACATATCCTCACGATATCCACAATCTCCCCCTTGATGAACACATTGGCAATTTCCCAGAAAATGTAGTTTTTCAGATTGAAAAGTAAAAACAATCGCCGTTTTCGCATAAGGCACAACTTGGTCCATAAGCAAGAAAAAGCCTAGTAACCGACCAAGCTGGCTTCAGAATAGTATAAGCAAGTGAGATAAGGCAATGAAAGCACCAAAGGATTCAATTTCCAGAAAGTAGCCAAAAATCTCACTTAGGTCCATATGAAAGACAAATGTTCTATTTGACCTTTGATCATTGTGAGTCTTCTTCAATTGCAAATAAAATCAGAAAAAGGCAATAGAACCAAGAGACTCAACTCACTATGATCACAAATTTTCAAAAGGTTCATTTTTTTTATTATGAGAGTTCTTTTATATGAAACCTTATGTATGAAACCAAAAACTCCAAAATAACATTTTTCACAATCCTTCTCCCCCTTTGACAATGAATTCATCAAGATGCATGGGAAAAGAAAGAGTATGATGAAATGAACTTTATTTTTGAACTTTAGTAAAAATGAGCCATGAACATTATACAAGTAGACAGTACAAGTATTATACCAAGCCATATAAAGAGTAGACGCTATATTCAATCATGGCAAAACATGTACTGCAAAGCTAAAACCAAAATAGCAGTCATCTGAGATTAACAGAATTAATACCATGAAAGGTTGCTCAATGTCATAGTTTCACTAAACGCAACCAAAAATGAGTCAAGCCATGTCTATAAGTAAAAAGAGACTCAATACAAGAACTGAGGCATTTTGAGCATTAAGAGTACACTTTTGAAGCAAAACTCAAGCACTTAGCATTTTGAGCATTTTCCTAAAAAAGATTTTTTTTCATTGTGCTAGATCTCAAGCCTTGTCGCGACCATCTCAAGCGATAAGCTTAAAAGAGTGGTCTAGGTCATCCAAAACTCCCCCTGAGTTCATGCCTAGTGCATTGGCAAGCCGTCTCATGAGAAAGGATTGGTGAGATCAGTTTTTTCGCACAGAAAATCTCATTTTTCATTTGCTTGACTTAAGAAATTAAAAAGCTCATTTTCATCTCAAAATAAGTTCAAGACTCAATTCAACCTATATGACATGGCAAGAATCATAAGAGGATCACTAGAGCAAAACTAGTCACAAGATCCAACAAGACATGATTTGATTCAATTTGCTCACAGATATAAAGCTAGCAAGGTGAAAGCTAAGCTAAAATACGAAGAGCCATAAAAGAAGTCTAGCAGACTATCACTTGACATGACAAGGTATAGAATAAGAAATCAAGCCATACAAGGATAATGATCAAAGCTCCACAAATTTTATTATACAATGCAAGACAATTGAAATGAAACATGCATTATGATACAATGAATGCAAAAAGAGCAAACTCCCTCAAAATATCCATGCCTCAATACTGGAATTTGAGATAAAAGATCTAGGAGTCCAGTACTGAGATGCACGATGCCTGGGAATAGCAAAAGAAGCAGCAGAAAAATGATCAGGAACAAAATCATAAGAATGCCCACGAGCACCACCTGGACCTCTCCAAAACGGTCTACCAAAAGACCGATACTCCCCCTGTCTAGGTGCTACCCGTGGTCTCTCCTCATGATATCCTAATCCACAATTCTGCCTGGACCCACCAAAAGAGTCAACAAAGTTCTCTACAAACCTAGGCCTATATGTGGTACGATGAATAGGCTGCCTGGCTCTAGAGACTACAGCTGGTGAAAAGACTCCTCTAATGGATCTCAAAGTGCTCATTCTCTCTTTCCTCTCAATCTTTGCTCTCCGGAAGCAAAACTCAACAGTGTGGCCCTCTTTCTTGCAGAAGGTGCAATGGTACTTGACCTTTTGAGGGGTCCGTACTGGTGAAACAGAAGCACCTTTCTTGCTAGAAAGAGTTTGAGCAGAACCTGCAGATTTAAAAGCAACCTTTGAAGTCTTAGGAGGTTCTTGCTCAAACAGACCACCTTTCACAACTCTAGCAATCTTTGGTGGGTGATTCTTGGAAAGCTCTAGGGACTTAAAACCTAGGCCACTGTTTTTCACACTCACCTTGGATTGGTCTAGAATCAAGTTGAGTTTCTTTTTCCCACTAGAAAACTTCTCAAGAGTCATTTTGAGGTAATCATTCTCTTTTGTCAAAACTCCACAATTAGAGCACTTTTTAGAATTGATTGTCTCAACATATTTGCTCTTAAGAAGAGCCACTTCCACTTTGAAGGCCTCACAAGACACACAATAGGACTCCCCAATCCTATTTAACTGCTCCTTAAATTTGACTCTAAAAGCCTCTTGTATCTTACCAACAACAGTTTCAACTTCAGCATGCAACATACAAGAGGAAGAATCAATAACTTTCTTGGAAGCAGTAAGAGACATGGATTTTTCAATTTTAGCTTTCTCTTCAAGAGTCTTGTTTAACGCCTTAGTCTCAATTGTAAGCTTAGGACAATTTTCACAAGAGACAGCTCTATAATAAACAACCATTTCAGTCATCTCTTGCATTTTAATCCGATTATTCTTACAATGAGAACAAGTGTAACTAGCATCAATTTTTTGCAATTCTTTTAAAGAGCTATCCAGTTTCAATTCTAGCAAAGCACAATTTGAGTAAGTTAAAGGAATAGCATCCAAGGTAGTCACACCAAGCGGAATGGCATCCATGCAAACAGAACTAGACTTGAGAGATTCTAGTTCAACAAGAGCATTTTTCAGTTGATTCACAACAGAGGAATGAGCAGAATTTAAGCTTGACAATTCATTAAGCAAGCTAGAGCATGAATCACAGAAATCATCAGGATTAATGGATTTGAGCCTCACAACTTCTAGGTTCAAATTATCAATCATAGTATCCTGTTTTTTAATCAATTTAGCTTGCTTATGCAGTTTTTGTTCAGCAAGCACCAAAGCCCTTTTCATGTCAGGAAGTGAAGGGCATACCTCATCGGGATCACTAAAAGGATCCTCGCTGTTGGAGGAGTCGCTGTCGTGACTGTTCTTAGCCATGAAGCACATGCCCGTGAAATCCCGAGCCTTCTTCTTTCCACGGGAGTCACTCTTGTCGTCCTCCGCCTCCGAGTCCACATCACTCATGCTCACATCCTCTAGAACTTCAAGGACCCGGCTGACAAACTTGCGATAGTTTATCTTCTTGGATTTAGCACCCCTCGCTTGAGGATGCCTTGGTGACTCCTTCTCCTCTTTGCCCTTCAGCTTGGGGCACCTAGAGCGAATGTGGGTTGGCTCACCACACTCGAAGCAAGTGATAGGTCCACCTCTCCTCCTATTCCTCACATTGTTATAAGCTCTCGTGAATTTTGTGGATAGGAGGGCTAAATCATCTTCAGGTAGTCTCTCAAGTTGCTCATCGCTCAAAGAATGCAAAGCAGACAAAGAAAAACCAGATGAGCTAACATCAAAAGAATCAGAATATCTACCCTTAGATTGGTCGACCACTAAAGCCATCGACTCTGTCGTGGGGAGACGCGAGATAAAATCAATCTCGTGCATCTTCAACCTCGAGTAAAGCTTATCCAAGGTAAGCTCACTCATGACAATGTTGTCATTGATGGCAGTGATCTTCATCCCCCAGACCTTCACATCAAGTGCACCCAACAGCTGGCGTGCATTTTCAGACTCAGTGAAAGTAAGATCAACAGCGCGGAGATCATGAAGAATCTTGGAAAATCTTCCCCCACAGCTCATCTAAAGATTCACCAGGCCTTTGCTCGATCTTAGAGTATGCTTTCTTAAGCTGGTTCTGTCTCACTTCCTTGATCACAGTGGACCCCTCGTGATAATCACAAAGAGTCCGCCAGATCTCATGAGCAGACCGCAAATGAGCGACACGCTCAAACTCCGATCGACTAAGGCCTTGAATCAAAAAATTTCGAGCCCTGCTGTTGTTCGCCACATCAGGAGTGATCAAATTGTCATCGGCTGGCACGACATAAGGGTTTTTCACCTTAAGCCAAATTGCGTGCCCGTGAGCCTCGATGTAGGCCTCCATTCGGGCCTTCCAATAAGCAAAATCAACTCCATCAAAAACATGTGGCTTGATTGAATATCTGTCAGTCGCCATGGCTCCAAAGACCGGTTAAGATCTATGAGAAGAGCTAACCGGCTCTGATACCACTTGTGGGACCGTAAAGGCGACTAGGGGGGTGAATAGGCACTTTCTCAAATTTCTCGCCTTAATCAAATTCAACACGAACTTTACTCCTTTAGCTATGAAAGCTAAGAAGATCAGTAAGCGCACAGTGGAAGCCCTGAGTTGAATTCGATAACCCCGTCAACCACAAGACACAAAGTGGAGAAATTGACTCACTAGTCTGGTCTGGGCACTGGCGGTCGGACCGACGGTCAACTAGCGGTCGGACCGGCTACTAACTACCGGTTGGACCGTTGGATATCGGTTCGACCCGCCGCTACTGGGCGGTTTGAAAAGCGGGTGGTCGGACCGCCGTTGTAAAACCGGTCAGACCGATTTAGTCCAGTACTGAAATGCCAAACTCAAATCCAAAACAAAATTTGATCCAACTTTTGATTCAACCAATGAAACTTGACCAAATTTCGAGCACACCTCCCTAAGGATATTAGAGACCTATTTCTAGCGACGATCCTTCAGATCCACTTCGTAGAATCGATCTCTCAAGGTTTTACCAAAGAAGTGCACAAACCCTAGAAATATGAAAATCTTTGATTCAATACTTGCTTGTGGTAGTTGATGGTCTAGATAATTCTAGTAGTATTCCCACACATCAAAGCAAGAGAAAATAGGTCAAGAGACCAAGCTTAACCACTTGAATCAAGGAAGCACCAAATTCATCCAAAGGAGAGAATAACACAAAGGGAGACAAATGATCTCTCAAGCAAGCATCACAAGATTGATTGATCTCACAAGATGCTTACAAAGCCACTCCAACAAGGAGGACAAGAGCTCACACAAGACCACACTCACAATCTCTCCAAACCCTAGCTTCTCCTCTCCTCTCCTCCTAACCCTAGAAAAAGGAAGAAGGGGGCCAAATGAATGCTTGGGGGGTTTTTCCTCTCCCCCCTTTCTATTTATAGAAGAGGCCTAGGGTTTCACATTTGGGACCCATACACACATGGGACCCACACACATACAATTGTTGAAGCAATCGCCTGCTTCACCACGTGTAGGTTGATCAGCGGCTCTCATCACGTCGCCAAGTCTCTCCTGTCTGAATCCCATCGGAACCTCCTAGAGACTTGCACTGACTTCCGCACCGCCTGATCCAACCAGCTGCACCGAACTACCCGTTCGATCCATCTTGCCCATCCTACACCATGCTTGAGTCACACGACCTCACCCGGCATCCAAGATCGTTCTGGACCTCAGCTCTCCAAGCGTAGTCCCGATCCACCTCACCGTCGGCGTCATTGACCTGCAAGCCACCTGCACAGCAATAGACAAACAAATCGTCTCCGGGAACAAGTTCTTCACAACTTGACCCACGTTAGTTCCGTAATGCAATATGCAACAATAAAGCATTGAAGTTCTTACAATAAACACAATCAATACACAACAATGCAAAGAAAGCCAAGCTTCAAGTGATCGGCGGTCTGACCGCCCCACTCCACCGGTCCGACCGATTTCAGGCCTGTCCGACCGATTCCATAACGGCGGTTGGACCGCCCGAAAAGACTTAGCTAAATTTTCATTTCGAAATTCAAACCTTCGGAAATTTCAACTGAATAGAACTTTTGACTGGGAGCTCCAAAAATTGTGTGACCACATCCAGGAGACTCCCCTCACTTGCCTACACAACCTATTTTTGGCTCAGCCCCAAAAACCACTTTTAGGTCAGGTCGGTCCGACCGGCAACCACGGCCGGTCCGACCTCTCCACGGGCGGTCTGACCGCCCCACACAACCGGTCAGACCGCCTGTGGTCTGACAGCCTTGGAGCAAACCCGAAAACGCGATATTTTGCAAAGCAACAAAGCCATTGCCAATTGACTCATCATCCTGAGATAGTGCACATATCCTCACGATATCCACAAAAAGCAATATTACACCAAAACCAGTGAAAACTGATGGAGCTTTCTACATATAGCCACAAACTTGCACAAAAAATTTCAGCAAGATTAGCCCACGGAATCAAAAAATATAGCAATTTAAAAATTGAAACCGACTCGGTTTCCAGCCCGAGTACGATTCCGTTTCCGAGAGACCTTCACTAAAATTGGCATAACTTTTGCATATGGTGTCCGATTTGGACGTTCTTGGACTCATTGAAAAGCTAACGACGAGGTGCATACTTTTGACTTAGTACACTAATCTCCCTCCAAGGAACCCAAAATCTGTCATCTTCAGCCCCGAATTTGTGTCACAAGTTTTTAGTTTCGGTTTTTGCCATTTCTTTTGGTCATCCCTTCGGAATTTGGCGTTCGCCTCAACTGCAAATTTGTAGATCTCGTTGAAATATTTCAAACGAGTATATATAAGCCATATAAAACTTTACTTTTTCATCTCTCGAGACTAACTATTGTTTTCTACTTGAACTAAAGGGTTGTTTATGCTTCACGTTATTCCGTTTTTGTGCTCTATATCGTGTGAACAATCTTGTGCCCTACAAATAAGTTTGAGTAGTTGGTTAGCGTCTCTCCTAGCACTTGTTGTGAGGTTTTTCATTACTTACGTCAAGTCATATTTATCTTTGCGTGTGCGTACATACACATCTTTTAGTGGGGTTTTGATTAGCTGAACTTTGATTAGACTAGGATCAGCAATATTGACTAGTACTTTGAATAATTTTTTCAACTTGCATTAACTGATTTGATTATTTCTAATCCTTGCTACCATATTGAAGCCTTCCGAGCTCCACTTCCTACTAACTCAGCAGGTTCCGTTCATTGCAATCGTTGGGCTAATCGCAAGTGACAATATCATGAACCAGCCACCGGTTGTACCACTTCCTTGCTGCATTGGTAAGAATTAGTAAGAACTTGGTAAGGCGTTGTGAGAGAGCAACTGTTGAAACGCCAAAACCTAGTAGTTGATAGGAGCATGTACACTGTGATTTGTTTCCTCGTTTTCTACTAACAATGACATGTTGGTTGAAGTTGGTAGATTACGATCACATCACGGGCAGATTTGAACTCAAAGGTAAACAACTACCATTATGCATCATGCCACTCACCGCTGAGAGTACATCGTTGAACTATTTCATATGGGTTACTATGTTGGAAAGGTACTTTGAAAGACATGACCTTGATCCTTATGAGAAGATGAGAAGGGCAAGGACGGCGCTTATCGGTGATGTTCAACATTGGTGGTCGAATATCGAGTACCACTTCATGTACACATGGGAGCAGATGAAGAAGAAATTGCAACGTCGTTTTGTACCTCCACCACCCACGGTCACAAGCGAGGTGCAACCTAAGGTAATTGAAAATGCTAACATTGTTTTGCCTCCTACTCCATCCACAGATACCGCCGAGACGTTTGAAGAGATGAAGGATGATCTGGCGCATCTTATATCATCAGAGGAGAAGTTTGAGGTACCTACAGTATCTGAGGAGGACAATAATGACAAAGGTATCGATTTGATGTTACAGCATGACATAGAGCGAGCTTGTTCCTATATTAGCTTGTTCATTGTTATTAGGAAGACCTTGGCAATACGATACTGATTGTGTGCATCATGGTAGGAATAAGCAATACTCTCTCATGTTCAAAGGAAAGAAAATTGTGCTGCATCTTATGTCTCTTGAATAAATTGTTAAAGATGAACTTGCTAGAGCTAGTAGAGAGAAAAATCTAGAGAATGCTAAGAGCGAAAATCAGATTAGCAAACGAGCTTGTGCAACATAAGAAGAAAGAACCTAAATATGCTCATGTGAAGAATAAATAAGTTAAAATGAAAGGTGCTAGTTTTCTTGCTACCAAATCTGATATGACTGAATTGGATGCTAGTAATTCTGTTTGCTATGCGTTAGCTTGCAAAGAAGCTTTGTTTTCATTTGAGGATATACTTTTTTCTTTACCTCTTGTTGTCACTAACATTTTGCTGGAGTATAAAGACGTCTTTCCAAAGGACATACCGCCGGGGTTGTCACCGCTTCGAGGACTTGAGCATCAAATTGATTTAATTCCCAGCGCATCGTTACCCAACCGTGCACCATACAGGACCAATCTAGAAGAAACTAAAAAAATTCAACGCCAAGTTCAAGAATTTCTTCATAAAGGGTTTGTATGCGAATCTCTTAGTCCTTGTGCTGTTCTGGTCATTTTAGTGCCAAAGAAATATGGATCATGGCGCATGTGTGTGGATTGTAGAGCAATCAATAATAATTGAGTGGCTCTGTTGTCTTCTCCAAGGTTGATTTGCGTAGTGGATATTATCAAAATCGTATGAAATTAGGCGATGAATGTAAAACAACATTTAAAACTAAGTTCGGGTTATATGAGTAGTTAGTAATGCCTTTTGGTTTAACTAATGCACCTAGCACCTTCATGAGACTAATGAACGAAGTTTTGCGTGCTTTCATTGGTAGATTTGTGGTGGTTTATTTTGATGATATATTGATATATAGAAAATCATTAGAGGAACATCTTGACCATTTACATGCTATTTTTAATGCTTTACATAGTGCACGTTTATTCGGTAACCTTGAGAAGTGCACCTTTTGTACCGATCGAGTTGCGTTTCTTGGTTATGTTATTACTCCACAGGGAATTGAATTTGATCAAGTCAAGGTTGAAGCAATACAGAGTTGGCCGACTCATAACACGGTCACATGGGTGCAGAGCTATTTAGGACTTGCTGGATTCTTTCGCTGCTTCGTGAAGTATTTCAGCACCATCGCTGCTCCATTGAATGAGCTCACTAAGAAGCGCATGCCATTTGTTTGGAATGCCGCGCAGGAGAACGCCTTCACCACGCTGAAAGATAAGTTAACACGTGCACCACTACTCCAACTCCTTGATTTTAATAAGACTTTTGAACTAGAATGTGATGCCAACGGAATTGGTTTAGGTGGTTTGTTGTTACAAAAAAGAAAACATATAGCACACTTCAGTGAGAAATTGAGTGGGGCTAGTTTGAACTATTCTACTTATGATAAGGACTTATATGCACTCTTTCGAACATTAGAAACTTGGCAACATTATTTATGGCCTAAAGAATTTGTTATACATTCTGATTATAAATCTTTAAAGCATATTCAAAGTAATGGTAAACTGAACCGTAGATATGCAAAGTGGGTTGAATTTTTTGAGTCTTTTCCTTATATCATAAAACACAAGAAGGGAAAGGAGAATGTTATTGTTGATGCTTTGTCTAGGAGATATACCATGCTTTCACAACTTGACTTCAAATTTTTTGTACTAGAGACTATTAAAGAGCAATATGTGCATGATGCTGATTTTATGGATATATTATTGAATTGTAAAGAAGGGAAAATGTGGAACAAATTCGTTATTAATAATGGGTTTGTATTTAGAGCTAACAAGCTATGCATTCCAGCTAGCTCCGTTCGTTTGTTGTTGTTACAGAAAGCGCATGTACGCGGGCTGGTGGGACACTTTAGCGTGAAGAAAATAGAGGATATACTTGCTGATCATTTCTTTTGGCCAAAGATGAGATGGGACGTCGAGCGCTACGTTGCTCACTGCACTACATGTCAAAGAGCTAAGTCATGACTTAATCCTCATAGTTTATACATGTCTTTACCTATTCCTAGCGTTCCGTAGGAAGATATTTCGATGGACTTTGTTTTAGGATTACCTAGAACAAAGAAGAAGAGTGATAGTATATTTGTGGTCGTTGACAAATTTTCTAAGATGGCCAACTTTATACCATGTCACAAGAGCAATGATGCTGCCAATATTGCTGATGTATTCTTCCATGAAGTTTTTCGCTTACATGGTATGCCTAATACTATAGTTTCATATCGTGATACTAAATTCCTTAGCCACTTTTGGACAACTTTATGGCCTAAATTGGGGATTAAGCTGTTATTTTCTACTACTTGTCATCCCTAAACTGATGGACAAACTGAAGTTATGAATAGAACTTTATCTACAATGCTTAGGGCTGTGTTGAAAAAGAATTTAAAAATATGGGAAGAATACTTGCCTCATAAAGACATATCATTAACAGAACCATGTAACCAGTTATGAATACGAATAAGTACGCATCAAACATTGTTCACCATACATTCATCGTACAAGAAAAAGCTCATATCAACACAACCATACAAATGTACTTGCCTTTTTCGCTACGACGTGCGGGGAGGCAAGGGCGATGCCCCTAACTCCGGAACCCCTTCTCCTACACAAGAGAATCACTAACATAAGAACGCTGTGAAAAGTATACTCTACTCACACCACCTATCCCGTCTTCCCAAAACGCAAGATTTGAATATTGGTTTTACTCAATTTACCCGGCAGTCTAGCGGAAGGTCCCACTGGACAGTAGTACTAAAATCTTCATGTCTTTTACTACGAAGCACGTAAAGGAGTGATCTTGAACTCTCTGAAAATATGACAAAATCGTCTACGATAACCTAGTTGGCACGGTTTTCTGATTCGGTAATCTAATATATCTAAGGATCTGATGAAGTTTCTGCACCTACAATCTGTCAATCAGAACTACTACGGTAGAAGAAACTTCGAATCTTTTGATTGGCTCAACCAAAAATTAAGTTATCTACCAATCTGGAAAGCTTAAAAGATTGTCTACAACTTTCGTGTTCGGTGAACTCTCTGATTCGGCCTCAACTAAATCATATTGGCTACACAAAATAACTGCTAAACCTCGTCAGCACTTCTAGACGGTCACAAAGAAACCATCATAACTTCTAGACCGTAACTCCAAATTGAATTATATTTACTCCTATAGTAAGCCAAGAACGAGAACTACAACTCTTTAGCAGACGACCAGTCCAGAAAACGTATGCAAACTATCCAAAAATGACGACCAACATGACTATTCCAAACCGATCTACTACTAGCAGTACCAAAATAAATCAATTAATCTACCAAGCGATCGGGGATCGAGTTTAGCCTTGTCGAACCACTGGAGATCAACGTCTTGCTACGTGAACGCGCCCTTCCTCTCCTCTTCCATCCTCCCCTTTCTCCCTTCTCCCCTTTCTTCGTCTTCCTTTCTTCTTATTCCTTCCATTCCTTCCTTTCTCCTCCTCTCCTCATCTTGGTAGAGCAACATCGAGGGTCTTGGTAGAGCAACATGGAGGGGGGGTGCTACAGTGATAGTGTACACTGTAGCTACAGTAGCTACTCGGGTTTCCCCCCTCCTTTTATACTTGGTCGTCCCCTCATGGGCCTCCTAGGCCAAGACCCGAGGCCCAGGTTGCTAAAAAACTGCATAAATGTCCTTTTTCTTATGTCTAATTTCTCTTTTGAGAGCTTTCTTTCTTATAATAAATCGGAGTATTACATTCTACCCCCCTTAACAGGATTCGACCTCGAATCTACACACCGATCTACTCGAAAGAAAACTACGACTGGAATTTAACAATGATAAACATGTACTCGGCATGAACAACTCTGGTTAAAGCTTGCGCATGCGAGTTTCCAAGTCCTAAGTCTCAACACACTCAGACCATCACGTACACCAACGTCTTCGTCTCGACCTTTACAGGTTCTCTCAACATACAGGACACAAATATAAGGTCTTACTAGTTGACCAACGGTTCTATCGAAAACTCAAGCTTTGGACATCTTAGGTACTCACTCAGCACTAGACATACAACATGTTACGTACTCTGTGCATGGACTCGAGACAGTCCTGGCGATACGCCCACCTCCAAAATCAAATCCATATATCTTGGGCCAACCTTCCCTTGGTACCAAACCAGAAATCCTGCATACGTCACATGGGACTATTGTTCACCCTCTCAATCGAACTCTCCATCGAAACAAGGATCATCTCCTTTAACGAGGGACACGAAACAGAACTCTCTTTGATCAAACTCTACTATAAAAAAGAGTCAATTGAAAGTAAAAGATTCTTATTGCAACCATGCCATGCCAACTCCCCAACAAAAGGATCAAATTCAAAATTAAAAATTCATCACAAAAAAATCATTCCACTTTCTAATTATGCAGTTTGCAAATGAACACCACGAAAGCCAAAGGACAAAATCACTCGAATGCCCAAATCAAATATTTCTTTTATTCTTTCTGAACTGGAAAGAACCATGCATACCAACATTAAGCCAAATCAAATTGCAAATGACACCTATCATGACACGCAGCTCAAGCAAGAATCGAGAGAACATTCTACTACCCAAGAAAATATTCTTTTTCCTCGTCCTTATTTTAGGAATAAACTTTTATTTAAATCCTAGGATTCCAAATTGCCACACTACTCCTTCCTCTTAGCCGACAACCTCAAAGCGTTGCTCAACCCAAAAGCAACAATCACACTCTTGTAGAGAGATTCTACTAATCCACAATAACATGCTCTAGTCAACTCCTCTACCAAATGAATCACTTTGGTAAATAATCCCCAATGCACCTCAATATAGATTTCACCCACGATCACATCACCTCAATCCTTTAACAATAATCAACTTAAAATTCACAGCACATACACACTCATTTACTACACCCAAAGGATTCTATCAATGATCATCGCACTATTCGGATCCACTTTGTTCCACTATTTCTACACAACATCATTTTCCCCAAGGTTCTAGGAAAAAACACCAAGCTAAATTTTCAATCTCCAAGGCTCATATAAATGTATTCCGATGTAACTGATATGAAACTCTTGAATCTGATAACTAAAATTCCCACAATCTAAGCATACTCATTCATTAACAACCACAAGAAAATATATTCTCAACCAAATTATCTTTAGAAAGATTCTAACTCCTGGAGGGTTACTCACTAAAGCCAAGTCATACCTAGCAACAATTCAATATTTCCTACTATCCCAATAATTGTCATAACGGTTAGATTTCTTCGCAATTCTAATCTCATTAACTACACCGTCATAATCCTCCTACTCAACCTTGTAAAGTACCCAATCACGATACTCTAATAAAATTGATCAAGATTCGCATACCTCCGATAATTCTAATGTTCCATCAAAATGAACTAAAAGTTCTTGAACCACAATTTATTATAGGTTTTACTAGTTGCAACAATGTAATCAGTTAGCTCAAAAGGCAAATATTCTATTAAAATCAAATCCTCACTGAGAATTATTCCAAGAAATCAATTTTTCACTCAATGAATCTCAAACAACTTGAAACCTACAGTCTCACCAAAATCATTTACTTGATCACCACTATCAAGTTGCCATTATACATCCTAAAAGACATTGCAATACAAATCGGTTAATCCTTTCTCAAAAGAAGATATAGATGGAAACAAGTTTCAGCACATAAAAAAATGTTTCCCACTCACAGTAGACACAAGACCAATGGAAATAGTCAAATAGACAAGACCTCGGAAAACAGAAGTCGAGACCACAGTTGAGTGCACAAGTCCTACTAGAAGCGAATTTCAACCCTCAACGAATAAGAATAAAACATGGCTATTGAAACTCAAGAAACTATTAAGCGACAATAACATAAAGTTAAATGCACCTCAATAAGTTACAAATCACAAAACCTAACTCCATCCTCAAATACTTCTACTAGACTCTTTCCTTTACCAATGGAATTTTTTTTCTTTGATTACAATACCATTCTGCCAACTCAGACAAGAAGAGCGTTTAAGTCCAAATCACTTGAATCACTTAAGAACCAGCAGAACATTCCAACACATCACCATGATCGAACTAATTTCAGCTACCACATAAATCCTAAACTCCAAAAGATCATGAGTTCAAAACTCAAAATATTTCATTTAAACGATATCACGAAAGACGATCAAATTCCTTTACTTCTAAAAAAATCAACACTACCCTCATCATCTCATACTCACAGTCTTACTAACCTCATCATTAAATACTCTTAGCATGAATCATCATAGCCTACTATCCCATCATAACCCTTTCCAAAAGAACACAATAACTTATTTCAAAATGTTTTTTTCAGTAAGATTGCAACAATCAACTTGTTCAAGAGAACACCTAATGCACAACCACCTTATCGAAGTAAACCTCTTTTAACAAGGGCATGCTGCCCCAAGTCATCATCGCATAACACACATACATAGATTACTTTTAAATTTCCACCATTCATCTGTTAGCAATGCTTAACACCAATTTAGTGCACACTAATTTCAATCCAGAGGCTATTATAAACAATTGGCGATTATTCCATCATGGAATAGCTTATATTCCTTTCTCTATTTCCTTTCCCGCTAGCATATAAGAGATTATTGAGTAGTCAATTAAATAAAATTTTCAAATTATTATCCACAAAGGCAACAATCGAACACACTTGGATTAATCCATTAAGACCAAATAATCCAATGAGTTTAGCAACCTAAACAATTTAATGATCATCCATTTCATCAAAGACATACTATTATCTGATAATTCCCACCATCATGTAAACATAGATCACATAGCAAATCCCATCAGTTCATCAAGAACTACTAGAAAACAACATCAACTTAATCAATTTCGCTTCCAAGGATACTAGTTAAGATTAATTACGTACCACACCATTGACCCAGCTACTCTAACCATCTAATTTACAACAACTTACTATAAAATTACAGCAAGCATATCAATGATAGAACCCATCCACGGGTCACAGCAAACACAAACATGATACTATGACAATCCTAGATAAATTAGTCCTAGGAACATAGCAAGAGACTAAACCAAGATTAACGTAAACCAAGCGTCTAAGGTTATTCAATACCACCATATCCTGAATATAAGTCATCATGCCAAAATAAAAGTTTCTCATGTCTCATGTCCAATGAATCAAATAAATGAGTGTAGGTTGTGATTCCAAGTGTGCTACCCGTTCCCGAATGAAACGTCATCAACAGTCACCTAAAAAAACAACAATAGAGCAAGAATGAGTCTATGACTCAGCAAGTACAACCGAATAGTATGAACAACAATGAATAAGAACATGACAGTCACAATATATAGAATAAGAACATGGAATGGCAGAAATCATATGAATGAATGAAATGTATGATCTCCTCTTCTACTTATACCGGTATAGCTAGTGAACACCCGTCGGTGTTCACTTATGCCCGTATTATACAAAATGCGGGGATCTAAGGCCCGTTTGAAGAACATTTCAAAACAGGGATCCAAATTGCCCACATTGGAATGGTGGGTCTTACTTGCCCATGTTGGAATGATGGGACTTCACTACCCACTCCCGTGGGTGTAACAAGAACAATACTTGCATGAATGAATGAATTCGATGAACAAAGACATATCATTAACAGAACCATGTAACCAGTTATGAACAGGAATAGGTACGCATCAAACATTGTTCACCATACATTCATCGTACAAGAAAAAGCTCATATCAACACAACCATACAAATGTACTTGCCTTTTTTGCTACGACGTGCGGGGAGGCAAGGGCGATGCCCCTAACTCCGGAACCCCTTCTCCTACACAAGAGAATCACTAACATAAGAACGCTGTGAAAAGTAGACTCTACTCACACAATCTAACCCGTCTTCCCAAAACGCAAGATTCGAATATTGGTTCTACTCAATTTACCCAACAGTCTAGCGGAAGGTCACACTGCACAGCAGTACTAAAATCTTCATATCTTTTACTACGTAGCTTGGAAAGGACTGATCTTGGACTCTCTGGAAATATGACGAAATCGTCTACAATAACCTAGTTGAAAAGGTTTTCTGATTTGGTCATCTAATATATCTAAGGATCTGATAAATTTCTGCACCTACAATTTGTCAATCAGAACTACTGTGGTAGAAGAAAATTCATATCTTTTGATTGGCTCAACCAAAAATCAATTTCTCCACCAATATGGAAAGCCTAAAGGATTTTCTACAACTTTCATATTGGGTGAACTCTCTGATTCGGCCTCTAACTAAATCATATTGACTACACAAAGTAACTGCTAATCCTCATCAGCCCTTCTGGACAGTCACAAAAAAACCATCATAATGTCTCTAAATTGAGTGATACTTACGCCTATAAAAATCTAAGAACGAGAACTAGAACTCTCTAGGAGATGACCAGTCCAGAAAACGTACGCAACCTACCAAAAAATGACGACCAACATCGCTATTCCAAACCGATCTACTACTGGCAACACCAAAATAAATTGATTAATCTACCAAGCGATCGGGGATCGAGTTTACCCTTGTTGAACCGCTAAAGATCGACGTCTCGCTGCATGAACGCGCCCTTCCTCTCCTCTTCCTTCCTCCCCTTTCTTCCTTCTCCCTTTCATCCTCTCCCTTTTTTCTTCTTCCTTCCTCTCCTTCCTTACTCCTCTTCTCCTTATCTTGGTAGAGCAACATGGGGAGGGGTGGCTGCTACAGTACCGTGCTACAGTGGTGGTGCACACTATAGTTATAGTAGCTACTAGGGTTTTCCCCTCCTGTTATACTTGGTCGGCCTCTCATGGGCCTCCTAGGCCAAGGCCCGAGGCCCAGGTCACCGAAAAACTACAGAAACCCTCTTTTTTATGTCTAATTTCTCTTTTGAGTGCTTTCTTTTTTATAATAAATCGGAGTACTACACCCGATCTTTCGATGAGAAGATAAATTCGGTAGAAGTTGTCCAAATCTCACGATCTTGGCTACGAACTCGCAAGGCTCAAAACCACGCAACCGCTGAACTGCTCGACAAGTCGTTATCAACTGTGCACGAATACCTGGATGACCTGATCACGAAGATCAATTCCTGTATACACCCAAGAAGCACGCAAGAACAAGGTAAAACGCAATCTGGATTACAAGTAGGATTGAATTTTTTTTTTATAAGTAGGGTTCCGAAGAACAATATCGTTGTTGATCTCGCCGAACAAGAGGACAAAGTATAAAGTAGCAAAGCTAAACTTCAATCAGCAAAACCCACCAAACTCTAAGGGTGGCGGCCACTTTATAAAGGAGGAATAGAGGAGCAGTGGCCGTGGGTACTGTTCACGCATGAACAATACCTTATGAATAGTATTAAACCCTAGGTGTCTAGCCCGAATTACAAGGCCTATGACCCATTAGCATAGGTGGCGCAACACCAAGTTTCTTTACTCAAATATTGCTAAGTATTGGCGTAAACAACTTTTTATATAGTCTTCATGCTAGATTATACTAAGCGTCAGTATAGAAATATCTATACCTCGTATGATCGTCTCCATGTTTGGTGCTGCCATCATCTCCATTTAGCTTGCCTTCCGATCCTTCATTCCTAAGTAAAATAATATCACGTGCTTTAGGCAGCATCATAGAATTCATACAATATGGATGCACTCCGAGAAACGAAGTCACCTGATAATTTAGTTGGTAAGCACGTGCTCTAGTAATTGGTCCTTGTACATCAGAAGCCGTAGAGATGGTTGTATCAATGGAAGGGATGTCCTCATCAAGCAATATTATCTACCATTAGGAACTAAAAGAACCATAATTTATCCAATTATTAATAGTTCAAAATGAATGAATTATGAAGTGGAGTGAAGTGCTAAACAAATACAATATTTTCATATTCTATTTCCACCCCAAAGTATGCCGTCATCAACGTTCACCTAAAACAAGAAATAAGCGAGAGTGAGTCCAAGACTCAGCAAGTACAAAGAAAAATAACAACGAAGCATCATCTCATCAACAATTCATTCTCATTATCTCATAACACAATTTCATCTGTCATGAATGTAATGCAACTCATGCTCATGCCACACTTCAATTCTGCTTATACGGGTATAGCGGAGTGTAACACCTGTTGGTGTTCACTCATACCCACATTCTCCAATGCGGGGATCCATGGCCCACCCTTTTTTCATACAGAGATCTCATTGCCCATATCTTACATATAGGGACCTCATCCCAGTCGTGTGGGTCAAATCATTCAAACAAGAATGCTCAATATGCAATGCAATGAATAATCATCATCCATTATCGAAAGCATAAGTGAAATATGAAATAAGCATACCTCATGTGAATAATCATGACAAGCATTTATATAACCAAATGAAAATTCCAACATTCAATATCATTCTACATGCATGCACTTGCCTTTCTAGTTGCGACGTCCGGGGTAAGGAGAGGGTTATACCAATCCGGTAGCCACTCCGCCTATAGTAAACACCCAACTCAATACAACTACGGTAATACAATTCAACACTTAATCTACAACTCTACTATGCAATCTCTAAATCCACAGTTTTTCCGTCTTTACGAGACAATTCACCTGCTATCCCAGCCCTAAAATTATCATAACTTTCAACCCCACATCATAAAATAGTAAACCAAATCATTCTGGAATGTGTACATAATTTCCTACAACTTCTTAGATGATTAAAAGTTCAGATTTAATTATCTAAACTCCCGTTTTTAACCCAAAAGACGGATCCATCATCTTCTGGACAACATAGTTAATAATTTCATATCTATAAATCCATATGTGCAAATATAATGATTTATGACATTTCAGAAGCTATAGGAAACTATCTACCATATCCTAGGTATGGCAAAAATTCCATTCAGCCATTAACTTTGCTAAATTAAAGTTTTCCCACGATTGCTTCCAGTAGCAACCCGATTCTGGACCACAGTTTTCCAAAAATGATAACTTCTATTCTACCCATACAAAAGTCATATTTTGCATTCTCTAGAAACCTTAGGAAGTTGCCTATCTTTTTTATGTAGATCGAAATTCCAAATTACTCCATCTTATATTTTTAATGTATAGATTAATTGGTGCTGCTAGAACCCGACAATCTTAATAGACAACAACATACAAAATTCATAACTTAAAATCTACTCATCCGATCGATGTGAATAGACATTCTACATAAATCTACTGAGATCCTCTACAACTTTCTAGCATACAAATTCCCATATTTCTCACAACCGGTACCCAAATCTACAGTACAACTAAGCAGAAAACCCGATTTGCTAAACGGTTTCTCCTGACTAGAAAATGTGAAACGAAATAGAGTAAACTTCATTATCAGCCTTTGAAACCACAACAAGGATCACTGATTTTCCCACGAGATTTCTCTCTTTTCTTCTTCTTCCTGGTTCTACCTCCAACTAAACTCTTGCTCTCTCTACGGTAGAAACCATCATGCATCCATACAAATCATGAAGCAAGATTATCTGGTCCAAAGACATGCAGAGCAGGAAGGGAATTCGCTGCGGAGGCGGCGTTCTAGGGAAGACGGGCAAGGGTGCACAGGAGGGGAGTACCTTGGGCCACCGTGTCGTGGGAGGAAGCCTATGGCCTAGGTTTTGATAGAAATTTTGAAAACTTCTCTAATTAATTTTTGTTCTCGCTCTAAAGCATTTCGGAGTATTAGACAGGGGTCACTTGTAAAGAGGTCAATCTTATTATCACTATCAAATTGTGATCATGCTCCCAGCTGTGAGATCGTAGCTAGGAGTTCCAAATACCAACACATTCTAAATTGGTCATTCGAAGAATACATTTGAAACAACATCCTAAATTACTATTCCATGCGTCACTACTGGAAACCCATTCTTTGCCGAGGGCTAATATCTTTGCCGAGGGCTAGAGCTCGGGCACTCGGCAAAGGCTCTCTTTGCCGAGGGCCAGCCCCAGGAGCCCTCGGCAAAGATCGGCCCTCGGCAAAGAGCCTTTGCCGAGGGCCTGACCCTCGGCAAAGAAACGGCCCTCGGCAAAATAAATCTTTGCCGAGGGCCTAGCCCTCGGCAAATTGGCCCTCGGCAAATATGGCCGGATGGGCCACGGCGTCAGTCTTTGCCGAGCGCTCGCCGTCAGGCACTCGGCAAAGATTTTTAATTTTTTTAAAAAAAATTTTCTTTGCCGAGGGCCATTGGATCCCCTTTGCCGAGGGCCAGGCTAGGCCCTCGGCAAAGATGTTTGTTTTTTTTTTTGGTTATTTGAGCCCAGTTTTTTTATGGTGCTATAATACATTATTTAAAACTCAATTTTAAAATTTGGGCCAATTTTGACTTTTTTTGATATATATCCCTAATTTATTTCTTTTCGTTGATTTTTTTCGAATATTTCAAATTTGAACTGCAGGTGGATGGAATAATGCAATTTAGTGATTCGAAAAATGTTATTCATGGTATTTGGTGTATGTTGAGTCCCTATCCACGAACTCGCATCAAATTTCGGGCATCTTCTTCACGTAACATGACGAGGAACTTGTCGGAAAGTGTTTTTAAATTATATAAAATCCATACGAAGTCCGAAAATCACGAAACTTGTCGAGGTGTCATGTTATCGCATGTGTAGGCTGTGGTAAAAAATTGAGAAGGTTTCGAGCAAGTTGTGACGTCGGATGCCTAAAACCCACACATCTCTACATGCGATCCATGATCATGTAGTGGATCACATGTGGAGATGTCTGGATCTGGGCCCTCGGCAAAGGGCACAACCCTAAACCGGGCCTGGTCCAAGATCCCCTTTGCCGAGGGCCAGGCTAGGCCCTCGGCAAAGAAAATAAAAAAAAAATTAAAAAATCTTTGCCGAGGGCCCTGGATCTGGGCCCTCGGCAAATGGCCCAACCCTAAATAGGCGGCCGCCCGCGCCCGCCGCCTAATTTTTGCCCAGCCGCCCGCCGCCCGCGCCGCGCCCGCGCCCGCGCCCGCCGCCCGCGTTATTACGACAACCCAAGAAGGTAGCTTTACTCATAGTCTGAGTTTTCATGGTTAATTAGCTTATATTTCTTTGCTACCTTTTCTCTTTGTTGTTGTAAACTTTGGTCTTTGCTCAAATTAGTCAAAGTTCCATCGGTCATGCTTCAAGCCTTTGCAAACTAAGTTACATCATAGGCAATGAAGCCGTGGATTGATTTGGCCTCATAATTTCTTTGCTTTCCAGGTACTCGGAGAATGTGAGCATCAATAGCAAGAGCAGGATTTGGTGGATTGCAATCTGTTTTTTTTCCTTCTAGTACTTATCGGATTGTTAACATCTGTACACGGTATACTTCAGTACTTGTGTTTGCTACTCTTTTCTCTTGGTATTGATTGATGTGAGATTATTTGCCTGTTGCATTCGTGTAGTGAAAGGTTGACTAGATTACATTCGTGTAGTGAAAGGTTGACTAGATTATAAACCCACACTAAATTTTTAGAAGCTTTGAGTGCTGTTTGATCGGGCTCTTGGTTGAATACTAGCAGTGTATGTGCAATCTTGCTCTGGAAGAACTGATTTAAGGCCGCAAACAGAACCATACCTCAATGAGTAGTGTGCTTATAGAATTTGCAAATAATCGCAAATATGACATATTCCGATGTCTACCTACATCTACATTTTAAAAAATCGTGCAAATCTTCGACATTGGCATCAAGCTATATGTACGTCTAGAATCGTTTGTTCATGAGTATGACCCGTGTGATTGTTTGGTTGTCTGAATGTGGCGAAATATGCTCACCTCTTCTAGTAAGCGTGATAATACCTCTTAGTGGTATGTTTGAATTGGATGAAAAAAAATGGCTAAAGATATGCCTGGCAAAGGCTAGTAGGGTCATGGTCTCACCTAAGGAAAATATTTACTTAGTTTGCTTAGTCAAATAACAGTACGCGAGAAGTTCTGTTGGCCGGTCAGTAGATGTGCGTGTGTAGTTGAAGTTTCCTATCTTTGTGGCATGCATTAGTGGAGCTAGTACTGCATGTACAAGACTACAAGTATTGGGCCTGGAATCCTGGAGAGGTAGCCAAGTCAAGAATTGCGTGCGTGCGTTAGTGGCAAGTAGAGGCCGCATGCACAGTACGTGTGTTATCTGGCTATGTATTTAAGCAATTGTATCCAATTGAATGTAGAGAGAAAAGAGGCTAAGTTGAGTTCGGTCTCTCAAACACGTGTGTCTCTTTGCTGTTCTTGTTCTTGGGTGTGTGATCCTCTAGTTTTTCCAACAGCTGCATCTCTCTAATGGCCTGTCAGTTGCTTCAAAAACTATAGTCCATCTGGAAATAGATGATACATGTGTGGTTTAGAAGTTTAGTATGTGAAGGACAGTTTTGGGATAATGTGACATGTATAAATTGTGCAGATGATGGTTTAGTTTCTTGCTAGAGAAATTTAAAATAATTACAGACTTACTGAGTCCAAGCAGTGGTAGTAATTAATGCCACCAAGAAAGCCGGTTTTGCATACACACTTGCTAGGTAAGCGATATCTTCCTCGGAGAGCCAAGAAGGCGATGTTATTTGCTTGTTGCTTGCTCGCATTTTTTAAGGGACATAGCGAGAAGAACACGTGGTTTGAACAATCAATGCCATTTTGAAGAACCTCTTCAAGTCAAAACTAGCAAATTCGCTTCAATTCCGTGTTCACGCCAACCAATGTGACACTTGTAAAGGTAAGTTTTGGAAATCACTTGACTAAAACTTAGGTTGAAAGGTATGGACTTCACAAAAACAAAAGAGGAGCCCAAGTTAAAGATGGCTCAGAAATGCAACTAGTCCACATAGTGGTTCAAATTATTGGTAAATAACTCATGTTATTTTAGCTAAATAATATATATTCATTGATCCATGCAAATACATTGATGCTATACCATAGATGTCATATGCTCTTCCAAAATGCCAGTGGCACCTTACAAGTGAGCTGCTTGCCTTTTATGCGGAGAAGAGCACGCGTCGGGGGACCGGAGGACCCCGATCGTCTTCGTCGGCGTCGCGGTTCTGCCTGCACTGCGTCGCCTCGCCACTGCGTCGACTCGCCACTGCCCCGCTAGCCTGACTTCACCGACACCCTAGGTATAAATAACCTCTTTTTCCGCATGTCTGTCGTAGCCCGCGCGTAACCCAGTTAGGCGTCTCCCGTCCGAAAGAGATACGGTCGTAGGTATGCGGATCTTTGCATATCTGCGACCGTATCTGTTTCGGATTGTCCACATTTTTTGGACAGCCCGCGGATGCGTAGATGGGTTAGTTTCCATGGTCCGCTCCGGTCCGAGACGGAGTTTCGGCATAACCTCCCTGTTGTTCTCCGGATACACACTCTCCCTTGCAGGACGTGTATCGGAGAACAGTGGGAGGTCTTCGCCAAATTCATCTCGAGAGGAGCGAGCTCGAAACCGACCTCATCTACGCATCCATGGTGGGATTAGGACCTATCCTCACCTATTAGACATTAGGAACACCGCGTAGATGCAATTGATGGTCACAATACTCTGTGATGTAAATGTTAAAGGATGGAGGACCGTCAGTGGATGTACACGGGCTGGAGAAGCGGGAGTGACTACGACTATGAATGGGTGAAGGGGACAGATCGTTTCTTGAAACATGCATTTGGCCCAGGAGCAGGAGGACATTCTCTAGTTTGGTGTCCCTGCAGCAAATGTGACAACAGGAGAAAGGTAGACGAGAAGACCATGGGTAGACATCTTGTGTTCAATGGTTATACGCCTGGCTACCAGCAGTGGATCTACCATGGTGAAGCAGATCGTATAAGAGCGGAGGTAATGTCCAATTTAGCTCGTACGTTCGATCGTACGTTTGATTAATATAACGATCTATCATGCTTCACCTTGCAGGCCCAGACCGGTTCGTCCATGAGTGACGAGTTGAAACAGGTTACAAACGGCTGTGACGTTAGGGTGAAGTCATTTACCGGCTATGACGTGAACGGATATCGCTTCCACACAACAAGTTCTGGCGATTCGCCCAAACGAAAAACCACAAATAGCGGAGTTTGTACGCCTGGCACTGATGGCCTCGACTATCATGGTAGAGTTGAGGAAATCTATGAACTCTCATTTCATGGAGACAAACCTCTTAAACCTATCATGTTCAAATGCCACTGGTTTAATCCTCGATCAACGAGACGAACCCCTCATCTTGGGCTAGTCGAGATTCGAGAAGATTCCATCTATCCTGGAAAAGATGTCTACATTGTGGCTCAACAGGCCGTGCAGGTGTATTATACTCGATACGCCAACCAAAACAAAGAGGATCTTAAGGGTTGGGCTATTGTACACCAGGTATCTCCACATGGTAAACTACCTACCCCAAACGATGATGATTACAACTTCAACGCAAACACATATGATGGACAGTTCTATCAAGAAGATGGGCTACCAGGCACGTTTGAGATAGTCTTACCCGAAGCAATCGAAATGGAAGTAGACAACGAAATGGTTGATGGCGAGGTCGATGGAGATGTGGTGGTAAATGCCAAGGATATAGCAATGCTTGAGCGATTACTTCTAGGCAATGACTACGATGACAACATAGAACCTTCGGATAGTGTTGCCCATTTGGACAATTTTGACAGTGATGATGAGACCTATGATCCCAATCATGAAGATTATTCCTAATACATGTAATACTATGTTTTTTTTAATTTGTGTTTTGTTTATATATTTTGAATCTATTTCTAATATATGTACTGATTAGTCTTGTTCATTCTTTGTGATTGCAGGTGATTGAACAAAGATGGCGAGCAGACGTCCACGCCGTGACACGCCCTCGGTTTACGGGAGAGACCGCCCTCTCCTTCGAGGTGAGGGGTCATCGTCCGGGGCAGCGTCCGCAGGAGGTGACGAGAGGAGGACCAGGGGCAGCAGCCGCAGGAGGCAGCGGTCTCCTCCCTCGCCACGTGACGAGGTGCTAGAGGAGGAGCACGTGACGGCCACGGCCACGTCCTCGTCGGAGGACGAGAGGGGTCAGCAGATGGGCGAGGGAGGCGAGGCGCTCGAGGGTGAGGGAGGCGAGCCGCTCGAGGGCGAGGGAGGCGAGGGGCTCGAGGGCGAGGGAGGGGGTACCGCTACCCGGACTCCCTACGAGCGAGGTCCCGCGAGCCTCCCTCCGGTTCTGCTTCCTCACAACCGCCCAGTGATTCGGCCTATGGCAAAGAGGTAAGTAACTATAGATGTTATCACAACTACTTCATAAGATATGTTGGAAATCATAAGAGAAACTGATAAATTTTCTTAATCACTTGTGCAGGGCCTGGTTGGTTTTGTCAGGTACTCCAGCACGCACCCCCGCGAGCATCCTTGGTGTTTTGTGCAGGAAATGGTACCCCGGCATTGTGCAACTGTCCGAAGAGCCGGTGGTGCGGGAGCCGGCCTCCAACTGGGACAGTACGCACTGGTCACGGATGACACTTATCGCAACATGCAGGAGCGGGTATTGGCGAGTTTTGGGTAAGTTTCTCTCGCACAACATTGCTTAATACATCTCATTCATTGGTTAAATGTTTTATTGAAATAATGAATGGATACATCGCTTTGTATGAGAAATTTTTCAAGGCCGAAGAAGGACTTGAGGCCCAGGCGAATCGGGCGGCTGCCGCAGCTTGTAGGAAGTACGTCACCGACATGCACCACCATGGGCGCGTCCAAGCCCACATAGACTACTACAGGTCGGTACTTAAGCAGTCCCTCCCCAAGCCTCAAGCAAGACTGATTACGCTGACCCGGGACCAGTACCTTGAGGTAGGCGAATAACATTCATAATGATTCGTTTTGATATTAAGTAGGTTCAATTTCATCTTCTTATATGTCAAATACTCGATGACTTGTAGGTGATTCCCTGGTGGTGCCGATCGTATCCCGAGTGCTGGGCCATGATCGTGGACAAGTGGTTATCACAGGACTTTGTTGACACGCACGAGAGGCAGCGGGAACAGCGTCTGATGAGGCAAGGTCCAACTCACCATCAAGGCAGCCGCAGCCTCCCCGGATACAAACAAGCATACGTAAGTGATTTCTTTCATTTCATTTATTTTGATGCTCAATTCTGCTTGATTTCTCACCATCTTCCCGTCTTTCTCGCAGGAGGCTGCGCACCCGGGCGAGGAGGTCTCGGAGTTCTCTGCGTGGGCTATGTCCCACATGGGCAGGGCATCGTCCTCTGTCTCCTTCGACCCGGCTGCCCCGCCCCAGGTGTACTCCGACCCGAACGTGTACACTAAAGTCCAAGAGTACACGTCCTCGGTAAGGGAGATCTATGGGGAAGATTACAATGTGCGACCGAGCCCATTGATGCAGAGACGATCATGAGGCTCGGAGGAGGCAAGAAGCACGGGCGGCTGTGGATTGCAGACGGCGCCATCGACTCCACCACTGTTCCCTCCCTCGACGCTATCCGAGCACGGAGCACGAGCTCCATCCAGCCCATACGCACACGGCCTTCTCCAGCACTGCAGCAGGTCCATGCACTCCAGGTAATTCCTGTTTTACTCGTCGTACGTTGATATTTACACACCTAAATTAGATTTGCATTACTGATACATTGGAGTGAAATATTGCAGGCCGAGCTGCAAGAAACAAAAAGGCAAAGTCAAGAGCGAGAGCGCTGGCCGACGCGACAAACCGCAGCCCAAGCAGTCGCGTTCGACGCCGCAGAAGGAGATAGCGGAGATGATGGTGATCATGCAAAGTCTTGGGCAAGCATCGGTGTGTACTGCGCAGCCACTACTCCACCTCCTACTCCCGCAGCTACTCCCGTAAGTATGAAAGTTCACTTTTCGCTTGTGCTTTGCATGTATGTCGGCCTTCGTGTGCGTTGTGGATGTCGGCGTTAGTGCGTTGTGGATGTCGGCGTTCATGCCGTTGTTTCTTGCAGTTTGGAAACCTCCCGTGCGAGGTGTCACAAATTTTCAATTGAGTCTAATCTTTTGTATTTCTAGATTACTAGATGCAATCTCTAAGTTCCAAAACTGTTTTCCGGATTACTCACACATGCAATCTCGCTCCTTTGTGCGACCTCCGTCCATGGGTTCCAATCATCCGGTGAGTGCGTCACGGGTGATCCCGCTTTCCTTCACCACCGTCTCATAGGCTACCTTGATGAGGACTAGTGCTAGGTGATGTGGTTGGACTTTATTGTAATATTTGTGGTTTATGGTTCTGACTTGTGCTTGGATTTCATGAACTTGTCGTAATAAACATGTGAATTGTGGTTGTAATATATTTGTGAATGATGATGAACATGTGACTTGTCGTTGTAATATATTGTGATTTGTGGTTCACAATTATGGTTGTGATATATTGTGAGAAAATGAGTTCTGTGTGATATATATATGTGATGGTTGATATATATATGAAATGCTTGTGTCGATGGAATGCAAAAAACAAAAAAAAATTAAAATTTCTGCCTCTTTGCCGAGGGCAATGACCAAGGCCCTCGGCAAAGATTCATTGGAAAAATTCTGGAACTCAGTTCTTTGCCGAGGGCCATGGGAGGCCCTCGGCAAAGACTTTTTAAAAAATAAATAAAATTTCTTTGCCGAGGGCCTGCGGGGAAGCCCTCGGCAAAGATTTTTCAAAAAAAAAAGAATAATTCTTTGCCGAGGGCCATGGTTGGAGGCCCTCGGCAAAGATTATTTCAAAAAAATAATTCTTTGCCAAGGGCCATGGTTGGAGGCCCTCGGCAAAGATTATTTCAAAAAAAAAAATAATTCTTTGCCGAGGGCCATGGTTGGAGGCCCTCGGCAAAGATTTTTCAAAAAAAAAAATAATTCTTTGCCGAGGGCCACCGGAGACGGCCCTCGGCAAAGACTCCGTCCGAGGCGTCGGCGCCGTGACGGCTGCTTTTCTTTGCCGAGTGCCGGTACAGCCCTCGGCAAAGGCTTTGCCGAGTGCCCGATAAAGGGCCCTCGGCAAAGACCCTCTTCGCCGACTCAAAATTCCCCGAGAGCTCTGTGCCGAGGGCGGGCCTCGGCAAAGCCTTTGCCGAGGGTTAATGGGCCTTTGCCTAGGGCTTGAGGCCCTCGGCAAAGAGGCCGTCTCCAGTAGTGCGTCTCGTAATATTTCTACGTTGAAAAAAGTTCGCAATCTAATCACAAATTCACAACCTTGAACTTACAAAAGAGAATAAAACAATCGAACTTTTTAATGGATGGACAGTGCATATACTTGCGAAATTGCAGGAGGTTCACACGACATACCTACAAGCTACAGTAATGGATGGACCTTTTAATTATGTATGTTTTGTTGAAAAAACATGATTATGATTGGTTAAGGCATACTGCATTACCAAACTATTTTAAACTAGTTAATTAAGATTCACGTGAAATACACATCGAATAAAGTAACCAAAACAATATTCATGTGTACATATACTCTTTGGGGATAGAACCGAAAATTCCTCATTTTTCATATGCACAAAACTATCTAGGTTCTCAATATCATCTTCGATCGATGGTTATATTCAAAATGCTCTCCACAATATCATCTTCGATCGATGGTTATATTCAAAATGCTCTCCACAGATAAATTCTTCTTGCAGAGAAATGAAATAAACATATCCAATAGCAACATTGCATAGAAATTGAAACAGTACAACACCAAGTGCATGAAATGTGAAGCTGGAAAAAATCCAAGCAGCATGGCATATAAGAAATTTCTGTACTGTTACAGCATGCTTCAATTTTATATTTTTTGCTAATGCTAAAGCGCACACAGGTACTATCGATGATTAAATTAGATCAAGTAATTACACTTTCAATGGTACGTACTAACTTCAGCCTATACATTCTACAAATTAAACATGCAATTATGAAAATTGGAGACATCTATAGTCTGAACTGCTAATATATATGTACATTGAAAATATATCACGCCTGAGAAATATTTTTTATGTAATATGCAAACGCCAGAAGATATTTTGCATGTATCCTTAATCAAATCATCCATTGTTTTTTGCACAATGATAAAAATACAGTGTGTAGGCCATGACAATATACAAGACACGCACCATTATCAGCTCATTTACAATATACATAGGATATGCCCTATCCTTATATATATGACGTCTGAACATAAGATATGAGTAAAAAAAAGTGTGCAGACTTTCTGATCTACATATCTGAAGTCTGAACCTAAGAGACGAGTTAAAAATTGCAGAATTAAAGTGATATCAATCTCATTCGGAATTTAAATAAAAATCTCCATGATGTATCCAAACATCAAAACACTGCCAATAAAACATATATATTGTTGAAAAGATGAAAGGTTTGAGAATAGCAAACATCAGAGCACAACAAATAAGATACATCATTTCAAGTTTGTAAGGAACAGTAGATATCTAAAGCATTTCTCCTCAAGGATTGACATCAGCATGGATCTCACGGAGTGCATCATCAAAGGGATCCGACAAAGACAGATCATGTATATGATTGATGTGCATAAAGCCATATGAATGACAACTAGCTTCAAAACAAAATCGGGCAGCTCGCGAAGCCCTAACCCCAAGCTGTAACTGCTTACGCTGAGCAGCCTTCCATTTTCCGCTGCAATTCTTCCGGCGGGCTACAAACTTCACAAGTTCTAGCACTTTAGCATTCTTAATAAAGAACCTGGTAAAGTTTATCTCTCTCTTCCTTCCTTTATAATTCATCAGCACTATGTTCTTGAGATGATGATCCAGGCATTCAAGAGGATCATAATGCCTTACAATTGTTGTATCCCCCGCCTGAGGAATTGACTGTAAAAGAAATAAAACAGTGCAACAATAGTTTCAACCTAATGATTGATGGGCGACGGGACAGCAAGACAATGAACAATTAGTTGCACAATAAATTATGGCATAGAAGAATTATCACCTCGATGTATAACTTCTCCAAGCATGGAAAGCATCTCAACAAGCCAACAACTATATCCAAATTAGGACCAGTTGTAACAAGACCCAAAATCTTCACGCTGCACACCACACCTGTCAAGCTGGTAGCTACCATTTTCTGAAGCAACCATGAAACATGAACTGTAAGAGCGAGCGGTATCATATAAGCAGATAGAAGCCTAGAAGGATATATGCCTAGACTAACAAGGTCTGCAGAAAGCTAGCTACCTGGAAAACCATGGTACCAAGCTCAAGTCTGGTGATGCCATTATCAAGGTAGCCCAATGCTTTCAAGTTGGGTGCCCGAATTACCTTGATCACCACGGCATCATCGTTTACGGAATACGGGATCAACCTTTCTAGCAGAGGGGCATCCTCAATTACGAGTTCTTCCAGCTTCCCCCAATCTTTACCAGGCACACCCTCACGATCCGCTATGCCGAGGCTACGCAGCGTCTGCGAGTTGATCCTGACACGACGGCACCCGACGTTCCCGTCCAGCACCAAACTCTCAAGTGATGGGCACCCTGACAGCATCCCGTTGAGGGATGTGTCTAAGATGTAGATGCCCTTGAGGGTGAGCTTCTTGAGATCTGGGAAACGGAGCGCGCCGGCAGCAGGGCCGTCGCCGACGAAGGCGGCGATCGTGTGACGTCCCAGCGGCTCGTGACGCAAGTCAAACAAATACCGGAAAGGGCAGTAGCAGAGCTCGAGCTCTTGGAGGCGGCCGAGGACGGGCAGCCGGAGCCAGCGGTCGACGATGGGAAACAGGTCGTAGTAGCCGTGCCAGGAGAGGGCGAGGAGGCGGGCGGGCCCCTGGTGAGTTGAGAGGAGGCGGGAGAATACGCTTGCCTTGAAGTCCTCGTCGACGGGGAAGATCTTGTCGGTGAGGTTGAGGGGCGCGGAGCGCCAGATGCGGCGCCACCAGGAGGATAGGGTTTGGGTGCGGACGCCATCTTTGGTGGGTAGGAGGGTGATGATGTTGCAGAGAATTTCGTTGGGGAGGCGGCTGATCAGGTCTTCTCCTCCTCCGGGTGGCGCTTCTTGGCTCACCACTGCATCGAATTTCGCCATCTTAGCCGCCTCTTCCATGGCGGGCGGAACAGTGGTTTTCCAGCTCGAGTCCCTATTCTATGTGCGGCTCATCTGGTGTAGGGTACGTAGGCTTCTAGCCAATACTATTTCAACACTTCCTTTCCTAGCTAGCCTATGTATCGTTTGTTTCCTGAAATGGTTGATCCTAATCGAAATGTGTAAAATGTTTACTGTGTTTGCTAAAGCAAAACACACTTGCCTTTACAGAATTTAATAAATCACTAGTGCATCGTTGTGAATAAAAATATATATTAAGTGTACTTAAATTGTCGAACCGCGGGCTTTGAATACCCCAACACCCGTGTGTACCGTACAAGTGCTATGATCAATGACTAGTACACATAACCACAAAATTAATATTTACATCCATACACAATATACATACAACATGAAACAAATAGGCTATTAAACTTAAGCATTTACAAAGCACACACTACTACAGAAAAAGTGTTCACGGACGGTTTGAAAACATCATCGCAGACAGTTTCATGAGCCATCTAAGTTTATGAGTCAATAATGATATGAGGTCATCACAGACGGTTTTTTATCCACCTGTGATGTATACTATCACAGATGGTTTGTAAATAAAACTGTATGTGATAGCTCATGTACATCACAGATGGTTTGTAGATAAAACTGTCTGTGATAGCTTACGTATCACAGACGGTTTGATCTACAAACTATCTGTGATGATAATTCTCTATAAAGTCTCTAAGCAGTGGCTGCTTGTGCTTTTAAAACTGGCTTCATATATATATATATATATATATTGTAGTCCCTTTGTTAGCTAACCCAAGGCTTGAATTCAGCAAGCTAGCTCGCTCCTTTGGCGTTCATCCTAAATGTGCAGGAGAAACCATGGCCTACTTCATCGAACTTGACACACTCAAGTGTGTGGTTTGCTTCATGTCAATCCTCTAAGTGCTTTGTAGAATCCTCATAAACCACAGCCTCAGAAGTAATAGCAGTAGAACTAAAGTTGAAGTTATTAATTACAAGTATGTAATTATCTTTAAACCCAACAAGAATACCAAGCAACTTGATTTTTGGTTTATATGTAAGGATGGTCTCACTGTAGAACTTGACATCAAGGAATGGTTGGCTACTTATACATGATGCCACTTCCCAGTCGGAGTACCTGCGCGCCTACGCCACTTTCTGAATATAGCAACGTCTAATTACCTATCAATGACAACCAGGTAATTGGCAGCAACAGAGATGGCACTACTACAGAAAAGCTCATCACAGACGGTTCTAAACCATCATCACAGACGGTTTTTGAACCGTCTAAATATTTGTGTCTCGTGATGACACGAGGTCATCACGCAGCGGTTTTTAACCGTCAGGAAAATGCTATCACGCAGCGGTTCTATTTACGAACCGTGCGTGATAGCGAGTATCGCTGAGCGGTTCGTGAATAGAACCAAATGCTGCGATAGTCTGTTTTCCTGAGCGGTTCTATTCACGAACCGCTCGTGAAAGCAGATATCGCGCACGGTTCTATTCTCGAACCGTCTGTGATAGTCTATTTTCACGCACGGTTCGTGAATAGAACCGTCGTGATATTCTATTTTCACGCAGCGGTTCTAAAAAGAACCGTCGTGATAGTTTTTCTAGGGCAAAAAAACGAAACGGATTTTCACTTCGTATGGAGCCTCACGAATGAATCGATATTGATTTTGGATTTCGCTAGCTTTCCCACAATAGCCAGAGCATCACAATAGCATGAACTCAATCCATTCACAGAGCACTAAAAACAACACGACATGCATCACCCACATCACCCACATCACAGTAGCATCAACTCAAACAATTCACAGAGTAGTAACACATCACAGTAGTAATCTACATCACAGAGCAAAGGGGAGTAGAGAGTGAGGTCGTGGGAGGCCGGGGTGACGAGGTCATGGGAGGCCGGCGACGATGAGGCCGGGGCAAGGTGGAGGAGGCCGCAAGCGACGAACTCAGGGGAGGACGGGCCGACGAAGTAGAGGAGGCCGGGGGCGATGAAGTAGAGGAGGCCGGGGGCGACGAGGTCGTGGGAGGCCGCGGCGCGCACGAGGTGAGGCGAGGTAGAGGAGGTGGAGGAGGCCGCGGTAGGGAGGCGGAGGAGAAATGACAGAGGGGGAGAAATGGCAAAGGAAGAAATGGAGATGGCAAAGGGGGAGATGAATGACTCTGTTAATATAGAGATATTTTCGGGAGCCCGCCATTATGTGCAAATTTTCGTTTTCCCGCCTAACGAATCCAAAGTATCACAGACGGTTTTATACAAAAACGTGCTCAGGATGATATCACTGACGGTTCTAACCACGAACCGCTGCGTGATAGTAATCTCATCACAGCACGGTTCGTATCACGAACCGCTGCGTGATAGTGTCTCATCACAGACGGTTCTAACCCCGAACCATCTGTGATGAGGTTTTACCATGGTTTGAATTTTTTTCCTTACTCTCCGAATTTACCATGGCATGGTTTTTTTCCTTACTCTTCGAATTTACCATGGCTTTGTTTTTTTCCTTACTCTCCGAATTTACCATGGCAACCAATATTCGCCATGCGGTAGGGTTTGGCGGATACTACTGCGCGGTAGGGTTTGGCAGCCGATACTCTGCCGCGGTAGGGTTTGGCAGCCAATCCACTGCCGCGGTAGGGTTTGGGTAGCCAATCCACTGCCGCGGTAGGGTTTGGGCAGCCAATCCACTACCGCGGTAGGGTTTGGGCTGCCAATCTACTGCCGCGGCACATAATCCTCTGCCGCGGTAGGGTTTAGGTAGCCAATCCTCTGCCGCGGTAGGGTTTGGGTAGCCGATTCTCTGCTAGTGGTAGGGTTTGGATTGTCGCCAAACCCTACCACGGCAAAGTATTGGCTGCCAAACCCTACCGCGGCAGAGAATCGGCTACCCAAACCCTACCGCGGCAGAGAATCGGCTACCCAAACCCTACCGCGGCAGAGAATCGGCTACCCAAACCCTACCGCGGCAGAGGATTGGCTGCCAAACCCTACCACGGCAGATTATCGGCTGCCAAACCCTACCGCGGCAGAGTAATCCAAGCCATGGTAAAATCAGAGAGTAAGGAAAAAATTCAAGCCATGGTAAATTCGAAGAGTAAGGAAAAAATTCAAACCATGGTAAAACCTCATCACAGACGGTTCTAACCACGAACCGTCTGTGATATTCTCGATATCACAGACGGTTCATGGTTAGAACCGCTCAGGAAGCTTCCTGAGCGGTTCGTGGTTAGAACTGCTCAGGATGTTCCTGACGGTTCTAAACACGAACCGTCTGTGATATGTAGATATCACGCACGGTTCTCTAGAACCGTGCGTGATAATGTGATACCACGACGGTTCGTCTTGGAACCGTCTGTGATTACTTTATCACAGACGGTTTCCAAGAACCGTCTGTGATGAGGCGTCTTCTATAGCCTGTTTTGTAGTAGTGTGGCCAGAGGCGGCATTGCGGCGGCGAAGAGTGGCGAAATGCCACAGGTCTATGACATCTTTAGCGAAGGAGGCTTCGAGGCACACTAAACTCAGTGAGTCGAGGCGATGTTAACAGGCTAGGCGCTACGACCTAAGGTCATTGGAGGCATGCCGGTGGCATGCAACCGCGGCAATATCATGAATGGCTATGGGCAATATGGCGTAAGCTACATGCCCTCTACAAATTGAGGTGCACATGAGGTTCAGAGGTTCACTGTAATAACCCAAAATCCCTAAGTTGGATTAGTTAAGTATCTATTGTGCAATTATGAAATTTTGGACATTTTTTAAAACTTTTTGTTGCAAAGAAAATAGGTTACAAAATAAAAGTTTAACAAGAATTTGAAAACTTAGTTCAGAGTGCAATGTAAACCTTATATTGAAAACCCTTTGAATTTTGAAGACTACAATTTAAACCTAGTAATCTAATATTCCTTCTCCAATTCAAAAGCTCAAATTGAACTTGGGGTAAAAATAAAAAGATTTCAAATATGGGAATATTTATTTTTGATTCAAATTATCAATAGTAAAACCTCATATGCTCCTAGAATGCTTGAGGTACTTTCAAAAGAATTCTCAAAATTCAATTTGCAAATATACTTTCTTTATCACAGAAATACAAACTGTCTTTTATTTTGAAAATATAGTAATACCCATAGCTAAAAATTTTGTATTTGGATTTTATATGCCCTGTTACTTGTTTGGAATTTTTCTGGAATTTTTTAAGGTTATTTGGTTTCCATTTGATTTGTATGTGCAAATTTGAATTTGAATTTAAAATACAAACAAATCATGTGAATAGTGCCTAAATTTTTTTTTCCTAAGTTTTGAAGAAAAGTTGAAACTCACCTACAAAATTTCATAATTTTTTGAATTTAATTACTAATTCTAAACAACCAGTCAATGTAGTAAAATAAAAGTCAAACTACAAAAGTAGAAACTTTAATTAATTATAGAGAAAAATATAATGCATGAAAAACCCTATAAAAATGAAATTAGCATCTTCTCTATGTATTAAGACTCCCCTAAAAATTTTATAATTTTAGGAGCTCGAAAACTCTGTCTAAAATTCACAAATCTGTGAGCCTATTGAAATCAACTCGGTCAAACTAATCGAGTGGACTCGACTTGATTTTGACCACTCTCTTGATTTCGACCAGCCGCTCGATTTTGAACACCCACTTGATTTTGACCAGCTTCTCAGTTGGACCAGAACCACTCAATTCGACCACCCACTCGATCCGACCAGACCCTCCGAGCAGGTCCGACTACGCCCGCCTGTGAGCCACCTCCTTGCATGGTCATTGTGTTCCTCGCCGCGCCCATGCCGCCAGTGTTCGCATGTGTCACCGCCGCTACAAAGTCATCGTCCCGGCACAAATCCCACCCTTTTTCCCTCCAAATAGGTGTGCACTAAATGCTGTCACCTCCGTCTGAAGGACCGAAATGGCAACAGAGGGGGGGTGAATGGTGCCTTAAAAATTAAGAACTCCCCTTTACTGTATTTAAACAAACCTACAAAGCCCTCTGGAAATCTCAAGAAGAGGATAGTGAAGCAAAATTAGAGAACGAAAACAAGCTTCGGGCTGTTCTGTCAGAAATTGGAAGCTCCGATTCTACCTAGCGGTAGTTTCAAGATCGCAGTAGTTCCGGTTCGATGCGGAAGTTCCGCCGTGAGAGTTCACTGTGGACAATCGGAAGTTCGATTGTCCTGACCAAGAACAATGCGCTCGGTTTTGCCCAAAAATCCGAAATACTAAATCTTGAATGCTCTTCTCAGGTCAAGTTTCACAGGACATTATCCTAAACAACATCTTGACCTCATGGAGAAGAATCGCAGACAAAGATCCAATAATCAAAGCAAAAACGGATTTCTTGAGTATTAGGCAAGAAAGACCAAAAACCAAACTAGACAAGATTCTCAGATTCTTAGCTCATGTAACTTTGAGGATATATTAGCAATATTGATACGACTCTAGATATCAAGTTTCATGCCATCTCATAAGAGGAATCAAAAGTTACACCAAAATCCTAGATATTCAACATGAACAGAGAGGGAATAAAAAGAGGCATAAAAAAAGAACCAAAACCTCGGAGTTTCATTGATAGGAATCAAAAGATTACAGAGGAGAATACAGAGGAATGATTAAACAATTTTAGTTCATCCTCTCCAACTCAACAAACTCTCAAAAAGCAAAACAACCTCTCCAAAGGCTCTTTAGCTAAAGCTAACCCTAATATTCTCTCTCAAAAAGTCTAACCCTAACATCAAGGGTTCACCTCTATTTATAGCCCTTGGCTAACGGGTCTCCAACCCATTAAGCCCGCTACACCCGAACGGAACCGCCTCCACTTGTGCCGCTTTGCGAAAAGACCGTTTCGCCCCTTGCGCACCTTCCGAAGCCTCCGTACACCTTCTTTGTCCTTGACTCGCTACCACCTCAAGATTCACACCGTCTTCGACACATCCTGACCGTTCTGACCTCAACGCCGCCTGCGCCTAGTCCGATCACCTCGTGTCTCGCCACGACTTCGTCTCGATGTCCTGCAGTCAACACAGACAAACACACATCACATAGTATTGCCCAATATCATAGCATCAATATTTGTACAAGACTCAAACTCATACAAACTCAAAATCACAAACTATGCCTTTCTGCACAGTTCTGCCCACAATCGGAAGTTCCGCACTTACCATTGCGGAAGTTCCGATTATCGGATGTTCCGCACTTACCATAGCGGAAGTTCCGATTATCGGACCGTCCGCACTCCCAGGTTTGAAGATCCGATTGTCGTCACAGCAGAATACTCTTGTCAGTATTTTCGGACATACCGCGTTCCCAGGTGCGGAAGTTCCGATTATCTCAACAAGAACACAAACGTCAGGATAATCGGAAGTTCCGTTTTACCACAGCGGAAGTTCCTATTATCGGAAGTTCCGTTTTCCAGAACCGGAAGTTCCGCACTTACAGAAACAGATCAGCAGAAACGCAAACACGAAGATTTCAATCACAAACTTCTCACCACAGCGTCAAATACTCATCACTCAAACGGGGACCCTACTCACATGGTCTCTCAATCTCCCCCTTGATGAGTATATTGACAAACACGAAAAAGCATATAGAAGAGTTTGTGATAGAAGCCAAACATGGTCTAATCTAGAATTCAAGAAGGCTCAAAACCATGTTTGTCAAAGGAGAAAGATTGGAGCTTTAAATGAAAGAGCAAATTTTTCTACAAAGCTCCAGAAGACTTTTTCTCTCCAAACTAACTTCTCCCCCTTTTGGCAATAAACACATCAAGAAGTTTTAAAGAGAGGAAATAACTATATGATATTCATTTTAAGCATTAGGAGCCATGAAGATTATCCAAAATGACTATTAGAGTATTACACCAAGCCATAACACATAAGAATGCTATCAAGATCATGACAATTGATGTATAGAATAGCTAAGACAGAAAATCCATAATCTGATTAATGATCCAATTCTTTAGCAAGTCAAATAAACCAAGATTGTAGTCTAGCTAAAGGTATCCAAGGATGATACAAGCCATGTCAAATAATCTAAGTTGAACCAAGAAGACTCATATTGATCAGTTTAGAGTGCTACCAGTCAAAAGATTGACTCAATTTTATCCAGTACTTGGTCTTTTTAATGATAAGTAATTTTAGCACAAGTTTCTTTTTCTGAAAACATAATTATGGCTTTATCTTAGTGAAGCAAGTCCTGGACTAGGTGCCATCCACAACTGCCTCCTAAGGTTCAACCAATTTTTTTTAAAAAAAATCTTAACCATGTGCTAGATCTCAAGCCTTATGCGACCACTCCAAGCAACAGACTTAAGGAAGTGATCTTAGGTCATCCAAGGCTCCCCCTGAGTTCATGCCTAGTGCAATGGCAAGCAGTCTCATGAGAAAGATTTGGTGAGATCAGTTTTTTTCGCACAAAAGAGATCATTTTTGCTTTTGAAGTTTTTAGACCAACGATTAAAGATAAGTCAAGTTTCTGAATGAACTGACATAGCTTACTCTAAAACTCAATAAAGGTTCAAGACTCAACTCAGTCTACTTGACATGGCGAGAATCATAAAAGGATAACTTCAACCAGACTAGTCTCAAGAGCTATCATGACAAGATTTTAATTCAAGTTTAGCATTTTTTTTAATCACCTTAGCAAGGCAAAGACTAAACTACACATAAAAAGTCATGATAAATCTGGCAGTTTAGCATAAATCATGGCAAGATGTAAAACAGTGAAAACATATCATAAGGGATAATAGACAAGGCTCCATATGATTATATTGCAATGCAGGACGAAATGCACGAAAATCCAGATCCCCTTCAGAATGAGATGCAATTTTATAATTTAGGTTGAGTTATGACTAATTTAAGAACTTGAAGAAACAAGATGAACTCCCCCTGAACCAAAGGAACAAAAACGAGAATCTGAAGAGAAACAGAAAAGGCAGTCCTTAGAGCATAGAAAAGATATAGAGACTACTATCGCTCAGACAAGTTCTTATCTACCCCATATAATTCCAGGACTTATCAGCTGATCAACTCACACACTAAGGAGCAAACACTGTCCTTGTCTACCCAAGGGTGGCCCGACCCTTGCTAGAACCTATAAGAAGTGAGTAAGCTCTACTTAGAGAGAGAAGAGACAGCTAATAAGCAGCATCCTAGAAGCACAAGATAAGAATTAGCAGTCAAAGCAATTTGGCAAGAGAACCACTCTAACCTATGCTGGAAGGACTTAGACCGAAATCATTTAAATGAAATGTAACCAGAAAGGAGAAAAAGCATAAATAAAATATAATACAGTAGTAGCACATAAGCTCCCCCTCACAACAGTCCATAAGGACAAACCACCCCAAGCTCTCCCCGCAGAGCTGAAAACCGAGAGCTGTCCAAAGGCTTGGTGAAGATATCAGCCAACTGGTGTTCACTCTCCACAAACTGAAGCACAATGTCACCCTTCTCTACATGGTCTCGAAGAAAGTGATATCTGATATCAATATGCTTGGTCCGAGAATGTTGCACTGGGTTCTTGGCAATGCAAATCACAGACGTGTTATCACAAAAGAGTGGAACACTATCGATTACTAACCCAAAGTCTGCGCAGGTCGAGACCATCCAAAGCACTTGGCTACAAAGAATCGGGTCGAAAGAACGTACTCGGCCTCTGCAGTGGACTGCGCAACACCGGACTGCTTCCTTGACGACCAGGAGACAAGAGAAGTGCCAATGAATTGGCAAGTGCCAGAGGTGCTCTTCCTATCTATCCTACAGCCAGCGAAATCTGCATCGGAGAAGGCTCTAAGAGATAGACAAGAAGAGGAAGAGTACCAGATACCATAGTCAATGGTAGCTCGAAGGTACCGAAAGATGCGCTTCACCGCCTGACGGTGAGATACGCGAGGAGAAGCCTGAAACCGAGCACAAAGACATACGGAGAAATGTATGTCTGGTCTCGAGGCTGTGAGGTACAAGAGAGAGTCAATCATGCTCCTGAACTCCTTTTAGTCAATAGGTTCGCCGTCTTCATCTGGATCAAGAGCAGCTGCAGATGCCATCGGAGTTGATACTGGCTTTCCATCATTCATGTCGAAGCGCTTCAGGAGGTCCCGAGTGTACTTGCCTTGGTGAAGAAAAGTACCTTCCCGAGTTTGTTTGATTTGGAAGCCAAGGAAGAAGCTCAACTCGCCCATCATGCTCATCTCAAATTCCGAGCTCATAACATCGGAAAACTGGGAAACGAGAGTATGTGAGGAGCCGCCAAAGATGATGTCGTCCACATAGATCTGGACGAGCAAAAGATCAGTGCCAAGACGGCGGATGAACAAGGTCTTGTCTATTTTACCCATTTCAAAACCATGACTCAGCAGATAGGACTTAAGCCTTTCATACCAAGCTCTGGGAGCCTGCTTGAGTCCATACAAAGCTTTGGAAAGCTCAGACATGGTTAGGGTATTTGGGTTTCTCGAACTGAGGGAGGTGTCGACATAGACTTCTTCCTCAATAAGCCCATTGAGGAAAGCACTCTTGACATCCATCTGGTAAAGCTTGAAACCCTTAGAAGCTGCAAAGGCAAGCAGGATTCTAATGGCTTCAAGTCTAGCTACAGGGGCAAAGGTCTCTTCGAAATCTAGACCCTCAACTTGGGAGTACCCCTGAGCTACCAGCCTAGCCTTGTTTCGAATGACTAACCCATCTTCACTTTGCTTGTTCTTGAACACCCATTTGGTCCCAATGATATTGTGACCTTGAGGGGCTCAACAAGGACCGGACCTTGTTTCTTTCAAAGTTTTCCAACTCCTCATGCATGGCGCTTATCCAAGACTCGTCGGATAGAGCATGACAAACGTCTTTGGGCTCAAATGAGGCGACGAAAGCGAATGGAGACAAAGAGAGACAAGCCGACTTTGGAACGTGTGACACGCTCAAAGAGGTCTCCAATGATCCTCTCAAGGATGATCTTTTGGATATGTCTAGGAGGTCCAGGATGAGATGAAGAAGTGGCCTCTACCTCATTAGCGTAAGAGATAGGAGCAGAGCCACTAGCTTCGAAGAAGCGAAGGTAAGGGCTGATCTCCTCGAGGTGCGGTGGAAGAAGGCACCTCAAGAGGAGGAGAAGGAACTGGATCGGGTAGACAACCCTCATCTCCATCCTCCTCAATTTCTTCGAAGATAGACTCGGACTGCTCTATAGAACCTGAGATATCAGGCCTAGTCCCCGGACTGGCCTCATCGAAGGTTACCTCCTGTGTTTCTATCAACTTACTAGACTCGCAGCCTGGACTCTATAGGCATGAGAAGAAGTCGAGTAACCCAGAAAGATCCCATCACACGATCGTGATTCGAACTTATCTAGGTTCCCAGACTTCAAAATAAAACACTTGCAACCAAACACACGAAAATACGAGACGCTGGGTTTTCGCCCATATCTCAACTCATAAGAAGTGCGATGCAAGAGTGCCCGAAGAAAGACTCTGTTAGAAACATGACAAGCAGTAGCAATAGCCTCACCCAAAACTTCCTAGGTGTAGAGTACTCATCAAGCATCGTCACCGCCATCTCGACCAAGGTGCGGTTCTTCCTCTCCACAACGCCATTCTGTTGGGGGCGATGGAGACGCAGGCGGTGCTCTACACTGTCTCACCACAAACTCTCAAAGTAGGAATTCTTGAACTCGGTGCCATTATCACTGCGAATTGCTCGTAATGCACAGGGAGCTCAACAGAAAGCCTACTAAAAGACCTCAAAAAGTGAAAACGTCTCATCCTTCGAGGCTAAGAAAACACCCAAGAATACCTCGAGAAGTCATCGACCACGACAAGTACGTACCACTTCCCTCCCATCGATCGCACTCTATTTGGTCCCATCGTGTCCATATGGAGCGATTGACACAGTGCATCCGTCATAGTCATGAATCGGAGAATGTGAAGCGGCAACCATTTTGTCATGCCGGCAAGGAGCACAAACAAGATCCTTGACCATTTTGAGTTTCGGCAAACCACGAATGAGATCGTGGCCGCTAACTCGGGTCAGATGATCAAATCCTATATGACCAAGTCTCCTATGCCAGAAAGTCAAATCACGGGATTCAGAAGCAACTAAGCACCTGAGAGGATCACCAGAAGACTCAGAAAAATTAGCACGAAAAATCCTCCCATGTCGAGAAATCCCGCAAACTAGGCTACCCGAAGAATCAAGAATTTTGCAATTGTTTTTCTTAAAGCTCACCTCATGCAGTCATCGAAGGTGAGACTGAAAAGCAGATTATCCGCAGCCTTACTTACTAAGGCAACATCTTTCAAAATAAAAGAATTATTAATGCTCACAGTACCTTTAGCGATGACGCGCCCAAATGAATCATCTCCGAAGGAGTTCGTCTCATCACCTCGAGCATGGGCTAGGGAAGAAAACCTACGAGAGTCTCCGGTCATATGATGAGAACACCCGGAGTCTACAATCCAGACCTTTCCCTTCCCAGCCCGGCGAACCTGAGTCAAACAGAGAGTAAAGTCTCAGTACTAGGGTGAATCAACAGTGATTTTGGCACCCAAATCTTGAGTAACACGTTGAAGCAGATGAAGTAGTCAAGCAAGACTGACCTCTATCTACCCTACGCTCTCTGTCACTCAACAAGCCAGAAGGTGCGTGTGCGGACACGAAGTCGTCTTGAATCCGATCGCTATGGAAGAGCGAGTCGAGTGCGCAACATGTCGATCACGCCGCGGGTAGCCATCTCGAAAGGGAAACCGAGATCTACCCTCAAAGCGACGGAAGTCACGACCAAAGGGAGCATGAGGACGAAAATCAGAAAACTCAGAAAAACCAAGTCCTCGATGCTGCCCTAAATCATCAGCTGTAGCAAACCTAGACCTCATGTTAGTCTTAGGTGCACTCATGGTCCGGGGCTGACCCTGAATGCGCCTAAAGGACTCAACATGATCTCTACGCGATCTTGGCGCGCCTGAAGCAATGATCAACCAAGTGTCCATCCTTCTGACAGAAGGTGCAATGATACTTCGCCTTCTGAGAGGCCGAAGCTGCAGGTGGAATCACCTTGCTGTCAGAGATCCTTTGAACAAAACCCGCTGATTTAAAATTGACTTTCTCAGTCCTGGGCTTAGTTTTGATCACACCTGGTGCTATGGTTCTGAGCACGACAGGTGGATGCTTCCTCATATCCTCATGAAAATCATATCCTAGACCCTGATTAAATCTGCAAATCTTAGATTGGTCTAGAATGAGATTGAGCTTCTTCTTGCCTCCTACAAACCTCTCGAGAGTGTTCATAAGATACTGACACTCCGAAAGAGAGAGGTGCAAGAAGAGCAGGGGGAAGAAGGAACAGCAGAAGGTAAGGGAGCAGAAGAAGAACCAACAGCAGAGGAAAGATTGGCTTGTGCATGCACAGCCGACTTTGGGGACAATTCCCCTCTTTGCTAGCATTGGTTCACGTTGCTAGGCTTCTCTACCAAACCCTTAGACTTCTTCCCAAAGACACACAATACAAGCCGATGATTGTGTCTCTAGAAGGTCCTTAGTTAGCTTCACATTTTTCATCCAAAGCAACCAAATTACATTTTAGTTTATTACATCGATTGCATGGTGAGCTAACAAGGTCCTTAAAAGCATCTTGAGCAGCTTTGTCATTGTGGTCAATCATTTCTTGAAACTGTTTGGATACAGATTCTAGTTCAGCAGTTAACTTAGGACAGTTTAAACAAGAAACAATGGGCTCTAATAAAGCAGTTTGGAATTCAACAATTTTGTGATCTTCCCGTTTTAGGTTCATCTTGAGATTATTACAATTTTCACAAGTCTCAGGCAAATCGAGCAACATGGTATATAGACCTCTAAACGAGTTGTCCTTAACCTCACAGAGGTGCAAGCGGTAGCCTCAACAAGAGTAGATGAAGGAGGTGCTACCCTACTCATCTCTAGTTCAAGAAGAAGGCTAATGTTCTCCACTTTAATCATGTCTAATTCGGAGGACACACTATCATGCAAGGTCCTTAGTTTTTCCATGTCATCAAGCGAGCACAAAGATGTGTCACAATCATCACGGAGGGAGCGGATGTAAGTAAGGTAAGCTACCGTGATAGTCTAGCTACTTCCTTCTCCAACTCAAGTACACTTAGCCCTAGACTTAGCATGAAATCTACCTAGCTTAAGAAAAGCATCATTAAGTTTGGTCGTAAGTGGGACTAACCTCATCGGAGTCGAGATCTACACTTCATTGTCGCCTGATTGCCCCGAGGGCCATGAAGCACATGCCGAGAAGTTGCCGTCGTCCTTGGGATCTTGATCGTCCTTTCCATCATCGTCACTCCACCCTCCACCTCGCCGGTGTCAAGTTCGTCGAGGCGGTGAGGACGCGATGGAACAGCTTCTTTGCCTTCCCAAAGTTGCGGAACTTCTTCTTGCCTTGGTCAGGTGCTGAGGGCTTCGTGTTGCGGTTCTTGTCGATGTAGTCGTTCTTGCCCGAATCGTCATAGTCACCTTTGCCCTTCCCCAGCTTGGGGCAGTTTGCTCGGATGTGGTTGGGGCCACCACACTCGAAGTAAATCATAGGACCTCCTCTTTTTCCATCACTCCTCCTCTTGTAAGCATGGGAAAACTTCTGAGCTAGGAGGGCTAACTGTTCATCCTCAAGCTGCTCTAACTGATCATCAGTTATGTCACAGAGAGCAGCAAGGGAGAACCCGTGTATCGACTCAGAAGAAGATCCAGAGGTGGGATCAGTGACTAAAGCCATCGACTGTGACTTCGACCTTCGAGAGACAATGTCAATCTCGTGAGTCTTGAGGCGTGAGTAAAGCGCGTCAAGAGTCAGGGTCGAGAGGTCCGTGCTATCCTTGATGGTAGTCACTTTCATCTCCCAAACACGAAGATTGAGTGCAGAAAGCATCTGTCGAGCGTTATCCGAGTCAGGGTATGTAAGACCGACGGCTCGGAGGTTGCTCAAAATCTTATGGAAACGCGAAAAGCACTCGTCAAGAGATTCACCAGTAAGCATCTCAAATTTGCTATATTCTCACTTGAACTGGTCTTGTCGAACCGTCTTAATCTGGGTGGTGCCCTCATGGTATGCATCGAGGGTCACCCGGATGTCATCTTGAAGACAAATGAGAAATGCGATCGAACTCACTTCTGCTCAAACCCTGAATGATTATGTTCCTTGCCTTAGCATTGGCCTCAACATCGGACATGTTTCCCATATTGATGTTTTCATCAGCAGGAATATCAAATCTAACCTTCACCTTTCTCCAGATGGTATACCCCTGAGCCTGGATGTATGTTTCCATTCGGCTCTTCCAGAAAGGGTAATCCAGGCCATCAAAGACTGGAGGCTTGGTGGAATACTTGTCCGTTGCCATGGCTCAACAGACCGGTTAAGATCTATAAGGAAGAGCTAACCGGCTCTGATACCAATTGAAGGACCGAAATGGCAACAGAAGGGGGGTGAATGGTGCCTTAAAAATTAAGAACTCCCCTTTACTGTATTTAAACAAACCTACAAAGCCCTCTGGAAATCTCAAGAAGAGGAGTGAAGCAAAATCATAGAACGAAAACAAGCTTGGTCGTTTTCACGTAAATCGAAGCTCGATTCTACCTAGCGTAATTCCAAGATCTGCGGTAGTTCGGGGTTGATGCGGAAGTTCCGCCGGTGGTAATCCGCCGTGGACAATCGGAAGTTCCGATTGTCCTGACCGAAGAACAGTGCGCTCGGGTTTTGCTCAAAAATCCGAAATACTAAATCTTGAATGCTCTTCTCAGGTCAAGTTTCACAGGACATCATCCTAAACAATATCTTGACCTCATGGAGAAGAATCGCAGACAAAGATCCAATAATCAAAGCAAAAACGGATTTCTTGAGTATTAGGCAAGAAAGACCAAAAACCAAACTAGACAAGATTCTCAGATTCTTAGCTCATGAAACTTTGAGGATATATTAGCAATATTGATACGACTCTAGATATCAAGTTTCATGCCATCTCATAAGAGGAATCAAAAGTTACACCAAAATCCTAGATATTCAACATGAACAGAGAGGGAATAAAAAGAGGCATAAACAAAGAACCAAAACCTCAGAGTTTCATTGATAGGAATCAAAAGATTACAGAGGAAAATACAGAGGAATGATTAAACAATTTCAGTTCATCCTCTCCAACTCAACAAACTCTCAAAAAGCAAAACAACCTCTCCAAAGGCTCTTTAGCTAAAGCTAACCCTAATATTCTCTCTCAAAAAGTCTAACCCTAACATCAGGGGTTCACCTCTATTTATAGCCCTTGGCTAACGGGTTTCCAACCCATTAAGCCCGCTACACCCGAACGGAACCGCCTCCACTTGTGCCGCTTTGCGAAAAGACCGTTTCGCCCCTTGCACACCTTCTGGAAGCCTCCCGTACACCTTGCTGTCCTTGACTCGCAACCACCTCAAGATTCACGCCGTCTTCGACACATCCCGACCGTTCTGACCTCAACGCCGCCTGCGCCTAGTCCGATCACCTCGTGTCTCGCCACGACTTCGTCTCGATGTCCTGCGGTCAACACGCATAAACACACATCACATAGTATTGCCCAATATCATAGCATCAATATTTGTACAAGACTCAAACTCATACAAACTCAAAATCACAAACTATGCCTTTACGCGCGATTACGCCACAATCGGAAGTTCGCGACTTACCATTGCGGAAGTTCCGATTATCGAAGTTCGCACTTACCATAGCGGAAGTTACGATTATCGGACCGTCCGCACTCGAGTTTGAAGATCCGATTGTCGCCACGTGAGAATACTCTTGTCGTATTTTCGGACATATGGCGGCCCCAGTGCGGAAGTTCCGATTATCTCAACCGTAACACAAGCGTCGGGATAATCGGAAGTTCCGTTTTACCACAGCGGAAGTTCCGATTATCGGAAGTTCTGTTTTCCAGAACCGGAAGTTCCGCACTTACAGAAACAGATCAGCAGAAACGCAAACACGAAGATTTCAATCACAAACTTCTCACCACAGCGTCAAATACTCATCACTCAAACGGGGACCCTACTCACATTGTCTCTCACCGTCGCACCTATTCCCCACACTTGTCTCCTCCCCACCAGCCCCCGTCACGATGGAGTGCGCGGATGTTCAGAGTCGCCCATGCGGTAATTCGCAGACTCCAACTTGTTGCCCGGTCCTCCTCCCTCTATAAATGGAGCACCAGAGAGCCCTCACGCTCTCTCGTGCCCTACGTCCTGACCTATATAAAGTCCCCCTGGAGATCCCTTCCCCGCCATTTGCTTCCCTGAACCAGTCTCCCTCCTCTCTTTTCCATTCACACCAAGAGAAACTGTGGATTTCATGGGGATATGTTCCAGATCTTAGGATGATGTGACAATTGGCAATGGCGTTTACGGTTTGTTGTTTCACGTGTTTTCGACAAAGCTACAGGTTTTCTGGTCAGGGGCGGTCCGACCGGTCCTTGCACGGCGGTCCGACCGGTCCCAAATCGGTCGGACCGGCCATGTGGGGCGGTCGGACCGGCGGTGACCAAAGTGGTCAAAACAAGCTGGGCCAAAAATAGGTGTTGTAGGCAAGTGAGGGGATCCCAATGCACTTGGTCTCATAATTTTTGGAGTCTCCAGTAAGAAGTTCTATTAGTTTAAAGTTTCCAGAAGGTTTCGGAATTTGAGGGCTTGAATTTCGGCTAAGTCCCAAGGGGCGGTCCGACCGGCTCACAGGGAGCGGTCCGACCGGCCAAGGGGCGGTCTGACCGGCTCATATGGAGCGGTCAGACCGGTTTCTACTTGAACGTCGGCCAACTTCGTGTCGATGTTGTTTTGTTAGGTCAAAGTCATTGGTTTCATGGCATATGATTTGCATGATGCATGTTTTGACTAACATGGGTCAAGTTGTGAAGAACTTGTTCCCGAATTCGTGTTTGCTTGTCTGTGGTTGTGTAGGTTGCTTGGTGGTCAACGACGGTCAACGGTGAGGAGAATCGGGACTAGACTTGAAGAGTTGAGGTCCAGAACGATCGACGATGCCGGGTGAGGTCAACGACTCAAGCGTGACACAAGATGGACAAGGGTGACCTATTGGCAAATCCATGACGCATGGTGAAGCGGTTTAGGTCAAAAGGTTAAAGACGGCGCTTTGCGAAGCGTGCGTGTGTGATCCGTTTGTTAGTGGGCCTTAACGGGAGCCCAATGGAGTCAAACCCTAGGAGTCTAGGCCTCCACTATAAATAGGAGGAGGTGGTGGCTGCACCCCTCTCTCCCTCTCGCTTTTTATGTTTTCAAAACCCTAATTGTCTTTAGGGGAGTTGAGGTGGAGGCTAGGGCTCTTGATGGTTTGTGGCGAATTTCGTGATCTTTGATTGTCCACTGATCCATGATGGTGTGGATGTAATCCAGCATTAATCACGAAATCAATCTATGCAAGGTTTGCTTGAGATAAGTCTCTTTTCGTTCTTGCTTTCAATTTTGTGTTTTTAGGGCTTTCTTTGATCCGCGAGTTTGTGATTGATTCTTTCACGTGAATTAGCTTGCTGTGATTTGTGTGAATCTATCTAGCATCATCTTGATCATCAATCTCTCACGAACAAGCTTTAGGATCAAGTTTTCGTTCTTGCCCGGTTTTAGACCTTCTGTTAATCAATTGATAATTGCTCAAGATCGTTCCAAGAATTATCATAATATTCGATTGGAATAGGTCCTCAATAGCATAGAGAAGGTGTGTGCAAAGTTTCATAAAGATTGGAGTTGAGAATCAAAAGTTACACCTAATTGCAACTTCGTCATCGGGCTGATTTTACTGTTTCAGATCGGTTCTGTAGACTGCTGGTCAGACCGCCCATCATCACCGGTCAGACCGATTTTGGAGCGGTCCGACCGCCAAGACTAACGTCGGTCCGACCGCCCGCAATCGGTCCGACCGGTTGGGTCTGAAGGTATGACCGCCGTCTTTGTGAGTCTTTGCAATCTTAGTTGATTTTGTTATTTTGCTTAGGGATTTAATTGATTCAATACTAGTCTTCCACAGATCTTGGTATATTGATCTTCATAGCTTTCTAATAGCTACTGGAGTGAAATTGTATTGAGTTCATAATTTGTGAAAAAGTAAGCGTGCTCCTATTCACCCCCTCTAGTCGCCTTTTACGGTCCAACAAGTGGTATCAGAGCCCGGTTAGTTCAATCTTGATCTTAACCGGTCACTGAACTTTGGCGATGGATAAGTTTTCTACTAAACCGCATATCTTCGATGGGCACGACTATGCCTATTGGAAGAATCGTATGCGCGTCTTTCTTGAGAGCGAGGACAAGCTATTTGGGATGTTGTTAGAGCCCCGCTGGTTATTCCTGAAATTGCTACACCTGCTTCTGCAATTCTTTTGGCTAACAACAATAAGGCTAAGAATCTTTTATATGGTGTACTTGGTAGACAAGAATATGATAGAATTTGCAATCTTTCAATCACAAGCATGAAATTTGGAACACTCTCGAAACATATCATGAGGGTTCATCCCAAATCAAAAGGTGCGCCAAGCAGTTTACAAGCGTGAATACAATAAATTCGAGATCGTCCCGAGAGAGCATCGATGACATTTTCATCGCTTTAATAAAGTAATTAATCAAATGAAAGTCGTTGATATTGAATATTCTCAATCTGAAAATGTCACCCATCTCTTGGTCGCAATCAACACCAAGGAGTGGGAGATGAAGGCTACCGCTATAGAGGAAAATGTTGATCTTTCAAGTCTTACTTTAGAATTGCTTTATAGTAAACTCAAGACTCATGAAATTAAAAGAGTTGATCATCCCAAGAAAGATAATTTAGCTTTGGTAGCAGATCCTCTCAAAAAGGCTTTTGATGACTCTTTTGAATCTTCTTCTGGATTTTCATTTGCTTGTTTATCTGCTATTCATGAAGAGGAGCTTGAAAGTATTCCTGAAACAGAGTTAGCTCTTCTAGCTAAAAAATTCACACGGCCTACAATAATGTGAGAAACAAAAGAGAGGTGGTCGGTGACATGCTATGAATGTGGTGAGCTCAATCATATCCGCAAATTGCCCCAAGTTGAAAGGTAAGAGCAATCATAAGGAAGGAAAGCCGACTTGGAAGAAGCCTCCTTTCAACAAATCAAGGTATGAGGCTAATAAGCTTGTGAAGGTCGCTCACCGGTCCTTGCCGCTTTTGAGGATCAATCCTTGAGCGATGTGGATACCGGGAGTGAGGAGGACAAGGAGGAGGAGATCCTCAAGCCAAAAATAAAGGGAAGGCCAAAGACTTCACCGGCATGTGCTTCATGGTCGACACTTGACGACATTGATGATAATGAGGTATCTTTTTCTTATGATGAGCTTTCGCTAAATATGATTCTATAGTTGAGCAATTGCTTAGTCAAGATGAAGCACTAGAATTTGTCATGACAAAAATAAGAAATTAGAGTCAAAAATTAGCAAACTGAAAGTAGAGCTTAAAAATGATAAGACTCTTGAACTCGATGAATGTTTATCTTGTCATGCTATGCATTGAAATTACCAAGTTACAATCTGCTCATAATATTTCGTACAACAACTTGAGAATGCTAGATCTGAACTAAATGAAATTAAAAGTGCTCCTTGTGAAAAATGTTTAGAATCTAGTAAATTGATTGCTTTTGATGTATTTGATTCTAGCCTTTGCACTTCATGTTTAGAAAAGAACGTGAAATCAAAGATATCTTAGAAGTCGCTAGAGTCAAATATGCTAAGCTTAAGGACAATATTGAAAATACTACTTGTGCTTCTGTTCCACTCTTAAGCTTGAAATTGCTTTGTATAAGGAGAAATCTATGAATAATACTTGTGATGCTTGTGTTAACTTGAGAAAAGAAAATGCTTACCTTCATGATACATTAGAGAAATTTTCTAAAGGTAAGAAACAATTAAACATGATTCTTGACAAGTCTAAAACTCCTTATAAGAAGCAAGGTTTAGGATTCAATTCTTTTCAAGACAATTCAAAACCAAAAGTCATTCAAGTCTTGGAAAAAGTTTTAATTGAATTCAAAACCCAACCTGAAAAACATCTTTTAAATCTGCAGGTTTTGCCCAACCTTGTATTAATTCAAATGGTGCTTCTTCTAGTGGTACCAAGTACCATTGCACTTATTGCAAGAAAGGTGGGCATTTGATTGAATTACATTGGCGTGAGGTTGAAAAATGATAGGAAAAATTTTGATAGAATTTCATTCATGCAACCTAGAGCTTCTACGAGACATGGTAACACTGAAAAGAATAAACCAGGATTATGATTTTTCTCTCATGCAAATCATTATGTTTCTAGATATCCTAATTCTAATGTTTATCGATGGCGGTCGACGGCATTTGGTGGTCACCGGTCGACCGTTTTGGTCGCCGGTCGATCACAAAGACAACGCCGATCGCCGACCGCCCATGGACGCTTTAAGTCTCATGTTAATTTAAACATTGCTCATAACCGAATGTTAGATGAAATCAAGGATAGTACTTACGGTTTGTATACTCCTTGCAGACGTGTGTCTCGAAGATCGATTCCTAAATCTTGTTTATCTAACCCGATGTTGAGACACATCGTTCTTTTGTACCTTGATTTTCGGGACTACCGTGGAAAGGGAAGAACACGTGGTTCGTCGACTCCGGGTGTTCACGCCACATGACCGGAAACTCAAAATGGTTCACCTCTTTCACGTGGGCAACAGGTGATGACTTCATCACCTTTGGAGATGATACACAAGGGCGAATTGAAGGAACAGGATCAATTAGGGTGAACAACAAATTCATTCTAAAGGATGTCGCTCTTGTGGACAAGCTTAGGTATAATCTCCTTTCATTTTCGACTTCTTGATGATGGCTATGAGACTGCTTTTAAGAAAAATGCTTGTCGTGTGCTTGATTCTCTTGGTGAGCTTGTGTTTGGAATCTCTAGAGTTGGTAGAATTTTTGGAGCCGATTTTTCGTAATCTCTTCTGTGGATCTCTTAAATGTTTGCTTACATCTTCTTCGATTTTTGGCTTTGGCATCGACGTTTGGGGCACATTGGTTTTGATCATCTGACACGAGTTAGCAACCTTGATCTCATGAGAGGTTTGCCCAAACTCAAAGTCGTCAAGGATTTGTATGTGCGCTCAGTAGGCATGGCAAACAAGTTGCCGCCCACACCCTTCGTGACTATGGTTATGGTGACGGACCGGGACGGTTGCTTCATATGGATCTTGTTGGTCCCGCTAGAGTCCGATCGATCGGTGGAAAATGGTATATTCTTGTCATAGTCGATGATCTTTCTAGATATACTTGGGTGTTCTTTCTTACTTCAAAAGATGAAGCTTTTGGTTATTTTCATGACCTTGTTCTTCGTTTGGCTTCTGAGCTTCCTGGTGTCTTGAGAGCGATTCGCAGTGATAATGGCACGGAGTTCAAAAATGCTTCTTTTGCTTCTTTTTGCTGAGCGTGGTATTGAGCATCAGTTCTCCTCTCCACACGTCCCTCAACAAAATGGCATGGTGGAAAGGAAGAATAGGACCTTGGTCGAAATGGCTAGGACGATGTTAGATGAGTATAACACACCGAGGAGATTTTGGGCCGAAGCTATTGCTACTGCTTGCCATATTGCAAATCGTGTCTTTTTGAGACCTTCTTTAGGCAAGACTCCTTATGAGCTTCGTTTTGGTAGAAAACCCTCATTTCGCATTTTGAGTTTTTGGATCAAAATGTTTTATTCTTAAGACAGCAACTTAGATAAATTTGAATCAAGAACTTTTGATGGGTTATTTCTAGATTATCCTGCTCATTCGAGGGGTTTTCGGGTTTTTAATACTGAGACTAACATTATTCAGAGACTTGTAATGTCACTTTTGATGAGACTAGCCACGAGCTAGATCTATTGCTCTGAGATGATTTACAGTGTGAGAGAGCATTTTTGTGGAGGAAGATGAGGACGAAGCTAATATCATTCCTTCATCTGCGCGCATCAAGCGCCATATCGATACAAGAACTCGCTACGTCTACTTCACCTTGATTGAGGCTCTGCGCCGATCTTCATCATCGCAGATACTGCGGAGGTCGAAGAAAGCAGATCTCACCAGGCGCCCACTTCGCATTCAGAGACAAAGATCCTCCGGAATAGATAATAGGTAATCTACATGAGCGAGTCACTCGCTCGGTATAATGATCCAAATCTCTACTCTCATTCGGCTTTTGTTGCTTCTTTTGAACCCCGCGATATATCACATGCTTTATCCGATTCTAGTTGGGTAAATGCCATGCATGAGGAGTTAGAAAATTTTGAAAGAAACAAAGTTTGGAACCTAGTAGAACCCCTAGTGGTCATAATGTTATAGGAACCCGTTGGGTGTTTAAGAATAAACAAGGTGAGGATGGTTACGTGGTTAGAAACAAGGCCGATTGGTAGCTCTGTGGTTTGACCAAGTTGAGGGGTTAGATTTTGATGAGACATTTGCTCTGTTGCTAGACTAGAAGCCATTCGCATTCTCGCTTGCATTTTGCATCAAAAGGTTTTAAATTATATCGATGGATGTTAAAAGTGCCTTTTAAATGGTTTCATAGATGAGGAAGTGTATGTTAAGCAACCCCCGGTTTTGAGGATCCTAAATATCCAAATCGTGTTTTCAAGCTATCTAAAGCATTGTATGGTCTTAAACAAGCCCCTAGAGCACGGTATGATAGACTTAAGACCTTCTTGCTTAAAAATAATTTTGAAATGGGTAAAGTGGATAAAACTCTATTCATTCTTAGACGTGACAATGACTTCGCTTGCTCAAATTTATGTGGATGATATTATCTTTGGTGGTTCCTCTAATGCTCTTGTTTCCAACTTTTCCGACACTATGTCCAGGAATTTGAGATGAGTATGATGGGAGAGCTTAATTACTTTTGGGACTTCAAATCAAGCAATGCAAGGAAGGAACTTTCATCCATCGACGAAGTACACTAAAGATCTACTAAAACGCTTCAACATGGGTGATCGCAAGCCAATTTCCACTCCCATGGCAACCTCGATCGTTTTGGATCCGGATGAGGAAGGAGAAGTCGTGGATCAACGCGAGTACCACAAACATGATCGGCTCCTTCATGCTTTTTGCGGCCTCGAGACCGGACATTCACTTCACGGTATGCCTTTGTGCAAGATTTCAGCGTCTCGAGAACTTCCCATCGCCAAGCCGTTAAGCGCATATTCAGTATTTACACTCTACCCTCTTATATGGCATTTGGTATTCCCGCTCTTGACTTTGTCCATTAGAGGTTTTTGATTCGATTTTGCGGGTGTCGGTTAGATAGGAAGAGTACCTCGTGCACTGTCACTTCCTAGGCACTTCTCTTGTATCTTGGTCCTCTAGGAAGCGGTCTTCATTGCACAATCCACTCTCAAGCGGAGTATGTAGTCTGCTTGCTAGTTCTCAGAGCTGATTTTGTGGATGACGTCCACTTTGAAAGATTATGGGTTAAACTTTGCTAGTGTTCCTCTTTTACGTGATAACACTTCGCTATTAATATTGCTAAAAACCCGATTGCAACATTCTAGGACTAAACACATAGACATTCGCTTTCACTTCCTTAAAGATCATGTTGAAAAAGGTGATATTGTGATGCACTTCGAGAGTCCAAGCTCAATTGGCGATATTCTTACCAAGCCTTTAGATCAAACCGCATTTTCCTCCTTAAGAAGCGAGTTAGGGTAATTTATCCTTATGGGTTGGTTTGAGGGGAGTTTGATTTTTTCTTATCTTTCCTTGTTCTTTTGATCTTTTATTGTTCTTTTCCGAACTTAGTGATCTTTTGAACTTTTTAGGTTTTTAATTGCATCTCATTGTGTCATATTGCATTCATATGAAAACTCCAACAAGTGGTTACAACAAATGGTATGAAAAATCCAAAAAAATCCTTGTAATATAAGATTTTCTGGCTTATTTTTAAAAATTGATGAAGCTTTGCCTATTACCCTTTAGAGCTTTTGTATTTCAATTCTTGCTCAATGTCATGTCTAGTTCTTTGACTTGCTAGAATTATCATGCTTTTACATGTGTAGCTAAGTCTTTGCTATATGAGCTAGAACCTTTTAAACAACTCAAACTAAGAAATTGCAATTTGTGGATGTTTTAGCGAGTTGCGCAATTAGTGCTCCTCTTGTGACATTGGCCCTGTCAGAATTGCTTTGTTAGCTCTTTGATCTAGAATTGACCATTACTTGAGCTTTTGTGTTCTTGAGATTCTAAAACTGCTCATGTGAAAAATGAAAATCAAGATTGTCTTATGCTTAAATTGTGCCAAACTATTCTTACGAGACTGCTTGTCAAATGACATGAACTTGGAGATAGTTTGATGAACGAACGATCTCATGGGGACCGCTTGTCGAAATGACATGAACCTCAAGATTTGTCGCCCGGTAGAAGCTTAGAAAGAGTTTGTGGATGGCTCCTAGTCCAGATCTTCTTTACTAAGATATACCTTTAATCAACTTTTGGTGAAGCTTAGGATGAGTTTGTGGATGGCTCCTAGTCCAGATCTTGTCACTAAGTTAGATCATTAGTCAACTTCAATATTCAATGCAAATGAGAAAAAAATATTGACAAATGGGCGTTTACAAAATATTGAGCAAAATGATTCAATACGGGACTTGATTGACTCTTAATGTGGTCTTTGTTAGTTTTTTGATCTCACTTTGACACTTTGACATGGCCAATTTCACTTTAGGATCCCTGTTGATGAACTTTTGAATTTGAAGCGTTGCTTAAATTGATCAAATCCATCGCTTTACTTTTGAGCCTTTGTGCTTAGCTTTGATATATATGTCTTACCATGATCTTGCTAGCTATTTGTCGGGCTTGATATGTTGTTTGTGCAATATTAGAGATACTAGCTTGTTCTTTTGGGTAATCTCAAAGCTTCTTGTAATCAAAATTGAAAAATACAAAATTTGAAGCCACCCATTGCACTTCATGCATATTCCTCTTTATGCTTCTTTTGGTTCTCGCTTCTTCCTTTATTCTATATTTATTATCTCGGATGAGAGGAAGGTGTGATTCCTTGATGAATCCATTGTCAAAGGGGAGAAGATGTGTTAAATGAGAAGAGAAGATGTGTTAATGAGAATATATTTCTTTCTTTGGGGAGAAGTTTGTACAAAGGAGGCGAAAATTTGAAATTTGAGGATCATAGTGAGGGGAGTTCTTGAGTTGCATTCTTATTGTCTTATTGAATATTCGAACTTGAATTGCATTCTTTTATCCTCACAATGATCATAGGTCAATTGAACAATTGTTCTTTCATATGGACCTTATGTGAGAATTTTGACCCTTTTCTGGAAATCAAAGTTTTTATGCTTACTTTTGCCTTGTCTCACATGTCTATATTATTCTGATGCCAGTTTGGTCATTTACATTGCTTTTTCTTGCTTATGGACCAAGTTGTGCCTTTGTAAAACCGCGAGTAAACTCGCTTTCAAACCTCTTACTTACATTTTACGGATAATTGCCAATGTGTTCATCAAGGGGAGATTGTGGATTTCATGGGGATATGTTCGGATCTTAGGATGATGTGACAATTGGCAATGGCGTTTACGGTTTGTCGTTTCACGTGTTTTCGACAAAGCTACAGGTTTTCTGGTCAGGGGCGGTCCGACCGGTCCCAAATCGGTCGGACCGGCCATGTGGGGCGGTCGGACCGGCGGTGACCAAAGTGGTCAAAACAAGCTGGGCCAAAAATAGGTGTTGTAGGCAAGTGAGGGATCCCAATGCACTTGGTCTCATAATTTTGGAGTCTCAAGAAGAAGTTCTATTGGTTTAAAGTTTCGAAGGTTTGAATTTGAGGGCTTGAATTTGGCTAAGTCCCAAGGCGGTCCGACCGCTCACGAGGAGCGGTCCGGCCGAGCCAAAGAAGCGTCCGACCGCTCATATGGAGCGGTCGGACCGGTTTACTTGAACGTCGGCCAACCGTGGCGATGTTGTTTTGTTAGGTCAAAGTCATTGGTTTCATGGCATATGATTTGCATGATGCATGTTTTGACTAACATGGGTCAAGTTGTGAAGAACTTGTTCCCGAATTCGTGTTTGCTTATGCGTGGTTGTGCGGGTTGCTTGGTGGTCAACGACGGTCAGCGGTGAGGAGAATCGGGACTAGACTTGAAGAGTTGAGGTCGAGCGATCGGCGATGCGGGTGAGGTCAACGACTCAAGCGTGACACAAGATGGACAAGGGTGACCTATTGGCAAATCCATGGCGCATGGTGAAGCGGTTTAGGTCAAAGGTTAAACACGGCGCTTGAAGCGTGCGTGTGTGACCCGTTTGTTAGTGGGCCTTAACGGGAGCCCAATGGAGTCAAACCCTAGGAGTCTAGGCCTCCACTATAAATAGGAGAAGGTGGTGGCTGCACCCCTCTCTCCCTCTCGCTTTTTATGTTTTCAAAACCCTAATTGTCTTTAGGGGAGTTGAGGTGGAGGCTAGGGCTCTTGATGGTTTGTGGCGAATTTCGTGATCTTTGATTGTCCACTGATCCATGATGGTGTGGATGTAATCCAGCATCAATCACGAAATCAATCTATGCAAGGTTTGCTTGAGATAAGTCTCTTTTCGTTCTTGCTTTCAATTTCGTGTTTTTAGGGCTTTCTTTGATCCGCGAGTTTGTGATTGATTCTTTCACGTGAATTAGCTTGCTGTGATTTATGTGAATCTATCTAGCATCATCTTGATCATCAATCTCTCACGAACAAGCTTTAGGATCAAGTTTTCGTTCTTGCCCGGTTTTAGACCTTCTGTTAATCAATTGACAATTGCTCAAGATCGTTCCAAGAATTATCATAATATTCGATTGGAATAGGTCCTCAATAGTATAGAGAAGGTGTGTGCAAAGTTTCATAAAGATTGGAGTTGAGAATCAAAAGTTACACCTAATTGCAACTTCGTCATCGGGCTGATTTTATTGCTTTGGATCGGTTCAGAGTCGGCCGGTCGACCGTCCATCATCACCGGTCGGACCGATTTTGAGCGGTCCGACCGCCAAAGACTAACGCCGGTCGATCGCCGGCAATCGGTCCGACCGGTTGGGTACAGAGGTCTGACCGCCCGTGCTGTGAGTCTTTGCAATCTTAGTTGGTTTTGTTATTTTGCTTAGGGGATTTAATTGGATTCAATAGTAGTCTTCCGCTGTACTGGTATATTGATCTTCATAGCTTTCTAATAGCTACTGGAGTGAAATTGTATTGAGTTCATAATTTGTGAAAAAGTGAGCGTGCTCCTATTCACCCCCTCTAGTCGCCTTTACGGTCCAACAGAAACCTCAAAGAAGCGGTCTCCAAGTTTCTGGCCGCCGTGCCTCATCGTTGTTTGGCCGCCACATTGAAGCTCCTTCCGCTCTACCCGTGTCATTTTGTGTTCAAGAGACAAGTAACTTATCCCCTAACCGAATTTGGTTTTGGTTCTCACGAGCTTTCGGATTTGAGCTTCGTCGTCATCTCCAGCCGAAACGAAAGGGGCATTTCCTCCGCCACATCTCCTCCGGTGAGATTTTTCCAAATTGCTTCTTCTCTGAGCATCTCTGACTCTCATTGGTGCTTCCCCGATCTTCCATTTTCTCTCTTTTCTCTTAGGCTATCTCCTCTACGTTGAAGCGCCGCCGTCACCCATTAATGGCACCAGGCTTCTTCTGACCTCCTACGACCACGTACGACCAGTTTTGACCACCTTTAGTTTGATTCTCTTTACCTCGTAGGGGCTTTTGCATGCATTCAATTGCTTAGCGTGCCGCCGTGGACCACATCGACGACAGCAAGCGCAGCAGTGAAGACCCAATAGTTTCTCTATGTTATTGGAATTTCAACCACCATGGCCACTCCCCACCATCAAAAAGAGCACAGTGAATTTCCTAGAGGTATCTTGAACGTTTTCCCGCATTTCTTGTTGAGCTCCTCGACTTAGAGCATGCTGTCGCCATGCATGTTGCACCGCCGCCGTGTTTGGACCTCACCGTTGCTGAAGAAGAAGACTCTTGGTCCCCACACCGACCACCTCGCTTCACATGAAACCCAGGAGGTCCGATCCAGCGCCAGCTTTCCCCGGGAAGGTCTCTGCATCGAGCGCCAGTGGCACCAGTACAAGCCTACTCCACCTCTGCCCCTCTGTGGCAAGCCTCCGACCACCGCAGCCGATGAGACCAACACCGAAAGTTAGTCCTTGACCTCTTTGTCCCATTTTGCTACTCCTTGAGCTCCTTCCGACCACATGTAGTTAAACCTCCTTCCGACCATATCTAGTCGAACCTCCTTCCGACAACGTATAGTCGTACCTCCTTTCGACCACGTGTAGTCGAACCTCCTTCCGACCACGTGCAGTCGAACCGATGAACAGTAACTGAAACCTAATTGTTAGATTTTCTCTTCCGGTAGAAATGGTTTAGGATATAACTTTCACATACAAACTCGAAAACAAATAATTTTTGTTTATAAATTCATATTAAATCATAATCTGTTGTCTGTATTATTATTTTTAATTTTTGGAGACTTTTGGAATTTTGGTGTCTATTCAGTGTTTTCACTTTGTTAGTACTTATCGTTAGATGACGATGATTCGGGAGTGCAACGAAGATGATCATGTGAATATCTAGAGTACCAGCAAGCAAAGGCAAGCACCCATTCCGTTAATGCATGTTGATCCTATTACTTTAAAAAATTATTATCTTATTTTGCAACTTTATGTATGCATACTTTATTTGTCAAGTTCTGTTTGTGATTAGAGGTAGTTAATCCTATTGCATGAATTCCCTAAAATTATTCATCCCCTGCCACTAGCCTAAGTTAATAATTCCACTGGTGAATTGAGCCTAGTGGATGTCATATGGTCTATTTCTGTTTATTCGGTGTCATGCTTAGCAATACTTAACTTCCGGTAGGTTGGGCGGTTGTCGACTTTGTCGATGACATTGATCACATAAATCTTGTTTATTATGTTATATCCAGCACCCTATGCTATTATATTTGGAAAATAAAAAATGAAAATAAAATGATTTGAACTCAGGCAAAAGGTTGTTGGTGCGATTATTGGGTGCGTGGCTTGTGCCCGAGTCAATAAGAATCGAATTACTTACGTCACCGTACCGAGCATAATGTATACATCCACATAAGGGACATACGGGACCCCCTCATGTTAAAATTTTTTTGTGTGTGTTGGGTGTGTGGTAGTGGGTTCCTGTCTAGGTTCTCCACACCGAAGAGTAGCAGTGTTGCTGAGGCTGAGCCGATGTCTCCAACACAATGTATGAGTTTCCATCCATACGGGCAACTCGTAGTTAATGCATTATATTGGAAAACGTCTCGTAGGACTTAGCTCTGCTGGCATACCTTCGGAAGTGTGTTGTAACATCCCAAAGCTCTAGGGTTGTGTTTCAAATGTATGAAAATGAGGATAAATTAAAACTTTTGGATGCATCCTTGTTGTCATTTGAATTCTCTAGAATTTATCTCCTTGAAATGTGGACTTCAAATTCAATTTGGTTTATTGACTCGAAGTGTTGCAATTCAAGATATACTAGTCAAACCTTGTGATCATCCTCTGAAAATATTTTTTCTAAATTCTTGGTCATCCTAGTAACCTCCCTGAGAAATTTCATAATTTTTAGAAATTATTTGCTATTTCTTAAGGGCTAGTCAAACCTGTTGTCTCCCTGGTCAAACCTCCTGTCCAGCAGCTTGTGAATTTTCTAGCGGGCAATGCACTGCATGAGAAATTATGGAAAATTTATGCACGGTTGAGCTTGACATCAGGATCACTCAGTAAAAACTTCAGAATTTTTAGAGCTGTGGAGCTAACTCTGGAAATTCCCAAACCATCTCAATCTTTTTAATTAAAAATCTGAAATCACTATTCCTCAGACTCAGACCCGAGTCAGAGTCCGACTCGAGCCGGCTTGGCTCGACCCAACCAACCGATCGCTGGGTGTGAGCCGTCCGATGGAAACTTAACGGTCTAGATCGCGTAACCCTTCGGCTAGGTCCGAAAGCTCCCGCGCCGATTGGGAGTCGTCCGATTTGGAGATCAACGGCCTGGATTGAGTGGCCGATCGGACCGGCCGATCGCCCCTTTTACCTGGACCGTCTGATTTGGAAATCAATGGCCTGGATTGAGTGGCCGATCGGATCGGCCGATCGCCCCTTTCACTTGAACCGTCCGATCCCAATCGCACGCCCTAGATCGCCCCCGCGTCACAGGGTCATCTTCCACCTCGGTCAGGCCCGCGCAGGAGCTGAGCTCCACGCGGCCGTTGCATGCTGTGCACGTCCGACAAGAGCATTGTCGCACCGCCCTTGGCTACCAATCACAGGATTTCGCCCACTCACGCTGCGTCACTGCCTATCCTTCCGTCCCCTGGCCCGAACAAAACCCCGGGATGCTCACCCTCTTTCGCACTTCTCCTCTCGGTGGCTAAGGAGAGGGAAGTTCGTTTGTGCATCTCCCACCGGAGGAAGGACAAGCGGCGGAGACATGTACAGGAGCGCAAAGGGTAAGAAGATGGAGGCAGACCGAGAGGGCGGCGGGATAGGAAGCGCGCGATCGGAGGACGGCCGCAATTGGGCGATGTGTTCCGCGCGAGAGGAGGCGAGGTCCTTCAAATTAGGTAATGCTATTTTAACCGAGATCTCGCACATAAGCAGAGGCCGCTCCATATTCCGTCAAGTTTCAATTTCCCCCAAATGACAGATGCACCGGTGTACTCACTCCCCGCCGCCGCCGAGGACCCCGACCTGATCAGCCTCGTACCGGACTGCCTCCTCACAACCATCGTCTCCCTCCTCCCACTCGACGACGCCGCGCGCACCACCGCCCTCTCCCACCGCTGGCGCCGCCTCTGGTCTTCTGCCCCGCTCAACCTCGTCGACTCCCACCTCCGCTCCCCTTCCGCCTCTGCCATCTCCCACATCCTCGCCTCCCACCGCGGCAACGCCGCCCGTTTCCACCTCCTCCTCACGCGCCCCTCCCCCGCCGACCTCGACTCCTGGCTCCGAACCCTCGCCCTCAAACGCCTCCGAGAACTCGTCCTTGGGCCGCCCTCCGAGCCCGTGCACCTCCCGCCGTCCTTCCTCTCCTGCCGCTCGCTCACCTCTGCCGACCTCACCAATTGTCGCCTCCCCGAGGATGCCGCCGCCACCGCCGCTTCCTTCCCTTACCTCGTCAAACTCACCCTCCGCTACGCCTACGCGTCCTCCCCCGCGCTCCACGGCCTGCTCGCCGGCTGCCCCGCGCTCGTAAGCATGTCGCTCGACCGCGTCTTCGGCTGCCGGAGCCTCCGCGTGAGCTCCCAGAGCCTGCGCAGCCTCACGGTGTCGGTCTCGCTGGTGCGGCGCGTGTTTGAGGTCGACGAGCTGGTGGACCTCGTCGTCGAGGATGCGCCCGTCCTGGAGAGACTGCTCGCGCACGACGTCAATTGGGGACCGTCGATACATGTGGTCCACGCGCCGAGGCTGGAGGTTCTCGGCTACTTGGGGGTCGGCATCCCGTCGCTGCAGCTTGGCTCGGCCGTGTTTCACTCAATGCGTGCTGTTAGATTGGCGGCGGAACTCCGGAGCGTGAAGACACTGGCGCTAGAGATGGTCGATCCGCAGGTGAAGCCTGTGGTTGACTTGCTTCGATGTTTCCCCTGCTTGGAATCTCTGCATATCACGGTAATTTGATGCGTACGGATAATTGAGTAATTCTTCATTCCTGGTTGGAGGTTATGTTGATGAAATTTATGGCTCCTTTACAGTCTCATATGGTTGTGCCGCGGAGCATGGAAACATTGAACTGTGACAAAACGGGTTATCCCATTGAATGCCTGGACCATCATCTGAAGAAAGTGGTGCTTGTAGGATATGAAGGGCGAAAGCGTGAGTTACAGCTTGCCAGGTTTCTTGTTTCTAATGCAAGAGTCCTAAAGGTTATGAAATTTTTGTGTGAAAATGACTGCAACCCAATGTGGTTGACAAGCCAAAGAAGGCGACTACGTTTGGAGAATTGGGCATCTTTAGGAGCGCAAGTTCTTTTTGAGATGCACAGGAAGAGCCATATCAGGTTTTGGAAGCACGCTAGTAACATATCTTTACTCGATCCCTTTGATATTCAAACCTGACTGTTGAGTTTGGCGTCGGTTGTTTTGCATGTTTAATGGTATCTTTCCCTTGCAAGTAAATGTGTTGGACCTAAAGCCTGAGCTTGCTTGCTATGACATGACTAGTGCTGTCAAAAGGTTGCATTACTTGGCAATGTGTTGCTTGAATTAGTCAACATGGTGTGGTGCACTTCTCTATAATTAACTGCACTGTTGATCTTTTTATGTGGATGATATGAGCTCCTTCACTTTCAATGACTACTATTCCATAGCATGCCTGTTCATTTACTGAAATTTTTCCTTTTTGTAGCTTTTGTTTACTTCCTTTGATTCATCACCAATTGTAGTACAAATAAATTACCTCATTCCAGTTCTTTGCTCTGCTGGTATTGTATTATGGTTCCGTTTATAATTGTTGTGGCAGTAGTTTTCGTATCCATGACATGTGTGCAATGTAATACTTCAATGATCTCCCTAAAAGTGGAAAACACCAAAAATTTATATCACATGATTTTTTTTATATTTGCAACCACCCAGTACTGCTGCACTAAGATTTGTGCATTTTAGTCTCTCCATTCACAAGTATAAGTTCTTTTTTACTTTTCACAGGCCGCAATGCAAGGGTTTTTTTTTTATCATAACATATTAAAAAATAATAAAATATATATATTATAAGTATTTTTCAAGACAAATTCAATGACATTCTTTGCATGTAGTCAATCTATATTTTTAGATATAATAATGTACAAAATGTGAATCAGTTGACTGCACGAATCCCACGGTGGCCTATAGTTAGGGACAGAGGGGATTGTTTTTAGGAGAGCATAGAACTATAGAACAACTGCTCTTTAAAGATGTTTTATATGGCGAATAGAAATGATTGATTGTGATTACAGGGCTGTGTGAAGATAGACTTCTGGCATTTCAGTACATTTCTTGAATTGATCATGATGCGCTGTCTGTTAAACATGGATTTAGATTTCGACGGGATGACTCGCCTGAAATTTGATCAGACTGCACAGTTTGGGGCTTCTTTAATATTTCATGTAAAGAAGCATTCTGGAGTCTGGACAGAAGCGTGACTTGGGCTAGGAACCGTAGTACGTTGAGTTTCTTTCACCCAAACTTTGCTACGTTGTTATTTGCAAGTTGCAACTGTATACGTATTTCACCCTTGTTTTTTTCGTAATAACTCGCCTTTGTTAGAAGGTGAGATCCTGGAAAGGCAGAGAGCCTTTCTTCGCATTCATTAAGCAGTACGATATCATTTGCTACGGTACAAAACTGAAAAACTAAAGGTGCTACAGGGAATTTGCTGGAGCAATGGCCCTTGTGCAGGGCATAACAATAATCTTGCTCCTTTCAGTTGCAATCTTGCACATTCTTCCTTGATTGTCAGGCTCTAGTACAGCGCAGATCCAATGGCAAATCCGGCCATCCGGGACACTGGATCATCAGGCCACAGATTTTGCAAATCATGGAGAAGGCCCAAGCTACGCAAGCAGAATTTATTTATGTGAACATGACCGATAATCAGGAAGCTGATAGCAAGGCAACCGCGGCTCGTTGCGGCGAGCGTCCCCATTACACTCATGCTTATGTCGTGCTGCATCCTGCGGGAGAGAGACTATTTACAGCCTTGCAGGTGCGCAACGCCGATGGCCTGAATCCAGCCTAGGCAGCAAATGTGGGAAGACGACCTCGCCGTTCTGCCGAAGTGGGCCTATATTATTCTAGCCATTTGATTCCTTTTGGACGCTATGGATCAGGCCTACTGCCAAAGTTGCAATCGTTATTGCCACTGCACCCGATCCGTGTCCACATTCGACCTGAGGTGAGCAAGGGGTTCGTAGTGTTAAGAAATTGGGTCTAGATCAGGCACCTAGTTTATAGTGGACTCTTTATTCTTTTAGTAGACTATGTAAAAAGGGATTCCAACTATTGTACTATAATTTTACAGAAAAAATAAAATAAAAAAGAAGCAAGAAATCCCTTCATATCTCTGTGTTTAATCTATTATTTTGTTCTTGTGTTCTTGTATTGTTCTTACAATTCTAAGTTTGTCTGCGATATAATCGCTCGGACTGAACTCGTCAACGACCGTTCCTCAACACATAGGATTCTATGTTTTTGCAACTATTTTATACAAGTTACCAGCTTTAATCTTATGAACTCTTTGCATGAATATACAGATGACTGACATTACGAATTAGGAGTTCGAAGAGCTGGCCCAGCATGGCCAGAATTACTTGACTTGGGCATCAGATGTCGAAATCGTACTTGGAGCCAAGAAGCTCTGTGCTGTTATCGGACTTGACACCTCAAAGGATACCACTTCAACTGCTGAGGAAAATGATCAGACACTTCATTTCCTCAGACACCATCTTTGCCTAATGCTCAAAATGAGTATATGGCGGAGAAAAAGAACTAGCTTTATGGACCACACTGAAGAAGCGGTTCGAGAAACTGAAGTACATTATTCTTCCTCGGACAGAGCAGGAATGGAACCGACTACGTTTTACTGACTACAAGACCATGGGAGAGTACAATTCTGCATTGCACAGAATTTGTACTAGTCTTCAACTTTGTGGTAAGGTAACTACGGATGAGCAGAAGATCGAGAAAACACTCTCTACCTTTCACCCAAATGCGGTGCAATCCGCACACAACTATCGTCAAGACGGCTACAAGGAGTATGCCGAACTGATTGACATCATGCAAATTGCGGAAGCTCAAAATGATGTTCTGATGAAGAACTACATCTCACAGCCCCCTAGTAGCAATGTTAGCCAGGAAGTCAATGCTAGTAGCTACAAGGTGAAAAAGCCTCACTCAAAGGAAAGTGGTATGGAGGGTAAGGTTATAGGTCGCAAGACCAAGCAGAATGCTCAAGCCAAGAAGGGTGGACAAAAGAATAGCGATGAGGAGCCCTATGATCAGTAGGACCAAAGTTGCTACAAATGCGGCACATGGGGATATTGGTCACGTGTTTGCCGTGAGCCGCAGCACGTGATTGATGCTTTCAAGTCTAAGAAGAAGGGCAAAAGACAGCATGAGGCACACCTCGCCATTGCAGGCACAGAGGATCCACAGTCATTGGTTGCACCCATGGATGTGGACAGCCCAGTAGTAGCCCCCATCACCCCTTCTTTCGACATCACAGCTGCCACAGTTGAAGTTGCTGAAGAAGAGAAGAAGGACATGGAGCAGATTCAGACAGAAGTTTCTTCATACTTCGCTGATTCGATCTAATGCACACATTGCACTTAGATTTTTATACTCATTTGCAGTTTATGGTTGTGATAGAACATTGAATTATTGAATAATGGTTGTAAGCTCTAGGAGAGCAAAGCATTAAATTCTTAATATGAGTCATGTAAGACTTTTTCCTGTATTAATAATAACAAGTTATGTTCTGTTTTGGAGTATTTTATTTATGTGTGGATTGCTTCCTACCCCATATTAATAAATATTTTATATAGCAGAACGCGTGTGGCGCCCTATAGAGGAAGTGTACTTAACATATAGCGGCATAACGAATACCATCTTGAGAGAGACAAAAAATTTCCAATCGATCAGCAAGAATGCTGGTAGTTTTACGACAATCACAGGCAACGATACTTGTATAATAGGCTCAGGAAGAGCCACAATTATACTCCTGATTTGCATAACATTGGTCATTGAAGAAGTCTTGTTGTATCCAGAATCGACTAGAACTCTCTTAAGATTTAAAGATATTCATGCTAACGGTCTCCACGTAGAGACTGAAGACGAGTATGGTAAGGAATACCTGCTCATTACAAAGCGTGAAGAAAATGAAAAAAAAAAGGTATTAGAACGACTTTCTTTATACGAATCTGGCCTCTACTACACTAATATTAAGGCACTTGCAACCTATATTGTCCTGAAAATAACTTTTAAAAGCTCTGAATTGTTCTGTCTCTGGCATGATAGATTAGGTCACCTCGGTCTTAGGATGATGAAGAATATAATTAATAATTCTCAGGGACATAATATCAATGTAAAGAATTTCCCGAATCAGCATGATTTTGTGTGCCCTGCATGTGCCACCAGAAAATTTAATTACTAGACCTTCTGCTCTGAAAGTGAAGGATGAAATCACTACATTCCTAGATCATATTTAGGGAGACATTTGCGGTCCTATACAACCATTGTCAGGGCCATTTAGGTACTTTATGGTACTCATCGACGCTTCTTCGAAATGGTCGCATGTATGTTTATTGTCTATGAAAAATCACGCTTTTGTAAAGCTAATCTCGTAGATAATTAAAATTAAGAACAATTTCCCTGATCATCGTGTCAAGTCCATCAGAATGGACAACGCCGGAGAATTTACTGCGAAGGCATTTGATGATTATTGCATGGCAATGGGAATTACCGTTGAGTATTCCGTACCGCATGTCCACGCCCAGAATAGACTAGCAGAGGCATTAATTAAAAGAATTAAATTTATTGCTTGACCGCTCTTGCAGAATTGTAATTTACAAACTACATGTTGGGGACACGTAGTTCTACACGCAGCAACTCTCATCAATTTTAGATCGTCCGCATATAACATCCATTCACATATGCAACTAGCGTAAGGGTTAGCACCAAAAATTTCTCATCTTCACAGGTTTAGTTGTAAGGTTTATGTACCTATACCACTACCGTAGCAAACTGCAATGGGACCTCTCCGAAAGTCTAGAATATACGTTGGTTATGAGACAACATCCATAATCAGGTATCTGGACCACTATAACTAGAGATTTGTGTAAGCCCACTTCGTTGATAGCATATTTGATGATGATAGTTCCCGTCATTAGGAGAGGGAATCAACCCCTTGATGAAAAATATCAGAAAATAACGTGGCAACCCACGGGAATCCATGCACATGACCCGCGCACTAGTGAAGCAAATAAAGAAGTCCAGAAGATAATTGATTTGCAAGCATTAGCGAATCAACTGTCTGACCACTTTAGTGATTTGAAGAGCGTGACCAAGTCTCATGTGCCTGCACGCAATGCCCGAAAGAGGGTTGAGATACCAAAGAAAATTGAAGATACTCCTAACCCCGTCCAGAGGCATCAGAATAAAAGGACGAGAACTTCGGCCCTTCGAATCCCAAGTAACCGAGGATGCCTAGCAAAAAAGGATAAGAATGACTTGACATAGTCGATCACTGAAGTTCCTCAGAACCATAAGTGGAGCCAGTTGAGACCTGGCACCATTATGGAACCTTCAGTAAAACGCATACCAGATTTGAACATTCACACGGAGGGATACATCAGGATGGATGTGTGCGCACACATCGGAGCTGAAAAACTAAAGGGACATGCTGAAGGATCGCGGTAAGGCCACGAAAGCACAAAACAAAAAATTTTACCGCGCAACCAAGGAACCTCCGCTTGTAATAGATCACGAGATTACCACTAGACGCGCCGACTCGTAGCGGAAGTAGAGATGATGTAGCGAGTTGATGTAGTCGTAGTTGTACTCACTGCGTGTATTCTCCTCCGAGTGGTCGTACTCGCCGCGCGTCTTCTCCTCCGAGTAGTCGTACTCACCACGTGTCTCCTCCTCTTAGTAGATGTACTCGCCGTGCATCTGCTCCTCCGAGTGGTCGTACTGAGTTGCAGATCGTCCTAGTGCTGATGCTTTGCAACAATACCTCCAAGGTATCCACACGTACGGGGTAGGGACACCACGTGCTGGAGTGATAGCACCGGCGGCGTGGTTGAGAAAGGTGTGGCTATTAGGGTTTCAGGAAGTTCTTCCAAAAGATCGTCATCCCACCCCCTTGACATCGCCCCTCTATTTATAGGCATCCATGATGGGCCTTGAACTTAAGGCCCATTACGAACTCGAGACCTACAAGAATTCGGATCAACATCCAAATTAAATCCCAGCCCTTTATGTGTGCGACCCTATAGGTTCATGTATAATCGGTTGTAACTCGGAAACTCTTTTTCGACCACTAGTCGTCAGCGGTACCTAGCAGCACATAACGATTCCCAAACACACATAGAATATACAGGACGAACCTTAATGCAATATGATCTACGACTAGCTCATATCTCTATACGACCTCATTCTGGAACTCCTTGAACTTTTCAAGTATTCCGACTTGTGCCTCATTAAATAGATATAACCATATCTACTATAGTCATCGGTGAAAGTAATGAAGTACTGAAAACCACATCTATCTGTCGTGCTCATTGGTCCACATACATAGTATGTATGAGTGCCAACAAGTCGGACGTCCTCTCATTCTGACCAGTGAAAGGTGTCTTGGTCATCTTCCCGAGTAGGCAAGATTCGCACTGTTGGACCGAAAAGGCGACTAGAAGGGGGGTGAATAGGAGCACGCTCACTTTTTCCCAAATAATGAATTCAACACACTTTCACTCCAATAGCTATTAGGAAGCTATGAAGATCAATATACCAGTACAGCGGAAGACTAGTATTGAATCCAATTAAATCCCCTAAGCAAAATAACAAAATCAACTAAGATTACAGAATCACAAAGCAGGCGGTCGACTGACTGGACCCAGTAGGTTGGACCGATTGCAGTGGTCGACCATTGTTATCTTGGCGGTCGGACCACTCCAAAATCGGTCTAACCGGTGCTGATGGGCGGATCGACCAAGAGCTCCGAACCGATCCAAACAAGAAAATCACCGATGACGAAATTGTAATTAGGTCAAACTTTTGATTCTCAACTCCAAACTTTACGAAACTTTGCACACACCTTCTCTATGCTATTGAGGACCTATTCCAATCGAATATTATGATAATTCTTGGATAGATCCTGAACAATTACCAATTGAATAACAGATGGTCTAAAACCGGGCAAGAACGAAAACTTGATCCTAATGCTTGTTCGTGAGTGATTGATGATCAAGATGATTCTAGATAGATTCACACATATCACAGCAAGCTAATTTACGTGAAAGAATCAATCACAAACTCACGGATCAAAGAAAGCCCTAAAATCACGAAATTGAAAGCAAGAACGAAACGAGACTTATCTCAAGCAAACCTTGCATAGATTAAGAACATGATCGTTGCTGGATTACACCCACACCATCATGGATCAGTGGTCAATCCAAGATCACGAAATTCTCCTCAAACCATGAAAAGCCCTAGCCTCCACCTCAACTTCCCCTAAGCCAATTAGGGTTTGAAAACAACAAAAGAGGTGAAAAACAGCGAGAGAGAGAGGTGTAGCCCCCACCTCCTCCTATTTATAGTGGAGGCCTAGAACTCTCTAGGGTTTGACTTAATTGGGCTCCCGTTAAGGCCCACTAACAAACGGGTCACACACGCACGCTTCGCAAAGCGCCGTCTTTAACTTTTGACCTAAATCGCTTCACCATGCGCCATGGATTTGCCAATAGGTCACCCTTGTCCATCTTGTGTCACGCTTGAGTCGTTGACTCACCCAAAGATCGTCGATCGCTCGACCTCAACTCTCCAAGTCTAGTCCCGATCCTCCTCGCCGTTGACCGTCGTTGACCACCAAGCAACCTGCACAACCATAGACAAGCAAACACGAATTCGGGAACAAATTCTTCACAACTTGACCCATGTTAGTCAAAACATGCATCATGCAAAACATATGCCATGAAACCAATGACTTTGACCTAACAAAACACCATCGCCACGAAGTTGGCGGACGCTCAAGTAGAAACCGGTCCGACCGCTCCATGTGAGCGGTCGTGCCGCCTCGGCGGTCGGACCGCTCCTCGTGAGCGGTCGGACCGCCCTAGGACTTAGCCGAAATTCATGCCCCAAATTCAAACCTTTCGAAACTTAAAACGAATAGAACTTCTTACTGGAGACTCCAAAAATCATGAGACCAAGTGCATTGGGATCCCCTCACTTGCCTAAAACACATATTTTTGGCCCAGCTCGTTTTGACCACTTTTAGGTCACAGCCGGTCCGACCGGCGCACATGGCCGGTCCGACCGATTTGGGACCGGTCGGACCGCCATGCTATGGCCGGTCGGACCGCCCCTGTCCAGAATGTCTGAAGCTTTGTCGAAAACTCGTGAAACGACAAACTGTAAACACCATTACCAATTGTCACATCATCCTAAGATCTGGAGCATATCCCCATGATATCCACAATCTCCCCCTTGATGAACACATTAGTAATTATCCAGAAAATGTAAGTAAGAGGTTTGAAAACGAGTTTACTCGCAGTTTTCGCACAAAGGCACAACTTGGTCCATAAGCAAGAAAAAGCAATGTAAATGACCAAGCTGGCATCAGAATAGTATAGGCATGTGAGATAAGGCAAGAGAAAGCACAAAAGCTTTGATTTCCAGAAAAGAGTCAAAATTCTCACATGAGGTCCATATGAAAGAACAATTGTTCAATTAACCTATGATCATTGTGAGGATAAAAGAATGCAATTTAAGTTCAGAATATTCAATAAGACAATAATAATGCAACTCAAGAACTCCCCCTCACTATGATCCTCAAATTTCAGAAATTTTTAAATTTTCAATTTCTCCCCCTTTGTATAATCTTCTCCATCAACAATGAAATATCTTCTCATTAACACATCTTCTCCCCCTTTGACAATGGATTCATCAAGGAATCATGCCTTCCTCTCATTCAGAGATAACAAATAGAGAATAAAGAAAGAAGCAAAAACAAAAGAAGCATAAAGAGGAGTATGCATGAAATGCAATGGAGAGGCTTTATTTTTGTATTTTTCAGTTTTTGATTACAAGAAGCTTTGGAGAGTACCCAAAAGAACTAGCCAGTATTTCCAATATTGCACAAATAGCATATCAAGCCTGACAACGCTAGCAAGATCATGGTAAGATATGTATATCAAAGCTAAGCACAAAGGCTCAAAAGTAAAGCAGTAGATTTGATCAATTTAAGCAACGCTTCCAATTCAGCAAGTTCATCAACAGGGATCCTAAAGTGAAATTGGCCATGTCAAAATGTCAAAGTGAGATCAAAAATCTAACAAAGACCACATTAAGAGTCAATCAGGTCCTGTATTGAATCATTTTGCTCAATATTTTGTAAGAGCCCATTTGTCAACATTTTTCTCATATGCATTGAATATTGAAGTTGACTAATGGTCTAAGTTAGTGACAAGATCCTGGACTAGGAGCCATCTACAAACTCATCCTAAGCTTCGACCAGAAGTTGATTAAAGGTATATCTTAGTAAAGAAGATCCTGGACTAGGAGCCATCCACAAACTCTTTCTAAGCTTCTACCAGGGCGACAAATCTTGAGGTTCATGTCATTTCGACAAGCGGTCCCCATGAGATCGTCAGTTCATCAAACTATCTCCAAGTTCATGTCATTTGACAAGCGGCCTCGTAAGAATAGTTTGGCACAATTTAAGCATAAGACAATCTTGATTTTCATTTTCACATGAGCGCTTTAGAATCTCAAGAACACGTAAGCTCAAGTAATGGTCAATTTTAGATCAAAGAGCTAATGAGCAATTCGACAGGCCAATGTCACAAGAGGAGCACTAATTGCGCAACTCGCTAAAACATCCACAAATTGCAATTTCTTAGTTCGAGTTGTTTTAAAGTTCTAGCTCATATAGCAAAGACTTAGCTACACATGTAAAAACATGATAATTCTAGCAAGTCAAAAAACTGAACATGACATTGAGCACGAATTGAAGTACTAGAGCTCCAAAGGGTAATAGGCAAAGCTTCATCAATTTTAAAAGATAAGGTAAAATCTTATATTACAATGCATCTTTTGGATTTTTCATACCACTTGTTGTATTTTTCATATGAATGCAATATGATACAATGAGATGCAATAAAAAGCCTAAAAACCTAAAAAGTTCGAAAAGATCAATAAGTTCAGAAAAAGAACAATAAAAGATCAAAAGAACAAGGTAAGATCAGAAAAGATCAAAACTCCCCCTCAAACCAACCCATAGGGATAAATTACCCCTAACTCACTTCTCAAGGTGGCAAACCTAGTTTGATCTAAAGCCTTGGTGAGAATATCCGCCAACTGAGCATCGGACTCCACGAAGTGTTATCACAGAAAAGAGGAACACTAGCAAAATTTAACCCATAATCTTTCAGAGTGGACGTCATCCACAAAATCAGGTACAAAGAACTAGCGTGACTACATACTCGCTTCAAAGATGGATTGTGCAATGTAAGACCTTCCTAGAAGACCAAGATACAAGAGAAGTGCCTAGGAAGTGACAGGTGCCTGAGGTACTCTTCCTATCTAACCGACAGCCCGCAAAATCAGAATCTGGAAAACACCTAATGGACAACGCTGAAGAGCAGGAATACCAAATGCCATATAAGAGGGTAGAGTGTAAATACCTGAATATGCGCTTAACGGCTTGGCGATGGGAAGTTCTCGGAGACGCCTGAAATCTTGCACAAAGGCATACCGTGAAGTGAATGTCCGGTCTCGAGGCCGTCGACATCTAAGAGAGCCGATCATGTTGCGGTACTCGCGTTGATCCACGACTTCTCCTTCCTCATCCGGATCCAAAACAAATGAGGTTGCCATGGGAGTGGAAATTGGCTTGCAGATCACCCATGTTGAAGCGTTTGAGTAGATCTTTAGTGTACTTTGTCTGATGGATGAAAGTTCCTTCCTTGCATTGCTTGATTTGAAGTCCCAAAAAGTAATTAAGCTCTCCCATCATACTCATCTCAAATTCCCTGGACATAGTCTCAGAAAAACTGGAAACAAGAGTATTAGAAGAACCACCAAAAATAATATCATCCACATAAATTTGAGCAAGCAGGAAGTCATTGGCACGCCTAAGAATGAATAGAGTTTTATCCACTTTACCCATCTCAAAATTATTTTTAAGCAAGAAGGTCTTAAGTCTATCATACCAGGCTCTAGGGGCTTGTTTAAGACCATACAAGGCTTTGGATAACTTGAACACACGATTTGGATATTTGGGATCCTCAAAACCAGGGGGTTTCTTAACATACACTTCCTCCTCTATAAAACCATTTAAAAATACACTTTTAACATCCATCTGATATAATTTAAAACCTTTTGATGCAGCAAATACGAGCAAAATGCGAATGGCTTCTAGTCTAGCAATAGGAGCAAATGTCTCATCAAAATCTAACCCTCAACTTGGTCAAACCTTGAGCTACTAACTGCTTTGTTTCTAACCACAGAACCATCCTCACCTTGTTTATTCTTGAACACCCAACGGGTTCCTATAACATTATGACCACTAGGAGGTTCTAGTAGGTTCCAAACTTTGTTTCTTTCAAAATTCTCTAACTCCTCATGCATGGCATTTACCCAGCTAGAATCAGATAAAGCATGTGATATATCGCGGGGTTCAAAAGAAGCAACAAAAGCCGAATGAGAGTAGAGATTTGGATCATTATACCAGAGCGAGTGACTCGCTCATGTAGATTACCTATTATCCGATCCGGAGGATCTTGTCTCGAATGCAGTGGAGCACCGGGTGAGATATCGTTTCTTCGACCTCCGCAGTATCTGGCGATGATGATGATGCAAGCAGAGCCTCAATCAAGGTGAAGTAGACGAGCAGTGTTCTTGTATCAATATGGGCGCCAAAGCGGCAGATGAAGGAATAATATCGACCGTTCTCATCTTCCTCCACAAAAATGCTCTCTCACTGTGAATCATCTGTAACAATTGATCTAGCTCCAGGGCTAGTCTCATCAAAAGTGACATTACAAGTCTCCTGAATAAGGTTAGTCTCAGTATTAAAAACCCGAAAACCCCTCGAATGAGCAGGATAACCCAGAAATATCCCATCAAAAGTTCTTGATTCAAATTTATCTAAGTTCCCTGTCTTAAGAATAAAACATTTTGATCCAAAGACTCAAAAATGCGAAACAGAGGGTTTTCTACCAAAATGAAGCTCATAAGGAGTCTTGCCTAAAGAGGGTCTAAAAAAGACACGATTTGCAATATGGCAAGATGTAGCAATAGCTTCGGCCCAAAATCTCCTCGGTGTGCTATACTCATCTAGCATCGTCCTAGCCATTTCGACTAAGGTTCTATTCTTTCTTTCCACCACGCCATTTTGTTGAGGGACGTGTGGAGAGGAGAACTGATGCTCAATACCACGCTCAGCACAAAAAGAAGCAAAAGAAGCATTTTTGAACTCCGTGCCATTGTCACTGCGAATCGCTCTCAAAGCACCAGGAAGCTCAGAAGCCAAACGAAGAACAAGGTCATGAAAATAACCAAAAACTTCATCTTTTGAAGTAAGAAAGAACACCCAAGAATATCTTGAAAGATCATCGACTATGACAAGAATATACCATTTTCCACCGACTGACTGGACTCTAGCAGGACCAACAGTATCCATATGAAGTAACCGTCACAGTCCGTCGGTCATAACCATAGTCACTGTAAGGGTGTGAGGCGGCAACTTGTTTGCCATGCCTCTGAGGCGCACATCTGACATCCTTGAGCGACTTTGAGTTTGGGCAAACCTCTCATGAGATCAAGGTTGCTAACTCGCGTCAGGTGATCAAAACCAATGTGCCCCAAACGTCGGTGCCAAAGCCGTAAATCAAGAAGATGTAAGCAAACATTTAAGAGATCCAAAGAAGAGATTCGAAAAATCGGCTCAAAAATTCTACCAACTCTAGATATTCCAAACACAAGCTCACCAAGAGAATCGAGCACACGACACGCATTTTTCTTAAAAACAGTCTCATAGCCATCATCAAGGAGTTGAGAAACAGAAAGGAGATTATACCTAAGCTTGTCCACAAGAGCGACATCCTTTAGAATGAATTTGTTGTTCACCGTAATTGATCCTGTTCCTTCAATTCGCCCTTGTGTATCATCTCCAAAGGTGATGAAGTCATCACCTGTTGCCCGCGTGAAAGAGGTGAACCATCTTGAGTTTCCAGTCATGTGACGTGAACACCCGGAGTCGACGAACCACGTGTTCTTCCCCTTTCCGCGGTAATCCTGAAAATCAAGGAACAGAAGAACGATGTGTCTCAATACTGGGGTTAGATAAACAAGATTTAGGAATCCAGTACTGAGACACACGTCTGCAAGGAGTATACAAACCAGAAGTACTATCCTTGATGTTATCTAAAATTCTGTTATGAGCAATGTTTAAATTTACATGGGAATTAACTCTGTCGTGGTGGTCGACCGGCTTTGTTACGGCGGTCGGGCCGCGACTAATCGGTCGGACCGGTGACCACCGGTGGTCGACCGCGACCAAGAACATGAGAATTAGGATATCTAGAAACATAATGATTAGCATGTGAGAAAAATCCTAATCCAGGTTTATTCCTTTCAATGTTACCATGTCTCATAAAAGCTCTAGGTTGCCTGAATGAAATTCTATCAAGATTTTTCCTATCGTTTTTCAATCTACGCCAACAGAATTCAATCAAATGCCCACTTTTCTTGCAATAAGTGCAATGGTACTTGGTACCACTAGAGGAAGCACCATTTGAATTAATACAAGGTTGGGCAAAACCTACAGATTTAAAAGATGTTTTTGCAGGTTGGGTTTTGAATTCAATTAAACCTTTTTCCAAGACTTGAATGACTTTTGAGTTTGAATTGTCTTGAAAAGAATTGAATCCTAAACCTTGCTTCTTATACGGAGTTTTAGACTTGTCAAGAATCATGTTTAATTGTTTCTTACCTTTAGAAAATTTCTCTAAGGTATCATGAAGGTAAGAATTTTCTTTTCTCAAGTTAACACAAGCATCACAAGTTTTATCCATAGATTTCTCCTTATATAAAGCAATTTCAAGCTTAAGAGCGGAACAAGACGCACAAGTAGTATTTTCAATATTGTCCTTAAGCTTAGCATATTTGACTCTAGCAGCTTCTAAGATATCTTTGATTTCACGTTCTTTCTCTAAGCATGAAGTACAAGGGCTAGAATCAAACACATCAAAAGCATTCAATTTACTAGATTCTAAACATTTTTCACAAGGAGCACTTTTAATTTCACTTAGTTCAGATCTAGCATTCTCAAGTTGTTGTACAGAAATATTATGAGCAGATTGTAACTTGGTAATTTCTGAATACATAGCATGACAAGATAAACATTCATCAGGTTCAAGAGTCTTAGCATTTTTAAGCTCTACTTTCAGTTTGTTAATCTTTGACTCTAATATCTTATTTTTGTCATGACAAATTCTAGCGCTTCATCTTGACTAAGCAATTGCTCAACTATAGAATCATATTTAGCAGAAAGCTCATCATAAGAAAAAGATACCTCATCATCATAAATGTCGTCTTGTCACCATGAAGCACATGCCGGTGAAGTCTTTGGCCTTCCCTTTCTTTTTGCCTTGAGGGATCTCCTCCTCCTTGTCCTCCTCACTCCCGGAATCCACATCGCTCAAGGATTGATCCTCAAAGCGGCAAGGACCCGTGAGCGGCCTTCACAAGCTTATTAGCCTCATACCTTGATTTGTTGAAAGGGGCTTCTTCCAAGTCGACTTTCCTTCCTTATGATTGCTCTTACCTTTCAACTTGGGGCAATTTGCCGGATATGGTTTAGCTCACCACATTCATAGCATGTCACCGGACCACCTCTCTTTTGTTTCTCACATTATTATAGGCCCGTGTGAATTTTTAGCTAGAAGAGCTAACTCTGTCTCAGAATACTTTCAAGTTCCTCCTCATGAATCGCAGATAAACAAGTAAATGAAAGATCGAAAAAGATTCAAGAGTACCATCAGAAGACCTTTTGAGAGGATCAGCTATCAATGCCATGTTGTCTTTCTTAGGATGATCAACTCTTTTAATTTCATGAGTCTTGAGTTTACTATAAAGCAATTCTAAAGTAAGACTTGAAAGATCAACATTTTCCTCTATAGCAAGAGCCTTCATCTCCCACTCCTTGGTGTTGATTGCAACCAAGAGATGGGTGACATTTTCAGATTGAGAATATTCAATATCAACAAATTTTCATTTGATTAATTACTTTATTAAAGCAACTGAAAATATCATCGATGCTCTCTCCAGGACGCATCTCGAATTTATTGTATTCACGCTTGTAAACTATTTGGCGCACCTTTTTGATTTGGGACGAACCCTCATGATATGTTTCGAGAGTGTTCCAAATTTCATCTTGTGATGGTAAGATTGCAAATGCGATCATATTCTTGTCTACCAAGCGCACCATATAAAAGATTTTTAGCTTTGTTGTTGTTTGCCACAAGAATCATTGAAGGTGTGTTGCAATTTCAGGAATAACAAGCGGGGCTCGAACAACATCCCAAATAGCTTGTCCCTCGCTCTCAAGAAAGACTCGCATACGATTCTTCCAATAGGCATAGTCGTGCCCATCGAAGATATGCAGTTTAGTAGAAAACTTATCCATCGCCTAAAGTTCAGTGACCGGTTAAGATCAAGAGTGAACTAACCGGGCTCTGATACCACTTGTTGGACCGAAAAGGCGACTAGAAGGGGGGGTGAATAGGAGCACGCTCACTTTTTTCCAAATAATGAATTCAACACACTTTCACTCCAATAGCTATTAGGAAGCTATGAAGATCAATATACCAGTACAGCGGAAGACTAGTATTGAATCCAATTAAATCCCTTAAGCAAAATAACAAAATCAACTAAGATTACAGAATCACAAAGCACGGGCGGTCTGACCTCTGGACCCAGCCGGTTGGACCGATTGCCGGGCGGTCTGACCGCTGTTGTACTGGCAGTCGGACCGCTCCAAAATCGGTCTGATCGGTGCTGATGGGCGGTCTAACTTTTGATTCTCAACTCCAAACTTTACGAAACTTTGCACACACCTTCTCTATGCTATTGAGGACCTATTCCAATCGAATATTATGATAATTCTTGGATAGATCCTGAACAATTGCCAATTGAATAACAGAGGGTCTAAAACCGGGCAAGAACGAAAACTTGATCCTAATGCTTGTTCGTGAGTGATTGATGATCAAGATAATTCTAGATAGATTCACACATATCACAGCAAGCTAATTTACGTGAAAGAATCAATCACAAACTCACGGATCAAAGAAAGCCCTAAAATCATGAAATTGAAAGCAAGAACGAAAAGAGACTTATCTCAAGCAAACCTTGCATAGATTAAGAACGTGATCGTTGCTGGATTACACCCACACCATCATGGATCAGTGGTCAATCCAAGATCACGAAATTCTCCTCAAACCATGAAAAGCCCTAGCCTCCACCTCAACTCCCCCTAAGCCATTTAGGATTTGAAAACAACAAAAGAGGTGAAAAACAGCGAGAGAGAGAGAGGTGCAGCCCCCACCTCCTCCTATTTATAGTGGAGGCCTAGAACTCTCTAGGGTTTGACTTAATTGGGCTCCCGTTAAGGCCCACTAACAAACGGGTCACACACGCACGCTTCGCAAAGCACCGTCTTTAACTTTTGACCTAAACCGCTTCACCATGCGCCATGGATTTGCCAATAGGTCACCCTTGTCCATCTTGTGTCACGCTTGAGTCGTTGACCTCACCCGGCATCGTCGATCGTTCTGGACCTCAACTCTCCAAGTCTAGTCCCGATCCTCCTCGCCGTTGACCGTCGTTGACCACCAAGCAACCTGCACAACCATAGACAAGCAAACACGAATTTGGGAACAAGTTCTTCACAACTTGACCCATGTTAGTCAAAACATGCATCATGCAAAACATATGCCATGAAACCAATGACTTTGACCTAACAAAACACCATCGCCACGAAGTTGGCGGACGTTCAAGTAGAAACCGGTCTGACCGCCCCTCTGGCCGGTCGGACCGCTCCCTGTGAGCCGGTCGGACCGCCCCTAGGTACTTAGCCGAAATTCATGCCCTGAAATTCCGAAACCTTCTGGAAACTTAAAACGAATAGAACTTCTTACTGGAGACTCCAGAAATCATGAGACCAAGTGCATTGGGATCCCCTCACTTGCCTACAACACCTATTTTTGGCACAGCTCGTTTTGACCACTTTTAGGTCACAGCCGGTCCGACCGGCGCACATGGCCGGTCCGACCGATTTGGGACCGGTCGGACCGCCATGCTATGGCCGGTCGGACCGCCCCTGTCCAGAATGTCTGAAGCTTTGTCGAAAACTCGTGAAACGACAAACCGTAAATACCATTGCCAATTGTCACATCATCCTAAGATCTGGAGCATATCCCCATGATATCCACACGCACGTTTCAAATGATTCCAAATCAAATGAGTTTAGAATTCCATCATCATGGAGCTTCTTCATACGTTTCTCACTAATGTGACCCAAACGACAATACCAAATAAAAGTGGAATTCATATCATTAGGCCGAAGCCGCTTTGCATTAATATTATAGATAGGTGCATCATCAAGATTTAGAATAAACAACCCGTTTAAAACAAGAGCATAGCCATAAAACGTTTCATTCAAAAATATAGAACAACCATTGTTTTCAATAATGAATTTATAACCCTTTGCCATCAAACATGAGGCAGAGATGATGTTTCTACTTATGGCTGGAACGTAATAACAATTATTTAATTCCATAATAAATCCTGAGGGCAAAAGTAATGGCAAAGTCCCGACGGCTAATGCAGCAACCCTTGCTTTATTCCCGACGCGAAGATCCATCTCGCCCCTTGCAATTCTCCTACTCCTTGTTAGACTCTGCATCGAATTGCAAAAATGACCAACCAATCCGGTATCAAATACCCAAGAGCTAACAGAAGAGTCAGTAAGAAAAACATCTATAACATTAATACCTGAAGTGGAAGGTTTAGTCCCACCATTCTTTTTCAGATCAGTCAGGTATTTCTTGCAGTTCCTCTTCCAATGGCCTTGCTCCTTGCAGTAAAAGCATTCATTCTCTTGAGTCAGGCCGGACTTAGTCTTGGGTTTAGGGTTGTTAGCTTGGATCCCATCCAAAACATTAGCCTTGCCCTTACCTTTGACCCAAGTCTTAGCCTTCTTCTTGAAGCTTGTACTCTTTTGCACCATCATCACATGATTGTTGCTTTTCTTAATGCTGTCCTCTGCAGTCTTGAGCATCATATGCAGTTCGGTGATATTCTTGTCTAAACCATTCATATGGAAGTTCAGAATGAACTACCCATAGCTTGCAGGAAGCGAAGAAAGAATCAAATCTGTAGCCAACTCTTGACTAAGTGGAAAACTAAGTTTTTCCAAGCTTTGTGTGTAACCAACCATTTTGATCACATGTGGGCTCACCGAACTACCCTCAGCTAGATTACTCCCGAACAATTTCTTTGAGATCTCATATCTCTCAGTTCTTGCTTGTATCTCAAACATGCCTTTGAGCGCCACGATCATATCGTAGGCCTCAATATTCTCAAACTACTTCTGAAGGTCTGAGCTCATGGCAGCAAGCATGAGACAGCTAACATCAAGGGACTCATCACATGCCTTTTTATAAGCTATTTAAGACCAGCAACAGCATTCTCAGCATGCACATCAGGAATTGGTTCCTTTAGAACATGTTCCTATTTATCTTGCATAAGAATAATTCTTAGGTTGCGGGACGAATCCGCAAAATTTGTTCCATTCAGTTTTTCCTTATCAAGTATCGAACGTAAAGCAAAACTGGATGTAGGTACAACAGTTGGTGCCATGATCTACAACATAAAATATGCAAAACTAAGACATGTTCAAGAAAAGTAACTTCTATTAAACAATTTAATAAAGATACTCCCACTGAATACCATATCCCTCTTATGACATTTAGTGGTTCAAGACCCGCAATCAGTTTATCTACTAGTGAGTTTTGGCATTACTGCTAGAAGATTAGTGAATTTGGTAAGCAACCCTTTGCTAATCATATCTCTATATGACTCTTGTTGTTGGGCAACACTCTGTGCTCCGGCACCCAACTCTATGCCTCAAAGTCCATAACCGTTATGATGACCTTGTCAAGTTAAACCAATGTTGTGTGTGTAAGTGTTTGACACAAACCCATCTAGTTAAGGAATTTTAATGGCACTCTGCTTTAGCAAGACCTACCATTAAAATACACGGCTTTGGATGGTGCAACTAATTGGGAGGGCATCAATTTAACTTAATATTATGTGAGGGAAATTTACTTCTACCATGTTAAAAGTATTTAAAGCAATTAAATAACATGCATATAAATAAATGAACAGGAATATAAAGGCATTCACAAACAATCAAATTGCATTGTGATATAGTATGACCCTTCCACATGGTGATCTCCATCGCCGAGCTTCCTATTCGCCATGTCTCCAAGTGGCCAAATCCTCCAAGAACTCCCACTAAGCCATTACTCCTAATAGCACTAGTAATGAATTACAAGGAGAGAAGAACCACCACAAGTCGACACACATGCCGTTATACAAATATAGACAGCCTTGGCTGCAATAAACATGACACGCAAGTCTTGAACATTACACACATACATGCATCTCATACATCATGGGTCATACTATACAAAAAAACATGCAAAAACAAGCTAAGCAAAGAATCGCATTCTATCGGGCGACATGAACACACACTACCCATAATGCGCGGTACAATTACCCAGCACGGCAGCGCGCTCGAAAATTTTTCGGGACATGAATTATATTCACGTAACCGAGCCTTGGAAATCATCGGATTAATCATATTAACCCTCTTCCGAACCAATCTGATCATTGCCTTGATACAACCACATACTGCGGCATACTCCGATGGCGAAATTTCGACCGGTAGGAGTGTTATGCAGTGCAATCATGAACAAGCGCAATAAACCATCTGGTCTTTTTCGATCGCAACTCCGATTCGATCAACCAGATTGATCTTCGCATGCTCCAATGGTTTTACGATCACTATCTGCCCCGATGGCGAAAACCGACTGGTAGAGGCAAGTCGTGATACGACCATGAAACCACGATCACGGAAAAACAAACACGAACCCATCTTACGACCACCGCGCAAGGATGATCATATCGACTATTGCACATCACAATATGCATCTAATCCAAATCTAAAACTAGACGGGATGGCTCTGATACCACTGAAGGATCGCGGCAAGGCTACGAAAGCACAAAACAAAAATTTTACCACGCAACCAAGGAACCTCCGCTAGTAATAGATCACGAGATTACTAATAGACGCGCCAACTCATAGCGGAAGTAGAGTCCATGTAGCGAGTTGATGCAGTCGTAGTCGTACTCACCGCGCATCTGCTCCTCTGAGTGGTCGTACCCGCTGTGCGTCTTCTCCTCCAAGTAGTCGTACTCGCCGTGCATCTTCTCCTCCGAGTAGATGTACTCTCCGCGCGTCTCCTCCTCCAAGTGGTCGTACTGAGTTGCGGATCGTCCTAGTGCTGATGCTTTGCAACAATACCTCCAATGTATCCACATGTACGGGGCAGGAACACCACGCGCTGGAGTGCTAGCACCGGCAGCGTGGTTGAGAAAGGCATGGCTATTAGGGTTTCGGGAAGTTCTTCCAAAAGATCGTCATCCCACCCTTTGCCACCACCCCTCTATTTATAGGCATGCATGATGAGTCTCGAACTTGAGGCCCATTACGAACTCGAGGCCTACAAGAATTCGGATCACCATCCAAATAAAATCCCAGGCCTTTAAGTGTGCGACCCTATAGGTTAATGTGTAATCGGTTGTGACTCGGAAACTATTTTTCGACCACTAGTCGTCAGCGGTACCTAGCAGCACATAACGATTCCCAAACACACATATAATATATCAGACGAACCTTAATGCAATATGATCTATGACCAGGTCCATATCACTAACGACCAGCTCGTATCTCTATACAACCAGTTCATATTTGGTCTCGACCAATTCGTAACTCCTTACGACCAGGTTTCGACCACTTTGTGACCATATTCGACTAGCCTACGACCAGTTTGTATCTCCATACGACTAGTCTGTATCTGGTCGAACTGAAAGACCTTCTCGTGTATTCTCCCTTTGCCTCACGATGTCTGGTTGAACTCCACGTGAGATGTTGTATCATCCATGGACTGTTCAATACTTTCTCGATCAAGTGTCGAATAACTTCATGTGGTCGACAATTTGACCACTAGTGGTATGGCCATGCACTTTCTTTATCCGACCACAACGAGGGGCCCAGAGACATCTCTCCTGTTATGTTAGGAGGGGCAAATCTCATATCCGACCAGTCACTTTCCTCCCATATTTCATAGCATACCCGAAAGCTACCTTTATAACTACCCAGTTACGAGTAGCATTTGGCAACCCCTAAGAGTGCTACTACACATGTAGAAAACCATGCTTATCTCAGGTCTAAGGATTATACATCATCATTGCTTGAGACCAACTCATGATACATAGAAACATAACAATCTTAACAGTGTCTCAAAGTGAGTCTTTTCCAACACTATATTCCCTAACATATGTCCATATTATTGGTTTGATATCTCCATATCCATGACTTGTGAAACATAGTCATCAACCAATACATATGCTAGTCTATTCATATGTGTTCTCATATGTTTCCGACCAGGGAACGTTTAAGAATAACCATCACAGAAATATAGAGTTTCACAATCAAGTCACATACTTGATAATAAATATTATTGATATTATTCTATGAACAAAATAACATATTATCCAATGATATGAACATATTGAAATATAATCATCTTTATGATTGCCTCTAGGGCATATTTCCAACACTTGTCCCCCACAATTGGAAGCAACGGTGAGCGAGTAGAAGCATTAGAAAAATCGCCCCATGAAGAAATAGTTATAAATTATGTGACCACGAGAGAATCTATGAATAGAACAACAGCAATGTCAATATTTATTTTGCAAAGAAAATTACCACAATCGCCGATCTTGATCCATAGCCTGCATCGCTCGCTGAATGTAAAAAAAGATCAGATTGGGAAGATTGGAAGAAAGCCATAGAAGCAGAATTATTATCTCTGAATAAAAGAGGGGTGTTTGGGCCTGTAAGCCGCACGTCTCCCTATGTGCACCCCCTGATCATGTGCGAAACTACCTGTAGATATTTAATCTTAATGACATTAAACTTGAATTTAGAAATGAAATTGATGGATGTGGTAACTGCATACCTTTATGGAAACTTAAATTTAGACATTTATATGAAGGTACCTGAAGGTATCCATGTCCCAAACCAAGACAGAGAAAATAAAAATCTATAAAGTCTACAACTCAGAATGTCACTGTATGGACTTAAGTAATCAGGCAGAATGTGGTATAATTGTTTGAGCGACTTTCTATGCAAGAAAGGCTACACGAATAATAAGGATTGTCCTTGTGTTTTTATATGACGATCCCAGGATAGATTTTGTATATTCTCATTATATGTGGATGATCTGAACATCATCGGGACCCTGGAAGATATTAAGAAAGCAAGCTCTCACCTGAAGTCGGAGTTCGAAATGAAAGATTTGGGTAAAACCAAATATTGCCTAGGCTTGCAGCTTGAGCATGCCCCTGAAGAGATATTAGTACATCAGTCAACCTACATTCAAAATGTGTTAGAAAGGTTCGGTTTTGAAAAGGCATACTCTTCGAACGTGCCAATGGTCGGAAGGTCCTTGCAGCAAGACAAAGATCCGTACAGACCTAGGGAAGAGGGGGAGGAAGTCCTGAGACCAGAATTCCCGTACATGAGTGCAGTAGGAGCACTCATGTATTTAGCAAATTGTACTAGACCGAACATTATATTTGCCGTGAACCTACTAGTAAGGTTTTGACGAGACATGAACATGATGGATGAGTACCCAAGGGGGAGTGTTAAGAAACCGGGCCCAGGCCAAGCAGGCCTGGCCCATGGTGGGCTCCTCATCCTTCTAGTAGACTATATAAAGGGGACTCTAACCATTGTACTACAGTTTTACAAAAGAGCAATAAAAAGAAGCAAGAAGTCCCTTCATATCTCTATGTTCAATCTACTATTCTGATTTTGTGTTCTTGCATTGTTCATACAATTCTATATTTGTCTACGATGTAATCGCTCGGACTAGACTCGTCAGCAGATAATGTAGGTCATGTGGGCAATTTGTTGGGTTAGATGTGAAGGGAAAAAAAATAGTTTTACCACCACAAGGTGTAAGGGGATCATCAAATTTAGGGACAAATAATGCACCACATATATAGCTCGTTGGGATCAAACTCTGGCCTTTGGTAATAAAAAACCACATTGTATATAGGTTTGACAAACCAATGGTTGGCACATAGGGGCAAGCCGCCATATTGCTGTGATCTAACATAGAAATCATTATTTTAAAAAACTAATTGCCATCTTCTGCACCCAATGGACCCATGGAGACCAATTCTGGAAAAACCAAGCTACTGCGTTTCTCCACGCTTTCCTTGTACAATTTGTTATTGTGCCTTCTCGCTTGTCTCTGATTTCTCTCCTCTCGCTCACATTCTTCATCGTCCCATTTTACTGTTGTCACCAAGGTTATCATAATCTCGATTTTAATCGTACGATTCTACGTTTCTACAATCCAAATTGACTGGACCGATCCTGATACGGATCAACGTGCAGTTGATGCGCACGTGGCCCAATCCTTTATGGTACTGTAGCAGTAACCTTGCTCAAAACACTCTTCAAGCAATTCGGCTAGTGTTCTTCTCCTTGTACCGAAATAATCCCTAGCTTTCTTCCTTAGTTCGGCCGAAGCAACCAACAGGCCAAACCGTAGCTTGTTCTTCTCCTTAGCCGAAGCTCACCAAGAGTAGCACTCGCCTTGTGTTGTCTCTTTGTTCGGCCAAAACTGCAATCAAAGCAAACGGATAAATATATCGAGTTACCCAAGAACAACCACTAGGGTCGGCTAGATAGATGCAATCCAAGAAAAGAGACTTGTGAATCGATCTGGAAAGAAACAATTACAGGGATGATTCACATGGAATCACGGGGATTAGAGGGTAGCCGTACTACCAATCCTTGCGCTAATTATAAGAAAACCTAGATCGGTTTCCTCTCCCTCACACACAACTTGCGCCAAAAACCAATATGGTTTTTCTGAAATTTTATTCAAGCTAATAATTCTGGTCCCTTTACATGGTGCGGTCAGGGGGTTTAAATAGCCTCCACGCAAGCACAAATCAGCCTAGAGGCCGAAACTAACACAAAAACACAATCCACTCAGATTCAAAAACCTAAACGCAAACCACTAAAACTCTCCTATTATCGGTTTCCAAAATCAGTAAGGCCAAATTTCATATTTTCCTTGCCAAACCGAAACCTAGTCAGTTAATCTAGAATTCTATTCGGACTCTTTGCAAAAATAGAAAATTATATGTAATTTCCAGAATAAAGAAATAGAAGGCCAATTCGGACTCTTGGAGATTAAAAAGGAGATCAATTCGGACTCTCTCCAAATATGACCCAAACCGACCCCTTGAACTCCAATCTCCTTGGCAGCTGCATGCACCCCACTCGGCCCACACAACCATCTTAGGCATAAGCCATGTGCCCCACTCGGCCCATGCGTGGGCTGTCCACATACGACCCTCGACCCAAGTGTTCACCTTCCTTCCTTTAGGTTTTCTCCATCCACTGCCCCTCCTCCTCCTCCTTAGCTAGCCTCTCTCGGCCTAGAGCTTGGCCCATGCGCTACAAGCTTCCCATGCAAACTCAAGTCCCCTCTTCGGCCTACCTCCTCCCTTGACCGGTAATGGCTTTTCTTATTTTGCGTCTTTTGCCAAAAACAACACAAATGTGATTGCTAAGTTGAGTTTGCAACGTTGAGATGCAAAGCAATGCCTTTGTCGTACTTGGGACCGTATCAAATCCGATCTTATGTAAAATCTTAATTTGGTAAAATCTTAATATTATTACAATTCTAACAAAAAATTATAATACTGTGATAAAAATTTTCATACGATCATACCTGATTCTACCTATTCTATTGATTTATTATAAATAATTATTTTCATATGTCCCTTTTATTGTAATTTTTCTTTTTATTTCTTCATCTCCATTATAACTTGCATAAATAACAAATTATCTTTCCTTCACACTACATTTTGGTAAACAAAATTTTTAAAGGTGTAGTTTTAAAAATATAGAAGTGTTAAAATACAAGGTAATTTTTTTTTAAAAAATGTTTCTTTGGTAGAATCAAGTAGGACATTAGATTCTACCTCGATATTACGATTTGCGATCGTACTGAACAGCCTTCAATACGATTTAGGATTGTGATTCCGACAACTATGGTTATCACTATTCACTGCAAGGGTGGGAGATGCTCATTGTCTCCCTCCTAAGCATGCAAACTACTCCTTTCCCACTTCCAGTCTTATACGTCATGTTACTTCTCTCTTATACTTTAGGGCGCTACTTCTCTTTCTTCCTTTCATCTCTTGTGTGCCACATCGGAAGACTTGTTCGTTGCCCGACGCCCATGAACACTTATTGGATGCATATTTGCGACATACGAGTATCTAAATCATCCTATACGTATTTCTACGGTGCTTTAGGGTTTCTGGGCGCGACTAGCGCTCAGACGTACGGTTCGAGCGCTAGTGACGTACGATCCGAGCGCTAGCGTCGTACGCCCGAGCGCAATATCGTTGTGTGCTAAACGCAATAAAATTCAGAATGTATGCAACATATAAAAAAAATTATACGCATTATTTCAAAGAAGTCACCGTGAACCGACACGTTAACATCATCAACATCACCGTGAACATCATCTCAAAGAACATCAGAATCAAAACAAGCATATGAAAAAAAACGCGTTGAAAAATATTACAACATCACCGTGAACAGTATGTAATATATTTTTTTCTACAGATACAAAAAAATTTCTCTACATATGCAACATTTTTTCCAACGGGGCCCAACATCTCAAAGAACAGTACGCAACATTATTTTCAACGGGTCGCAATATTTTTTTCAATGGACCACAACATCAAAACAAATCACAACATCCGAACATCAGAACAAAAAAAAGGAAGCAACAGACTTGGCCGGCGTCGGAGAGACGGCCATAGCAGAAGTGGCCTCTGCGGCGGAGGCATGTGACTCAGGTGAAGCAGAGGCGCAGGTGGCGGAGCCCGGTCGCCGCGGCGAGCTCGGGTCGCCGACGAGCCACCAAAGGGAAGAGCAAGTGGGGAGGAGATGAGCCACTGATGTTATTTAGGAAGGCCATGGTCGCTTGTACTACTCGGAGCAAATGGGGAAGCAAAGTTGTAAGAACAGGAACGGATGAGACTGGATAGAGAATGGGAAGAATGAGTGGTTGGGAGTGTTGAGCTTGGTGACTCAATAGATAAGCATGCGCAAAGGAGAGACAAAAATGAGAAAAAAGATTGGAGTAATTAACTGCGGATGCTGTCAATTAAAGCCCAACTTAGCGATCACTAGCGTCATCTTTGAGAAGAACTAGTGAGAAGGACATGATAGTGCCTTGTTATTTTGTTGCTTTTGCACTGAAGATGGTAGTGAGCAAGAGATGTTTCCGTTGAGCTAAACTCTGCCATGATGACTTCACAACTTTGTGTGCTCAAATTAGTTGCTTAGATTGTTGGTTAGTCGTTACTTTTATTAATTGGACAGCCAGACAGCCAGTCCCTTTTCTTAGCTGCTTAATTTCATATTTTGTCGCCATTCATGGTTATTTACAGTGTTTTCTCATTAAGATGTACAATGTTTTCTCGAGAAGATGTATTATTGAACATTTCATGCGTTGCATTAAGAGTACTTATATAAATTCCTTAGCCGACTCCTCTTAGTAGGCTGAGTGCACCAGCAATGAAAATTCCAAGTACACATACGTCTTCACTCGAAGGCAACAACCCAACATTCAACCTGATCACCTGGACTCAGCTAAATGGGTCGGACCCTCGGGCCTAACGGGAAACACATTGTTCCCACCAAAATAAGGGTCGAGCCGACCCTTTACCCTAGATTTTCGAGCGGGCCGTGGGGGCCAAGTAACGGCCCGGCCCGAACCGCCCCCCTTCACCCTACGGGAGACCGTTGTAACACTCGTAAAAATAACTAGATGAAACCCCGCGCGTTGCTGCGGGCGGACCTGGACATCCTTACATATATATCACAAACTATTGTTAGACTAACGGAATATATCAACAGTAATAGTAACAGCGACATGCGTATTTTACTTACAACCTCTATAGCATGATAATATAGAACGGGAAATACATCAATAATTCATAGGCGACAACACAGAGGAAGGTGTGAATACAACTTGAACTACAAATACTTAAAACGCAGGTGTCAAAGGACAAAAACATTTCTTTTCTTATTGTTATTCTTGTTATGTACCTGACAAACACAAGCACATAAGAAAGATGTTGTTTAACTAGCTTTTCCCCTCTCATACACAAATGGAATATTCAAGAATAAATCGGTATGACACATGCAGCTGCTGAACAGAGACATCGTTTAGTTTTAGCCATTTGAGAGAACTGTTTCAAGCAATGCCATTGACTGCATCAAAAAATTATTCAATAAAGGTTTTTCAATCAAATTTAGTTAAGGGAATCACTAACATGTAACGCAAAGTAGAAAAGCAAACATTAAGGGGAAACTGTTAGCATGTAATGCGAATTACAAAATGCAAAATTCCCTTACATTTTTTGAACTTACAGGATAAGATTTATCAGATAGACATATAAGTAGAAAAGATTTGTTGGCGATGGGACATATCATGATGGTGCAACTTAGATCTTGTGGGTGCCAATAATTCATCAAATATAAGGTGGAAAGATAAATGACATCATAAAATTGTACGTAAGATTATTGCAGAGCTGTTACAATCTGGTCTAGTGAAGTAGTCTTTTGGAACACATATTCTTCTTCTTTTATACAAATAGTATCCAGACAACTTTGCATTTGCATATCAATATTTAGAACAAAGAATGTAGTGTTTTTGGTTCAATCTAGATGTAGAAAATAGCTACAGCTATGCGCAGAAGGCAGGAACTTCATGGCAACATAGTACATATATATTTAGTTTAGGTCTTAGCGTGTGCTTGAACATTGATCTCGTATACAGTGAATTCTGATCCGATCAACTATACTATACATATGAAGAATAGCAGAGGCAGCAGCTCAAGGTATTTGGATATCTTTATCGAACTCAAAGCCGTTAACAAATTTTAATATTAGTTGTCTCTTGCAGAACATAAGTTCTAACATATGATTCCTAAAAAAATTGTTCAAACAGCCACCAGTAGATGACATACATATGCGTTAAGCAGATGTCTGATTGTTCGCATAGTGGTCCAAATTTAAAGTTAAGTGGTGGAAAAAAGATGGTTTTTCTAGAGGCAATCCCAGATATGGTTACGTAGCTAACATGGTACATAGCTCTGTACATCCCATAAAGTCTGACATGCTTTTTTATTTTCCAACCATATCAAAGTGCCACAGCAGAGAGCTGGAAAATTGCAACATTAGCACAAAAAATGTAAAACAACTCGTTTATCTCTTACAGGCTTACAGATGACCGATTGCGCAAGCAGATGTCTGATTGTTTGCATAGTGGTCCAAATTTAAAATTAAGTGGCAGAAAAAGATGGTTTTCCTAGAGGCAATCCCAGATATGGTTACCTAGCTAACTTGGTACATAGCTCTGTACATCCCATAATACTCGAGCATGCTTCTTTGTTTTCCATCCATATCAAAGTGCCACAGCAGAGAGCTGGAAAGCTGCAACATTAGCACAAAAAAGTAAAACAACATGTTTATCTCTTACAGACTTACAGCTGACCGGTTGTCCTGAAGTAATTTTCTTGATATCAACTGCGTCGGCTCCTCTCGCCATGTAGATCTATCACTGGACAGTGGGAAGATGACAACCACTCACCCACAGTTAGTAGAAATAACAGCGGAGCAGTCTAACAGTTGTACCAGAGGCCTTAAGAATCTAGTTGAGTTCTGATACTTGGATCTAAGAATAAACAGGGCAATAATATAGCTAAATATGAAATTATGCATCACTCAGAAAAAAGAGAGTAATTATAGATGGATTAGAGCTGAAAAATGGAGTAACTATAGATGGATCCAATGATGTAAGCATAGTTGGATCAATCAAACACGGATAGAAATGTGCATCCTGTAAGTAAAGTTGCAACAAAAATATAGTGGAGAAGGTCAGCGACGGAGGGGATCGGATGGGCAAGGAGCCAAGAACCTCCTGTTCTTGCAATGGGTTGGGGCAAGTTGACAGTAGGACGCAAGGGGGTGGGATGTCGGGCGGTGGCGAGGCAGTCGTGCACAGGAAAAGCCGCCAGTCCGCCACTGTTTGTAGGTGAGGGCCAGTGGAGAAACGTGGAGGTCCCGTTTCGGCGGAGCCGATCCAACAAGAGAGAGAGAGAGACTCACGTCACTGGAGGAGAGCTGATCCATCGGGGGCAGCCAGCCGAGGACCCCCATCCTGCCGGAGCGGCCCCTCCCGAATATTCCAGGAGGTGCGCGAAGGTTCTCGAGCGCGAGGAGGAGGAAGGCGGTGGTTCCTCGGATCCTAGGGGGTTCCGCCGCATAGGCACAACCATGGACTTGGCTAGCCGCCACACCGCTGGTGCCGCCGCGCCCGCCGCTGCTCGCCGAGGTCCGAGGTGTTGCCGCCGCCATCGCCGAGGAGCCTGTGTACCTCGTCATCAAGCACTCGTGGTAGGGGAGGTAGAGACGGATTCTCTGCATCGTCGCCTCAGGGTCGGGGAGGACGAACTGGGTGGCCGCGGCGTAGGGAGGAAACAGAGCGGCGCATCCGAGGAGGACGAACTGGGTGGCCGCGGCGTAGGAGGGAACCAGAGCGACGTAGATCGGGTAGGGAAGGAGGGCGAGGCTTTGGTAGGCCGAGAGGACTGGAGATAAAGTCACCAATGCGGTGGTGAGGGCGAGGGAGAGGGTGAGGGAGAGCGGTGGTGAGGGCGAGGGAGAGGGAGAGGGTGAGGGAGAGGGAGAGGGCGAGGGCGAGGGCAAGATGGGAAGGGGAGGAGGCGGCGACGGCGGAGACAACGAGGGTGAGGGCAAGGGGAGGACGAGAGAGAGATGGGACGGGGGATGCGGCGACCGCTGGGGGGAATCGGGGGTGAGTGGTGTCCCTATGGCGGCCGATGTGGAGACGGAACGGACGCATCTAGGCCGTCCATGCAAGAAACCTCGATCCGACGGCTTCGCACCCGTCCGATTCGAACCATGCGATGGCGATCTGACGATTCACGGCTGCAGAAACGAGAGCTCCACACAATTTTGGAAACTGTGAGCTTTTTTTTTTTTTTTTTGCAAAAACGTCGATGTGGGAGCTCCAGGAGTCCGGGATTCCTTGGCGTATAGATAATAGAGAGATAGGAGGTCTCTTTCCCGAGGAAAGAAAAGAAAAGAAAAGAAAAATTGGGGCGGGCAATCATTATCGTTGGATCTAAAACTGACGGCTGATCTTTTCACGCGCAGGGCAACGCGCATTGTTGCGGCGCCGCAAGCTCTCTTCCGTTTTGTTTATCCATTTGTCCCCCTTCTCTCTCCGCGAAACACCTCCGCTTCCAGCCTCGCTCCCGCTCCGCCGCCTCGAGCCGCGCAGCCATGGGCGGCGCCGGCCTCCCTGCACCGGTACTCGAATTCCTACTCCCCTTCCTTCTTTCTTATTCCCGATGCTTCTTTCTTCTTCCAATGTCTCGAAATCTCGCGGACTATTAGCTGGGTGGAGGCGGAGCGGTTGTTTGGTTATTTTCTTGTCGCCTGTCGTCGTTTTTGGGTTTGTTCGTGGAACTCGGGTTGGGTTTGGCTGGATTGGAGTCGTAACGATGAGCGAAGACAACTACACAGGTAGTAGGTTTGGTTTTCTTTCTTTTATTTTTGTGACAAGTGTGCTAAATTTCTCGCTCAATGGAGTTATTCCCATGTTAAATTTATCAGCAGGAGCAGTAACTAATGATGATATAACTTGCCATTGTTCATCTCTTGGTCTCTTATCCTTTTATATTTCTGTCCATTTTAAGGGAGATTATAAAGTTAAATTAAGTTTGAGCAAAACATCATTTCTTTCACCACTTTCTTCATTTTGCATTTTCCTTCATATTTTGTCCAAATTTTGTATGAACTATCTTTAATCAGCCTTTTTAAGTGCTGATTTTCACAATACTCTGTTTGGAAGATAAGCTTATCATTTGAACTGTGCATTTGCCTATATTGTAGGGATGCCTTCAAAATTTTGGTTGGAGTGCTGATCTGGAAAATTTTGGCTTAAAGATGGCCAACTATGGAACCCATAAGGCATTCAATTTTCGGTGCTTTGCTTCCAGTGGGCGTGAATTTGGGTCTGATTCTACTAATAAGCGAAAAGTAGGTTCCCTCAATCCCCTATTTTTCTTTCCTTAATTCTGTGCAGCCACAGCACAAACCATCTTTCACTATTAAATTTTTTAACAAAAAAGGAACCAAACCTACCTTCCAGCCCTATTAGAGGTTCTTAATTCTGTTATATTCTCTTCACTGGAGTTCTACATCTTGTTCAATGATAAAAGCCAACTTGCACTCTATCATAAGAAGTTTGATTCCCTAATGGCCCGCTATGCCTTTTCATTTCCCTCAGATTAAAAGCAAGAAGAGGCCAAAGGATGTTACACTGGAACCAAGGTACACACCTTCAAACATGCTGTTGTGGGAGTTTTTCTTCATACTAAGAACTAATTGTATCCTTGTTATAAATTTATGGCATGGTCATTGGCACATTTTTCTTACTGTGTACTTCTCATATTTTACGACATTCCAGTCCATTTCAAAATTGAAACAGAAACAAGTGCATAATTGAAGAGCCATTAAACTTGTTATAGGAATATTTTCAACAAATAGATAAAAAAGGAATATTTTCAACAAAGATAGATGTTTTAAGTAAATGTTAGAATAGGCACTATAATTCTGCTATGTACTATGGCTTAGGGTGCATAGTCCTGTTTGTAGATATGTATATAACTTATGATGTTCTTTGTATATTAACCTACCCTGTACATGATATATTGACTTTTGACCTACAGGAATAGTTTAAGGGGTTCATTCCAACATGGTATCAGAGCGACATAAACCCTAACCCAAATATCTCCCACCTGATCGATCGCCGCCGCCGCCGCCATCCCTGTGCCCGAAGTCTGCACCCTCCCCTGTTTTTCTTCGTGCCCGAAACCCGCCGGATCCTCTGCGCCGCCCCACCGCCAGATCCGCGTCGTTCGCGCCTCCCGCTGTCGGATCCCGCCCCCTCTGCTCCTCCCATCATCGGAACCGAGCCGCCCGCGCTCCCCGATGTTGCGCCGCCTCGCCGACGTCACGTCACCCGCGGTGGAGCTCGCGCCCTGCCCTATCCCCGTGTTCGAGCTCCCGCGACACTCGAGCCTGCCACTGTTATCCTTGCGCAGCCCGAGCCGCACTCGCCTGAGCTCTGCTCCTCCCTGACGCCGCGCTGCCTGAGCTCGCTGTCGGAGCCCGCGTCGCCACCAGACGCCAACGCTGGAGCTCACATCGCCGCCCGGAGCTCCAATGCTCCGTGCGTGCCGCTTGGATCTCATGCTCTCAGGCCCCTGCCCCCCGAGCTCGCCTCCGGCTGCTGATGCCCGGGCTGCCCGGCCGTCGCCGCCCCTTTGCTTTGCTTCCAGGCAGCTGCCGACTCCGGGCCGCCCCTCTGCTCTAAATGGATCCTTGCTCCGGCGCCCTGACGCTGCGACCGCGTCCTGGATGGAGGCCGAGTGTTGCCTCGCGCGCACTGCGGTCGCCAGCGACGAGGCCACCTCTATCCGTGTGCGCTGAGGTGGAGGTGGTCATGCCGCGGGCCCGCGTTGAGCGACTTGAGCGCGAGGCTGTCAAGCGCGACGAGCTCCTCTCCGCGCTCCTAGTGGCTACGCGCCCCGGCGACGCCGACTTTCGTCGCTACTGCCTTGGGCCGCCGCCACCACCCCTGCCCTGAGCTTCTGCCTCGGACTCCATTGATGGCTACCGCTGGTGGACGCCCACCGAAGGGCTTTGGTGGTTCTTCCCACGCAGGAGCTGGCGACTCTCGCTAGGGCTTCTCCGGTGACGCCACTCAGTAGCTACTCTCCTTGCTCTAGCGCCTCGTCCTCAGACTCTGCTCGACTGGCTCTTGCTTCTCAACAGTCTTCCTCGTCTCCGCTGCCTCCGTCGTTCGGTCTCGTCTCTGTGGATGTTGGACTCTGGTGCTTCTTTTCACATGACACCATATTCTACTCACCTCACTTATGATAGTCCTACAACTCTTCCTTCCACTGTTCAGACTGCAGATGGTACCTCACTTCCTGTTACAGCACGAGACATCCTTTCCACTTCTCTTTAATGTTCTTGCGGTCTCTCATGTTCCCAAGCTTACTATGCAACTTATGTCGGCCGATCAGATCACTGATTACGACTGTCATGTTATTCTTGAGTCTGACTCTTGTTGTGTTTAGGACCGCCACACGGGGACTCTGCTTTTTGCTCGTCCTCGGTGCTGTGATTCGCAGTGCCTTTAGGTGTTTGGCTGGACGTACCTTCGTTCCGTAGTCTCTACTAGCCAGTCCGTCACTACACCTGCCTCTGTCTTTGCTACATCCTCCACTGCTTCCTTTGCTCAGTGGCACCATCGTTTGGGTCATATTTTTTTATCGCGACTATCGTTTCTAGTAGGTCGTGGCCTTCTTGGGTCTGTTTCTGGTGACACCTCTTTACCTTGTTATGAGTTGCAAGTTTGGCAAGCAGCTGCAGATCCTCTATCTCTTAAGTGACTCTGTTTCTGCTTGTCCTTTTGATCTTGTTCACTCGGATGTTTGGGGTCCAGTTTCCTTCGTTTTTCGAAAGGGTGTCATTGGTACTATGTTATCTTTTATTGATGATTATTTACATCATACTTGGATCTACATGTGAGAGCCGTCGGGAGATTTAACTTGTAATGCTTAACCTTCCAATTGGTCCTAGCATCACAAGGGAAATTTCCCCGCTCTCGATGTATTATGTATCTCCCAGGAGCAGTACACATACATCTTCACAAATAGTATCAATCCATACACAAGTTATTACAATACCAAGTCTTAATAGATTTACAAAATATTACACATGCAAAGTCCAGATTTCATACAAAGGCAGTGACCGCCAAATATCACAACAAAATATCAGAATCGCAGCTGAAACATAATCCATAAGATGACAATAAAATAAAGCCAACCGACTGCCCTTACCCACAAGGCAAACAACCAGAAAACCCGCTGAGCAAGTCTTCAATGTCGAAGTCGGTCTCACAAAAGTTAACCCCTTGGGGGTCAACTTCCTCTACAGCAAGTGGAGAATCCCGTTGAGTGCAAAATTGTACTCGCAAGACTTACAAATAACAAACCTATACATAGCTACATGCATTCAAGTATCAAAAGAAAGCTTCTAAACTAGGCAATTTTCAGCATAAATGCATTTTCTTTGCAATAAAGTAATAGATTGAAAGGCAATTTACCAAATCTGTTTTTAATTGTTCAAATAACGAGATAACATTTATAAACATAATTAACATCCTAGAGGTGACTTCCACCACAACAATAGCACGAATGCCCATTCGTACCACCCGATTTCAAGTTTTATTGAAAATGTTGAGTCTAACTCTCGCATGACCTAACCAAGTGTGTCCATAACCAAGGACGTGGCCATTCGAATAGATTAAACCATGCAGGGGTTACACAACTTTACCCACATGCCAGACAACTCCTTTGCTAAGCTATATAGCACACTTCCGAAGGTATGTCGTCAGAGCTAAGTCCTACGAGATATTTTCTAATGTTATGTATTAACTAAGAGCCGCCCATATGGGGGTTAACCCTCCGTGAACCGTCCAAAAGAGGCTCCCACGGAGGACCCATACGTTGTGTTGGTGTCATTGGCCCAGCCTCGGCAACTGCCGATGCTCCTCAGGCGAGGGAACCTAACCGGATCCCACCCCGCACATTCCCAACAACAACATAACAAATTTTCTCCCTAACAACTACCATATGCAACTCAAAGCTAACACACGTCAAAATACTAAGTCAAGAGGAGTTCTTAATACCCTCATGTGGATGCACGAAAAAGTGCTTGGATCAGTGACGCGAGATGTTCGGTCCTTGCTGACTCAGGCACAAACCACACACCCGAAAACCACACCATTTAACCATATGCCCAAGTCCAAATCCTTTTATTTTCAATTTTAGTTTTTCTAATTACAATACAAACATGAGTGCCCTGACCTAAGGAATTAGAGTGATGATATAATGACCATCGCCGAAGCGATGATCCCCATACTACTCTTCTAAGCATTGCTAAGCGACACAAACTCGTATACGGTATAAAAATGACTAGAACCCATCCATCGAGTTCTAAATCACAGCGGATATATTAACCTAGGCTTAGTAGTAAAGGATGAACATTTGCCTACAACTCATGCATCTACTTAGGATTAACTACCTCGAACGAGAATTTAAACATCAAAATAGAGCATGCATACATACATTTACAAACAAGATAATTGCATTTGAACATAATAGGATCAACAACATCAAAGGAGGGAGTGCTTGCCTTGCTAGAGATATTCCACGTGCTGCTGAGGATCACTTTCGTATTCATTCAGATCTTTGTAAGCTATTAAACGAACGAGAAACACGAATAAGAACAAATAACATCGAATCATTCAAAAATTCAACATCATCCAAATTGCATGAAAATTTCACAGGAGGTAGAGCATGATTTTAGATGAATTTAGGTGAAAGAATTAGTTCATTTGAAGTTTGAATGTGAAAGTTACAGGCTACCAAAAATCAGTTGGCAGAAAAATCCTAAAAAATTAGGTTCTGTTACTATTCATCCGAATTAATTATTTTTGTGAAATTTCAAGAAAAGGGGTGGAGATGGAATTTATATGGCAGACAGAGCATAACATTTTATGAACAACAAAAATTAAATCACCCTATTTGGAGTTAATATGGATTTTCTATGCATTTTCAAAGTTATACCATTAATGTACAATTAATTTGAATACCAAGATTTTTTGTGATAGCAACATGTCTCAAACCTATTCCTAGCGCTTCTTTGGCTGGCCAAGGTGCACCAGAGATCGGTTTGCGAGTTTTTGTGCGTTGTACCGTGAAAGATTGGGCTACTTGCGTATCAACTAGCATGCCTACTAGTTGATCCGTATCATCTAGTATCAGAGTCTTAGTTGCTCACGGCACCGTTGTCGCTGTGGTGGTGTAGTTTGCAATGACCAAGTTGAAGAAGATGAAGTTGACTATCAATCTCAGCCTGGATTTGGAGAGGTGTGAGGAAGACCCTCTACTAGAGCTGCATTTGAAGGAGCGGTTGTTTTACCGATGTCGAGTGGGGGTTGACACATGCGCCATGATGCTAGACCCAGGGAGTATGATCAACGCAACAAGCCAAACACTTGTGGACAGATTGGGGCTATCCACAACCCCACATCCGGAGCCATACCAGTTGTTATGGATGGACAAGTACATTGCGATCACAACACAAGTTGAGGTAAAATTTTCATTGGATGGATATGTTGCTGTTGTCACTTGTGATGTTATTCCTATACATATGCGAGTATGTTCTTTGGTACATGGCGTCACTTCGATGCTCGAGCAGAAGATTCGGTGGATTTCTTCTTCCACCCCTCATTGTTCTTTTCCATGGGGAGGGACCGCCGGGAGATTGTATCTTACTCCGTGCAACAATACTTTGAAGATAAATTGCGGCGTGAGGGAGGCCGGCCGAGGTGCACAAGAGAAATACACAACAAATATTTAGTTGATAATCCTTTATTTTGATCAAATCTGTAGCTCAAATCAAACATTTAAGTAACTGTAACTAGTTTATATTGTTCTTAAAATAGTGCTAAATAGTTTCATATGATTCTTTTCTTTATTTTAATCATCCAATTTTTTCTTTTGATACAGCAAGGTAACATCTGGAGATTCAAAGAATAGGGACCAATGTAAGTTCACTTCAATTTTGAGTTAATTACAAGTATTTTTGCATTTAATTATTTTCAGCATGCATTATAACCTTATCAACTAAATAGTGCTAAGATAGTAAGATTGCTAAAAATAGTAAGATCCCAGGAGGCGGTGCAGACCGCTTGGCATTGCAATGTTATAATCTCTGTGTGCTTAGCCATGCGCTCCGCATCAGATAGCTTTGGCTTCAGCGTACATGGACCTCGCGGCCGTGGCGGGGACTCGCTATTCAAGCCAGCAGTATAGAGCATAACATGTTCCATAATACTCTTGTAGTTCAGCTTGGCAATGGCGAGCGTGCTTTGTTCTGGTCCGAGCGGTGGCTCAACGAGCGGAGTGTACCAGACATAGCCCTGGCTCTTGTGAGGACAGTCCCGCTCGTACTACGGAATACAAGGACAGTCGCAGAGGCTTTACATTCCGACGCGTGGGTCATGGGCATTAGGGGTCGCCTCGACACAAATGTCCTTTTAGAGTACCTACAGCCGTGGGACTTGCTACAGAATGTATGCATAACACATGGACAGGAGGATGCCATTATTTGGCGATGGGAGGCTTCGGGCCAGTTCACTTCCAGATCGGCCTACAAGGCCTTCTTTATTTGTTCCCAACATTTCGCGTGTGCAGACGCCATTCGGAAGGCTAGGCTCCTTTGAGATGAAAATGCTTCATGTGCTTGACAGTCCGTCGGCGCTGCTGGACTGCCGATAAACTCGAGCGTCGTGGCCTCCAAAATCAAGGAGTCTGCGTTTTCTGCTGCTGCACTGCTGAAACAATCGATCATCTCCTTGTTGGGTGCGCGGTAACTTCCCAAGTCTGGCCGCACTTCCTCTTGCTTGTTGGATTCAGCCGCTGTATCCCTGTGGGCCAAACAACCCTAGAAAACTTCTGGATTTCAGTGCGTCAGACGGTCTCGGGGAAGCATCGAAAGGCTCTAGATTCGTGCATCACCCTCATCTCTTGGATGATTCGGAAGGAGCGTAATAAGAGAGTGTTCAACAACGAGACCACATTGACCGAACTTCTGCTTCAACTAATTTGGGAGGAGTACCGCCACTGGCGCATGGTGGGAGCTCAATGTTTGGAGGCGCTATCTTCCTTAGAGTAGTTGCTTAGTCCCCCCTGTTGAATAATCCTTGATGCACTGTTTATTTTGGTATTTATTTTCATGTAACGGGATCGTTTAATAACTAGAAAGGGTTGCATGTGCATTGGAGCATTACTAGTAGAAAGGTTTGCATGTTAGTCATTAAAGCTAGACGTGGAGCACTAGTAGAAACGTTTGCATGAAACGTTTACAAACGGTTGCATGTTTATTTTGGTGTTACTCATTTAGCGATAGCATTGCCAGTATAAATAAGAGTGAGTAAAATCAGAAAAATGTGCACTTGAGGTTAAGCAATACCAAATCTGTCTTGTGAGTTCATCTTCTTTATTTTGCTGTCCAGTTTGAGTGTGTGTGAGTATTCGACTTCCAGAGATTCGCATGCGTAGACATCGGTGGGGCTAACAATTAGTATCAGAGCTTCGTACTCTCTTGCCTGAGAAGATGTCACGCGACGGCTCGGGTTCTCCATCGCGTACCAGGACCTGCGTCGAGGACGGCGCAAGCAATGGCGGCGGCTTAGTTTGCCACCGGTGGTACCGCCAATGGGAGGAGTTGTGACCCTCCAATACTATGGGCGGTGAAGATGAAGATCATCGTGCGTGCGCAAGGAGTGTGGGCGGCAGTAGAGGGTGAAGAATTGGTCGATGAGAAGAAAGAGCAGATGACTCTCGCCGCCATAGTACAAGCCGTGCCGGAGGCCGTTGTAATGGCCATATCCGAGAAGGAGACAACAAATGAGGCTTAGAATACACTCAAGAAGGTCCTCTTTCAAACTCTCAAGAGGGAGTTTGAGCGTGTCTACATGGGGGACTCGGAGAAAATCATTGAGTTCGCCTTGAAGCTCACCACCATGGTCAACGAGATACATGCTCTCGGTACCAAGGTGGAGGAGAGTGATGTCGTGGAGAAGCTCCTGCGCTCCATCCCCGACAAATTCCTACCGATTGTCGGCACCATTGAGCAATGGGGCGATGTATCGGCGATTTCGGTGATGGAGGCCATTGGACGCTTGAGGGTGTATGAGGAGAGCTTGAAAGGGTGGTGGCGCGACAAGGAAGAAGGAGAGCACCTGGTGCTCACGTGCGCCGAGTGGGAGGCCAAAGCCGCCGAAGAAAAGAGGAGCGGCGAGGACTTTGACAGCGGCACAAAGAAGAATGGCGGGCGCGGTGATGGCCATGGCCGTGGCCAAGACGGCGACAAGTAGAACACCGTGGAAAGTCCGACAAGTCGAAGATCCAATGCTTCAATTGTCAAGAGTTCGGCCATTTCGCGTCTGAGTGTGATGAGCCGAAGAAAGGATGTGTGTATCTCACTAACGCCCAAGAGGATGACGAGCCGACTCTCCTAATGGCTGTGGCATGCGAGCATGCCACGGACGTCGTCATGCTGAAGGAGAAAGAGGAGTGGCTCGCACGCGCCAAGAAGAGGGACCAAGGCGGCGACTCTTTCGGCGGTGATAAGGGCAACGACGGCGGTGGTGAAAACCGCCACAAGCCGAAGCGTACCGAGTGGGACCACCTGATACAAGCCAACGACAACGAGCCTGCGCTTCTCATGGTGTAGGTGCGTGCGCTCACCGAGGCATCCATGGGCGTGGGCTCTAACATGGTACTCAACGAGGTGCACGCGTAGGTGCATCTATTGCGCGAGGAGGACGCCCGCGACGACGGTTGGTACCTGGACACCGGCGCTAGCAATCACATGTCCGGGTGCCAAGCAAGCTTCGCGGAGATGGACGAGTGCGTCATCGGCTCTGTCAAGTTCGGCGACGGCTCGGTGGTGGATATATGCGGGCTTGGCACCGTCCTTTTCACCTGCCAGAACGGGGAGCACCTTGCACTGACGGGGGTGTACTACATCCCACACTGCGTAGCAACATAGTGAGCCTTAGACAGCTCGAAGAGAACGGCTACCAGACACTCATCCAGGACGGCGTGCTCACGATCCGCGACCGGCAGCGTCGCATACTTGCTCGGGTAAAAAGCACTTGCAACCGGCTCTATATGCTTACCCTTAGCATTGCACATCCGGTGCATCTGTTCGCGCGGTGTGGCGACAACGCGTGGTGGCACGTAGAGACGCGCGCAGACGCGCGGGCCGGCGAAGATGCGGCGGCGACAACGACGCGGCGGAGCGCGAGAGTCGGTGAATCGGCGGGCGTGGCGTGCACGAGACGATGGGTAGCCACGGCGCACGCAAGCGCGAGGCGTGGCAGCTGCACGAACACGTGGCATGAAGGAGCCATGGTTTGTCGGCTACAGCGATAGCGATATTGCCAGTGACGTCGATGACTACAAGAGCACGACGGGCGGGCTGCGTCAAGATCAAGAAAGTGTATCAAGGATTAGGGGGTATTTTTTGAATAATCCTTGATGCACTATTTATTTTCATGTAACGACATCGTTTAATAAGTAGAAACGGTTGCATGTGCATTAGAGCATTACTAGTAGAAACGTTTGCATGTTAGTCATTAAAGCTAGACGTGGAGCACTAGTAGAAACGTTTACAAACGGTTGCATGTTTATTTGCTGTTACTCATTTAGCGATAGCATTGCTAGTATAAATAAGAGTGAAAAAAATCAGAAAAATGTGTGCGTGAGGTTAAGCAACACCAAACCTGTCTCGTGAGTTCATCTTCTCTGTTTTGCTGTCCAGTTTGAGTGTGTGTGGGTGTTCGACTTCCAGAGATTCGCGTGCGTAGACACCGGTGGGGCTAACACTCCCGTCGTTTTGGCCGCCTACCATGTTTTTATTTCTTTCCAGGTGTCTTTGTATTTTGTTGTTGTGCTAACTTCTTCTTAATGGAATGACGCACAATTCTTTTGCACATTCTCGAAAAAAAACTAATATTTGCATTGGTTCATGTATTTCTCAGATTATCTAAGTGTTTATGTTTCAAATGTAGTTGGTTAGGGCTTGAGGTCCTTGATTATCTGTCTCACTTTCAATATAAGCTTGGTAATTGACCTTTGGTCTATATATAAGACATAAAACTATTTTTTTGCTTTTAGCTTTGATGTTTGGTAGATATGAGATTTTTTGCCACTTTATCTATTTTTACTTTCACCAGTGACATATCTCAATACTTGGACATTCATGTTTTTAGGGGCGCCAGAATTAAGAATTGGAAGACAAAACAAATCTGGTAAATCAGTCATGGATAAGCAATTTCTGGAAAAAGTGGAAGCTGTTCGAAGGTATTGATGAATGACAATATGACATCATGCTATACTGAGTGAAAAGCAGATCCATTTGTTCTAGGATTAAGTAGAATTCTAATTTTGCTATTGTTAGAAAATTGTGAGCAAGTTGATTGATACATGAGACATCGAGACTCAATATGGTAAGGCAGTGAGAGGTTCTCAGTTTAAAATCTATTTGGCCAATGTATTGAAAAATATATAAGGGTAAATGTGTTTGCCTGACCACATCATATTTAGCCATTGCCTTTTTTAGCATGCTGCACTCTTTCATGACTGGCCTTTGCACCGACAAGATCTAGACTATAACTTTCCAGATGCCCCCAGCTCTGCCTAGATGTCCATATGATCAAATCAACATCACTTTTGTATTATTTTGATTTTGGTTGAAGTCATTGTCCAGTCTCCAGTGTGGCCTTGCATCATATACCTTGTTGCATGTTTTTCTGACAATTGACAAGGGGCAGCAACAGGGAAATTGTGGAAGGTCCAGCTCTGCCTATGCAGGGTGTACTCCTTGCAGTGTATACAAATCCAAATGTAAAATTTACAAAATACTCGGCCTCTCCCTAACAGTCATATACTATAACCCTCTGGATATTTTATGTTTCCATGTCTGTGTGCCTTGCTTGAGGTACTGCAATTATCACAATTGAAAAATATACACTGTTGTTGTAATTCTCATATGTGTAATCAATTGGTGGATTTAATAATAAAGGAAGTAGCTTTTCTAAAAAAAAGGATAATAAAGGAAGTAGCCAGTACAGCTTTCCTGTACCTTTTCTGAATCTGATATAAAAATAAAAATTAAAAAATAATTCTCACCTTCAAAAGTAACACAAAACATCTACTCGTGTACTAGTGTTTTCCTTTTCTATCTCCAGATTGATTGAAATTTTTAGTTGCCAAAGCTGGAAAATGTGAAATCATTGTCTGCAACATGTTACTGATGTTGGTGAGTCCGCAATATACAAAACTAATAATGATTCTATCCTGTGATTCTGGTCTCCAGACCAAATGCCATAAATATTTACCGAGCTGATATTATGTCTAATAAATATTGGTTGGATAAATTGCAGTTTTATTCTGTCACGAGAGCATGCATACATGAATAAATTTTTGATAAATAGTGGCCAGCTCTTGATACTATTTACACTCTAGGCACTGAAAACTTATTATTTGGTATATTGCATTGGAAGCATTCTTCTAATTTAATATTTATTAATGTTCTCAACTCGTCGGCTTCTGTTCTTTATAGGTCTGCACTTGAGAAAAAGAAAGCAGAAGAGAACAAAAGTTATCAAGCTATTGATTATGATGTTCCGATTGAATCAGATAAGAGCACAATTGGTTTTGGTACAAGGGTCAGTTTTGTTATGCAACTTTTTCATGTTTTCACTATTTGGTAGCTTGCATATGATATACTTATCTGAATTTTCCCCAGCAGGTTGGAATTGGCATAGCTGTTGTGGTCTTTGGACTAGTCTTTGCTTTTGGGGATTTCCTTCCTTATGGAAGGTGAATCTACATCTATTACACTAATGAACTACCAAATATACCATTCCCCTTTTACCGTTCGTATCCATACACTTTTGTATATTTTTTTTTCATTTGCTTACATGTGTAAATTAGATATAACGTTCTTCTACACTTGCAAGTCATCATTTCCATGTAGTATGATGATTTTAACTTGCCAAGGTGGAATCCATAAAAAAACTGTCTTGAAATCTACGCAGCTACTGAGAGAAACTAGAAGCTGTAACTGTTCTTGCTGCAAAGGTGAGGTTTATCAGGAAAAAAAGTACATGAACCAACCAAAAATTGCATTAGTTTTCTCCCTTTAAGCTCTCCTTTGTCCTCTCTGTAGATGCCTTTGCTGAAAGAAGGCCAAAACTCACAAATTTACGTGCCAGCCTGACATGAAGCACAACCAACTAAACACGGATGAGAGATACAGCTGTCCACAAAAAGAGTTTTTGTGTTTGCCTTTAACTACCGTCATGGATGGTGACTTTGTGCTCACTTCATTGACAACCTAGAGACTGTGATGTGATGTACGCTAGTAGAAGGGGCTTTAGGAGCGGGAGGACATCATGGACTGGGAGGAAGAACCTTGGGAGAGACTGGATTAATTCATTCTTATTGCTTGATTCCAATGCTAGCGTGCGGCTCCTCTTTTGTAGAGGGTTGAGCCCCTAACAACTCAGACTAATCTTTCCAACTAATTAAGATAACATTCCAACTAGATAAGATCCTATCCCATCTCTAACTAAACCATATTTGATAGTTAAGTAATCTGCAGCCGGTCATAGTTTGTTGCGGCTGTTATTGCTCCCATTGGTGTGCCATGTTCTCGGGCCCTAATGGGCTGCATGTCTGCTGTTGGCTAGCCAGCTGGCCATAACATGGAGATGGTCATAGATATGAAGCGAGAGTGAGGGGTTGAACAGCAGAAAGGACAAGAAAGGAGACCAAGAAGCTCTGAAAAGGTAAATGAATTTGAAAAGAAAAAAGGGGCAGTATTGATTTGATATGAAAAGTTGTGAAGGACAAGATTGAAAGAGTCAAGCTGGAGGATAAGGACTACACATCTGAGATCGAGGTTAGGAGGCAAAAGGTAGAGGTAGGCAAAAGAGGCTAACCACAAATGATTAATGTTAGCATGAACAAATTCTGGCACATGTGTTGGAGACATACTGTCGAAATAAAAAATGAACTAGACTTCTTATGGAGGAGTGTAGGACGCTAGCTTAGGTGATTGTTTAGGTTTTCCTACTTTGATGATGGAGCCCTGCAACGGCAAGGAGAAAGATGTTCAAATCTAGGTGACAACATGTTATGGCCGTGGGCCAGCTGCAAGAAGGAAGCTTCGGCAACAGTAGCAATCCCACGAATTAAGGAGAATAAATTGATTAGTTATCATCAAGGTTGTCACGGCGTCGCCAAGGCGTCACCTAGTCGACGCCAAGGCGTCCCGTCGGCCGGAGGCAGACGACAAGGGCCTTCGTCTAGATGACCCGGGTTAGGCGGGCATGCCCTAGCCACCGCCGGTTCTCTACACCTTTGTTCAGCTGCCGCCGCCTCCCTACACTCCGGCAAGCCTTCCACCACCCCTAGCTCCTTTGGGTTCGTATCCTCTCTCTCTCCCCTCTCCTCTCCTTTATTTCTTCTTCGCTGTCCAGATCTGGAGGGGAAGAGCGACGATTGTAGGAGCAGCGCCGGTGAGGAGGAAGAAGATGCGAAGAAGAGCAGAGCAGGGGTCAGAACTAGTAATTCCAAATATGAAGATATGCATGCATGCTAGTTATTCCATGCTGCTGCCCCTCCTTGTGCGCAGCCCTTAATGGGTCTGTCCAGGCAGGCCCACGGCCATAACACAACAAGAGCTTTTCATGGAAATTAAACAAGGTCAACACTCAACAATGAAGGATAAGGCGAAATCAAAGGGGATCCATGAAAGCAGGAGGGGAACAAGAATGCAGGAATCGCGGATGTTGATGGCATCAACTGAATGAGGAAGTTCTAAAGTGAGCAGAATGTTAGATCTGAAGTTCTGAACAGCTAGTAAGTGTGAATTAATTAGAAACTAACCATTCAGTGAGAGGGAGAGTAATTAGACATGGCAGCTGAAGAGGCCCGACGGTTGTTTCTGATGGAGATCAGTATTGCTCTAGGCGCTATACACTAGTCGGGCGGTAGACTAGCGCTCCCCTAGACGGGCCTAGGCAGCTGCCTAGGCGGGATAAATCGGCTAGGAGCCGCCTAGGCGGGATAAATCGGCTAGGTGGGAGGGCTGCCTGCGCCTAGCACCTAGGCAGTCTATGCGGGCGCCTAGGGAAACACTGATGGAGATAAGGATACAAGCATGCAATCTTTTCTTGACTAATTTGTAAAATTTTGTAAGCTTTTTACGCCATTGAATGCCTGATCTTGGTCCATTCTGTTCAAAGTACAATTTGGCATAGTTATGTGTAAAGTGTCATGACAACAGCTTAGTTAAATTAGCAAGTGACGCATTGGAGTAGGGTGGGCCATAGAAATATGTATGTATTACAATATGAGTATCAAATGCTGAAGTTCTGTAATACATGTGCTATTTTTTGTGTTTGAAATATCCAGTGACATACTGAGTTAAAGATGAGTGACAGTGTTGGAACTTGGAAGTACATGTATATCGATTGTTTTTCTCTTACATCTCATGCTTGTAAGTAAATTATGTCATGTGTGAAACGCAGGTCTAGGTCATAAGAAAATTCTAATGATATTCACTTTTGCAATTGAAATTTGACTTGCCATTTATATGACTATGTAAATAATTTTTTTCTTCTACTTGTTTGATTATGAATTAATTCCTACACTTCCCTTGTTACAGTGTTAGCCCTAGCAAGGAAAGCACTGTGGATAAGAAAAAGCTTTCTGAAGAGGAAATAGAAAATTTTAAGGTAAACATTATTCTTGCCCACAAAAGTATTTTAGGTTCATGTACTGACTAATTACTGTGAATTTACAATGAATGAAATGTAGTGCATGTGTGGCTTTGACCACAAGTAGTTTATAAAAGGCTTTTCTTGTTGAGCTTTGTATGGCTTAGAAAGACTGAAACAGTTTTAGAAAAGGCTTGAGAATTATTGTATATTGTCCTTGTATACTGTAATGTGAAAGAAGAAATAAATTCACATGAAGGTTATGGCCATGAATAAATATTTTTTCCTACTTGGGGCCTTTGTCAGCTGTTCAGCTGAACTATAATATTATATAGTTATTAAGTGGTTTTTAGTGATTGAAATGTTCAAATCCTTCTGAAGATGTTAGCTCAATATCAAGGAAGCATAGCATCAGGCTAGAGGAATTGCGTAGTCGCCATAGCCACTCCATCTAAGTACTACGTCATGCTTTCATACTTCACAATTGCTGAATGTGCAGTACTGATTAGTTTTATTGTACCGATATGATTGATTCAAGAATGATATTCATTTGGCTTATCTAAAAGATCTACGGAACATTGTTTTTGAACTACGGATTGCAATTCACATTTGATTATTATACTAAGAGATTGTCGATTCTTTTGATTAGAGGGCAGTACAAGATTTTGAAGCAACACTGAGCAAGTCACCTAATGATCCTACGGCTCTTGAGGTGAATTGTTATTTCCTTCTTACTGTTATGAATATTGTGTGTGTGTATTCAGAGGCGTAATAGGCAATATATATATAGAGTGTACAAATGGTGTATGCTATATACAGATAAGACAATACAAAAGACAGATAAGGAATACAAAGGGATTCCTATCTAACATATCTCTAACATCTCCCTCAAAATACAAAGCATATGCAATAGCATTGTATTTGGAAAGGGTTACACTAAACTAGGGAAAATCCAAAGTCTGAGTCTTGATGATGTCATCGTAGCATACAACTCTTGGAAAATATGTCGACAAAAGTTCTCCTTCCATCCGGTGTCGTGCGACAGCTCATAAAGCACAAGGTGCGGGAGTAAAGTCGACCGCGGCAACACGACGAAGAAGATGAAACTGACAAAAATAGAGACGTCAAATCAAGGCGAAGAGGAATAGATAGAAATATATGGCGATCGATCGAAGCCCAAGGCGCGCGTGCGATGAACAAAAACTCAACAGAGCGCGAGAGCACGAAGAAGCGCGACGGCTTTAAAAGCTTGGGGCGGCGGCTAAGAGAGAAGCAACGACATTATAACGATCTACAACGGCTCGAAAAAAAAGAGTGGCAACTGTTGTCATGCAAAAGAAAATTCCTATGGTTCTATGACTGACAATAAATTTGTGGACTCGTATGACTTAAACAAATTCAAAGATTGAGTGACGCAATAAAAGAAAATGACAAAGAAAAAAACTCAAAGGATAACTAGCAGCAATACTAGCAGCATAATCATGTAATCGGTCTTCTCTTCGCTCTGGATCTGCGTGCACCTGGTCGACAGTGCGTTGCGCAGTAGCGTCAAGACGGACGCAAGGAGCCTCCTGTGCTGGAGGCAACGCGTGGACGTGCGGCAATCCACAGACGAAGAAAATCCACGGACACGGACGAAGAGATGCCGTGTCGCTGTCGCAGCACAGGGTGAACCCGATGAATCCAGTCTTCGATGACGTCGGCTCGTGGACAGACAGAAAGCGGTCCAATAAAAAAATTGATGCAGGATCAACGAACGAAGAAAACGAAGACAAACCAATAAAAAAATTCCAGGATCAATTCTTTTCCTTTCCCCGTGCTTGATGTGCTTAACGTGATTGGTAGCGTTGAAAAAACAGGACCAACCACGTTAATTATGGAATATGGACAAGTCAATGGACGAGTCTTCGCGTGCGTTGATGACGAAGGATCACAGCGAACGAACGCAACGGAATTTGCTTCCTTCAAAGTGGATCCAGAAGAAAACACAGCGGATGCACGACTTCTTCACAGCAACCTGAGACAGCGATGTGCATACGACTTGGCTTGGCTTCGGACGAGACGTCGTCGATGTGGATCGACTTCGGACGCAAAAGAAGACATCGACGACGAATCTGACAGGAGATCCGGGCAATCGAGACGAGAGGCCGGCCTCGGGAGAAAGATCGGCCCTCCTGGGGGCAACAGCAGCGGAGAGCGAGTAGAGGTTAGGAGGTGGCAGCCGTTACAGTAAACTCTAAATTTGGCTCTGATATCATGTTATGAATATTGTGTGTGTGTATTCAGAGGTTCAATGGGCAATATATATAGGGTGTACAAATGTATATGCCATATACAGACAAGGCAATACAAAAGGCAGATAAGGAATACAAAGAGATTCTTATCTCTAACATATCTCTTACATCAATTTGGGTTAATACTGTATGTTGTCTAAGGACTTTCTGCTCTTACTCTCAACTTCTTGTTGACATATCAAATTAACACTGCAGTTTTTATCTGCTGGTGCATATGTTGCATGAAAAGCCTCCTTATTATGATCGTCCATGATTGTTCAATGCTCAGGTGCCTACATGACTGCAGGCTAAATGGGGAAAAATGTGTTTGGAGGATTGTTTTAGGTGGACCTTGAAACAACGTTTTGATGTAAATTTCCATCACTGGGTAACAGGAACTATATATCAGCATGATGTAATCATGTCTGAGAAAGAAGGTTATTTTGGTAATGTCATGAAGAAGAATCTTACTTCGAATGCATCCAGAGAATAGATGCATAGTTGTGGTAGCCATTAGGATGATTCTAGATAGTAGTTACAGTTCCGTGTGCTTGATTATATATGTATAGAGCACAGTTTTTGTAAGCTTGTTTATGTTCATGGGGGGATTCTGTCTGCCTTTGCAGAAGTAATAAATCTCAGATTTACCCTTTCAAAGTAAGAAAGGCCTGTTACTTTGACGTCAGTGAAGGGCATGCAAGCTCTTCTTATTCCTGCTGCAATTGAAGGATCAGGGTAGAGTTCAGCTCACGAGGTCCACAGTGGCAGGAGCATGGTAGTAAGTGGCAGTGGGGGTGCAGGAGCATGGCTGATTGGCTGTGGCTACACAATAGCATGATGGTGGTTGCTTCTTGTGATAATTGGAGAGATGATTTTGCTATTCATAACTGTACAACTTATTTATTTTTGAGAAGATATATATAGATAGGATTGTTAGGTCTCATGGGCAACATGGGCCAAGAGAGAGAGAGAGACTATTAATATGTACAAGATTCTTAACACCCCTTTTAAACTCAAGGTGGATTAGGAGGATCTGATGCACTGAGTTTGAGTAGATGAAGCCAACGGTGTTCTCGAGTCTGGGACTTAGTGAAGAAATCTACAACCTGTAGCTCTAAGGGTACATACTGGCGGTCGATGGTTGACTGCTGACAATGAGATCATGTGAATGATGCATCAACACCAATGTGCTTTATCAATTCATGCTTGACCAGAGCACTAGCAATTTGAATGGCATCTGTATTGTCACAAAACAAAGGTGTATGATTATCACAAAGAACACCAAGATCAACCAAAAGTCATTCAAACCCCAACAAACCAGTTCGTATCTGTGAGCTGCTCGACAGAGATGAGATTCATGGAGAGCGTGGGGACAAGTGAGACATCTGAAACTGCGAAGTGACAGGTGGAAAAAGCCCCCTGATGAGTAACCGTGAATGATGTTCCATCAGCTGTCTGAATCTTGATATCTTGTACAACATGATAACATGATATGAGCTGAGATGCATCAGATGTCACATGGAAAGAAGCCCCTGAATCCAACAGCTATGGGAGTAAAGTATCTGACATAGAACATGATGGTGCAGTAAAACCAGTTGATCCACTAGAAGATGCTTACAGCTGACACAATTGTGCCTGAAGGTTGCTCATCTGAGCCGGTATATGACAAAACTGAGTTGCACAAGTCTCCAGAGCATTGACAATGACAAAAGAAGCAACGAGAGGATGCCATGGCCACAAAGAGCAACAATCACCAATCACCGATAGCACTGAGGACTACAAGTAGAGAACAATCCCATTAGCACCACTAGCAGACTCGGCCGGGTGGATGTAGTTGAAACAGAGCACAAGGAGGCACCACGAGAGAGAAAGAAGTAGTAGTTGTAAGCTTGTAGCACCGGGAGAGAGGACACACTAGCTGCGGCTCCGGGTGGGAGTCCGGACCGGAGAGAGGGGTGGAGGCGATGGATACGTCGTCGCAGCCGATGACCTCAACGAGTGACTGGCCAGTGACCTTGACGAGCGCTACACAGGCAGTAGCAACGATGCAGATGCCCGCGGCTGGTGTCTTGACGAGCGTGCGGTCGACCTCAACGAGTGTGCGGAGGCAGCAGGCGGTAGCAGGGGCATCAGATCCAAGTGGGGTTAGGGCCAGGCGGCAGTAGGGGCACCAGATCTGAGCAGTGGCTCTGGCGACTCGACCAGTGTGCAGTCGACCTCAATGAGAGTGCGGAGGCAATAGGCTGCAGCAGGGGCACTAGATCCAAGCGGCAGAGGCACCGAGCGTCTGGGTGGTGCCGCCTGGTGGGTAGCTCGATGCGGAGGTGGCGTAGGGAAGACCGAGGCGACTATTGCTCGGGGCGGTACGACCTAGAGAGGAGGCAGAGCAAGGTCGACGAGGAGGCATGTGACGGATTGAGGCCTCCTCTGCTCTCTGAAGGGCGGCACGAGGAAGACCGAGGCGGCGGCGTCTTGGGGCTGCGTGGCCCAGAGAGGAGGCAGAGCTGGGGCCACAAGGATGCTAGCGACGAAGCCCGAACAGAGCTGGGGAGAGCGGACTTGAGGGGACGGCAGCGGAGCAGAGGAGCTCGCTAGCAGCGAGCCTAGTGGCGGCGGCGGCAGAGGTGAGAACCCTAACTCTATCCTTGCTCTGATACCATGTGACAATTTTGGAGAGTTGATTTTGCTATTCACAATTGTGCAACTCATTTATTATTGAGAAGATATATATAGATAGAATTGTTGGGCTACATGGGCCACATGGGCCAAGAGCGAGAGGGACTACTAATATGTACAAGATTTGTAACCATGGTTATTAAGGCGTCACCGCCGGAGGCCAAGGCGTCGCCCCTGCCTTGTCGTCGCTCGTCGCCTTACCATCGCCCGTGCGACGTTGCATAGCCAGATCCGGGCGGGAGGCGGAGCAGAGGAGGCCCCGTGCGCTGGATCCAGGCGGGAGAGAGCTCGGGGCGACGTTGGGGAGTCGGAGCCTGGTAGGAGGGGGGAGCATGGGAGCAGGGGAGGCCCCGGTGCGTCGGGAGTAGGGAGGCTGGCGGCGTCTGGGGAAGCAGGGAGACCCGCGGTGAGTCGGGAGTGGGGCGGCCGGGAGTAGCATCACTGGAACCCTAGGCGGCGGCACCTCCATCTCTCCGATCTCGTCCCTTGTAGCTCCGGCCTCCGGCTACTTCGCACGTCGCCCTTCACCCGTTGCCCTCTCCAGCTTGTGCAAATGTCTGCAGATAGAGGATGCGGACACGAGGCGAGGAGATATAGTCGGCGTGGATGGCGACGAATCAACGATGCTATGATGAGAGCGAATATAGTTTTGGGAAGAGCGTCGGCTGAGACTCGAGAGAGGAACATAGTAATGGGCGGGCCCAGCGTGCATCAACAGTAATGGGCTGGCCGGCCGGCCGTATTGTGAATTCGTGCAACAGTTTCTTTTATTTTTTTCTTTCTTTTTATCCTTTTCATCTCCACTTCCTTGCTCCTTTAGCACCGTCTTAGGATGTGTAAGGCATCGCCTCGCCTCGCGTCTTAGCGCTTAAAAGGTGTGGGGGGTGGGTCATCTTGCCTCGTCTTACTGCTTTAATAACCATGTTCGTAACACTTGTGAGTGTGCCTTTGCTTCTGTGAAGCACACTCTCAGTCTGCAAATAAAAACTTTACCTTCACGGTAAGAAACTCCATTTCATCATGCACACCAGCAAATATTTAAATACCACCTCTGGCTTCCACTTTCCCGCAATAAACAAGAACATGGTGAGGTAGGGGGTGAAAGTGTTATTCTGGGTAGATGACATGTAACAACTAACAAGGTGGTATTAGCTTAATTTGCTATCTCACAATGACATTTCTGTCATTCTCTTTATATCGGGTAAACACGGAAATGTGAAACAAAGAGTTTTCCAGGTGTATGTATGAAATTCGCCCAAAGTGAAAGTGTCATATAGAAACTTCAACGAGACTGTATATCTCAACTAGTACTAATTGAGATTAGGATTAGTGTATATACAGGAAAATAATTCGACTGCTAGTTGCAATACCGCATGGAAGGTTACACATTTAAATCCAAGTCATACATCAACACCATAATTCAATGTTCTAAATAGTATTAAGAACTTAACAAAACATATACCTAGTATGGGTACACTATGCACAAAATTTAAGCACTATATGCATCAAATCAAGAAAATAGAAGCTTTGGAAGGGGCAAGGTTAAGGGGAAGAGGCGAAGAACAGTGTGAGGGTGAAAGACAGGAGGAGCATGACTTAGTACTGACCTACCACTTTTCATTGGAGAAAAGATTTTGCTAGTTTCAGGCCAGCCATGTGTGTTAGACACCGTGTTAGTTACTCCACTTATCTCCTAGTAATTCAACCTCACAAGCTAGCTATCCAAATAGCTGACAACTAGACCTAGAAGTTCCGCTAAAAGATATTTGGGCGAGTTGGCCTGAGTTGCCAATATTCAGCAACTCTTGTACATGGTTTTTTTGGTTGGGACTTGAGACTAATATGCCAGAAAGGAAAATTTGAGAATAATGACATGCATTTAAATACTTCAACTTTCTTTAAATATTTATTTGATATTTACTACTGCTATTTTTCTTTTATTATGTATGTATTCAGTATTCATATGACCTCACAGGGCGCAGCAGTATCATTGGTTGAACTAGGTGAATATGAGAAGGCGTTAGATCTCCTAGAGAAGCTAGTTAAGGTATTTTGTATTTTGGTGTCCCTTGTATTCATCATTTAGAAGTTCTGTCTAGCTTATGAACTTATTATATGGTGGAAACACACCTTTTACTTGATGTAGGTAATCCCAGACAAAGCAGAAGCATACCGTTTGCTAGGTGAAGTAAAGTTTGAGCTCAAGGATTACGAAGGGAGTTCTTCATCATACAGGGACTCTTTATCTGTAAGGAAATTTGAATGCAATTCTACACTACATATGTTAGTTATTATCACACTGGCTTTCTAATGCCAACACTTTATGGATCAGTCATCAGACAACATTGATTTTGATGTTCTTCGTGGGCTGACAAATTCATTACTTGCTGCTAAGAAGCCAGATCAGGTCTGTAAATATATTATGATGACGACATACCTTTGTATATTATTTAAATTTCAACTCTAGTTTCGATCACTTCTTCAAAGCAAAACATATGTAATATTTTCTGAATTAATACATTCCTAATTTTTTCTATAGGCAGTTGAAGTAATTCTGTCGTGCCGACAAAACTTGAATGAAAAGAGTCAAACAGAACCTGCTGATTTGGAGGCTGCAAATAACAATGGTGCCCAGAAGTCCCAAGATATTGATCCTATCCAAGTAAGTACGTTGCCATATCATATTTGTTGTTGCTATTTATATTATTGTAAAATTACATGTTTTTCTATCAGGGTTCTTGAAGTTGCACAAGATTGTGGAAGAACAACTCCACCTTGCTACTACAAAATGACAGCAGAAGTGTTGAAGGAACCACTTCAACGTGCTGCTCTAGATATCTCTCTAGATACGTGGAATGCCAAAAGATATCAAGAGTTTAATCCAAAACCCTTAAAACACAAAATGTAATCCATGATCTAAAACAAGAACAACATGTTCTATTGGTGGGTAGAGAGTACATGAATGTGTGTCCCAAAACTAGAGGCTCTCACCTCTATTTATGGGCTACATGTCTCTCACAACTCTGCTACAACTAGTAAACATGACATCCTATTAGGCTATATTAACACGATATCATACTGCTTGAAGACTAAGGAGCACATGACATCATCAAACTTAAGGGATAAGTATTCTAGAATTATGGAAGTATAGGTAGCAAAACTAGAATTTGCTTCAGATTTATTTACAGTCCCTCATCATCCTCCGCTGGTTTAACATGTACGACATCTTTGGACAAACTTTCCAACATCTCTCTTTAGCTGTGGCCAAAGTAAACTCCAAGTTATCTATGGTCTTGTCACACGCAACACGACCACTAAGATCACTTGAATGTAGCTTTCTAATCAGCTTGTCATGTAAACAACTTGGAGTGCATAAACGATCATTCTTGAAAAGATAGCCATTCTGCACTACATGGTTTTCACCTAATGGTTACTCTTTGATATGCTTCATCTAAACCTGACGGCAATGTCTGCATCATTCTCGTACAACTCCTTTATTTGATCCAAACCTGAAAGTTCATCTTCAAATGAAATCAAGACAAGCAATAACACATATTGTAAGAGATATAGATCAAGGTTGACATGTCAGCCACCAAGCAAGCGAGTAGCTACTTAGCAGCAATCAATGTCAAATCATGCTATTTAGTTACAGTGAGACTCCAGACCTAAATGTTTGTTTGGACCACATAATTTGTCACAATTTGAGTAATTATTGTTAATACGAGAATCTGGACATGAGTGTGTGTTATATTCTTTTCATACTCTATCACAGGTTGATCTGCTTTTAGGGAAGGCTTATTCTGATTGGGGTCATATCAGTGATGCTGTTGCTGTTTATGATAAGCTAATCACTGAACATCCTGAAGACTTCCGTGGTTATTTGGCGAAGGTATTGATCAAATGCTTGTTTTGTGCTTTACCTACGAGTTTCAGTGAAGCTTGTTAGGACAGTGTAAAGCACAGGTCAGCAATGGCCTTTATTATTCCAATATATTTGACATGCTAAACCAATATACCCAATTTTAACAAAATAAGGGAACCACCTCTTGATGGGGCGATAGAGTCGTGAGAGTACGACTCACCCAATAGTATTTGAACCCTGGTGCCCACCTTTGCACACACGAGTGCACCTTAGTGGGAAAACGTGTGCTCGTGCTCCATGAGGTCGCAAATTTTTCTCTGTCCTCCACAATTCTAGGCATGTGTTGGGGGACGCACTTATGTGGGTGTGTTTGGTGTGTGTGTGTGATGGTGTGTGTGTGTGATGGTGTGTGTGCATGCATCTACCTTGTAATCTTAAAGAAAATTTTAGCAAAATAAATAAGGGACATATCTAGGGCTTACCATGGTTCAGTTCTTCGATTTTAATACTAAATTTGAAGGGCCACTAAACAAGGGACATATCTAGGGCTTATTAATATCGATGCATCACTATTTGCTTATTCTCGTCGGATGGGGGTTGGCGTGGTTGTCCGAAACCACATGGGTGAATGCGCCGCTACTTGCAGCGAGCGCCTTGATGGGATCACTTGTCCCGAGTTTGCGGAAGCATTGGCGTTTCGTTGTGCAACAGCCCTTGCCCGTGATGAATGATATCAAAATATCATCATTGCTTCCGACTGCTTGTCTGTGGTGCAACGGTTGAATTTGTCGATGCGGGATCGGTCCTATGTTGGTGCGATTATCTCTGATATCAAGTATACAGCAGAGGGATTTTCCTCGGTTGTTTTTCGTCATATTAGTCGTGTGGTGAATGTGGCGGCACATATTCTAGCTAAATCTTTTGAGCACTTTGTTAGCTCCTTTATTCGCAATGGTGTACCGGAGTGTATCCAGGAAACTCTTTATAACGATATTTTGTGTTCAATAAATTGTCAGCATTCTCTTTCTCAAAACAAAAAAAAAACTAGCTATGTGTTTCTATTATGAAATGATTGTAAACATAGATTGTGTATTTGTATTGCTGAAATCTCTTGTATAGCAAGCAGTCGTAACCATTTTGCTCTTATCCCTCTTGTAGGGAATCATATTGAGGGAAAGTGGTAAAGGAGGTGATGCAGAAAGAATGTTTATTCAGGTACTGTTTTCATTTGTGATCTGACATACCGAACTGTTAACCATGGTTCAAAATGATTTGCAGTATTAAAGATCAGAACAATAAAAAAATTATGATGTTCATGGGCATTAGGGATCTACACATTTGGTTACCGTCTTGCTGCTCTCTAGCCATCCACCAACTACATTTTTACACCATTTCGATCGTAAAAGTAATCTGAAATGAAGATAACAGGGATGAGACACTTCTTTAAGTGACAGAAAGTTGCTTTCTAATTGAGGAGCAATTAATAGAAACAAATGTCTTCGATCTAAAGTTGCTTTCTAATTGAGGAGCAATTAATAGAAACAAATGTCTTCGATCTTCAGAATGTAATGTGTGACTTTACATCCATGCAGGCGAAATTCTTCGCTCCGGAGGCAGCAAAGGCACTGGTTGATCGGTACGCACAACGATAGTCAACGAGCTACAGTAGGACATCTTTCAATGGCTCAAAAATTTCTGTCCTTTTTTTGGTTGAGATACCGGTGTATTCCTTTTAGTTGGAAGGAATTTTACCTACTGTGTTCAATCTCTAGATTCAGTGCAGCAAAGGGGAGAAAGTGACAGACCTTAGTTGTCAAAAAAAATAGATCGAGGCGGTGATGATAGTGTGAAGGAGGACAATCCACATGTCAGGGTCTGTTTGGATTGTAGCAATTTTATAGTTATTAATGTTATAAATAGTGTGTATATTCAAGAGGTCTAATGAGTAATATATATAGCGAGTACAGAGGGTATATCATATACAGATAAGGACACAGTATATAGTCATGATCGTACTCATGCTGAAAGCTGCGTGCCATATGACAGGCTTTGTAGCGCTCGATAGTACCATCAGACCAGGTTTTAATTTTGTACACTCACTTGTACGTGATCGGACGAGTATGCACAGATGTTGGTACAATATTTAAGTCTTCGTACGTCGAAGAGCATCAAGTCCCTTTGCCATAGCGAGCTACTATTCAGAATGAGGAGTAGCATCTCGATAAGAATTAGGCTTAGTGAAAGAGAGCACGAGCTATCGGAGCATACCCAAGACGATCAGGAGGTCGAAGGGATGTTCGGTCACGTAAGACGTAACGATGAGCATCATCAGGAAGATCAGATGTGGATGTCGGTAAGATACCAGGAGAGGAGATTGGTGAAGGACGAGAACACCTGAGTAGTGAATACCAGAGAAATGAGACGGTTGTCTTTGCGGGAAGAAGAGGTGGTCTTTGTTGGAGGCAAAGACCGAGGCGAGGAATGTCTGAACCACCGGAGACAAAGCCAAGAGAAGACTGTGATAGTGGAGAAATTGGTGAGGAGTTAGAAAGAGACAACCATGAAATCGACTCAACGGTGGAAACAGGAGAGGCTGAATGTCGATAGAAGAAAGGTTGAGATTCGTCAAAGATAATATATCATGAAATCCTGATTTGTCGAGTAGAAGGATTATAGCAGCAATAACCCTTATGCTCAGAACTATAACTAAGAAATACACACTTAATTGACTGGGCCGATAGTTTAGTGTGCTCACGAGGCTGCGGCAGAACAAAATAAGTACAATAAAAAACACGAAGGTGAGTGTATTAGGGGACTTGAGAGTAGAGACGCTCTATAGGACTGACACCCTTAAGAGCAGAGATAGGTTGCATATTAATGAGATATATAGCCGTAGAAACAGGCTCAGTCCAGAACTGTGGTAGAACGTAAGAGGCAAGGAGAAGAGTGCGGGCAGTCTCAATCAGATAACGATGTTTGCGTTCAGCAACCCCATTCTGAGTATGGGCACCAGGACAAGAAGATTGATAAAGAGTACCCTGCTCGGAAAGAAACTATCTAAAAGTGCCAGAACAGTACTCGCTAGCAGAATCACAACGAAAAGTACGGATGGAAGAGTCAAACTGAGTATGAACAATTGTTGCAAAGCTGCGATAGATCGTAAGAAACTAACTACGATTAGACATAGGGAAAATCTATGTAAAACAGGAGTAATCATCAATGAAGATCACATAAACTTTATGCCCGCCTTTAGAGATAATAGATGTTGGTCCCCATGCATCCGAATGAACTAAGTCAAAAGAACGAGAAGATAAGTACTTACTAGAATGATAAGGAAATTGTAGCAGCTTGCTTAGCTTACAACCCTGACAAAACATAGCCGTGTCAACAGTAACACGTCCAAGGACAACCTGACGAATTAATGAAGAAATACATGACCCACACAAGTGACCTAAACAGTGATGCCACTGCGCAAAAATTCCAGAGGTGGTGGCAGCAGTGATGGTGGAAGTAGACAGAGAGGGACAAGAGCAATTGAAGTGGACGGAAGGTGAAGGCGATCAAGAATGTAGAGACCCAGACCTAAGTACCATCTCTGTCCGTCGATCCTAAATGAAACAGATGTGAGAGTCAAAACCAACCATACAGCCAAGATTGGTGAGCTGAACCGATAGAAACTTCATGGTAAGTTGGGGAACATGGGAAACAATTGAAACAAAAAAGTCATGGACAAAAGAGTGCCCTAACAGCTGACATACAGAGGAGTCCTGTTGTAGGACCGTAAAGGCGACTAGAGGGGGTGAATAGGCGCTTTCTCGATTTTTCGCCTTAATCAAATTCAACACGCACTTTTCTCCTTTAGATATGAAAGCTAAGAAGATCAGTAAATGCACAGAGGAAGCCTTGTGCTGAATTCGATTACCCCCTTAACCACAAGACTCAATAATGGAGAATTGATCTCACAGGGCCGGTCGGACCGGTGTACTGCTGGCGGTCGACTGCCTGGCGGTCGGACCGGCGCTCAATTGGCGGTCTGATTGTCGGGCGGTCGGACCGGTGCTGAGAAATCGGTCAGACCGATTTAGTCCAGAGGCAGCGCACAAAGCCCAAATCCAAAACGAAAATTGGTCCAACTTTTGATTCAACCAATGAAACTTGACCAAATTTGGAGCACACCTCTCTAAGGATATCTGAGACATATTTCTAGCGACGATCATCCAGATCCACTTCAAATAATCGATCTGTTTAGGTTTTACCAAAGAAGTGTTCAAAACCTAGAAATATGAAAATCTTGATCCAAAACTTGCTTGTGCGATCTAGATGATTCTAGGAGTATTCCCACACATCATAGCAAGGTAAAATCGGTCAAGAGACCAAGCATAAACACCCGGATCAAGGAAGCACCAAAATTATCAAAAGAGAGAAGAAAGCAAATGAGACTTCATCCTTGAACAAATATCCATAGATTGAATGATTCAAGATGTTGCTTACAAAGTCACTCCCTCAAGGAGGATAAGAGCTCAATCCAAGAGCACACACACAAATTTCCTCTGCTCTCCTCTCCTCTCCAAACCCTAACCCTAATTAGGGTTTTTGCAAATGAAGTGCTTGAGTGCTTAGGGTTTTTTTTTCCATCTCCCCCTTCTATTTATAGGAGAGGCTAGGGTTTCTCTTATGGGCTCCCATTAAGGCCCAATACAAATGGGACCCACACACACACAAATCTGCTGAAGCAATCGCCTGCTTCACCATGTGTAGGTTGATCAGCGGCTCTCATCATGTCGGCAAGTCTCTCCCGTCCGAATCCCATCGAAACCTCCAAGGCACTTGCACCGACTCCCGCGTCGCTTGATCCAACCAGCTCCAACGAACTGCCCGTTCGATCCATCTTGTCTATTCTGCACCATGCTTGAGTCACACACCTCACCTGGCATCCATGATCGTTCTGGACCTCAGCTCTCCAAGCTTAGTCCCGATCCACTTCACCGTTGACGTCGTTGACCTACAAGCCACCTGCACAACAATAGACAAAGAAATCGTCTCCGGGAACAAGTTCTTCATAACTTGACCCACATTAGCTCAACAATGCAATATGCAACAATAAAGCATTGAAACTCATACAAAAGATATCATCAAAACACAACAATGCCAAAATGGTCAAGTCCAGTGAAGTGGGCCGGTCGTAGTCCTACCATGCTTGGTCGGACCGATTTCCCAGCGGTCGGACCGATTCCATAACGGCGGTCTGACCGCCCCAAAAGATTTAGCCAAATTTCAACTTGAAAATTCGCAACCTCTCTGGAATTTTCAACTGGATAGAACTTTTGACTGGGAGCTCCAAAATTATGTGACCACATCCAGGAGACTCCCCTCTCAAGCCTACACAACCTATTTTTGGCCTAGCCCCAAACTCCATCATCACTTGTGGCCGGTCGGACTGGCAAGCATTGCCGATTCGGACTACACTACACGGCCCGATCGGCCTTGGCAGCTGTCGACCGCCAATGACCGACAAAGATCGAAGTTTTTGAAAACGCGAGATTTGTCAAACTAACAACGCCATTGCCAATTGACTCATCACTCTAAGATCATGCACATATCCCCACAATATCCACAATCTCCCCCTTGATGAACACATTGGCAATTTCCCAGAAAATGTAGTTAAGTGGTTTGAAAAATAAAATACTCACAGTTTTCGCGCAAAGACACAACTTGGTCCATAAGCAAAAGAAAGCTTAGGAAACGACCAAGCTGGCTTCAGAATAGCATAGGCAAGGGAGAAAAAGGCAAAGAAAGCACAAAAAACTTCAATTTCCAAAAAGTTCATTTCCCTTTATGACTCCAAAAAGCTCTAAAAATCACGTTTTCTCTAAACTTTCTCCCCCTTTGACAATGAATTCATCAAGATGCAAGGAAAAAGTTAGAGCATGAAGGAATGACTAATTTTTTTGTTTTTGAACTTTAGCAAAAGGAGCCATGAAGATTATCCATGAAGACAGTACAAGTATTACACCAAGCCATATTAAGTGAAGAAGCTAAGTTCAATCATGGCAAATCATGTACTGCAAAGCTAAGACCAAAATAGCAATAATATGAGATTAAATGAATTGATGCCATGATAAGTTGCTCAATATCATAGTTTCACCAAGGTATCTAAAAATGAGTCAAACCATGTCTATAAGTAAAATGGAGACCAGAAACCAGAAACTGAGGCATTTTGAGCATTAAGAGTTCAAATGAGAAGCAATTTAATCAAGCACTTAGCATTTTTGAGCATTTTGCTGAAAATGATATATATATTTTTTATATATCAATGTGCTAGATCTCAAGCTTTGCCGCGACCATCTCAAGCATGAAGCTTAAAAGAATGGTCCAGGTCATCCAAAACTCCACCTGAGTTCATGCCTAGTGCAATGGCAAGCAGTCTCATGAGAAAGAATTGGTGAGATCAGTTTTTTCGTACATAAAAACTCATTCTTCATTTGCTTGACTTAAGAATTAACAAAGCTCATTTTACAGCTCAAACTCAGTTCAAAGCTCAATTTAACCTATATGACATGGCATGAATCATGAGAGGATCACTAAAACAAAACTAGTCACAAGATCCAACAAAACATGATTTGGTTCACTTTTGCTCACAGATATAAAGCTAGCAAGGCAAAAGCTAAGCTAAACAAGAAGAGCCATAAAAGAAGTCTAGCAGACTATCACAGGATATGGTAAGGTATAAAGTATGAAAACATGCCATACAAGGATAATAATCAAAGCTCCACAAGTTTATAATACAATGCAAGAAATTTGAATTTTAAAATGCATTATGATACAATGAATGCATAAAGAGCAAACTCCCTCTCAAAACAGCCCAAGAGGACTAATAACCCCTAATTCTCCCCGCAAAGTAGCAAAACGAGAAGAATCAAGTGCTTTAGTGAAAATATCTGCAAGTTGTTGCTCTGACTCTACAAAGTGAAGCACAACATCACCCTTCTCAACATGATCTCCAAGAAAATGATATCGAATATCAATGTGTTTAGTCCTTGAATGTTGCACTGGGTTTTTAGCAATGTTTATGGCAGAAGTGTTGTCACAGAAAAGAGGAACACTTTCCAAAAATAACCCATAGTCCCGCAGCGTGGTTAAGATCCAGAGAACCTGAGAGCAACCACTGGCTGCAGCTACATACTCGGCCTCGGCTGTGGACTGTGCAATAGAAGACTGTTTTCTAGAAGACCAAGAAACAAGGGATGTGCCTAAGAAATGACACGTGCTAGAAGTACTCTTCCTATCCACTCTACACCCCGCAAAATCAGCATCAGAAAATGCTCGAATTGAGAGAGTAGAAGAAGAAGAATACCAGAGTCCAAAGTCAAGAGTATCTTGAAGGTACCTGAAGATGCGACGTACTGCTTGACGATGAGAAGCACGAGGGGAAGCCTGAAAGCGAGTGCACAGACAAACAACAAATTGTATGTCCGGCCTCGACGCTGTGAGGTAGAGGGAGCCAATCATGCTGCAGTACTCCTTCTGGTCCACGGGTTCTCCATCCTCATCAGGGTCCCGCACGGTGGTTGTGGCAATGGGAGTAGACATTGGCCTACTGCTTCCCATATTGAAGCGCCGAAGGTCCTTTGTATACTTACTCTGGTGGACAAAGGTGCTTTTTTCAGTTGTTTAACTTGAAGACCAAGGAAGAATGTTAACTCTCCCATCATGCTCATCTCGAACTCACTACTCATAGAATCTGAAAATCTGGAGCGAGTGACTCGCTCTTGAAGATACCCAATCATCTGCTCAAGTGGATGCAGTCGCTGAATATGAAGAGGAGCTCCTGGTGCAGAAGTGGCCTCTACCTCACGAGCTGTGGAGGTAGGAACATAGCCACTCAAGTCGTCGGTGAAGATAGGAGGAGGTCGCTCCACCAAATCGGAGTATTAGTAGCAGGCTCTCCAACCCTCTCAGAAGTGACTGGAGGATGTATCGGTTCCTCATCCTCATAGTCATCATCGACGAAGATGCTTTCTTGAATTTCAAAAACCTGTGTACGTGTAGCATCGGGTCTAGTACCAGGACTAGCCTCATCAAAAGTGACTTCGCAAGTCTCAATAATTTTGTTAGTGTCAACATTAAATACACGATAGCCACGAGAATGAGCAGGATATCCAAGAAATATGCCATCAGAACATCTAGACTCAAATTTATCAAGATTGCCATGCTTAAGAATGAAGCACTTGCAACCAAAATTTTTGAAATGAGAGACTTTGGGTGAATGACAAAATCTAAGCTCAAAAGAGGTCTTCCCAATCACAGATCTCAAGAAAACCCTATTAGAGATATAACAAGCAGTAGAGATCGCCTCAGCTCAAAATCTCCTAGGAGTAGAATGCTCATCTAACATGGTCCGAGCCATCTCTACAAGGGTCCTGTTTTTCCTCTCTACAACACCATTCTGCTGGGGAACTCTAGGTGAAGAAAACTGATGCTCAATTCCCCTATCAGTGCAGAAGGTAGAAAAGGAAGAATTCTTGAATTCTGTCCCATTGTCACTCCTAATGGCTTTCAAAGCTCCAGGAATATCAACAGCAAGTCTAAGGACCAATTCTCTAATGAACCCAAAAGCCTCGTCCTTAGAAACCAGAAAATAAACCCATGAATACTTGGAGAAATCATCCACAATCATAAGTACATACCATTTCCCACCAACTGACTGAACTCTAGAAGGACCAACAGTGTCTAAGTGCAGAAGCTGTCCTGGTCCATCAGTCATCACCAAGGTAAGAGGTGGATGGGAAGTAGACACTATCTTACCATGTCTACAGGGTGAGCACACAAGATCTCTAACAGCCTTCAGCCTAGGCAAACCTCTAATCAAATCATTGCAACTGACTCTAGATAGATGATCAAAACCTATATGCCAAGTCTAGGATGCCACAAAAAAAGATCATGAGAATCAGAGGCTACAAGACATCTAGGACTGGAAGCTGAAGAAATACTGAAATTTGCACAAAAGATCTTCTCAAACCTGGTGATCTCAAAGACAAGCTCACCCGAGGAATCTAGAACTCTACACTCACCACTTTTATATCTTACTTCTAGACCCTCATCAAGCAGCTGAGAAACAGATAGAAGATTATACCTCAGCTTACTTACCAAAGCGACGTCTTTAAGCATGAACTTCTTATTGACGCGCACAGTGCCCTTTGTAATCACGGTCCCGGTAGAAGCATCCCTAAATGTAATCAATTCGTTGCCGGAGGCACGTGTGAGGGAGGAGAACTATCCAGAATCTCCGGTCATATGTCGAGAACACCCGGAGTCAACAAGCCATATGTCCTCCTTCCTCGCACGACGGATCTAAAAAGCACAAGCAGAAAACATCTGTGCCTTAGTACTGGGGTTAGTGATAAAAGATCTAGGAATCTAGTATTGAGATGCATGATGCCTGGGAACAACAGTAGAAGCAGCAGAAAAAATAATCAGGAACAAAATCATAAGAATACACACGAGAACCACCTAGAACTCTCCGAAACGATCTACCAAAAGATCGATACTCCCCCTATCTAGATGCTACCCGTGGTCTCTCCTCACGATATCCTAAACCAAAATGCTACCTAGACCCACCAAAAGAGTCAACGAAGTTCTCTACAAACCTAGGCCTATGTGTAGTACGAAAAACAGACTGCCTGGCTCTAGAGACTACATCAGGTGAAGGGACTCCTCTAATGGTTCTCAAGGCGCTCATCCTCTCTTTTCTCTCAATCTTTGCTCTCCGGAAGCAGAACTCAACACTGTGGCATTCTTTCTTGCAGAAAGTGCAATGGTACTTGACCTTTTGAGGGGTCTGTACTGGTGAAACAGAAGCACCTTTCTTGCTAGAAAGAGTTTGAGCAAAACCTGCAGATTTGAAAACAACATTGGATGGCTTAGGAGGTTCTACCTCAAACAGACCACTTTTCACAACTCTTGCAATCTTAGGTGGGTGATTCTTGGAATGCTCTAGGGGATTAAAACCTAGGCCACTATTTTTCACACTCACTTTGGATTGGTCAAGAATCATGTTGAGTTTCTTTTTCCCACTAGAAAACCTCTCAGGAGTCACTTTGAGGTAATCATTCTCTTTGGCTAAATCCTCACATCTAGTGCACTTTCTAGACTTGATTACCTCATCATACTTACTCTTAAGAAGAGCCACTCCCACTTTTAAAGCCTCACAAGACACACAATAGGAATCCTTAATCCTATTCATCTGCTCCTTAAATTTAACTCTAAAAGCCTCTTATATCTTACCAACAATGGTTTCAACTTCAGCATTCAAAACACAAGAGGTAGAGTCAATAACTTTCTTAAAAGCAGTAAAAGACATTAATTTTTCATTTTTAGCTTTTTCTTCTAGAGTCTTGTTTAGATCTTCAATCTCAATTGTGAGCTTAGGACAATTTTCACATGAATCAGATCTAGAGTACACAACCATTTCTGTCATCTCTTGCATTTTAATCCTATTATTCTTACAATGAGAGCAAGTGTGACTAGCATCAAATTTTTGTAATTATTTCAAGACGCTATCTAATTTTAATTCAAGCAAAGCACAGTTTGAGCATGTTAAAGGGATAGCATCCAATGCAGTCACATCAAGAGAAATGACATCCATGCAAACAGAAATAGACTTGAGAGGTTCTAGTTCATCAAGAGCATCTTTTAATTGATTCACTACAGAGGAATGAGCAGATTTTAAGCTTGTAAATTCGTTAAGCAGGCTAGAGCAGGAATCACACATATCATCAGGATTAATGGATTTGAGCCTAACAACTTCTACATTCAAATTATCAATCATAGTGTCCTGTTTCTTAATCATTTTAGCTTGCTTATGCAATTTTTGTTCAGCAAGCACCAAAGCCCTTTTCATATCAGCAAGCGAAGGGCATACCTCATCGGGATCGCTGAAAGGATCCTCGTTATTGGAGGAGTCAGTGTCGTGGCTGTTCTTGGCCATGAAACACATGCCTGTGAAGTCATGGGCCTTCTTCTTGCCACGGGAGTCACTCTCGTCGTCCTCCGTCTCCGAGTCCACATCGCTCATGTTCACATTCTCTAGAGCGGCAAGGACCCGGCTGACAAACTTGCGATAGTTTGTCTTCTTGGGTTTAGCATCCCTCGCTTGAGGATGCCTGTGTGACTCCTCCTTGCCCTTAAGCTTGGGGCACCTAGAGCGAATGTGGTTTGGCTCACCACATTCAAAGCAAGTGATAGGGCCACCTCTCCTCCTGTTCCTCACCTTGTTGTATGCTCTCGAGAATTTGGTGGATAGGAGGGCTAAATCATCTTCAGGTAGTTTCTCAAGTTGCTCATCGCTCAAAGAATGTAAAGCTGATAAAGAAAAACCCGATGAGCTAACATCCAAAGAATCAGAAGAGCTACCATTAGATTGGTCGACCACTAAAGCCATCGACTCTGTCTTGGGGAGACGCGAGATAAAATCAATCTCATGCGTCTTCAACCTCGAGTATAGCTTATCCATGGTAAGCTCACTCATGTGATGTTGTCATTGATGGAAGTGATCTTCATTCCCGGACCTTCACATCAAGAGCACCCAAAAGCTGGCGTGCATTTTCTGACTCAGTGAAGACGAGGTCAATAGTGCGGAGATCATGAAGAATCTTAGAAAATCTTCCCCACAGCTCATCTAAAGACTCACCAGGTCTTTGCTCGATCTTGGAGTAAATTTTTTTGAGCTGGTTCTGTCTCACTTCCTTGATCGCAGTGGAGCCCTCGTGATGATCACAGAGAGTCTGCCAGATCTCATGAGCAGACCGCAAATGAGCGACACGCTCAAACTCCGATCGACTAAGACCTTGGATCAAAAAATTTTGAGCCTTGCTGTTGGCCTCCACATCTGGAGTGATCACATCGTCATCGGTTGGCACGACATAAGGATTTTTTACCTTAAGACAAATTGCGTTCCCTTGAGCCTCGATGTAGGCCTGCATTCGGGCCTTCCAATAAGCAAAATCAACTCCATCAAAAATATGTGGTTTCGTTGAATACTTGTCAGTCGCCATGGCTCCAAAGACCGGTTAACATCTATGAGAAGAGCTAACCGTGCTCTGATACCACTTGTAGGACCGTAAAGGCGACTAGAGGGGGGAATATGCACTTTCTCAATTTTTCGCCTTAATCAAATTCAACACGCACTTTTCTCCTTTAGCTATGAAAGCTAAGAAGATCAGTAAATGCACAGAGGAAGCCTTGTGCTGAATTCGATTACCCCCTTAACCACAAGTGATGGAAACGAGGTGTCCGATCTTTCGATGAGATTGATAACTATCGATTTTGGTGGCGGTGACTCTCACGATCCGACTACAACCGTACGACGACGCTTGCGCCTTTAGCAATCGCCGAACCAACTCCAAGTGTTATTGACCTCGAGGCGTGATCAACTGAACACAAGTTCAATCCTCGCGAGCAATCAAGAACTAGCAAGAATAAGACATAGGCAATCTAATATTGCGAATATGAAGGAAGCATAAATTGTATTGCGAATAGCAAAGATGGGATCCCGGTTGTCTTGACAGTGGTCGCTCGACACAATCAAGAAGCGAGTTTGCACAATGGCTAAACCTAAACTCAACGAAATCCGAAGTTCAAGCGAGGAGACGGCGCTCCTATATAGGGAAGCGACCAGGTGGCGGCCGAGGTGGACGACGCCCTAGGGTTACAAGGCACTGTGGGCCAAAGTAGAGGTGGCGCGGCACCTTCGACTCGGACTCTGATATGGATACGGACTCCTTTGATAATTTCGGCCGGTTCGGATAGAATTTGATGATGAGGTTGGATCCGTTAGAAAGTAGACTTGATAAGCTTTCTACGAAGTCCAGAAACGCCCGAAACGGAGTCCGTATGAAGAAGTTACGCCGGTTTAAAGTTAGTCGCCGCCAGTAGTCCGAATCGACTCCAGAACGAGCTCAACTCGAACTCTTGCTTGTCTTGGACCCAAAGTGACGTGATGATCTCCATTATGCCTTCCATACATCTCCACGCCTCCGCATGCCTCTCCATGGTCCTTTCCCATATTCCTAAGCACAATTAAATCACTTGCATTAGGTAGCGGTCTATTCTCAGTAGTATATAATCCTAGGAACGAATTCACCTGATAATTAAGTTGGCGAGCACGAGCTCGGGTAAGAGGTCCTTTATCTTGGTTGTGGTTGAGTTGTGTGTGTAGGCACGGTTATATCCATGGTAGGGATGTCCTCATCATCCTCCCCTTCTTGCATTTGAGTCGTCCTCGACTCAAGCTCATCCTCTTCCCCCAAGAATGGCTTCAAATCTGCAATGTTAAATGTGGGACTAACCCCAAAATCTGCAGGCAGTTCAAGCTTTTATGCATTATCATTAATCTTTTCTAACACTTTGAAAGGACCATCAGCTCTAGGCATCGTTTTGACTTTCTCAATTCGGGAACCTATCTTTTCTCAAGTGCAACCAAACAAGATCTCTGGTTTAAAAGTTATGTGTTTTCTCCATCGACTACCAAAGAAGTTTATATTTAGCATTCATGTGCTCTATATTCTCCTTGGTTGTCTCGTATTTTTAAAATCGATTCAAAGACGTTATTTTGCATCAAAGTTCAATTTCTCTGAAGGTGGGAGAAGCATTAAATCAATAGGAGCACGAGGCACAAAACCATAAACAACTTCAAACAGGCACATCTTTGTAGTAGAATGCAATGACCGATTATAAGAAAACTCAATATGAGGCAAGCATTCTTCCCACATTTTTAAATTCTTTTCAACACGACCTCTAAGCATGGTAGACAACGTTCTATTCACAACCTCAGTTTGTCCATCAGTTTGGGGATGACAAGTAGTAGAAAATAACAGCTTAGTCCCCAATTTAGCCCATAAAGTTCTCCAAAAATGGCTAAGGAATTTAGGATCACGATCTGAAACTATAGTATTAGGCACACCATGCAAGCGAATAACTTCACGAAAGAATAAATCAGCAATATTGGTAGCGTCATCGCTCTTATGACAAGGTATAAAATGGGCCATCTTAGAAAATCTATCAACAACCACAAATATGCTATCCTTTCCCTTCTTTGTCCTAGGCAATCCTAAAACAAAGTCCATCGAAATATCTTCCCACAGAATGCTAGGAACGGGTAAAGGCATATATAAACCATGAGGATTAAGTCGTGACTTAGCTTTTTGACATGTAGTGCAATGAGCAACGTGGCGCTCGGCGTCTGCCTCATCTTTGGCCAAAAGAAATGATCGGCAAGTATGTCCTCTGTTTTCTTCACACCAAAATGTCCCATTAACCCACCCCCATGTGCTTCCTGTAACAACAGTAGACGAACGGAACTAGCAGGAATGCACAACTTGTTAGCTCTAAACACAAATCCATCATTAATGACAAATTTATTCCACATTTTCCCTTCTTCACAATTCAACAATATTTCGCAAAATCGACATCGTGCACATATTGCTCTTTAATAGTCTCTAATCCAAAAATTTTGAAGTCAAGTTGTGATAACATGGCATATCTCTAGACAAAGCATCAAGAATAACATTCTCCTTTCCCTTCTTGTGTTTTATGACATAGGGAAAAGACTCAATAAATTCAACCCACTTTGCATGTCTACGGTTCAATTTACCACGACTTGAATATGCTTTAGAGATTCATGATCGAATGTATAACAAATTCTTTGGGCCATAAATAATGTTGCCAAGTTTCTAAGGTTCAAAGAGGGCATATAACTCTTTATCATAAGTAGAATAGTTCAAACTAGGCCCACTTAATTTCTCATCAAGTATGTTATAGGTTTGCCTTCTTGCAACAACACACCACCTAAACCAATTCCGCTTGCATCACATTCTAGCTCAAAAGTCTTATTGAAATCGGGAGTTGGAGTAGAGGTGCATGTGTTAACTTATCTTTCAATGTGGTGAAGGCATTCTCTGTGCGGTGCCCCAATCAAATGGCGCCCTTCTTGGTAAGCTCATTCAATGGTGCGGTGATAGTCTTGAAATCCTTCACAAAGCGCGGTAGAACCCAAAGAAGTCCTAAAAGCTCCGCTTTTAGTGGACCGTGTTAGAGTCGGCCAACTCAGATTGCTTCAACCTTGGCTTGATCAACTTCAATTCCACGTGGAGTAACAACATAGCCAAGAAACGCGACTCGATCGGTGCAAAGGTGCACTTCTCAAGGTTACCAAATAGGCGTGCATCACGTAAAACCTTAAAAACAGCACGTAAATGGTCCGGATGTTCCTCTAATGATTTGCTATATATCAATATATCATCAAAATAAACCATCACAAATCTACCAATGAAAGCACGCAAAACCTCATTCATTAGTCTCATGAAAGTACTAGGAGCATTAGTTAAACCAAAAGGCATTACTAACCACTCATATAACCCGAACTTAGTTTTAAAAGCCGTTTCCATTCATCGCCTAATTTCATGCGGATTTGATGATAACCACTACGCAAATCAACCTTGGAAAAGACAATGAGCCACTCAATTCATCAAGCATATCATCTAACCTAGGAATAGGATGACGATACCTAATGGTGATATTATTAATTGCTCTACAATCCACACACATGCGCCATGATCCATCTTTCTTTGGTACCAAAATGACAGGAATAAACACAAGGGCTAAGAGATTCGCGCACATACCCTTTATCAAGCAACTCTTGAACTTGGCGTCAATTTCTTTAGTTTCTTCTAGATTGGTCCTATATGGTGCTCGGTTGGGCAATGATGCACCGGGATTAAATCAATTTGATGCTCAATCCACGAAGCGGTGGCGACCGTGGATGTCCTTTGGAAAGACATCTTTGTACTCCGCAAAATGTTAGTGACAAAGGTGGCAAAGAAGAAGGTATATCCTCAAATGAAAACAATGCTTCTTTGCAAATTAATGCATAGCAAATGAATTATTAGCATCCGGTTGAGTCATATCATTTGGTAGCAAGAAAACAAGCACCTTTCAATTTAATTTCTTTATTTTTGTCATGAGCAGATTTAGGTTCTTTCTTTTTATGTTGCTCAAGCTCTTTTACTACAATCGATTTTCGCTCTTAGTATTCTCCTTCTCTCTTCTAGCTCTAGCAAGGTCATCTTTAACAATTTGTTCAGAGTCATAGGATGCAAGACAATTTTCTTTCCCTTGAACATGAGAGAGTATTGATTATTCTTACCATGATGTATACAATCGATGTCGTATTGCCAAGGTCTTCCTAATAATAATGAACAAGCTTGCATAGGAACAACGTCGAATCAACAAAATCATGGTATGAACCCATAGAAAAATGTATTCTCACCATCCGTGTTACCTTCAACTTACCATTCTTTGTTGAACCATTGAATATGGTATGGGTGGGGATGAGGTTTAGTCGACAACGTAAGCTTCTCCACCATATCCATACTCGCCAAATTGTTGCAACTCCACCATCAACAATTATGCGAATGGAACGTTCCTTGACAACGCCCTTGATTTGGAATAAATTATGGCGCCGATTCGCTTCTAAGATGAGACACTTGAGCACTTAGTACGCGTTGCACTATAATGCTCAAATACTTGTCGGCATCTTCGGCGTCAACATGTTCCTCCTCATGGTTAGATTTATCATCATGTCCTGCAGGTCATTTGCAAGCATAGCATATGTTTCATCATCTAAATCGCTAGCGAGGAATACCCACCATCATCACGTATAATCAATACACGCTTGCTTGGACAGTCCGCATCATGTGTCCATAGCCTTTGCAACGATGGCATTGAACGCCCCTCGCTCGTTAAATCTGTCAAGCTTAATCAAGAGGAAGTTTTTGCGGAAGTTGTGGTGTTGTTTTGGGTGCTTCAAAACTCTTGTCATTGAATTTGATGTAGTAGGCGCCGCTTGTTGTTGGCGGTTAATGGTGGGGCCGCCATAGTGGATGAGGAAAAGGTGTACGCGTCCATGAATTTGTGCGACACTGTAGAAGAGTTAGATCGTGTTCTCGTCAAGCGCCCTGCAATTCTCGTTCGACTTTGCAAGCAAGATGAAACAATCTAGTCATGGAGTTATAATCTTTATAATCAAGAATGTCACGAATTTCACGATTCAATCCTCCCAAAACCTAGCCATGGATGCCTCCTCATTCTCAACTAACCCACAGCAACATACCAATTTGCAATTCCCGATAGTATTCTTCCACAGACTTTGCACCTTGTTGTAAGCGTTGCAATTTATTTAACAAATCACGAGCATAATATGAGGGAACAAATCGATGACGCATAAGCAATTTTAAAGCCTCCCAAGTGTTAGGTATGTTATTGGGATGTTGACGGCAATGTTCTTTCCACCAAATAGAAGCAAAGTCGGTAAATTCACTAGTAGCAGCCCTAACTCGTCTATTCTCGGGAAAATCATGACAAGCAAATTTTTGATCAACAGCTAGTTCCCAATCTAAATAACTATCAGGGTCATATTTACCATTAAAAGAGGGCATATTGAATTTAACCTTAGCAAAAGCATCTTCGTGGTCACGTACCTCACGTCGTGGGGGTTCTCTTCGCATACCTTGTCGGTTGAAACGCAATTGGCGATGAGCTCGATCGTTGTTGTGGTTAGCTCTGCCATCTGCCTCAGAATCACCCACATATTCATCTTGTCCCTCTCATCGTCACAAATAGGGGAGCGAGTCAAGCTTGGACAATCTCCTCAAGTCGCGCCATAATATCCGCCAAAGAATTATTAGTAATACCTTGTGCTTTCTCCATCGCAGCGAGCGTTGCGTTTGTCTCAATCTGGGTGCTCTCTAGTTGAGCAAGTCGCTCATTTGTAACTCTGACGTCTTCCTCAAGGCCCTCCAGATGATGATTCATTTCGCGAAATGTTGTATGATTCCCTTCGTGACGGGATCGTGAGATGTATCTTGATCATAAACTCTCGTAACACGCCATTGTTAGCAAAAACACAAGAATATGTCCCTAACAAGAACTAGGGTATGGTGGTTCAAAGTCACTCGCACTCAAGCCTTCTATCGAATTCTTACCAATTCTTACCAAGCACACAGGGGCGATCGGCAACCAGTGGTGACAATATATCTTCGAAGATTGGATGGAGCGATTGCCAGGTAAAGCTCAGCCTGTATGGTGTAGAAAAGGTGTGGCTGGGAGGGCTCAAGTTTAGTAGCAAGGAGTAGCAATAATCAATTCAGAAAATGCAAGCTGAAAAATCGTTCAACGCCGGTGGGTGCTGGCCCTAGGCTAGACCGTACTAGAGACGCGAGCCTAGAACACAAACGAAGACACACCGTGCAGAAAGAAACTAGATGGCGTTGCACACGGAGTTCAGGAGCTCGAAAAAGGGTGCCGTCTTCACAGGGGACCTTAGAATCACGTGCAGAAGGGCTCTGTCAATTTTGAGCAAATTCTGAGAAACTTGATTTTTCTTGGTTCGCGGGCCCGTTTTGAGACCCTAAACGACCTTTTTTGGGGTCGGAGCTGCTGCGCATGTGCCTGATGGCTTACGCGGATCTGAAAACCCCAGATTTCCCGAACTTGTTTTTTTTTTCGCTCTATCTTCCGATTTCCTTTCCAACGGATCAAAAATCGCCTCAATCGGAGGTCGTATGCAAAAGTTATGTTTATCTCTCTCTTCTTTTTTTTTTAAATATGCCGCGGCTCTTTTAATGCGGCTGCCTGTTCCTTTTTTTTATGCCGTATGCAAAACCAACTCCGAGAGCGTGTCCTACTCCGAAACCAACCAGGGCAAGGCTTCCAAAACCAACTCCGAGATCGTGTCCTACTCCGAAACCAACTAGGGCAAAGCTTCCAAAACCAACTCCGAGATCGTGTCCTACTCCGAAACCAACCAGGGTAAAGCCTCCCTAGAGATCGAGTCCTCCTTTTCTACTCCTGTGGTAGTTCGGATCTAACTGAACGGTGAGACCAAAACGTGAACAGAACTCGAAACTCTAGAGGAACTAGACACTAAGACCAGCAAAGAACACGACGATGCAACCGAAAGTTCAACAATGCAATGTACTGAAAAGAAAAATTACGAGGCTAAGACTGGTTTGGACAGATTGAACTACTGCTAATTTTTTTTTTGTGTACTCTAGGTAAGGAAAAGCAATCTAATCTATGGTAAACTGGAAATTCTCACCGAGCTAACCGGGCTCTGATACCACTTGTAGGACCGTAAAGGCGACTAGAGGGGGGGGGGGGAATATGCGCTTTCTCAATTTTTCGCCTTAATCAAATTCAACACGCACTTTTCTCCTTTAGCTATGAAAGCTAAGAGGATCAGTAAATGCACAGAGGAAGCCTTGTGCTGAATTCGATTACCCCCTTAACCACAAGTGATGGAAACGAGGTGTCCGATCTTTCGATGAGATTGATAACTATCGATTTTGGTGGCGGTGACTCTCACGATCCGACTACAACCGTACGACGACGCTTGCGCCTTAGCAATCGCTGAACCAACTCCGAAGTGTTATTGACTCATGGAGGCGTGATCAACCTGAACACGAAGTTCAATCCCTGCGAGCAATCGAAGAACTAGCAAGAATAAGACATAGGCAATCTAATATTGCGAATATGAAGGAAGCATAAATTGTATTGCGAATAGCAAAGATGGGATCCCGAAGTCGTCTTGACGGTGGTCGCTCGACACAATCAAGAACGAGTTTGCACAATGGCTAAACCTAAACTCAACGAATCCGAGTTCAAGCGAGGGAGGCGGCTCCTATATAGGGAAGCGACCAGGTGGCGGCCGAGGTGGGACGACGCCCTAGGGTTACAAGGCAAGTGGGCCAAAGTAGAGGTGGCGCACACCTTCGACTCGGACTCTGATATGGATACGGACTCCTTTGATAATTTCGGCCAGTTCGGATAGAATTTGATGATGAGGTTGGATCCGTTAGAAAGTAGACTTGATAAGCTTTCTACGAAGTCCAGAAACGCCCGAAACGGAGTCCGTATGAAGAAGTTACGCTTGATTTAAAGTTAGTCTTGACGCCGTAGTCCGAATCGACTCGAGCGAGCTCAACTCGAACTCTTGCTTGTCTTGGACCCAAAGTGACGTGATGATCTCCATTATGCCTTCCATACATCTCCACGCCTCCGCATGCCTCTCCATGGTCCTTTCCCATATTCCTAATGATGCGGGGGTGCCCGATCTTCTCGACGTAGAACCTTTTGATAACTTGTGTATCCTGACGAACCACCAGCTGATCCCCCGCGCCAATGCACGGACTTGCAACTCTATGGAAAATTCGCCCAAACACACACTTGATTGGATCCTCGCTGACCACAAGCGAAGATCGTCGAACCCTCAATTCCCAGCGGAAAAGCAAGAACGACCCCTTGTTCTCAATGCCCAATTCCCTCTGTTTTGGCTATAAGCACAACAGGAGAATCAAGCAAAAGCTTTGAAAATATATTAAACGTGGTCTGAGGTTACAATGGGGGTCTACCCCTCTATATATAGTGCTCCTACTCCTCCTCATGGCTGGCCAAGAGGCCCTACTCCTATGCTAATTCGGATTTGGAGTCCTACTCCAATTCCGACACATTCCAAAACAGAAAAGGAAACTCTGATTTTACAACCGTCACATTGATTCGATCATATCTTTTGATCCAGAAGGAATTTCGGAGTGAGGGAGGATCCGTTGGATCGGGCTTGAAGTTAGCTTTCCAACAAGCCCAAGAACACTCGAATCGGACTCCGTTTGTAAAAGTTATGGCCGTTTTAATCCGGACTGTCCTGCTGATTCCGAATCCGAATTGAATTATGAGTTAATTCCGAATTTGAATTTGGTTGGGCTTGTGGAAGTTTCGAATTTGACTTGGATTCTTGGACTTCTCTTCCCTTGCTTGTCTCCCACGAGCTTCTCCTCCATTGTGATGACCTTTCTTCAAGAACAACCTCATATCCTTCATCTCCGTTCATTATTGAATCTTCCAATCGAGCACAAGCAAAACACTAGTTTTAGGTAGTATGAAATTCTCAACTAATTTAAAAGTAAATTCAAAGTGAATGATTCACTGTTGGATAAGCTTCTCTTGTTTTCAACTCTCTTAGTAAGCTCATGTTGTTCTGAGGTATTTAATGAATTGAAAACATTATATGAAACAACGTAGCTAAGGATGTCCGCATCATCCTCCCTTTCTTCAAAAAAAGCCGTCCTCGGCTTTTGATAGCCTGAAAATGTGCTAGACGAAGAAAACAACGTATATGCATGGTATATATATTTATCATCCAAACAAGTTCCATGTAGCGCATGATGATTTGCCGAACATGTATTAAACAAATAGAACAACGATATATCGTGATATATGTATGAATCAATTGTTGTGTTATTCGCGTTGTTTTGTATAATCGATAGCTCGGAATCACATTTCAAATTGCACAACTGACTCATATGATAAAATTTTACCTTCCCAATACCAAAGTCAAGTAAACTGGGTGAAAACCAATTGATACCATTCCATAATTCAACCTGCGCTACTCGATTAGTTATACATTTAAGAGATAAACAAGTAGGCATCATGTTGCATTCTAAACAATAGACACTTGTATTTAAACCCATCTTAAAGATATCATGACATTGCTCAATAGATGATTTGCGCAAAACATGTGATTGTAAATCAACAAGATTATCATAGGTAATGTATATTTGATAAACTTGAAACATGTTGTCTACACCAACATCACCAATCAAATTGAATTTATATGTGTGTATGTAGCTATTTACTAGTGATCTTAAGTGTGAAATTTCAAGAACCTTCTTAATCACACTAGATACATGTTTAGGACTATCGAATATGATATAACACAAAGAATTATTAATGTGTATTCTACTAAGAACTTCTTTTGAGTAATCAATTTCACATTATGCAAATTAAGCATATCAAATTTAGAACGTGGAATCATCAAATGAATAATGGAGTTCTCGCTTTACGCACCTTGTTTTCATAAACGACCAATTCAAGACAAATAGTGTTACCTTGATCTTGGTATTCCCTCTCCATCCATGGTTAGCTCTTTATCTTTCTCTTCCAATGGTGAGGGCTCTTGAATCTCCAACTCCTTATTTGCTTGGTCCACCTGCAGAATGTGGGATACAACACTAGAAATAGAGGGTAAGTTGTTAGGTTCAAAAATAATCTTATTTATCCTATCATCTATCTCTCCCTTTTCTTTTGGTGTATCTCTCACACTCTCAATTGGGATGCTCTCAACCTCGCGTATGGTGGACTCACACACTCACTCTTTTATCACTCTCACTCAATTTGGCTATGTGGCTCTCATTCTCACATGGGTTTTGATACATCTCATTCTTGTAAGACCGTAGGCGGCAAGGGCACAACTACCACCAACCACGACCTCCTCACGTGTTGCGGGTTGTGACGGGCGAGACTACTCATCACCTCGGTCGAAGAAAAATTCCGATGCTCGATCTTCTTCTCAAGTGACACACGGTGGATGAATTAGAACTAAAGAGCCAAGCAGATTTAATTGATGTCTTTGAATGTGTTTAAGTCTCTTTTACGCCTTCATAGCAAATTTCACAAGATCTTGCAGACTACGAAAATATTCATCTTGAAGTGCGAGAACGATCCGATAATTCAAGCTGCTTTGAAGTATGCCTTTTCTTGATATGCACTAGTGATATTGGCACGGCGCATTGCATGGTTCAACTCAATATAGTAATCTTTGACAACTTTGCATCCTTGTTTAATGCTCTCCACGTGTCGTAGTAGTTCCGCTCATAATAGTATGGAACAAATTCTCTTCTCATGATGCTTTTAAGCAGACCCAAGATGTAATGAATCGTTTTCCACCTAGTTGTTTCCACCAACTAGAGGCATAGTCCGTAAAAACAAAGTGGCCACTCTCACTTCCTTGGCTTCGATTCAACTTATGGGATTCAAGCTCGAACTCCATGTCTTGTACCCACTCAAGATACTCCTCTGGATCATTATACCATAGAAGGGAAGATACGTATACTCAACATCTGCCATTGTTAGCAGCAAAGCAAAGAATATGTATGTAGGTGTATGTGTATATGTAGAGGTCACTCAACTCACAATCCTAACAAGGTGAAGTTTCTTTACCGTTCAGAAGGAATTAAGATCAACAATACTTACACTTGAGTGCTAGGAACCACAAGGTGATGTGTGGCGAATTTCAAGAGCAAGTCAAAGCACGACAACGGGTGTTTTGTGGAGCTTGGTATGGATACCTACTTAATTTGAAAATTCTAGGTATTGTAAGGCTAAGTAAATATCCAAACTAGAATCTAATGCCTAGTTGCCGATCACAAAAATATAAGTGAAAATCAAAACAACTCACACGCAAAGATATTAGAACTTAGTGCAATCAAGGAATGAGCTATGTAAGTATAAGTGAAGAACAAAATAGCTCGTATTGCACAAGTTATAGAAAGACGCTAGCTAGTTGCAAATAATGAAACTAGGGCACAAGATTGCACAAAATATTGATATTCTAACAATTGAATCAAGAATGAGTGGGGATTTTCGCTCAAGTTTATGGTTCGGCTATGCGTTTTCTTTTTTCCTTTTCTCTTTTCTCTTTTTTCTTTTTCTCTTCCTTTTTTTCTTCTCTTTTTCCTTCCTTCTTTTTTTTTGAACTATTGCCAAAATTCTTGTTCTACCAAAATGAGCAAAATTCTTTCCCACCTTTTGATCTTTCAACAATTGCAAGAACACAAATATTAATATGCAGCCCTAAGCAACGATTTAGCTAGTCTTAAATAGGTTCAAAGTATTCGCAAAAGATTGAAGGGTTCACAAAGGATAAATGGATGTCTCACTTCTTTTTGGTTTTTTATAGACACGACTAAAAAAATAAAACTAGGCTCAAATAAAGCAACGCAAAAAATTCAAGATCAGCAAACTAAAATTGATTCTAATGGACAAAAACTTAGAAAACTCACTAGAATAACAAATTAATTACTACGGCTAAATTTTTTTGTATGGCTTTTTAGTGTATGGGAAAAAAGATAATCGGATAAAGATCCTACCGAGTCAACGAGCTCGATACCACCTGATGCGGGGTGCCCGATCTTCTCGACGTAGAACCTTTTGATAACTTGTGTATCTGACGAACCACCGGTGATCCCCGCCAATGCACGGACTTGCAACTCTATGGAAAATTCGCCCAAACACACACTTGATTGGATCCTCGTGACCAAGCGAAGATCGTCGAACCCTCAATTCCCAAATGAAAAGCAAGAACGACCCCTTGTTCTCAATGCCCAATTCCCTCTGCTTTGGCTATAAGCACAACAGAGAATCAAGCAAAAGCTTTGAAAATATATTAAACGTGGTGCGAGGTTACAATGGGGTCTACCTCTATATATAGTGCTCCTACTCCTCCTCATGGCTGGCCAAGAGGCCCTACTCCTATGCTAATTCGGATTTGGAGTCCTACTCCAATTCCGACACATTCAAAAAAGTAAAAGGAAACTCTGATTTTACAACCGTCACATTGATTCGATCATATCTTTTGATCCAGAAGGAATTTCGGAGTGAGGGAGGATCCGTTGGATCGGGCTTGAAGTTAGCTTTCCAACAAGCCCAAGAACACTCGAATCGGACTCCGTTTGTAAAAGTTATGGCCGTTTTAATCCGGACTGTCCTGCTGATTCCGAATCCGAATTGAATTATGAGTTAATTCCGAATTTGAATTTGGTTGGGCTTGTGGAAGTTTCGAATTTGACTTGGATTCTTGGACTTCTCTTCCCTTGCTTGTCTCCCACGAGCTTCTCCTCCATTGTGATGACCTTTCTTCAAGAACAACCTCATATCCTTCATCTCCGTTCATTATTGAATCTTCCAATCTGAGCACAAGCAAAACACTAGTTTTAGGTAGTATGAAATTCTCAACTAATTTAAAAGTAAATTCGGTGAGCAGATTCACTGTTGGATAAGCTTCTCTTGTTTTCAACTCTCTTAGTAAGCTCATGTTGTTTCGAGGTATTTAATGAATTGAAAACATTATATGAAACAACGTAGCTAAGGATGTCCGCATCATCCTCCTTTCTTCAAAAAGCCGTCCTCGGCTTTTGATAGCTGAAAATGTGCTAGACGAAGAAAACAACGATATGCATGGTATATATATTTATCATCCAAACAAGTTCCATGTAGCGCATGATGATTTGCGAACATGTATTAAACAAATAGAACAACGTATATCGTGATATATGTATGAATCAATTGTTGTGTTATTCGCGTTGTTTTGTATAATCGATAGCTCTAATCACATTTCAAATTGCACAACCGACTCATATGATAAAATTTTACCTTCCCAATACCAAAGTCAAGTAAAGTGGGTGAAAACCAATTGATACCATTCCATAATTCAATCGCTACTCGATTAGTTATACATTTAAGAGATAAACAAGTAGGCATCATGTTGCATTCTAAACAATAGACACTTGTATTTAAACCCATCTTAAAGATATCATGACATTGCTCAATAGATGATTTATGCAAAACATGTGATTGTAAATCAACAAGATTATCATAGGTAATGTATATTTGATAAACTTGAAACATGTTGTCTACACCAACATCACCAATCAAATTGAATTTATATGTGTGTATGTAGCTATTTACTAGTGATCTTAAGTGTGAAATTTCAAGAACCTTCTTAATCACACTAGATACATGTTTAGGACTATCGAATATGATATAACACAAAGAATTATTAATGTGTATTCTACTAAGAACTTCTTTTGAGTAATCAATTTCACATTATGCAAATTAAGCATATCAAATTTAGAACGTGGAATCATCAAATGAATAATGGAGTTCTCAGTTACGCACCTTGTTTTCATAAACGACCAATTCAAGACAAATAGTGTTACCTTGATCTTGGTATTCCTCTCCATCCATGGTTAGCTCTTTATCTTTCTCTTCCAATGGTGAGGGCTCTTGAATCTCCAACTCCTTATTTGCTTGGTCCACCTGCAGAATGTGGGATACAACACTAGAAATAGAGGGTAAGTTGTTAGGTTCAAAAATAATCTTATTTATCCTATCATCTATCTCTCCCTTTTCTTTTGGTGTATCTCTCACACTCTCAATTGGGATGCTCTCAACCTCGCGTATGGTGGACTCACACAGCTCACTCTTTTTATCACTCTCACTCAATTTGGCTATGTGGCTCTCATTCTCACATGGGTTTTGATACATCTCATTCTTGTAAGACCGTAGGCCAGCAAGGGCACAACTACCACCAACCACGACCTCCTCACGTGTTGCGGGTTGTGACGGGGCAGCACTACTCATCACCTCGGTCGAAGAAAAATTCCGATGCTCGATCTTCTTCTCAAGTGACACACCAGTGGATGAATTAGAACTAAAGAGCCGGCGCAGATTTAATTGATGTCTTTGAATGTGTTTAAGTCTCTTTTCTGCCTTCATAGCAAATTTCACAAGATCTTGCAGACTACGAAAATATTCATCTTGAAGTGCAGCAACGATCTGATAATTCAAGCCTGCTTTGAAGTATGCCTTTTCTTGATATGCACTAGTGATATTGGCACGGCGCATTGCATGGTTCAACTCAATATAGTAATCTTTGACAACTTTGCATCCTTGTTTAATGCTCTCCACGTGTCGTAGTAGTTCCCGCTCATAATAGTATGGAACAAATTCTCTTCTTCATAATGCTTTAAATGCAGACCCAAGATGTAATGAATCGTTTTCCACCTAGTTGTTTCCACCAACTAGAGGCATAGTCCGTAAAAACAAAGTGGCCACTCTCACTTCCTTGGCTTCGATTGAACTTATGGGATTCAAGCTCGAACTCCATGTCTTGTACCCACTCAAGATACTCCTCACGGATCATTACTACCATAGAAGGGAAGATACGATACTCAACATCCGCCATTGTTAGCAAACAAAGCAAAGAATATGTATGTAGGTGTATGTGTATATGTAGAGGTCACTCAACTCACAATCCTAACAAGGTGAAGTTTCTTTACCGTTCGAAAGGAATTAAGATCAACAATACTTACACTTGAGTATAAAGGAACCACAAGGTGATGTGTGAGCGAATTTCAAGAGCAAGTCAAAGCACGATAACGGGTGTTTTGTGGAGCTTGGTATGGATACCTACTTAATTTGAAAATTCTAGGTATTGTAAGGCTAAGTAAATATCCAAACTAGAATCTAATGCCTAGTTGCCGATCACAAAGATATAAGTGAAAATCAAAACAACTCACACGCAAAGATATTAGAACTTAGTGCAATCAAGGAATGAGCTATGTAAGTATAAGTGAAGAACAAAATAGCTCGTATTGCACAAGTTATAGAAAGACGCTAGCTAGTTGCAAATAATGAAACTAGGGCACAAGATTGCACAAAATATTGATATTCTAACAATTGAATCAAGAATGAGTGGGGATTTTCGCTCAAGTTTATGGTTCGGCTATGCGTTTTCTTTTTCCTTTTCTCTTTTCTCTTTTCCTTTTCTCTTCCTTTTTTTTTCTCTTTTTCCTTCCTTCTTTTTTTTGAACTATTGCCAAAATTCTTGTTCTACCAAAAATGAGCAAAAATTCTTTCCCACCTTTTGATCTTTCAACAATTGCAAGAACACAAATATTAATATGCAGCCCTAAGCAACGATTTAGCTAGTCTTAAATAGGTTCAAAGTATTCGCAAAAGATTGAAGGGTTCACAAAGGATAAATGGATGTCTCACTTCTTTTTTGGTTTTTTTATAGACACGACTAAAAAAAATAAAACTAGGCTCAAATAAAGCAACGCAAAAAAATTCAAGATCAGCAAACTAAAATTGATTCTAATGGACAAAAACTTAGAAAACTCACTAGAATAACAAATTAATTACTACGGCTAAATTTTTTTTTGTATGGCTTTTTCGTGTATGGGAAAAAAAAGATAACTGGATAAAGATCCTACCGAGTCAACGGAGCTCTGATACCACCTGATGCGGGGTGCCCGATCTTCTCGACGTAGAACCTTTTGATAACTTGTGTATCCTGACGAACCACCAGCTGATCCCCCGCGCCAATGCACGGACTTGCAACTCTATGGAAAATTCGCCCAAACACACACTTGATTGGATCCTCGCTGACCACAAGCGAAAATCGTCGAACCCTCAATTCCCAGCGGAAAAGCAAGAACGACCCCTTGTTCTCAATGCCCAATTCCCTCTGTTTTGGCTATAAGCACAACAGGAGAATCAAGCAAAAGCTTTGAAAATATATTAAACGTGGTCTGAGGTTACAATGGGGGTCTACCCCTCTATATATAGTGCTCCTACTCCTCCTCATGGCTGGCCAAGAGGCCCTACTCCTATGCTAATTCGGATTTGGAGTCCTACTCCAATTCCGACACATTCCAAAACAGAAAAGGAAACTCTGATTTTACAACCGTCACATTGATTCGATCATATCTTTTGATCCAGAAGGAATTTCGGAGTGAGGGAGGATCCGTTGGATCGGGCTTGAAGTTAGCTTTCCAACAAGCCCAAGAACACTCGAATCGGACTCCGTTTGTAAAAGTTATGGCCGTTTTAATCCGGACTGTCCTGCTGATTCCGAATCCGAATTTGAGGCTGATTCCGAATCCGAATTGAATTATGAGTTAATTCCGAATTTGAATTTGGTTGGGCTTGTGGAAGTTTCGAATTTGACTTGGATTCTTGGACTTCTCTTCCCTTGCTTGTCTCCCACGAGCTTCTCCTCCATTGTGATGACCTTTCTTCAAGAACAACCTCATATCCTTCATCTCCGTTCATTATTGAATCTTCCAATCTGAGCACAAGCAAAACACTAGTTTTAGGTAGTATGAAATTCTCAACTAATTTAAAAGTAAATTCAAGGAATGATTCACTGTTGGATAAGCTTCTCTTGTTTTTCAACTCTCTTAGTAAGCTCATGTTGTTCTGAGGTATTTAATGAATTGAAAACATTATATGAAACAACGTAGCTAAGGATGTCCGCATCACCTAAGCACAATTAAATCACTTGCATTAGGTAGCGGTCTATTCTCAGTAGTATATAATCCTAGGAACGAATTCACTTGATAATTAAGTTGGCGAGCACGAGCTCGGGTAAGAGGTCCTTGTACTGGTTGTGGTTGAGTTGTGTGTGTAGGCACGGTTATATCCATGGTAGGGATGTCCTCATCAACAAGACTCAATACTGGAGAATTGATCTTACTGGGCCGGACGGACCGGTGTACTGCTGGCGGTATGACTGCCTGGCGGTCGGACCGGCGCTCAATTGGCGGTCTGATTGTCGGGCGGTCGGACCGGCGCTGAGAAATCGGTCAGACCGATTTAGTCCAGAGGCAGCGCACAAAGCCCAAATCCAAAACCAAAATTGGCCCAACTTTTGATTCAACCAATGAAACTTGACCAAATTTGGAGCACACCTCCCTAAGGATATCAGAGACCTATTTCTAGCGACGATCGTCCAGATCCACTTCAAATAATCGATCTCTTTAGGTTTTACTAAAGAAGTGTTCAAAACCTAGAAATATGAAAATTTGATCCAAAACTTGCTTTTGGGGGATTGATGATCTAGATGATTCTAGGTGTATTCCCACACATCATAGCAAGGTAAAATCGGTCAAGAGACCAAGCATAAACTCCCGGATCAAGGAAGCACCAAAATCATCAAAAGAGAGAAGAAAGCAAATGAGACTTCATCCTTGAACAAACATCCATAGATTGAATGATTCAAGATGTTGCTTACAAAGCCACTCCCTCAAGGAGGACAAGAGCTCAATCCAAGAGCACACACACAAATTTCCTCTCCTCTCCTCTCTTCTCCAAACCCTAACCCTAATTAGGGTTTTTGCAAATGAAGTGCTTGATTGCTTGGGGGGTTTTTTTTCCATCTCCCCCTTCTATTTATAGGAGAGGCTAGGGTTTCTCTCATGGGCTCCCATTAAGGCCCAATACAAATGGGACTCTCACACACACAAATCTGCTGAAGCAATCGCCTGCTTCACCATGTGTAGTTTGATCAGCGGCTCTCATCATGTCGGCAAGTCTCTCCCGTCCGAATCCCATCGAAACTTCCAAGGCACTTGCACCGACCCCCGCGCCGCTTGATCCAACCAGCTGCAACGAACTGCCCGTTCGATCCATCTTGTCCATTCTGCACCATGCTTGAGTCACACGACCTCACCCGGCATCCATGATCGTTCTGGACCTCAGCTCTCCAAGCTTAGTCCCGATCAACCTCACCGTTGACGTCGTTGACTAGCAAGCCACCTGCACAGCAATAGACAAAGAAATCGTCTCCGGGAATAAGTTCTTCACAACTTGACCCACATTAGCTCAACAATGCAATATGCAACAATAAAGCATTGAAACTCATACAAAAGATATCATCAAAACACAACAATGCCAAAATGGCTGAAGTCCAAGTGGAAGCCGGTCTGACCGCCCTACCATGCCGGTCGGACCGATTTCCCAATGGTCGGATCGATTCCATAACGTGGTCCGACCGCCCAAAAGACTTAGCCAAATTTCAACTTGAAAATCCGCAACCTCTCTGGAATTTTCAACTGGATAGAACTTTTGACTGGGAGCTCAAAAAATTATGTGACCACATCCAGGAGACTCCCCTATCAAGCCTACACGACCTATTTTTGGCCTAGCCCCAAACTCCATCATCACTTGTGCCCGGTCGGACCGGCAAGCATTGCTGCTTGCCGGTCGGACTGCCACACGGTCGGTCTGACCGGCGGCTTGGCCGGTCTGACCGCTAATGACCTGACAACACTGAAGTTTCCCGAAAATGCGAGATTCATCAAACCAACAACGCCATTGCCAATTGACTCATCACTCTAAGATCATGCACATATCCCCCCGATATCCAGACCTATCAACTGTCTTAACAGAGATAGGAAAAATAGGAGGTTCTACTGAAGTGAGAGATGTGGAGTCTGGTGTTATGTGGAAAGAGGCACTAGAATCTAGAACCTAAGAAGTATCTGGAGGAGACGTTTGAGCTAGACTGGCATAACCTATCGAGCTATGGGAGAGCTGCTGAAGTAGAGCCTGACAGAATTGTTGAACAAAGTCACCTCGCTGAGAAGGTTCTGACGTGCTGGTCTATCCTCTCGTCGAGGAGTTAGGGCTTCCCTGCCCCCCTTGGATCGTCAACCTCCACGCGCCTTGTTTTGTATTCTGTTGCATACTTTTCCTTCTGAGCTGTTGGAATAAAAAACATTAGATGCAATCCTTCGGAATAAATCTCATTCTAATATTCTATAAATGTAGGTAAGGCCCTAAGCAAGGATCAAGAAACCGGTACCTGGATCAATCTTGCTCGAAGGTCTTTTTCCGGTTACCGGCCGGTAACTGGAAATCCCAGAAAAAACTCGGTCGAAATTCATCTGAATAAATTTGAATTTGGGATCTAATTGCCGGGATTTTGAATTAGAATCTAAATTTGAATTTTTTCGACTAGTATTTTGGATCCCGATACCCACCGGTAAAACCGGTTACCGGCCGGATTTCGTTCCGTGGCCCTAAGAACAAATTAAGTTCCTAACTGAGGTTTTTGTGCAAAGATAGTATGTTTATGTCTGTGCAGTTCTCCAGATCCATTATTCACGTGAAACCTGATCACATTGACCTGCAAGAGATAATATGGTATTTTTTGATTTGGGGAATGCCCTTGTCTGAAAAATAGGCTTTCCCATCATGAATATGGTCTTGTGTTGTATTGGGTCATCCGTTAAGTTTGCTTGTTAAGAGGAATGTCATGATCTTGCATCTTGAACGAGATGATCTTGGCAAGAAGTTATCCAATGTTCTGTGGTAAAATTGATATAAGGGCCAAAAGCGACATTTTGCAGGAGGAACAATGGCGAAATATATCAAAAAAAAAATTGAAAGTTGGTGAAGACTGGCATTTTATGGGACAGCCAACTAGAGTGCCATTTGACCTCTTCTGAGAGGCATTTTATCAAATTTCCCAGGTCTGTTGGCCCTATGGTATGCTGGAAGTCTGGAACTGGAAATGGGCATGGCCCTATGAACGACACGTCTCATTCCTATTCCAAAACCCAAACAAAGAGATAAGTTAAATTTGACAATTCCCATCCGTAAGCTCGACGATTAGATTAGGAGTTAGAATCGGATGATTATGAGAACCAACAAACTGTTCCTACAACCTCCAGTAGATTAACTGCACCAGCTTTTCATGGAGTTGACCAATTGGTTTTGTTGGAAATTTTAACCAGATCGATCTGACCTATTACAATTTTTTTAGACGACCTATTACAATTAATGTTTATTGGCACATTTACACTAGGTCGTGCTGAGAAGGTGACTGCCATGCGTTAGAGACAATGTTTATCATAGGGGAAGAAAATTAAGAGGACAATGTCATGCTGAGAAGGTGACCCGCCGTGTGGCTAGAAATTGAACTCATGACCTTACACCCCAGGCACTCGTGAAGTAGTAGAGGAACCAGAAATTGGTAACAGTGTTGAAAAATATGCAACCTGTAAAAATAAGACACGCAGAAGAAACTGTCATTAGGCTTGCTCAAACTACATGGAAGTAAAATTCATAAACGTTAGCGACCTTGTCATCCGCAGCCTATCCAAAGAGCATCTATATATAGTCACAGAACAAGCCATACTTCTGTTTGTGGTTCAGTTTTACCATTTAGCATAGCGAATTAAATCAGTCAGCTGATTTATCACCAAAATTTCAGTAAAGTTTCTAGCCCTTTGACGCATCTCTCCTGCATGAGTGGCATCAGTTGGATCGTAAGGGCTTTCTCATCCCCCAAAAGCTTGCTTGTGAGGTGAGGGACCCACACTATAAAGTTAGGTCACTTGCTCTTCCACAACCAATGTGACACTATTCTAACAATCTCCTCCTTCACACATTGGCGTCCCTCGGCTGTTCACCACCCCTTCACCATACACCGACGGTCCCTCGGGCCCATGGTCCATCAGGACTTCGCACACTAGTATCCATCGGGGAACCAGGCTCTGATACCATTTGTGATGCCCTAGGTCCTGATCGGCTCAGATCTACCCCTATTTTGGGTAAATCACGCATGCGTAATAACTGCTTATGCTTTTGTCCTCGTTTCACGTAAAACGGTTAGCCAAAGTTATTACGTCTAGATCGTGTGGCTATTTAAGTTGGTTGGGCTTCCATCGAACGGGCGATGTTGGACTAAATTCCAGGCTCATGCTCTCACTCACGCGCGCACACAACGCAGGTAGGCCTCCCCCATCGGCCTTTACTGGGCTAGGGTCTCACAGACACCCCGTCAAAGGATCCGACGTCCTCGTCGGCCCACCTTATACATACTGGGGCAAATGACTAGGATCTTCCCTCACTACTACAGAAAAGTATATCACAGACGGTTTTTGAACCGTCTGAATTTTTATGTCTGTGATAATAGTTGGTTATTATAGACAGTTTTTGAACCGTCTGTGATAAGGCTCAACACAGACAGTTTTTAGTTAAAACCGTCTGTGAAGGGACACGATCATAGACGGTTTCAACCAAGAACCGTCTGTGATATGTCATATATCACAGACAGATTATAAATAGAACCGTCTGTGATATACACGTATCCCAGACGGTTGTTGGTTGAAACCATCTGTGATAGTGCCCCTTCGCAGTCGGTTCCAACAAAAAACCGTCTGTGATAGTTCATTTATACCTAATTAATTTTTTTATATTTTCGACTAGCCTCAAGAATTGCTAACCATGCCCTCTGAAAACTAGCAAGCTAGCAGAAATCAGATACATCACACATATGAATCAATTGTTGACACAACTCATTTAAAACTCAAAATCAATTACAAAAGATTATGTTCAAGTATATATTGTCGCTAGATTTACAATTGAATTACAACTACTCAAAATGATCAATTACAATTGAATCAATATTTTTAAGGTCATTCAGCGGTGTCGACGGAGTGAAACTCTCTGTTGGCGTTAACGATCTTCATCTTGATGAAGGCGCAGAGCGTCCCTCGAACCTCCGAGACCTCTTTCATAGCGAGTGTATCTAAATCTATGGTCAAGTCCTGTCACTAGAATGAGTAAAGTAGTATATATATTTTTAAATTTATATTTAGAAAATAATTATTGCAAGATTGACAAATCTCGGGATCCTTCATCTTAGCACTAACCAATTGCCGCATATGATGGCGAATGTAGAATGCACATAGGTGATCTTGTTTTTGCTAGCGACACTGCAAAAATAGAATTACATATGTAGGTACAGTCAATTTGAGATGCATTATTACGAAGTATGATATCACATTATTGTGTTGTAGCGCGTACCAGAAATCAGGTCCTGTGTTGTAGTGTGGCGCTAGATCCTTTGTATAGCCCTCCCCTTGCAACATAATTGATGAACAACTTGCATGATTAAAAAAAGTTATCCTCGATCATTTTAAAAGAAGGAAGACTACAATAGAGTTATGTATGGAGGAAATGAGCATGCCTGTCGAGTATTTCTATCAGAAGGGTGAAGTCATGGTTTTTGTTTAGTAGGGAATCAAGGTATATTACCTTGTTCCTCTTTGGTATAAGGACTAATAAGATCCAGCGGAACCTACTCATGTATGTCGCTATAGTCATAAACCAAAGTTCTGCTATGTATAAAGTACAAATGAAATTAGTACAACAAGTAGTGAAGCACTTACTTCTGGTTGTACGACACCATTTTGTAGTCTTTGTCGTCCTGAGCAAGCAATCCCATCGTTATGTATTTGACGACGTAGGATGCGTCTTCGTTGATGGTTTGCTCAGAGATGACGTGTGGGTAGAGGAAACCCACCACTTTGTTCCGTCGATGGACTGTTTCATCATGTATCTATACATAAGCAATGAGTTGTGATATTTATCGGTATTACGTGAGTGTAGAACTTGATTGTTCACACTTACAGTGTCCAGCATTGTAGAAGTGAGGCGTTGCGGGCAGCGAGGTTGAATAGGTCGAATAAGTCATCGAAGCCCACAACGAAGTGGCCTGGCTCATGGAAGAAATGCCCTTCGTGTATCTGACGGTTATTCCATATCGTATCCTTTTGTTGGGTCTTCAACATGTACTAGACATGCAAAGATTGACAAGCCACTCCAGCGCGTGCTAGCATTGTGTCGGGGGCCAATGGACTTCTGAGGGAGTATTTCCCGGGTTTGGGAGGCGCCTTAATATTCTTTGATTTTGATTTGGCCTTAACAAGTTGCCTGCGGCACGTCTTCCCATGAGACAACTCAGGAACCGATACGGTGACATGCTTTTCTTGTTCCCTCAGCGTCTTCTCGACGGGAATTGATGAGGTGGCCTTCTGAATCGAAGGATGAGGTGGAGTCATCGAGGGTCCTATTGGGGATCGTGTCCAGATTGCAGCACTTCAGGGTCCAGGGTAATGTCCTTCTTGGGCCACTGGATAAAATTGTACATGGCATCCCTAGTGTTCTGATGTCTTCGTTCGGGCGAATCTCTAGCGGGATGGCCATGAAATTATCATGTACCATGTCCACCTGGACCCTGGCATAACCCTACGCCAGCTGGGCACCGTGCTGCACTACCCCTTCCTGGTATGGATACACCATCCCCCGTCCTGCCTCAATAGGAATAGACCCAACCATCCTTACTTGGAGCTTTCAGGGTGGCGACTCCTACAAAACGATACGCAATTAGTTAAGGCATCCTATAGGTCTATCTTTGGAGCATTCTAGAGATGTACATTACCTTGATGTCGTCGATAGGTAATTGGACGTCGTCATGTCCAGAATTATGTGTGGACACGACGCTACTCTGATGTTGAGGAGGACTGGCTCCCAAAATAGCGGGGGCGGCTTGCAACAGGTTCAGGAGTTGATTTATTTGATCCTGCAATCTTGTTATCTGTCCTTGAAATTTTTCAGTAAGCACTTGTTCCAACCGGGCGTCATGCTCGTCCTTGGATCTCTTCCCACTATTGTACGTGTCAGAGTCGTGTCGGAATCCATCCCTCTAAGGTACGTAAAGCCCAACGCCTCCCGTGCGACCCAGGTGCTCCTTGTTTCCCTGGGTCGTAGACAGTAGATCTTTCTCCTTGTCTACTTGGAAGGAACCTTCGGAGCATGCGGAAGTCAATGCTTCCTGCAAGAGGTCATCATGTTATTATAGACACTATGAAGTTATGCATTTATTAACAACTACATAGTTCGACATATTTACCAGACGTTAGGACACTGCCTCGTCTACTGGGTTTGTGAAAGAGATGCTGCCCGAAGACGTGGCTGATGCCCTCGTTCTTAACCAGGCTCGAGCGTGCTCATCTGAGGTCACAACAAATGGTCTTGTAGCGCCCTCGTCCTCCGCCGCCCATTGCGTGGTTTTACCCGCATACCCAGCGGTGCCGAGTTTGTGGGGGTGAGTGTTTTGTGCCTAGAGAGCTTTTTGCGCCGCACTTTGCTCCTGAAATTCAACCGTCATTATCATTCGCACAAAGGCGTCTCATATATCCCGCGACAAGAAATGATACTTCGTGAAGGGCGTCCGACCCGTGTTCACATACTTCGTGACAAGCGTGCTCTTGAAGGTCCTCCATGCGTGTCCCATCGCGAGCAACATCTGCTGTTGCACACGTGCTTGGTCTGCTTCTGGGATAACGAATGAGCCTGAAATTTTAGTCCATAGCTGGCATCTCTCTACATCTGTCAGAGACTTCCAGCTTGGTATGGTGATGGGGACCCATTCCCTTCCAAGTACCCCACAGATGGTCCGGAATCTCGCCGCTGCTTTCTTGGGACTCAGAGGGATTCCAGCGTCACTGGCCTCCGTGATAGTCATTCGGCCTGCGGGCAATTTCGATATTCCTCTACCATATTGCTTATGTACCACTTTGATTGGAGATCCAGACGCATTCGGCGACGTCGATGACGGCGGCTAAGACGGTGCCTCTGCCATCTCGCTTACTTTCTATCTATATAAGTTACATACGCAATGAACTAAAATTTCATGGATTGCAAGTTGATATCCATAATATTTAAAGAAAGATACAAACATAATACCAAAAAACAATTATGACTACTTACAATGCCATGGATAACACTTGACAAAGAAGTCTTACTTAGCAAACAACATCAGATATATGTAACTTTTTTAAAAAAATGGAAAATTCGAGGCATTTTATTATAAATATGCCATGTTAGCATATTTATTAACAAGGACACTTGAACGGCAGTAGTAGGGTTACACAACTTAAAGTCTAACGTTGAGCACATTTTATTCCTACTTTCGAACAAAATGAAAATTGACTACTCTAAAGTTGCTACATGGGTGCAATCAATAGCCATACAAAGGACATAATAAAATTAATAGAACAATGACAATAGGTTATTATAGCACACAGAACAGATCAAGGTATACACAAAAAGACTATAGTAAAGCCAAAATCTCTAATTCTTTTCACTACAGAATAGATTAAGGTATTCATAATTGACCTCCAATTTGCTTAAATAGTTTACTTTTACTAGAGACCCTAATTGATATGGTCTATTCATCATCCTTTAGTATACAAAGCTGCACTTATGTACATACTTCTAGCATTTTCTAATTAACCTTAATGATTCATATACTACCATGTAGTATTCATCTGAGCCAGCTATTTAGTTAAATTCTAACTATTTCCAATTATCTATTAACTAATCTAATCACTAATTGCTAGCTATACCTCTATTTGCCTGTCTTGCCTAACTTATGAATTGACTCAATTGTCCCTGCCTTTGCTCACTAGATGATGACAACCTACTGGAAATTTCTGACTGAACCTGTCTTTGCAATTTACTCTGTAAAACACTTACTAAAAATCCCCATTAGCTCTCAACTTACCTAAGCTAATCCATGCTAACTGGCTTGCTAATCAAATGTATATATATACTCATCTACAATATTAAATATCTTACTACCAACCTAATCCAATGGATCTATTGTCATACACTCATACTTACGCAACTTAAAGTCTAACCTTGGGGGAGCATGCTTCGGACGCTGGGGAGGTCGGGGTTGGGGAGAAGGGGCGTCGGGGGCATCGGGGTCGCGGAGAAGGAGCATCGGGGAGGCGGGGAGTACAGCAGGGGCGTCGGGCTCGGGGAGGCCGGGAGTACCAGGGGCGTCGGTGTCGGGGAGGCAGGGAGTAGCAGGTCGGTGACAGGGAGGATGCTTCGGCCGCTGGGGAGGTGAAGGGGCGGGAGTATAAGGAGAGTGACGAGTTAAGCGTGCTCAAACCCTATCGATTCCTCTTAAATAAAGGGATATCACAGACGGTTCTACTATGGAACTGTCTGTGATGACTTAGCACAGAAACCCTAAACCCTCATATCACAGACGGTTCCATAAACGAACCGTCTGTGATGACTTAGCACAGAAACCCTAAACCCTCATATCATAGATGGTTCCATAACAGAACCGTATTTGATATAGTCATATCACAGACGGTTCCAAAACGGAACCGTCTGTGATGACTTAGCACAGATGGTTCCATAAACGAACCGTCTGTGATAACTTCCTAACACAACTTTAAATCATTTGACTGAAAATTCATTTGTCTTGAAAAATTCATATCTAATACAACTCAACTCCAAATCAAGTGTAACCAATTTTGATACTCCACATTACAATGAAGTCCACATTGACATCAATATTAGAGATGACAAGTCCAGAACACATGATAATTCCATGTTAACATCAAATTACAATGGAATAAATTCTTAATTAAAATATAGCCTTTCGTGATGATCGACGCGCATATAGCTAGCTTCTTCCCTAGGTTCTCCCTCGAGCCTGATGCTGTCTCCAAAAGGAGGCAACTCGTCAAATTGATTATACTCTTCCTCATCCACGACATTCTCAACTCCGACAATGCTTCTTTTTTCATGATGAACTACGTGGCGGTTCTTATTTGCCGGGTCCGTTACATAAAAAACTTGAACAACTTGCTTAGCGAGTACGAATGGTTTGTCCTTATATCTGACACGTTTGAGGTCCACGGTAGTGACGCCGTACTTGTCGACCTTCACACCATGCGGAAGTTTAACACAATGGCATCGAAATATGGGGATCTTGAAAAGTACGTAGTTGAGCTCTCAAATCTCCTCTACGAACCCATAGTAGGAGTTCAACCCACGTGCCCCAGCGGTATTGAACTGCTTGTGAAACACATTTATGCAGACACCGCTGTTCTGGACTGTGCTTCTCCTATCCTGAGCTGCCGTATAAAATGTGTACCTATTTATGTTGTATCCTTGCCATGTCACAATTGTAAATTTTCGCCCTTTGCCAACCATAGCAGTATATCATCACTTGATGACCTCCCTGTGAATCGCACTTTTAACCATTCGTTGAACCGACGATTGTGCTCTCTCGTGATCCAAACCTCTGATCGGTTTGGATTCTGTTGGCGTACCATGTCTTTATACTTGTCGATGTATGGGGACACTTGGGTCATGTGTTGCAAGACCGTCAAATGGGCTTGCACGTACGTATCTAGATCGGGAGTGATTGCTTTCCTTCAGATGGTCCCGATACCCTCCAGTCTCCCCTCATGACGAGATAGAGGCACACCTACCGGTTCCACCTAAGTCATGTAGTCGATGCAGAACTCAATGACCTCTTCGGTTGCATAACCTTCGATGATGCTACCCTCTGGCTGAGATCGATTCCGAACGTAGGACTTGAGAATTCCCATGTATCCCTCGAACGGGTACATATGACGTAGGAACACAGGGCCGCATATCTTTATCTCTTTCACAAGGTGAACAATGAGATAGACTATGATATCAAAAAATGACGGAGGGAAATAATCTCAAGCTGACATAAAGTCGTCACCACCTCGGCCTGCAGAGCATCTAGTCCTTTAGGATCGATAACCTTCCGAGCAATTGAGTTAAAGAAATAACACAGCCTAAAGATTGCCACTCGGACCTTGTTCGGCAAGATACTCCTAATTGCAACATGAAGTATTTCTGTTATCAGCACATGACAATCATGAGATTTCATACCAATTAATTTCAAATCTTCCATGGAAACAAGTTTCTTAATATTGGCGAAGTAACCGGACGGAACTTTCACACCATGCAATCTTTGGCACAGTTCATTTCTCTCGGCCTTGGACAAAGTGTAGCAAGATGGGGAAGGTAAGTTCGTCCTTTATCGGTCACTTTTGGTGCTAACTCGGTCCTTATGTTCATATCATCTAAGTCACGCCATGCATTAATACTATCCTTTGTTTTGCCACTAATGTTCAGTAAGAGACCAATCAAGCTATCACATGCATCTTCTCCATGTGCATGACGTCGATGCAGTGACGAACTTCTAAGTGCTCCCAATAAGGCAAGTCCCAGAAAATTGACTGCTTCTTCCAGATGTTTTTCTGACGGGTCCTTAATTTACACCCCTTCCCAAGCACAACATCGATATCCTTAACCATATCATAGACCTCTTTCCCTCTAAAAGCTCTTGGAGCTGAACCGTCCTCCTTATTTTCGTCGAATTGTTTCTTCATCTTGCGGTATGGGTGAATCGTGGGAAGGAGCCTACGGTGAAGCATATACACAGTTTTGCGCGAGTTGTTCAGCCATACACTCTCGGTACCATCTAAGCAGTGTGGACAGGCTTTGGCTCCTTTTGTCTTGAACCCCGACAGGTTACAAAGGGTAGGAAAATCATTGATGGTGCAGAACAACATGGCGCGTAAAGTGAAGTTTTCTCGTTTGTACGCATCCCATACTTGTACCCCTTCGTTCCACAGTGTCACAAGATCTTCCAGCAATGGTGCTAGGTACACATCAATATCATTCCCAGCTTGCTTCGGCCCTTGGATAAGTAGTGACATCAAAATATATTTCTGCTTCATACAAAGCCAAGGAGGAAGGTTGTAAATACATAGATTCACGGGCCAGGTGCTCTGTTGGCTACTCATGTTACCGAAAGTATTCATTCCATCTATACTCAACCCTAACCTTATGTTCCTCGGTTTTGCACCGAACTCTTCGAAGCTTCGATTGAAGTTTCTCCACTGGGTAGAATCAACATGGTGTCTTAGCTTTCCATCCTTCTTACGTTCCTCTGAGTGCCAACGTATCAATCTTGCCTCCTTTCGATTAGCAAATAAACACTTCAAAAGTGGGATCACAGGCAGATATCACAACATCTTAGCAGGAGGTTCTTGTTTCATCTTAGCAGTATTCTTACGCTTGTATCAGGATGCTTTGCACATGGGATAATAATGCATGTCCGCATACTCTTTACGGTAGAGGATACAATCGTTCGGACATGCATGTATTCTTTCTACTTCCATTCCCAGTGGACAAAGAACCTTCTTGGCTTGGTAGGTGGTGCTGGGCAACACGTTTCCCTTCGGAAGGATGTCCGCTAGGAGACCTAGCAATGCTGTGAAACTCTTATCGGACCAACCATTGCTTGCCTTCAATTTGAGCTGTTCAAGCACAGTTGACAACCTTGTGTATTCCAGCTTGCAGCCAGGGAACAAAGGTTTCCCCGAGTCCTCCATTAAGCCCTCGAATTTACAAAACTCTCTCTCACTGTAGTTCCCTTCTGCATCGCGTAGCATCTGATCCAGATTATCATCATGCGACCTATCATCATCAAAAGTACAGTCCACATACGGCATATCGTTGACTTCCTCAGCGATGTCGTCATTATTAACTTTCTATATGATCTGCTCTTCACCGTGACTGGTTCAACATGTATACCATTTTTTGAAACCCCTTCGAATCAAGTGAGCTTCAATCTGCGCCGGGTTGTCAAATATTTTTAGATTACCGCAATCAATGCATGGACAATACATAAATTTTATCTCCTTCTTCAACATATCCTGCTTCGTGGCTCTTCTAAAAGCAAACACGCCATTAATGTACTCTCCACTCACACGGTTCTCAACGTATTATCCAATTTCGGTCCATCTACACTAAAAATGTAACAAATTAGTATTTAATTATATTAATAAACCGCAATTACTCTAACTGTTAACCAAACATACTAAAATTTATTAGTGATTAACCTAGAGCAAATATAAAGGGTTATGTACAGATCGTTACCGTCAGAGCTCACGACGAATATCCTGCGAGATCTCCTCCCTATCTTCCTCCTCTCCTCCCTTCCTCCTCTCTTTAATCCTTTCATTTTCTTCCCCTCCTTCTCCTCTCCAAGTTGGCGTAGTGGCGGCTCAAATGGGAATGGGCAGGGGGTCTGTCGGGACTAAGTATTATATATTGTGAGCATATCACGGACGGTTCTTATTACAAACCATCTATGATACTTCACAGACGGTTCTGAGAAAGAACGACCGTCTGTGATACTCTAAGTCATCACAGACGGTTCGTGGTTAGAACCGTCTGTGAAGTATCACAGACGGTTCTTAACAAGAACCGTCTGTGATGACTTAGAGTATCACAGATAGTTGTATTTACAAACCATCTGTGATAGGTTCATATCATAGACGGTTCTGTTAGAACCGTCTGTGATTATTTTATCACAGACAGTTTCAAAGAACTGTCTGTGATGAGGTGTTTTCTATAGCCTGTTTTGTAGTAGTGTCTCTTGGCAGACGTCTGTGCGTCTAGTCTGGCACATATTCCATGTCGTGTGACCATCATTTGGGCTCACACGTGCCATGTGTCATATGCCCACGCCCTTGACCCGCACGCATGTGCAACCACGAGGGTCGGCTCTGGTGCCAGTTGTTGCGTAGTGCCATCGGAACACTAAATTAGCGTCCGACCCCGAGGCCACTAAACCAGCATCCAGGCCCCATTTCATTGGGCTGCTATACCCATAAGACCAACTATAGAGCAACAACCAAGGGGTCTTGGGCCATCTCCCCCTAAAAGACTAGCCTGATAGGTGGGTACACCCTTACCCTTGTAAATCTTTCTTTGATACCAGATAGTTGGAAAGTAATCTAGACTTGTCAAGTAATACGACGTTAGGATCTTAACACAATTAGCATCGTATCAAATTAGTTTGTTTCTTTGTTAGGATTTTCATATTTAGTTGTTGGCTTAGTTAGCAAGTTGATTAGGCAGTCCTTAAAAGGACATGTAATTACATATGTTTGACGAGAGAATAGAGAGCGCATAAAAGTTCTCGCTAGGAAGTTGTAGCAAAGCACCAAAATATTCTCGTGTGGTCTTCTTCTAGTGTGTGCGTTATTTGTTCTCTTCCATCGTGAACTGGTGTGTGTATGCAGGTGGTCATCTGAGTTGTCCACGGGTTTTGTGTGTGTGAATACTTGATCTATGTTAACATTTGGTATCAGAGCGCGAGCTGTAGCACGTCATGCCGAAGTAGACACTGTCCCCGCTCCAGTATGTGGGCAGTGGCGACACCTCGGACACGGTGGCGTCCAAGGCATTGGTGGAGGAGGGATCGGTGACCCTCCAATACCTAATGCTCACTGAGACCAACTATGTCTCTTAGGCAGTGAAGATGAAGGTTTTTCATGCACACACAAGGGGTGTGGGCGACGGTGGAGGGCAGGAGCTGGTCGATGAGTGGAAGGACCAGATGGATCTCGCTGCCATATTCCAAGTCGTGCCCGAGGCTATGATGATGGTCTTGGCCGAAAAAGAAACAACCAAGGAGGCTTGGGACACCTTGAAGGAGACATTGATACTGATTGCGTCAAGGAGGCGCATGTACACACCCTGAAGCATGAGTGCGAGGTGTTGTATACGAAGGAGACGAAGTCCATCAACGACTTCGCCATGAAGCTAACCACCATCGTCAATGAGATTTGTGACCTTGGAGACAAGATGGATGGGTGCACCATCGTGAAGAAGTTCTCCGTGCCGTCCCCGACAAATTCTTGTAGATCGTATCCATCATTGAGCAATTTAGTGATATCAAGGCGATGACGGTTATGGAGGTGGTTGGGTATATGAAGGCGTATGAGGAACACATGAAGGTACGGTGGCGCGACAAGGAAGGTGAGCACCTGCTGCTCACCCGTGCCGAGTGGGAGTCCAAGGCCAAGAAGGAGGCACTGACAACTCTGGCAAGAAGAACCATGATTTCGACAAGGCAAAGGTTCACTACTACAATTGTTAGGACTACGGGCACTTCGCTTCCGAATGCTATAAGCCGAGCAAGGAGGAAATAGAGGCGCATTTAATTGAGACAGATGTTGAAGATGAACAGGCGTTGTTCTGATGCTGAAGTAACAACACTAAGATTAAGGGGTTATCGCCTTAGTGTTTTTTTGCATGTTAGTCGAGTTAGAATCTCTGCATACCAAGGTCGTCAGAGTCGAGATCCTAAGTTGGATCGATTTGCCTCTGGTAGAATCGAATCGTATAATCGGTGATTCTACGGAATTGTAAAAATACACATATTTAACATCTATACTATAAGTTTGTATGATTTTTATATGGTTTACCACTTACTTACACTACAAGATGAACACCCCTTTACCAACGCATACGTTGCAACGCTCTGTACATACGTTGCGAAGTAATATTATGGCTACGCATAATATGCGTTGCAAAATCTATTCGTCATAATTCATGTGGATGGCTACATATAACCTATGTAACAAAGTAATATTATGGCCACGGTTGCCGGTCCAGCGCTATGCACGAGCTTAGGCCCAATTCTGGTTCAATCAAAATTGAATATTTTGTGCAACTCCCAAAACTACTTTCATCTCCCTCCAATCCTTCCCTCTATTTTTTTCTCGTGTCTTTTTTTATCCCGCCATTTTCCCTCTCTCACAATCTCCAATCCCACCATTTTTTTGGCTATGCAAGGTAATATCTATAGTGACCCCACCTTCTATAGAAAGGGTATGTAATAGCTGAGTTCTACAATTGTTTAAAGAAAAATCTCCTCGCCTCCCCTGAAAATCTGCTCACCTCCCCCTCCACCTAAACAACATATAAGTCGTGGGTTTCTTCCTCCTCCGTCCACACCTCCACATCTCCCCTGCAACTGCTGCAGGCAGCAAGCGATTCTCCTCCCACACCTATTCTTCCCTTTCTCTCTCCCCCTCCCAACTGAACACCATCGCCACCAACCTTCTCCCACCCGCTGATACGGCCGTTCCTCATGCGCTGTGCCGCCGCGTCCTCTCCCCACGTGCCGCCACACAACCTCCACTCCCCGCACCCCTCAGTCCTCGCCCCGTCGCCTCCCCCTCCCTACTCCTTCCCACCAGTCCGAGCTGCCCTCCAGCCATCTCCTCCTCCGCATGGACACCATCGCCAACGGAATGCTTCATCCCTTCCTCACGCCGACAACGTTTATGGCGTCGGCGCCAGCGCTGGTGGCCGTCGGCGACGTGAGCGTGGCGCTCTGGCTCGAGGTATAGATCCATTCCTCTCGCCACAACTCCCAACCATAGCGAGCAGCTCAGTGACCGGTGATAGATTGCCGTCTGGTTCCTCTCTAATGCCCCCCACCGGCGAGATCCACTACGTCGCCAAAGTCAACCGGTCACTTCGCCCCACCTCCTCTGATCCTTATGTGTAATTTTGGCTCTATCCCGTGTGGTTATTTGACTCCTGTCCGAATGCGTGGGTGGGTGCGTAGATGTGCGCACGCTACTGGGGCAGGAGGCGGTGGACGAGGCTGTAGCCGTGGAGGCCTTCCCGGAGTACAATAAGGCGCACCTCATGTCCCTCGAGCTCCCCGATTGCAGCGGTGATGTGAGCATCTCTGTTCCGGCTTATGTTTGTTGATGTGCTTTGACTTTGCATGTTCTCACGTGTAGTGGTGATTAATTTGGAAATGGTAGGTTCTATCTACGATATGATAATCTACCATATGATTGTAATTCATAAAACAGCGGTTAAGACTTCAGAAATCTGGCTTCTTAGGCAATTAAAGGTAGATCACCACCGACTATTGTTTTCATGTTGTTTGAATTCAGTAGACTTGGAGGGACTATAGAACTGTAGTTTATGAAGAATAGGAAAAATATTATGGCAGATCTCTCTTTGATCACATGATAAGTAGGAGTGTTTTGTTTTGGAATGGCCATTGTTTTTTAATGTGTGTATATAGTCATAATCAGGGTATGATACCTTGCGTGTGCTTGCTGGCCGAATGTTTATTTCAGTTGTGTGATAAATGCCTGCAGGTAATCATCACAACTTATGGGGAGCTTGACAAGAACAATTATCTGGACCGTAGGACTGCACAAGTTGCTACTGTGGACCATATTAAGCAGGTAATGTTGCAGGATGCCCATGATGTTATTCATGGCTATTTAGCTTTACTATGCCTATCATACACATTAACATCCAATCTTTTAAGTTTTACGATGTTATTCATGGCTATTTAGCTTTACTATGCCTATCATACACATTAACATCCAATCTTTTAAGTTTTAACACACAAGAAAACCTAGCAGCTATTTTATACTCATGGACCATATTATGCCTATTATATATCAGTACTGAACAATAGCTAATCATCTTAGGGCAATAAGCATGGCTTGCATCTTGACCTTGATGGTCTGACTATTCTGACACTTTTTAGTTTTGACGAATTGCCCAGGGCATCTCTGGACTCTGGCCATGTATGCAAGAGATGTGTCCTAAGAATGGTGCTAGCTAGTACTAATAGCGTGATCCTGTTTATTATTTTCTTGGTTCCAATTTGCATTTATCTTACATTTTTCTGTGCAGGACCATCGCTGTATTTGGATTAACAATTGCGTTGGACATGAGAACTACAAGATTTTCCTAGTCTTTGTTCTGTATGCTATAATTGCAAGCTTATATTCCATGGTACTTCAATATCCTCCATTACTTTAGCAACTATGGCTTGTTAGGAGTTTGAGCATAATAAGATTTGTATTTATATCAGGTTCTGATAATAGGATGTGATGTGCATAGTTTACCTAAAGACGAACAGTCAGGCAGTGATTCTTCTAGGACATCAATTGTAAGTAACTTGAAAAAGTTATTTCAGTTGCCAACACGTAAGACCCTAATTGAAACTATCATAAAAAAATTCATTTGAATAATTAACACATAAATGTTTTCATGTGCAGATTATTTGTGGGGTCGTTCTATGTCCATTAACTTTGGCATTGACAGGCCTGTTGGGTTGGCATGTTTACTTCATCTTGCATAATAAAACTACTATCGAGGTTTGAAAAATAGAATCTCTTGTCTTGGAGGACATTATTTTTATAGATTTATAATGGTAGTATGTTGGTGGTTTGCAGTACCATGAAGGAGTCAGGACAATGTGGTTGGCAGAAAAGGCTGAAAATATTTATCATTATCCATATGATCTCGGTGTACTTTGCCTATGAAATTCATGTATTATTGGTCACTTGGGTGATAACTGCTACATAAGCTTTATAGAATCTGCTGCCCTATCGATGAAGAGGTAGTTATTTGAGAGGTAGGGTTGATTGTGTTCGTACAATAAGATGCTTCCGGTGGGGATTTTGTTGGCGTGCACGATTTTAGTTTGATTATGATTTCAACTGAACAAGTGATTGGCTTATCCTATAAGGAATATACTGAATTACAATGGAACAGAAGGCAAGTAGAGTAGCTGGTTTTGAGATGCAGATATAAACTATTTTATATCAGCATTGGTTGTTCTTTGTAGGCAATAGGAGATGCATAAGAACCAGAAGTAATAGCATCTAATGCAAACTGCCATCATTGGCAATCAATGTTCTCTTCTAATTTTGGAAGTAATACTATTAGTTTAAAATATTCAGTCTTCAAAGATCGCAATTTTTATTGGACCTCATTTGCAGACCATACTCATGAATATTGTGTCATACTAGATAGCTATTAGTATACAAATTTTTTTTTGTGATGGTATTGCTATACAAATATGACATCTAATTCAAGTATTATTGGCCACTTGGGTCATAACTGCTACATAGGCTTTATAGAATCTGCTGGCCTTTTGATGAAGAGGTAGTTATTTGAGTGGTAGGGTTGATTTTGTACATACAATAAGATGCTTATGTGGAGATTTTGTTGGTGTGCACAATTTCAGTTCGATTATGCTTTCAACTGAACAAGTGATTTCCTTACGGGAACAACTGAATAGTATTTTGCCATGTGGTTTAGCACTTTAGTTGAAATGGGATTCTTCAAGATGTAGTATATTAGACCTTCAGGCTTCTGTTAAGAGCGGGTAATTTGGCATTGCTCGTTGCTAGAGCCTGTAGGTTCATAATGCTCTAGAAATCTTCAATTAGCATTCTGCCTTTGTCAGGTTAGTTGCCTTCTCCTTGAGAAGAAGCTTAATTGATCTAGAAAACATCAATATATTTCTGTCCCTATGCATATGCATCAGCCTATGTGTATCATATTGGTTTCCTTGTCTCTTTTTACGGTGTGTGTGAACAAACTGTAAATGTTCTTCAATTGATGGAGGCAAAAGGAATTGAGTCGAATCTTAGATACCATCATTAGTAGGACTAGACAATCAACCAAGCAAAAGAAGACTGGAATAAAAGAAATGTTTTACCGCATTTGGTGAGTTTCTAATGTGACTTGAAACCTTTTCCTGTTTATGGTATACTACAAATCCAATAATCTAAACCAATAGCTTCTATGTTTTACGCCCTCTTGTTGCTAAAGAGCATTCCAAAGTAAGCATGGGATGGGTTTTAGTTCTCTTGTTGACTCTTTTGGGGGTAGAATCGACGCTTTCTAGTCGGGATTGGGTTCTTAGGTTGGCAATCACAGAATGCTTTTGTTTGAGATCTTCTTTGGGTGCTTCCTTGTGTGTTACTAACAAGTTTGGTTGCTTTTGAACTAGGCTCTTGTTTTTCAGTCCAAAGTCCGAACCTTTGTTGTGGAATATGGATGCGAAGAAGAGCAAGGGGGAGGAGAAGCTGCTTGTCAGGGAATCGCTGTCCCAAGGTTCAACGCTAACCTACAAGAGGAGCTGGGTGCTGAAGCTAGAGCCCAAACCTCGTGATGTGTTGGAGCAAAGAGGTCTAATCTTTTCTTATGTACATGCTCCTTTTAGTTTTGTTACTTTAATATTGTGATTTTGTTTCTTCCTAATGGTGCATTAATGGACTCCAATTTTTCCTTGTAGATTGATAAGATAAATGGATGATGCTATGGATGATATGTTGAATATGCAAGGTGGAGAATGGTGACATAGGCAGATGATTTTCATTACGTTTAGATTTCATTCTGTTAGGAAATGATGTTCAAGTAAAATATTTATATCATGTCTTATGTGGATGGTTCTCTATGTAATGCAACAATTTGTTTTTAATATATGAGTGTTCTTTTTAACCATGCTACGACCAATAATGATTTTTTTACTTTGATTTCTACACACTTAAAGTCGTTGCAACAACCTAATTATATTTGTTGCCAAAATAGCAAAAGTCATCTGTACGATAAATAACAACGCTTCTATATGTGTTGTGCAATATAATTATATCCATGGGCAAAATAGTAAAAGTTATCCATGCATGGTAAGTGCCAATGCATACAAGTGTAGTTACAACCTAATTATATCCGTTGCTACTTCGCAACGTCTTTTCATATATATTACCAACGCTTGTTTATCTGTTGTAATAGACTCTCGCAACGGCCTCAATGGCAACACATACTAAATGTGTTGGTATAGACCCTAACAACATTTATTTGGACTTCTACCAACGCATATATGCGTTGCTAAAAGGGTGTTCATGTTGTAGTGTTATAACTGAAAAAAGGACAAAGCACTTTTTATCGCACAACAGAAAAACGTAATGGTACTGGCATGATGGTTGATGTAGTTCTGAACTACAAGAGAACAACCAATGACCATGACTAGTTTACTACAATTACATGAGAAATGTTCACAACTTTTGTAAATCAATATCTAATAGCAACACTTGCATGTTCCTTAAAAGCAGCTGGACATACTCCAGGAATAAAAATAGCTTATCATTATCAAGCTCAAGATTGCCCATGTCATAATATAGATATTTGTACTAGCATTACCACACTGATATAATATTTTGCATGCTCCTTGTTTATTTTAAGTTTCATTCTCAGAAATTAATATCAATAAATTTTGCTCTAAAACAAAATATCAGTAAACCCTGGCCTTTAAAAAAATAAAAAAAAATTACAATTTTTTTTTTGCCCAAACGACTCTACCACAATTCCACTATGCGATTCTACACGATTCTACTATGCGATTCTACATGATTCTACGCTATTCTACTCTTTGGATCACGATTCTACCTGATTCCGATTCACGGTGCGATTTGGATCGACAGGCTGTCGTTGGTTCGTGAATCGTAAGACTCTAAGGGTAGAATCACGATTCTAACTACCTTGCTGCATATAGATGGACGTGAACCAGTTGAATTGAGTTCCTGCACATAGCTTTGTGCGTTTAGTTTGCTTGTAGACCGCTTCATGTGGAGGCGTAGCTGTAGTTCGGATCATGCGTTGAGTCTAAAGTCATGAACTAGGAGAAGACAAGTTTGAATTTGGGGAGAGATTGTTGGAAAGTAATCTAGACTTGCCACGTAATAGGACGTTAGGAACCTAATGCAATCAACATCAGATCAACTTAGTTTGTTTCCTTTGTAAAGATTTATATGTTTAGCTGTTGGCTTGGTTAGCAAGTTTATTAGACAGTCCTTAAAAGGACATGTAATTAGATGTGTTTGACGAGAGAATATAGAAGGCAGAAAAGCAGCTGCTAGGAAGTTTTAGCGAAGCACCAAAATATTCTCCAATGGTCTTCTTTCTTTTAGTGTGTATGTTCTTTGTTCTCTTCCACCGTGAATTGGTGTGTGTGCAGTTACTCGTTTGAGTTGTGTCCATAGGTTTGCATGCGTGAATACCTGATCTTAGACAACAGCGTCGTCTTCCTCAGATCTGGCCGGCAAGGTTCTCTGGATTGGAGGGCAGTCTGTTTGCCAATGGGTCCGCGTAGGCAAGTTCGGTGCTGAGGCGGCAAGTGGTGGTCGTCATTGGTGGATCAAAAATGAGGTGAGCCTGAAAATTGGACGCCCTGACTTCAGCACGAACGGGACCACTCTCATCTTTCTAAGCATACGCGCCATGCAATCAGAAACTAGACGATCAACAGTACTGCGAGACGTCGTTTCAAATGCATATGTAGCGAGAAACTCCAAGGGTATCAGCTAATCCCCGTACGTCCCGTTCCATCGTCCTAAACATTTCGAATCACCAAACTAATTATCTCCAAGGCCTTATGAGATCGCGCCATGCCGTCCAACCCCCCGTGGCCACGTCAGCAAGAAGATCCGGGAAAGCCTCTCGGCCACAAGTTCCGGTGGGCCGGCCGACCCCGGTGTCGCACTCGTCCATTCCGTCTCCCGTGAACCTGATCGCAAGTGGGAGCGCTGACATGCGCGACAGACAAGACAACAAGAGAGCTTCACGGGCTAGCTAGCGATCGTACGTTGCCAGGGGACAATGAGCGGCTAGCACCTTTGTTCTTCAGATATTGCACAGCACTGCAGCAGCGCTCACGTTGTTGGCCGCAATAGCAATAGCAACTGCCAATGCATGTTACTTTTGTATTTTGTTATCTCCCTGTGTATGATGCCTCTGTTTTCCCAAAAGATTGTTCATGGTGTGCAATGCTATCTTCAGTGTTGCCAATGCACAACAGCACTTATGCTGGTAGCCACAATAGCAACAGCAACAGCAATAGCTTGTATGTTACCATTGTTTCTCTCTCTCTCTCTCTCCCCTGTGTATGATGCCCCCGTTTTTCTAAAAGATTGTTCAGTAAATTCTACCAACCAAACACGTCCATGCATGCATGGTGTGCAATGCTATCTTTAGTGTTGCCAACCAATGTGGCGAGGTGACAGAACAAACACGCTCAAAAGATCATTCATCTTGTTGTCGCAGCTCACAAACCGAAGATAGTCGACCACAGAATGCACTTGAATGTAGGTACGCAACTCACAAACTGAAAGGCAGGGACCCCTTGTCAAAACCACAAACTTGCAAGTCCGAACAGACAAAAACTGCCACACCGTCCACGCTATAAATACCCCGCCCGCGCGGACAAACCTCCAGCCATCACATAGCTAGCTACCACCAACATTCCACCAATCAATCGTTCCCACACAAAGCTCTCCTCCCAAAACCGCATCCAGCGAGCCGCAGCAGTGTGCAACATGGCCAAGAAGGCTCTGGCGCTGGCTGCCCTCCTGGTCATTGCGGTGGCCATTGCCGCGGCCCCGGTGCCCGCTCACGCCGTGTGCAACATGAGCAACGACCAGTTCATGAAGTGCCAGCCGGCGGCCGCGGCGACGACGAACCCGACGCCGGACCCGTCGACCGACTGCTGCACGGCGCTGAAGGACGCGGACCTGGCGTGCCTCTGCTCGTACAAGAACTCGCCGTGGCTGAGCCTCTACAACATCGACCCGAAGCGCGCCATGGAGCTGCCCGCCAAGTGCGGCCTCACCCCGCCAGCCAACTGCGGCCTCACCCCGCCAGCCAACTGCTAGATCCATCCATCGATGCAACATAATTATACTATGTCCTCTCTGCTCTGGCGTTGATATAGCATAAATGGCGGGAGCTATATATAAATGCAGCTACCTGTTTGTTCGATCTTGTCGTGTGTGTGTCAGTAGTGCGTGTGTGAGAGAGTTTATCATGTGTGGTTTGGACTGCATTCATGGTGCATCCATGCATCTGTCAGCTCAGCTTTGACTCTACGTAGTATAGCTGCTGGCTAATTAACTGTTGCTAGTACTTGCATAGCATGCCCTCAATGTCACTACTACAAAAGAGGCTATAGCAGACGGCCCATCACAGACGGTTTAGCAGACGGCCCATTAACCGTCTGTGTTGGGTCTGTCTGGGCTTTGTAGGCCTATCACAGACGGTTAAATTATCACAGACGGTTCCCAATAAGAACCGTCTGTGAATTATCCCAGACGGTTCTATTTAAGAACCGTCTGTGATAATCCAGGAAATCACAGACGGTTCTTAATAAGAACCGTCTGTGTAATATCACATGCGGTTATTATTAAGAACCGCTCGTGATTTCTCGATATCCCGCACGGTTCTTAAATAGAACCGCTCGATAATTCACTGACGGTTCTTATTGGGAACCGCTCGTGATATTTATTATCACGCACGGTTCGAACTAGAACCGTCGTGATTTCTCGGCTTCATATAAATTGAGCCGACACATCCTCACCGCGACCGCCGCGGTCCATCGCCAGATCGCCATCGCCAAGATCGCTGCCACGCTTTCCGCCATCGTCTCTACCGCTCCAGCGCCGCCTAGCTCCTCCAACCTGCGGCTCCTCCTCTAATACTGGTATGAGCTTGGAGATGCTTGTGGACTTGGCATTTTATTATGTGTTAATGCATTGACTAAAAGAAAGGAGAAAAGATAGTGTAGATGCTAACTGTGAATATTGAGAATGGTGTTGTTACTATTGATTTATTACATACTTGCTGAGTCACCGCGTGTGGTACATAACTAGTGTAGAGTATGAGATGATGCCTATATTTGGGTTGCATGATTGTTCAATTGAGATAGATATCGGTGTCGAGAGGTAGGGATCATGGTTGTGGCCGTAGGCATGGCTACGCTATGCCACCGCGTGTGGTACATAACTAGTGAAGAGTTTTCTTTCAATAACCTTATATGCAAATGTTGGAGAATGAGTTTATATTGCACATTTTCGTTCTATTAGGGAGTTATTGTTTCTCCTTGTACATAACTATTTAAGTATGTTTGGTAAATAGGAAGTCCATTGTGCCGCCGACAGAGAGGGAAGGGAGGAGAAGGTGAGGATTATCGAGAGATATTAGATATTTTCTTCGTGAGCTCCGAGGGTAACGATCTATAACCCTTTATGTTTGCTATAAATTAATCGCTAATCAATTTGACACTAATTTGTTACATGCGTAGTGTAGATGGATCGAAACTGGATGTACGGTGTGAACCGTGTGAGTCAAGAGTACATTAATGGCGTGGTTGCTTTTAGAAGAGCCACTGAAAGGTGATATGTTGAAGAAAGGATAAATTTTATGTATCGTCCGTGCATTGATTGCGTGTAATCAAGATGTTTAACAACGCAGCGCAGATCGAAGCGCACTTGATTCAAGGGGTTTCAAAAAGGGTATACATGTTGGACCACCCGGTGAAGAGCGATTATACCGTGGTTAATAATGACGACATCGCCGAGGAAGTCAATGATTTGCTTGGATGTGGATGTGCTTTTGATGAGGATAGGGGCACGATGACAACTGGATCGGATGCTACGCGATGCGTAAGAGAACTACAAAGGGGAGAGAGTTTTGTAAATTCGAGGGTTTAAGGAGGACTCGGTGAGACCTTTGTTCCCCGGCCGCAAGCCGGATATACAAGGTTGTCAACCGTGGTTGAACCGCTGAAATTGAAGGCAAGCAATAGTTGGTCCGATAAGAGTTTCACGGCGTTGTTAGGTCTCTAGCGGACATCCTCTCGAGGGAAACGTGTTGCCCAAAGACCACCTATCAAGCAAAGAAGGTTATTTTCCCATTGGGAATGGAAGTAGAAAGAATACATGCATGTCCGAACGATTGTATCCTCTACCAGAAAGAGTATGCAGACATGCATGTATGTCCGTGTGCAAAGCATCCCGATACAAGCGCCAAAATATCGCTAAGGTGAAGCAAGGACCTCCCGCTAAGATGTTGTGGTATCCGCTTGTAATCCCACGCTTCAAGCGCTTATTTGCGAACCCAAAGGAGGCAAGATTGCTGCGCTGGCACTCGTGAGGAGCGTAAGAGAGATGGAAAGCTAAGACACCTGCGATTTCGCCCGATGGAGAAACTTCGATCGAAGCTTCAAGAGTTCGGGCGGAACCGAGGAACATAAGGTTAGGGTTGAGTACGGATGGAATGAATCCTTTCGGTAACATGAGCAAATGACATAGCAATCGCCCGTGAATCTATGTATGTACAACCTTCCTCCTTAGCTGTGTATGAAGCGGAAGTACATTTTGATGTCACTTCTTATCCAAGGGCCAAGCAACACAGGAACGATATTGATGTGTACCTAGCACCATTATGGAAGATCTTGTGACACTTTGGACCGAAGGGTACAAGTATGGGATGCGTACAAATGAGAGAACTTCACTTCACGCGCCATGTTATTCGCACCATCAATGATTTTCCCGCCTTGGTAACTGGTTGGGTTCAAGACAAAGGAGCCAAAGCCCGTCTCGACCGCTTAGATGGTACCGAGAGTGTATGGCTCAACAACTCGCAAGAAAATTGTGTATATGCGCCACCGTAGGTTCCTTCCGTGAGTCACCCATACCGCAAGATGAAGAAACAATTCGATGGAAATAAGGAGGACAGTGCGGCCCAAGGGCTTTTAGAGGAAAGAGGTCTATGATATGGTTAAGGATATTGATGTTGTGTTTGGAAAGGGATGTAAATTAAGAACCCTCGTAAAAACATCCGAAGAAGCGGTCAATTTTTGGGACTTGCCTTATTGGGAGCACTTAGAAGTTCGCCACTACATCGACGCCATGCACGTGGAGAAGAATGTATGTGATAGCTTGATTGGTCTCTCATCAACATCGTGGCAAAACAAAAGATGGTGTTAACGCACGACGTGACTTGGTTGATATGAACATAAGAACCGAGTTAGCACCGAAAGAGACCGAGGGACCGAAAGGCGACTAGGGGTGAATAGGCGCTTTCAAAACTTTCTCGCCTAAATCAAATTCAACACGAACTTTACTCCTTTAGCTATGAAAGCTAAGAAGATCAGTAAGCACACAGCGGAAGCCGTGTGTTGGATTCGATAAACCCCTCAACCACACGACACAAATGGAGAAAAGAACTCACTGCTCGAATCGGTATCGCGGTCCGACCGGCCATTACGGCGGTCGGACCGACGGTCAACCAATGCCGGACCTAAGAACTAATCGGCGGTCGGACCGGTGGATAGCGGTTCGACCCAAGCAGAGCGGTCTAAACACACGCGGTCGGATCATTGTTATAATACCGGCTCGACCGTTCATCGAACCGAAAAACTCAACCCAATTCCAAAACGAAATTTGATCCAACTTTTGATTCAACCAATGAAACTTGACCAAATTTCGAGCACACCTCCCTAATGATATTAGAGACCTATTTTGTAGCGACGATCCATCAGATCCACTTCGCAGAATCGATCTCTCAAGGATTGAACAAAGAAGTGCACAAACCCTAGAAATATAAAAATCTTGATTCAAGACTTGCTCATGGGGGTTGATGATCTAGATGACTCTAGGAGTATCCCTACACAACAAAGCAAGATAAATTAGTCCAAGGGACCAAGCAAAAATCTTTGAATCAAGAAAGCACCAAAATCATCCAAAAAGGGAGAAGAACACAAAGGGAGCAAATGATCTTTCAATTAAGCATCACAAGATTGTTTGATCACACTAGATGCTTACAAAGCCTCTCCAACAAAGAGGGCAAGAGCTCACACAAGGAGCACACTCCAAACTCTCCAAACCCTAGTTCTCCTCTCCTCTCCTCCAAACCCTAGAAAATGAGGAAGAGTGCCAAATGAGTGCTTAAGAGGGTTTTCCATCTCCCCCCTTTCTATTTATACTAGAGAGCTAGGGTTTCACTTTTGGGACCACTTACACATGGGACCCACACACACATAACTATTAAAGCAATCGCCTGCTTCACCACGTGTAGGTTGATCAGCGGTTCTCATCGCGTCACTAAGCCTCTCTTGTCTGAATCCCATCGGAACCTCCCAGAGACTCGCACCGATATCCGCACCGCCTGATCCAACCAGCTGTATCGAACCACCCGTTCGATCCATCTTGCCCATTCTGCACCATGCTTGTGTCACACAACCTCACCCGGTATCCATGATCGTTATGGACCTCAGCTCTCCAAGCGTAGTCCCGATCCACTCACCGCTGACGCCGTTGACTCGCAAGCCACCGCGACAAAGAATAGACAAACAGACCGTTTCCGAGAACAAGTTCTTCACAACTTGACCCACGTTAGCTCCGCAATGCAATATACAACAATAAAGCATTGAAGTTCATAGAATAAACACAATCAAAATCAACTCAATGCAAACTTGGCTAACCTCCAGTTATTACGGCCCGATCGCCCACAAGGCCTGGTCCGACCGATTCAGTTTGGCCGGACCGCTCCCACAACGGCGGTCGGACCGGTCAAAAGACTTAGCAAATTTCCAGTGAAATTCAAACCTTCCGAAATTTCAAACGAATAGAACTTTTGACTGGAGCTCCAAAATGATGGGACCACATCCAGAGACTCTCACTTGCCTACACAACCTATTTTTGGCTCACCCAAAACCTATTATGATTTTTATACGGACCGCCACCATGGCCGGCCGGATTCTCCATGGCGTCCGACCGCTTTACACCACCGGCCGACCGCTTGTGGTCCGACACTTTGGAGCAAACCCAAAACGCGAGAATTTGCAAACCAACAACGCCATTGCCAATTGACTCATCATCCTGAGATCGTGCACATATCCTCACGATATCCACAATCTCCCCCTTGATGAACATATTGGCAATTTTCAAGAAAATGTGGTTTTTCAAATGAAAAGTAAAAACTTCATTGCCAAGATAAATGCACAACTTGGTCCATAAGCAAGAAAAAGCCTAGGAACCACCAAGTTGGCTTTGTAATAGTCTAAGCAAGTGAGATAAGGCAATGAAAGCACCAAAGGATTCAATTTTCAGAAAGTAGCCAAAAATCTCACTTAGGTCCAAATGAAAGACAATTTTTCTATTTGACCTTTGATCATTGTGAGTCTTCTTCAAATGCAGATGAAATCGTGAAAAGGCAATAGAACCAAAAGACTTAACTCACTATGATCACAAATTTTCAAAAGGTTCAATTTTTATTTTATGAAGTTCTTTTATATTAAACCTTAAGTATGAAACCAAAAGCTCCAACAAAGATTTTCTTCACAATCTTTCTCCCCTTTGACAATGAATTCATCAAGATGCATGAAAAGAAAGAGCATGAAGGAATGACTTTATTTTTGAACTTTAGTAAAAGGAGCCATGACCATTATACATGAAGACAAGACAAGTATTATACCAAGCCATATAAAGAGTAGACGCTATATTCAATCATGGCAAAACATGTAATCGCAAAGCTAAAACCAAGATAGCAAGAATCGAGATTAATGTAATTAAAATCATAAAGGGTTGCTCAATATCATAGATTCACTCAAAGCAACCAAAAATGATTCAAGCCATGTCTATAAGTAAAAAGAGACTCAAAACAAGAATTGAGGCATTTTGAGCATTAAGAGAATTCTTTTGAAGCAAAGCTCAAGCACTTAGCCCTCTTTGGGCAATTTTTTTTCTTTTTCAATTTTTTACTGTGCTAGATCTCAAGCCTTGCCGCGACCATCTCAAGCGATAAGCTTAAAAGAATGATTTAGGTCATCCAAAACTCCCCCTGAGTTCATGCCTAGTGCAATGGCAAGCCGTCTCATGAGAAAGGATTGGTGAGATCGCTTTTTCGCATGTAAAATCTCATTTTTATTTGCTTGACTTAATAAGATAAAAAGCTCATTTTTCATCTCAAAATAAGTTCAAGACTCAATTCAACCTATTTGACATGGCAAGAATCATAAGAGGATCACTAGAGCAAAACTAGTCACAAGATCCAACAAGACATGATTTGATTCGAATTGCTCACAGATACAAAGCTAGCAAGGCAAAAGCTAAGCTGAACACGAAGAGCCATAAAAGAAGTCTAGCAGACTATCACTTGATATGACAAGGTATAGAAGATGAAATCAAGTCATACAAGGATAATAATCAAAGCTCCACTAATTTTATTATACAATGCAAGACAAATGAATTGAAACATGCATTATGACACAATGAATGCAAAAAGAGCAACTTCCCCCTCAAAATAGCCCAATAGGACTAATAACCCTAACTCTCCCCCGCAGCAAAGAAACGCCAAGAGTCAAGAGCTTTAGTGAAAATATCTGCAAGCTGTTGCTCAGACTCTACAAAGTGAAGCACAACATCACCTTTCTCAACATGGTCTCTCGGAAAATGAAATCGAATATCAATGTGTTTAGTCCTCGAATGTTGCATCGGGTTTTGGCAATATTAATTACGTATGTTGTCACGTAAAAGAGGAACACTTCCCAAAGAT